>CM026426.1:27487036-28687036 GCA_014871385.1 Ceratodon purpureus
TTCCAAAGATGAGTCTAACCGTAGGTTACAAAGTATCACGAAGAAATATATTCTACAAGAGAACTTCCGCATTTGCTTGCAATAAAACAAATGTTTACCTCGGTAAACTCTAGAAGCGGAATTGGGAATTTCCGGGTGCGGCGAGGTCGCTCCTTCTTATCACTCTTAAGTTAGAATGTTCACCACCTCGACCTTCCATGTTTTCAACAATTGAAAAGCAAGAGCAGCAGAGCCTCAACAACGTATTAATTTAGAGGAGGAGAAATCTTACCAGCGTGGGCAACAATATTGCGCCAACGACGTTGTCTCCTCTTGGAGACGTTGCTGCCGCGCACGATGAGGGGTGTTAATTGGAAGGTCCGGTTTGTTGTCATTGCGCATTTAATTACTCAATTGAGTGCGCCCCAGATGTGACACAATGGACTCCTATAGATGACAAAAGCCATAAACCTCCAAGCTAGAAAAAACCCAACTATGAAACACATACACAAAGTACCCTACACAAACAAAAATCCAGTGCTTACAATGATGTGTGCCCGACATTGTGAAAAAAATGCCCATTGGGATTTAGCGTTCTCCGACCACCCTTGCTTGGAGGTCATGCTGCAGTCCGATTGACAAACAAGACTCAAATGCCAATTCCAGGTAATGGTGTCATTAGCAAATACTACCAAAATTTTAGGTGTGGGTTTAGTTGACTTGTTTTAAAGGACGAAGTTATTTGTCACCAAGCTAACTCATGCTCAATCATGCATGAAATCAACCTGAAATACATCACTTACACGAATATAAACTGAATATTCACAGAAGTATGCTGAATCCTCTCTACCTCCGCAATGATAAACATTAGGAGAAGATTTTGACTAGAGTATAAGTTGCATTGCAAAGATCCTAAATTCCCTTTCAGAACGAAATCTTTTCGCCAATTTAAACGCGATTGTATTCTGTGTACCATCGGGTAGCCAGAATCACAACGCGCTCAATGGTCCCACTTCCACCACTGCAGGATCTCAAAACCCAACCTTACATGATCCTATATGGCCAAGTTGTCTAAGGTCTTATACATTGGAGTTAATAAACTCTGAGGTGAACATTCTGATCTCTGAACTATATTGCAGTCCTGATTTCCGTCGCCTTCATCTTCCAGCATTCTCAGTGATCCTCGCGCCCTTGATGCTTAGGACCGAGGGAGCCAGTCTTCTCCAATTCGAGGAACACGGAGTTGGCGTTCAACCTGTTCACAGACTTCACTATGTCACCCTTGTCACCCGGTCTGATCGGTGTGGCGTTTCGGTAGAAAGCGTACAGCGCCAGCTGACAAACGCCAGATAGAGCACCGAGACCATTGGGAATCTGCAGAGTCCAGTGATAAAGGTAACGAAGTTAGGTACAATCGAATTGGTACGTGGTACAACTTTAAATTCAAGTACTTTGCTGAGATCATGTGCAACAAGCAGCTGTTGATTCATACTAAAGGAAAGAGCGTAGGAGGAAATTACGCTTAACAAAATGGACAATGGAGACTTACAGCAATGAAGATGTCAGTCTGTTTTCCGAGAAAAGCGTAGCCAAACCACACAAGGCCGTTGATAAAGTTGAACAGAGAAAGCAGAAATGGCATGTACTCCACACTCCGGGTCCGGATTACCATCCCCTACGATTAGATAATACATTGAATGAAAGGTTACCCTCGTACAGTGTCAAGACGCGAGTTGCAGATTTCATAAGAAGAGCACTAGGTCAAGGGAAAGAATGTACCATTACTGTAAGTGGAGAAATATACATTCCCACCGCGAAAATAGCACAGAGAGTCCCAATGACTAATTTGCGTTTCTGATGGTCGTGTGGAATTAGCAACAACGCCAGTAGGGTCACCAGAACGAAACCGAGGACAACTGGCACCAAGACTTTTATCACTTTCGTCTGCGATCAAAGTAAGATGAACACAACCATGTCAACGTTGGGAATCTACTTATTTCCAGAAAACTCCCTCATTCGAGATTAGCACAGGAACAGCTCCATATCCAAAAGAAAAATATGTTTGGGTTGGAAAGGAAAGTACCCTGCTATACCCTCGAGCGTATACCAGATATAACGCGAGGTAAACGATTTCGATAGCACAACCAGCTACGTTGATGGTGACAACCAACAGTTGGTACTCCACCACTGGAAGCCCATAGACAACCCATAACAGACAATTGAGGAGGGTGCACACGTAGGGGATCCCAGAGTAGTCTTCAACAGACCTCCTCTTGACGATATCGATGAAGGTAGGACTGCGGGTAAGATTTCAAATCCATTAATTTAAAACTACCAAACTATCAATTAGTTGAATACTGGTGCTTGGTATGATGCATAATAGCATTAGCACAAGATTGTGTAGAATATCCTTCCTCTAAAAATTACGCTAGAAATGAGAGAGGGGGGAAGACGAAGCAATGTGCCTATTGGTATCAGTGGCAAAGATATTTGCTTACATGGGCGACGCAAACAGACATATTGCAGTGACGTTTCCTGATCACAATCACACGCCATATAGCAGTCAGAGTCGATTTTTCCGCAGAAATGCGCAAAATGTCCAAAACAGAGCAAACTATTCCAAAACTTTAGTTTTTGGTTACCGTAGCCCACACCCTGGTTCTCTGTTTTTCTCTTCAGGGCAATGTTCAGATGATAATTTCATATGAAAGATCGATGAGACTAAAAAACCTTCAGCATTTCAGTACTTTCTTCCCAGTCATGACCAGCAACTCATTAGTGCTGCAACGCTGTTCACCAAAATTTGCACTAAAAAGTAGAACGACTTCTATGACACAGTATCACTCCGGAGCTCTCGGTTTCTAATTGCTCAGTGTGCGAATTGACTGACGGGCATATCAACACAGTTTAGAGATTGATCTCTGAAAATACTTCAAGACTCTGAAGCCCGGCGTGCTCAAGAACACTATGGCCAACTTTCCATGGGCAATTAAGGCTCGTCCGAGCCTGGAATTAGTACTTCACTAGAGTTTTGGATACGTTATAGAATATTCAGTATTTTTCAGAATCACATACCTCCAACGACAACAATGACGTTTAGCCTCACACTACACGAAAGGCTAGAAAACAAAAGGTGCCACAATCTGTAGCAACCTATATAAACACTGATAATCATCACATTATGGTGAAGGCGATGAGCTCTCTACAATGATTTGCAGCCAATCTTCATCTTGCCCTACAGCTGTTATAATTAGTAGCACGAAGGTCGAACGAATTTTTTTTTACAGACAAATTGGTCACAGGATAACCGCAAAACTGTAGGATGGATTAGCAACTGGGTACATGCATGGGCGATGCATGGATTAATAAGAGGATTATCGGCTATAGCTGCATTACCCACTATCCCAAGAATGACCTTGAAATTAACCATGACTCCCCTCGTCGCCGGATCAAGACTTCGGAAAAACCAACGAAGATCACCAATAGCAGCGGACCACCACCAAGTGCCAAAGAGACCACTTTTCCACAATCTCTCACACACACTTCTCAATTCTCTCACACAAACTTCTCAATTCTCTCACACAAACTTCTCAATTCTCTCACACAAAAACTCAACTCTCAATTACAGGCACGTCCTTCTCAAGATACAGCACTACAATGAAGTTCTTGCTATGCTCAACCTTGAGCACCTTGGCGGTCACTCTTAAGAGCGTGAAAAGCGTTAAGAGGCGGATCTGTACTAGTGAGATAACGTTGCAAGATAGCCCTCATGTCATATCAAGCTACAAGAGTAGCATCTCTCTCAAAGTAGCATATGCTTCATGCAAATTAGCCTTGCAACCACAGCATAACAGCTATACCCCACAGACCAGAGCTACTACACCATGATCTCCAACGCCAGCAGACAGGCAGAATATTTAAAGTCTCATGACTAATCCCATGATCCCAGACTGGTGTTACACAATATTAAAGATGACTCTGGATTGAAAATTAATTAAGCTCACAGATGGTTGCGCTCTTGTGTGCAAGATGCTATGTGATCAGATTTTTCAAGAATATTGCAGGGTTCGTTGTACGTCCTTAGCAAGAAAGTAGAAATTCATGCCTTGTGGTAGATTTCTGCTAGCAGCTACGTCGTAGTTGAATGTTATCATCAGACCCGACCACATGCTTACCTCACTTCTTACCTACTAAGGTTTCTTTCCTTTGCTTTCTTTTCTCTTGTCCTGATTGAGTGCTCTGAATTTATTGCAGAAAGAACCCTTGTTTGCCTGTTTGGATTTTCTATTTACTTTTTTCATAAGATTACCACTTCAGGGTAATTATCACTAATCACGTTACAGGGAAGCGAAACTGGGATCTTGTGGATTTGGGATGTGATCGGGTTTTGATGTTCATGTACTGTGTACAGATCAACTTGCGAGATAAAAGATACGTGTAGTTTATTTAGCCAGGGTGAGCAGGGACCATACCTGGCGTTGAAGTTGGTGGAGATTGTGACCTACCGGTGTGGATGACCCGTGGCAGAGTTCCACTTTCTGATGCTTCTCAGTTGCCTCATTGCCCTCACTGCTCAGATTGTTTTTGGTGGTGAAATTACTTAGAACTAGTAGTTTCTAAGCATGTAAACAATCATGCATCTCATGCATGCATGAACTATTGAAGAAACCGTAATGAGTAATGTTCGAGGAAATCATAGTGTGATGATCAAGATTGTACTTCTGGATGTGATCTCCTCCATCATTCAGATTCCTTTTACAGCTTCATGTTGGTGCCTATTCATACGGTACAAATTCAAAATGGAATTCGGTGCTCTCTAGTGCTCAGTACTTACGGAGGTTTGTTACTGATTTGAGATAACTCTGGAAAGTTTCAAACTATTGAGGGGGGGGTCACGCACGCACGGACGGCGAGAGACCGCACAGGGAGGTCAGTTGAACTGGGAAAAAAATACTCAACTCAAAATTGTGGTTCCGCAAGGAAGAAAATTTCTCTGCTGTGGTCCAACACACCTCAGTTGAAAAATACACTACGAAACTTAATGATGCTCCCCCAACCGTTGAGTGAAGTTTTTTCATCATGCCTACGGAAAATTGGATGATTCCTATCATATGTTCACAGAAAATGCTCCCACTATTTTCCATAATTCATAATTGAAACTTTTATGTCCTCTAATCTATCAGAAAACGAGATTTTGTAGCAGCCTGGTTTAGAGTCTAGAGTTCCTTGCTACTAAATTTCATAAACCAAACTGAAATCACTTAACCAAGACATCCTTAAAGTTAGGCTTTGCTCATGTCGACTAAAGCAAAGATGGTGAACTTCATATCCCAGAGACAGAGCTTGCCCCTAAAATTTGACAATTGGGGAGAGCACAATAAAGTGGACCACAAAGTGCAAAATGTGATCACTAAAAATCGAATATGAAGTGTGCTGTTTTTTAAAGCTCAAAGCTGATTTTGAGCATTTCGGTGTAGTTTTTGAGCATTTTAGTCACTTTCCAGGGTGTCAGAAGGTATCTTACACGCATCTTCATGAAAAGAACATCCTCAATTGAAATTTAATTTGACCACTAGTTCTAAATCATGAAAATGAACTTTTCCAAAGTCTTAATTTCTTCATTTGATGCCCTCTATTCTCTTTAGAGAATGTTTTTTTTTCAATTTAAAAAAAAAATGTTCGGTGAAAAAAGACGCACCAAAAGTACTGCAGAAAAGACCTTCTTAAAAAACATCCCTGGGGTACTTTTGGAACCCTAACCAATTAATGAGTATATGAATTGACTATTTTAGAATACCTCTTGAACATACAAAGGGCACCACTTAATTAAAAGTGATTTTTGATAGTTATAATTATTTTATAGTCACTTTTTCAAATGACTGCATTCACTTTGCTTGGATTTAAAGCCTTCATACAGTAACTTTAAAGTGTCTACTTTAAACAAAACTTTTCCAAGTTGTAGAAAAACAAGTTGACAATCTATATCAGCAAAAACAATTGACTTCAATTACATCTTTCCATCACTTTTGTGCAATTTTTACAAAAGGGCTGAAACTGGCAAATAGTTAAGCACTTTTTTGGTCCACTTTATTGCGCTTCTCCCCCAACATGTTTAGGATCCATTAAACATTGCATTGCAGAGGGTGAAGGTGCTTTTTGAGTCGATCACTTCACTTAAACAAT
Source organism: Ceratodon purpureus (assembly GCA_014871385.1). Taxonomy (NCBI): domain Eukaryota; kingdom Viridiplantae; phylum Streptophyta; class Bryopsida; order Pseudoditrichales; family Ditrichaceae; genus Ceratodon; species Ceratodon purpureus. The sequence goes on from CM026426.1 coordinate 27,493,199, forward strand.
GGAAGCAACCAAAGGGGAATTTAAATGTATTAATAATTTTTAAAAATGATTAATAATGTTTTACTTTTATTGTGCATTTCAAAGATTCTACAAGTTGTCATTTGAAATGATCTCTAAATGTTCAAAGATTGTATTCCTTCTTGTTTTTGGAAAAAAAAATTAAAAAATATTGTTTTCTTCTCAATAAAGTCCAAATAATCCAATCCAGTCTAATATGAAGTAGAATATGTTCCAATAGCCTAATTTCTATTTTAGTAATTCAATCTAGTCTCAATAATGCGATTTATATCTTAATAATCAAATTTGTCTTAAAACAATCTAATCTGTGTAAAAGCATTCTAACTTATCCTTAAGTATTTAAATTTATGTCATAATAACCAAAGCTATGTAAAAATATTCTAATTTATGACAATAATTTAGAATATGCCAAAATAATACAATTTGATATAAAAATGTGTAATTAATACTAAATAATATAATCTTTGTCTCAACAATCCAATTTGAATAAATAATAATTCAATTAGTTTTTTGAAAATATAATTTATGAAATAATAATCTAGTTTTTAAAAAAACTCCAATTCATAATAAAATGGTTAATTTGTATCAAAATATTATAATTTTTTTATATCAATTTGATTTGTTTCAAAACATATCATTGTATTCCAAAATAATGTATCATATGCCAAATTATAATAATGAAATCTTATTTATTTGAATATGGCTTTTGAATAATTCATCCAATTAAGTACAAATCCATCAGTAAGGTAGCATAGGTTCATATATTAGGTAATAATTGCAATTAAATAATTTTTATGAGTATAAGGTTTAAATGTGCATTGATGGATCATCCATTTCCGTATTTCGAACTGCTTCCCACGTGCAGCCTACAGTTGGAAGATTTCCAAACTCCGGTTGAAATTTTTTAACTAGATAGATTACATTGAATTGCATGTGTGGCCTACAATTCAATTGAAAAGTTTCAACTGAGGATTAAGAATCTCAACTGGCCAAGTTCATTTCAATTAAACTCGGCTCTCTGTGCGGTCTCTCTTTAGTCTTTTACGTCAATTTCATAATTGCTCATTCATATTCATTATCAAATAAAATAATAATAGTATTGAACTTCTAGGTCAAGGCACTTAGTTATAATTTAGCAAGAATTCATCATATATTCTATGTAGGTACATAGAAAATGCACACTTGAATGGTAAGTCTTCTATTTTAGATGTAGCAAAGAAAGCACATGGTAGTCTAGTTTCGTGAGCATTGGACAATTTTACAACTTTTTACGACTTTTACATTGGCAAAACTGCCAACTCCCCTAAATATAAAAATAAAACATGGATAAATCCCAATAATTCATGGCAAACCCTTCATTTTGTACCAATAGAAGATTATCGATGCCTTAGATGATCGTAGAGATCAACATGTGAGAGCTTAAAAAAGTTGAGTAGGTTGTGACTAATATGACTAATGCTAAAAAGGGCCGTTTGTCACATTAGTTATAACCTACTGCATCTCCAACTCACCCTTATAATCATCCTCCATCAACGCTTCTTGGGCTGCCGCCAACCTTGCCCTCCATGGCTCACAAACACAAAAATGCTCAAAAATCAAGTGCTCACAATAAACTTAGAAAACAGGTCTGTAACAAGAGGAGGGGAGGGGGGAGGGGGGGGGGGGGGGGGGGGGGGGGGAGCGCGAGGTGGGCAATGAGGTGCGAGGGAGATTGGGTAGTTTTGAGGCAAGGGACCGAGGAGCAGGGTGGGGCCGGATAAGGCCCTGAATGGTTTGCAATGGCGTCATGGCGGGAGCATGGGTCGTGGCTCTATTGAGGGTTGCGACCGGCACCCAAATGGGGCATGGGCATCCATTGCGCTAAGGTATAAGCACCAATAACCAGAAACACACCCATGACGGATAACTAGGCTTCTTTGATACAGAACAGTGGAAAACCAGTAGCCAATAGTTGATGAACAATAGATTCAGGATGCATCCTCCAATAGAATGCGTCTATGACTATTATGGAATTAGGTAGTCTTATGTTTGTTCACTACTCTTGTTGTTGTCGGTCATGGGTGACGCTATATCTTGGTTATGGGCTCTGAACAACTTTTGAACAAAAAATTTTGTAGTAATTTTAATTTTACTTAATTAATTTTGGAAAAATCTTCATTCTTCATGAACCTTATGTTACTACGCACAAAAAATAACTCCTTATTGAAAACCCAAGCTCTGATATGCTGAAATGCTTAACCTTTTGGTTATGGGTGCTTATACCTTAGCGTCCCCATTGGAGCCAACAGGTGGAGATGCTCTAAGAGGATTTCATGTGAAGAGTATGAGAGGAGCACGATCATGAATTGCAGACTGACAAACCCTGTAGAAAGTTTATAGTGATACACCATGTAATGTATGGATAGCACAATATTCTATGGTTGTATTGGAGTAATTGGACATACTCTTAGGGATACATTATACTCTTCTGTTAATTCACTCAATCTAAGCATGTCTTCCTCAGCGGTGCTGTGGTACTGATTGTTTCAAGTCCTGACACATCTGAACGAATAACTGTTCAATTGTCAGTCATCTGGGTTTTTATTCTGTTAAGCCAACTCATCACAAGAGACCATACTTGATGAGCTTTAATTGTGTTGCTGTGAGGGGTACTCTATCAGCAAATTAGGAGAATAATTGGGTCTTGTATCAGAAAGGCAGCAATGTCATGTTTTCCTCTCACATGCTCAGTGGGCTACAGGAGCAAAGGCCTGTGATGTACTAATAAGTTGAGGCTGCAGGCGTGTTGATGATGAATAGTACCACCCCGGATTTTATTTTATTTTAATTTTTTGGGGCAAATGTACAAACTTCATTGCAGAAAGAAAAGTACAACCCTCATCGTATTTTCATCCAGGGAATAAAGGAACCAAAATTAGAGAGAAGAGAACACTAGTTGGAGTCAGTTGGGGATAACTCCACCTGGCAGGATGAGTATCCATCTAAAAATAAGATTTGTCATGTAACCCATGATGTTTCTAATCAATCCTTTAGAGTTGAAAACTTTTAGTAAGTCCTAGATAATCTCTTCACTTTCAGCCCTAGAAATGACTTTGAGGGTCTTCTTCCAAGCTATGCGCCTATAGTCAAGAAGAGAGTGTCAGATAAACTGTCTGATTTGTTGGGTAGGCTAACACTCATTCTCAAAGATTTTACTATTCTTACTTCTCCATATACACCAAAGAGCTATCTCTCTAAGTAGAGAGCAGATTTTAACTAGACCATGTTTCCTGTATCTAACAGTTTTATTAAGCGCACATTGTCCAAAAGAAAACTTTTGTGGAGGTGACAAGTTGTATCTGCCTCCCTGCAAAATATGCATGAGATGGAAGCAGTAGTTTCATACCTCTTTTGCATTTTTACAGTCATAAAAATAATGTGTGTTGGTTTCCACTGGCATGGTAGGACAAATCATGTTGGATTAATCTACAACATGATTAAATTTACCTTTCCACAAATTTGTTGGCACTGCTTGGTACCAAATGGACCACATAAAGGCAACATCCTTCTTAAATCTTCCACCCTTCTAGACTTCTTTCCAATCGGAAGTGAATCTGACTTGGTCATCTCCTTTCTGCTTCTTTTGGACTGGTTTGCTAAGGGAGGATTTATTTGTTAGTAATTGCCTACCTTTCCTTAAGCTGTACATCATTAAGGAAGTGCCAGAAGCCTATTTCCACAAGGCATGATCTATGCCTAGTAACTTGCCTCGTCTTCCAAAATAGACATAATATTCTTCTTTAGAAGCCTTATGTTAGTCTATCTGTTCCACTCAAACACAATGGAAGGGTCCCAGACACTACGCTAATCTTTCTAAAATGACCATATTCGTTATTTTCAGACAATTATTGAACTTTAAGACTTTTTGCCTACACTTTCATTAATTGTTTGAGACAATTTCAACTTTTTTTTTACTTTCTATATATATATGATCCTTGACTTGAAGATAATCTTCCGATATATCGTCAATTTTTTTTTGACAAATTTAGAATTAATCAAGAAATCAATGAAAAATCTACAATCAAGCATTAAATTGAGACTATGAAAAGTCTCAATTTAACGAATATGGTGTTTAAAGAAGAGGATAGCTCAGGTTTGTAAAGTAGGCATGATCTAGAGCCTACTGCATAAATAGGTACCACTCGTGATTCAATTCCTCATTTTATGATTCTTGCTTTGATTTAAAGTGGCTCTCAATCGGAGATTAAGGTTAACCCTTTCACATCCAAATGACCACTTTATGGTCGCAGATTGCATGAGTGTCACAAATGCAAATGATGGAAATCCGTAAAGAATTGAATTTTAAATTTTATGTTCAAAGTTGGAGAATTACAGCACTCATCATTTATATAAATAAATTTTTAATTTATATTTGTGTTTTTATCAAAATTCATGTAAATAACACGCAAAAAGATTGTAAATACTTGAAAATACAACACATGTACTATGTGGTATTTATTGCATTTTGAAAGTTCATTATCTTGTCTTACTTTTTGGATTGTGTTAACTATACATATTCCATAAGTTTATTTATTCTAAGTTTGATCAATTTACATACTTCTACTTTTGAATGTATAATTTTTTTAAAACCATATTGAGAAGTCATTGTCACTTTTGAAATTCACAAAAAACTATGTGTGCATTTGTTCTTGATATGTAAGGCTTTAATTACTTCCATACCTTTGTCCTCTGGACATTGGATTGGGGGTGGATCGAACAGACACTTAATTCACTTCGGTCTCCTCCAGAGACCGCAGTTTCTCTCTCTGTAAGGCTTTAAAGGGTTACCTTACCTACACACATCATGTGTATTTGCATACATACTATATATGTACTGTATGACTGTATTCATTCCAAAGGTACCTAATAGAATCACAGGATTGTTTGCAAGGCACACAGTACCACTATCTACGCACTTTGCTACAGCTCTCAGTTGGAATTTTACTTTGATCTGCTTGCTATCAGAACCAGTTTGCTCATGAAGCAGTTCAATGAATTGGGTGGTGGCACACTGTAACTTGTGGTTTGTTTGTAAGTATTCAAGTATGTTTGCAATTCCTTTTGTGCCAAACTAATACAAAGAATGAGGGTTAAGGCCCATTCGCACTTGGCCTTAGCAAAGAGCATGCTTAAAAATTTAACAACTCCACAATTTGGGGAGCAATGCTTTCTTTTTGGAAAAGGTGTAATCAATGAGGTTCGTAAAGGCCTTATCAATAGGAAGGGGATTATGTAATGGTCCCCCAAATGGGACAATACATAAGACCACTCTTATGAGAGGAAAACTAGAGAATCTTTCCAATATTGGTGGCCCCATAAGTATTGCCTACTATCTCTCAAAGCTCTTTTGTCTTCTTAAATATTAACTAATACCCACTCTTGAAAGTGTGCCATGTGGACATCCATGTAGGATTGGTAATTACTAATGCATGTAGGTGGGAACACACACTTTTTAATGGAGATAACACCCCCTCCTAAGACCCCCTCTAAGGCCAAGTGGGAACATACCTTTAGGTTTGAAATGTTCACCTGGAGAGGACTGAGCTTGCCATCACAAATTTGTAACAAACAAGCCACATGTCCAATATCCCTGCTGCACTGTTCATTGCTGATAGAATGGATATATTGTGTATGAGTACAATGTGGATTATCAAGTACATGCATTTAACCCTATACATACCTGGCGACCAGAAACTGGTTGCTGCTGTTGTAATTTTGGCAATCACTTCCAATCACTCGAGAGTCTGTCTTTGCACGTAATGGAACGGATTTAGACAAGGGTACCACTCATGCAATACAAAAAGAAATTATCAATTTGGACAAGTATAGGGTCCCAAATACAAGAAAATATGATTGAACTTCAAAAAGAAATACACTCTTGTTTGCAAAAGAAGTGATTTAGTTGTACACAAAACATTGTTGTGGTTGTTATGGAGGTGGAAAGATACGGTTTCTAGTGGACAGAAAACCAAAAAGAGACCATTTGAAGGAAATACACACTCCAAAAGGGGAAATTATAACATGGACCGTGTATGCAACTCTACCGCTTGTATAATGTGATTTTTTTGTTATTTCACTTTGTAACATTGATGCATGTACAAGTTGGAGTTTAATAACAACTCAAATTTGTGAAAATTGGATCTATGATTCAGAAATGGCTGTATAATTTGACACTATGTGATGTTCTGAAAAAACTACAGTAAACTTTGGAAATCTGCACTGTTCCTCAAAAAAATAATATATCTTGGCTACAAAGTGTATTTGGAAGCTTCTTAAGTCCACATCAACGTCCAAGTTGCTCCACAAATTTACAAAATTTATCATTCTTGCCATTACAGATTGAATGTGCAAGGGTTTTGTATACGTTGCTATGTTGCTTTACAATGACACAGAAATACACACATGGAGATTTGCTCGATCATCTGCGGATCTTGTTTTTCTTAGGACAAGTGCAATCCCAAGTTAACATTCAGTATCAACCATCAAATTCTAAATTTAGTCGATTCTTTTCCCAGAGGGGCTATTAGATCACACCTAGGTCTGATGGTTCTCTGTATGAAGCACTTGCATGGCACTTACTTTTTTATTCAATGTAGTTCTGTTTAGTGTAATATTTTGGCATTAATACGATCCTTTGATTTTTAACTATAGATTTTAAAAATAAAATAAAATAATAAGTCTTCAAGAAAATTATGCTAGAATATTTAATAAAGTGAAATCTTGGTACATATAGATCATTATTAAAACATTAAAATTGTTAAACGTAATAGGTCCAATTTTATTCTTTTCAAATTCTACATCTAAGTACTATATGATTAGACTTATGAAATGTGGACTTCAATCAAGTATTTGATCTAATAATTTTGCTATAGAGGTAGTAATATCCAAAATTTATGCTACTAAGAATTGATACGGTTCATAAAAGTACACGAATACAATTTTTTTCACTCTTACTGATATTTTACCACGGAATATAATATGCCATTTGTATTAAATTAGACTTATCTTTTTGTTAAACGAATTCTACTATGAAAATCATCCTCTGAAAATTTATTTATTAGGAGTATTCTATTTAAGTTAAATATTTAGAATCTTCTTTAGAATTTCATTATACAAATTTAATAACAAGATTGTTTAGATTACTAATCATATTTGATGAAACTTATTTCACAAGAATATAACACCAATCATCTAAAAATATTCAAAAAAAAGTCTATCAAGCATCAAATCTCATCTTATAAAGGATTTTTTAAAAGTGAACTAAATAGTAGGACTTTTCTTTAGTACACCACTTAAATATTTATTAATTTTACAAAGACTAAATGCACATGTCAGAACTAAGTAGTGTAGTAAAAAGATATTCCATTTTTCTTATTATATATATATATATATATATATATATATATATATATATATATATATATATATATATATATATATATATATATATATATAATAATCTAATTTTTTTTGCATAACTTCAATTTTAAAATACAATAATTTTTTTTAAATACATTTTAATCCCTGTACCTTAACTTCTGAATTTCATATATCTATACTTAATAGTCCACTTTTTGTGGTTTGTTACAATCTTAAGTTTCATTTTGAATTAACATTAAAAAACGTTCAGGACACCATTACTTTTTCCTTACACATTGCTTCAAGGGAAAGGACCATGCTACAATATTATGATATCCAATTTCTAATTTATTGTGTTTCTGCTCATTATCTTGGACACCACTTTCTTCTGTTTTAGAATTTATCATATGTATCAATATTTTATTTCCTTCAAAATAATTACGTTCTAGTAGAAAAATAACGAATAGGCTTTCAGAAATTTTAATGTACATTAATTAACATTCTTGCATTTTTGTGGTTCTACAATATATTTTAGTGACTTTTTTTTTTTTGGAAAATATATGAAAGAATTAAATAAACAAATTAATCACTTTTTAAATTATTTGTTCTTTCTTTAGCTTCTACAAGGCTATAATAGTTGTTTATCATATACCGTGGAAATTATTGATTATTTTATATTTAATAGAATATTTAATATATTGATTTTATTTTCAAAAAATTATGAAGAAAATCTAATTTCTCATCCTATATGAATTCTTCTTATTGTAAGATTTTTTATGTTATGTGAAGTTTTTTTTGATTTTTTCTAAAGAAGTATCTAAAAGTATCTATGGCACTAATTCTGATTTTGATAATGAAGAAGTTATTTATTGAATACCTAATTTTATCAAGAAAGCAATCTTGTAAGCAGCAAGTAACCATTTATAAACTATATTCATCAATTTGGATATCTCCTATGCTGCATTATATTTCACTTTAAATTTGAATCAACATCTAAAATAACAGAATGCTCTACAGTGGACTTTCAGAGAGAAAAAAGAGACAAAAACTTCGGTCTCCGGAGGAGACCGCCGTGAATTAAGTGTCTGTTCGATCTACCCCCAATCCAATGTCCTCAAGACAAAGGTATGGAAGTAAAGATCTACTCCCCCCTTTCGAGAGTAGAAACTTTAGTCACAAGTAACCAATAACAAAAAACCAGTAAAACGGGCATATAAGGTAGTTTGCAGTGGTGGTTTGAACGCCAACCCACGAGCTTATTATTGGTTAGAAGTGAGCGTTTGTCTCATATAGCCGGTCCGGGTTCGAACCTTGATGGACTCGTTTGAGCAGATGTGGGGGATGAAGTGGCTTGGTACTGCTAAGTGAGAAATCGCACGCAGGAAATGTATTGTGCCAACCAATAGCCCACCTAGTGACAAGAGACTTGGCACCCGTGTGCTAACATATAAATAAAGTGGCTCTAGCTACTAAATTTTTTTGTTTATAATTTGGACTAGGGCGGATCCAATGTCTCGGGTAATGGTTGGTGGTTTTCTATTCTCCTTTTGTGAAGAAGGATAGACATGGCAATTGTATTCATATTTTTAAAGGTGTTTTTGATGGTAGGCATGGGAATTTTGAATCGATCTTCTAATAGTTTCATTGACGGGATGTGTGTGGTGGCTCTGGCGCCAGCTGTGATAACTATGAGGGGGTCAACTTTTCAACCTTTAGCAATGATGCTGGCAATTAATGGATTGTATTTGTTGGTTTTGGTTTCTAGTGTTTCTGGGGAGAATCGATCATTGCAGTATGTAAATTCGATGAATTGTATGGTGAGATTGGGGTCAATTTCTGTAGGGGGGTCGCTTTGATATGGTAAGCCTTTGATGCAGAGAATATCTAGTCTAAATCGAGAGTTGCAATGGCATCTTTGTGTGCCACACGTGCAAGGTAGTAGCCAATTAGGGACGGTACTTTCTGGAGGTTTATTGTTGAAGGTGCCAGCATTCATAAGGATAAAGCTTCGAGATTTTTCAGATGAGACAAGTAGTTTTCTAATTTCCCAGACTGATTTATTATGTCTTTTTACTCGGAGTGAGTGAATGTGTTGTTGTTGGCATGTGAGTAGAAGGTGTAACCATGTGTCCGGTTTAGGAGAGTTACAAATTAGGCATGAGATAGACGAGAATCTATCCTTGCCAAAGAACATCTGTTTTCTAGCTTGGCCCATGTAAGTTCCAGTACGGAATTTGATGAGGCATGATTTTTGTTTGTCTGTAATAACTGCGTTATTTCAAAATTCTTTGGAGAGTTCATTGTCTATATCTTCATTTTCTGCCCATTTGCAAATGTTAGGGGTTTCCATGGCCATTATTTCTAAGTTGTTTAATTTATCATATTTCTTGATTTGTTTTTCGAGGGTTCGAACGGGGCCTTTGTCTGGAACAAAAATCATGGATGGCCAGTCGTCTTTTTGGAAGTAGTAGGGAGTTGCATGGGCAAATTCGTGTACGTATTCAGCCTTTCTATGAGCTTTACGTGTCCCTAGTTTTGCTAGTTTGTCTACTTCTTTGTTGCCATCAATATCTACGTGTACTTTGACTTTATATATTGTAGTTGGTTGTGTTCTTTGTTGTAGTAGTTCTACCATGGAGGCAAGTGTGACTTGATCTAGATGACTGTTGTGTAATGTAGGGTGTTTTATTTGTGTGTTAAGTAAGTATAATACATTTAGGCAATCGGAAAATATATATGCTAGCTCGTTAGGGAATCGTGTATTAAGAATTCTTAGTGTTTTGTGAATTGCCATCATTTCAGCGCGTAGTATATCTTGGTGGCCATGTAATCTTTTGGGGATATTGAGGCCTTTGGGGCTGTAAATACCGAATCCACTTTTTTCTCTCAGCCATTTGCGTGGGCCAATTTCTCTTGGGGGTACAAAGGAGCCATCGGTGTAGTAGCTGAATTGTGGGTGGAATTTTAATGGTAAATTTGTTTGGTAATTTGGAATTTGTGGAATGGATATATGGTCATTGGTGGGGTGTTTGAATAATATAGTTTAGGTCATTTTTTGCTAGGTTTAACAGGGGTATTTAGGGGGGGTAGGAGGGGCAATTTTTGTGTAGATTTGTGGGATTCTGAAGTTTTTTGCTATATAGTTGAGTTGGTTCAATTGTTCGTGGCAGCCAATGCTATTATTTTGGTGATGGATGCAAAGTATTTGGAGCGTAGAGAGTTCTTTTCTTTTAAGGTTGAGTTCTGGGGGTACTGTGGGCTCTTCGTAAGTAACGGTGTCGACGGCGAAGTGAGCGATGATGTGTGTGTCTAGAAATGGGCCAATATATGAGTTAAAGTTTTGATACCAATTATTATCGAGGGAGATGATTATGGTTATAGTATTAGAGTCATGTTTGGCCGCTAGTCGAGCCTAGTGGATTGTTTGTTGTAAATGTGTAGCATTGTGGGGATGGGCGTATCCAATTCCGTTCCATTTATGGTCAAAGGTTGTCCCAAGGGAGCCAAATATTTTGTCTCTAGAAAATGGGGAAAAGAATTGAGTGAATTGTGTACAGCATGAAACTATAGATAAGAAGTAAGACTTGGTTATGTTGAATGTTGTTATTAGAGAGTCTAATATTGGAGTTGGTATCGTGTATTGTGTACATTTAAGTGGGTCGTTTTTGGGATACGGTATTTATACCTTTGGTATAACCAAACAATTTCAGTTTCAATTGATTGTGTCGGTGGTTTAAGGCCATGTGGAGTGTTTCTGGCATGTTGGTATTGCTTCCAAAGCCATCTTAGTCTATTTTGTGGGATTGTGATGAGGTATCTACCATTATCTTTGTATATATGTGCAACATGAAATTGTGTTTGAATAGTATTGTTGTTTGTTTCAATATCGTTTTGTGGATTGCATTCATTAATAGAGATATGTGCAAGTGGTATTGTTGTGGCAGGGATAACGTATCTAGTGTCTTTTGGTTGTTCGGTAGAGAAGTAGGCTTGTATTAAATTAGAGAAGTATTTGTGTTGGTTATTGGTGTAATATTGGGTGAGTATTTTTGTGTTATGGTTGCAAATGGTGTCATCGCTTCAGGGAAATAAGTCTCTTTGTGGAAGCCATTTGTTGTAAGTATTGATATCTTGTGTGATCCATTCGCATAAGTATATTGTATCTTTTCTCTTAATTCCATTTAGTTCGTTGAATTGTCTATGTTTGTGATCAAGTATTGTATGGATAGGAAATTGTCTGAGATTTTTAAGTATATTGGTGGATGGAAGTGGTTGGAGTCGGATAGGTGGGTTTGGAGGGTATATGGGAGGAATTGGATGTCGAGGTGATATGTTATGGTTTATTATTATGTAATCGTCTTTGAAGGTTTACGGGGGGCAATGGTAGCGGCAAGGAAAACAACATCTTGGATGGCAAGGTGGATGGCAAAACAAGTGTTTGGCAATGTTTAATGCGGTAATGATGAGTTTAGAGGGTGTTGAATAGTATCTTTTAAAATCATTTGGGGTCATAAGGGTGGTGCCAAACATAAGTTTTTATGATTCTGTCCACTATAAGAATCCCGCGTTTTAGGTAACATTTCAAATGATGTCTAAAAAAACTAGCGGACGTCATATAGGATGTTGTGCAGACATGGGAACATCTAAGACGCGGGAAAAACAAATGAGGACATCCGAAAAAATATGCAGACATCCCTGTAGCACACGCGTCTCCGGGTGATTTTGGAGGCCGGCAACGTAGACGCCACGTCATGACACATTAGCAAAGGAATTTTCCGGGCAGTGCCACATGGGCAGAAGATGTCACTGCTGCCATGGTGACGTGGCAGACATCGTGGACCCGCCATTTTCTAACGTGGCGGCGCGAAAATCTGATGTGTCATCCGCGAATCAGTGACGTGGCATGCCACGTAAGCACAATTTTTGGAGGTTTTTGAACCGGGGTTGCGTTACCAAAGACGTCACCTAAGACATCACTGTGGTTTCCGAGACGTCTATACGGTGACAGTGTGATGTCCACGCTGATGTCTTTGTGGGCGTGAACTGTGTCCATAATTTGTTTTAGTGGACATCCCCATGCCCAAAATATTTGCCAGGCTTGACATGGCTATGTCAACTTGTATGTCGTTGCAACCATTGGGATGACAAGTCTTTGTCTCTGTGTTTAGAGTAGCTGTTATTATGGACGTCAGAGCTTATGTTTGTGTGGACATATGCGTGACTGTGTTGACATCCTGTCATGCATGGTTTTGCTTGATGTGATGTTGAGGCGGATGTTTCGAAGCACATGTGACATGTTATAGAAGACATTGCCAGCTTGTAGCATTCAAATAGATTCTCCGGACAAACGTGTTATATTAGATATCTCAATGTCATGGAGAACGTCTTCGCAAATTTTCACGAGGAACGTATTCTCGCTATGGAAGACATTGCAGTTTAACATTGAGACGTGCTATAAAACATCTTAATGTCGTTGATCACCTGTTCTAGAAGATGTCCGTCTATTCATCGAGACGTCGTAGGTGGCGAGTCCATCAAAACGAGAGCAGGTCCAGATGACAACGAATTCCACCAACCATCGTAACAAATGTTCATGGGTTAGAGTCCTGGTATTCATGTAGGAAATTGCAATGTACAATTGAAGGAGCAGATTAGAGTCTAGGAATGCAAAATAATATTGTTGAAACCTGGCTCCATTTGCCCAAAGTATACATTGACTAATTTCATATTCACCATATAGTCATGCACTATAGTCGCAGATATAGATCGAAATAATCTGTAGTAGATGAAGGGATCTGCCTTGCAATGGTGAAAGAGGTAACAAGCCATTGTGTCCGACATTACAGGTACTATGACCACGCAATGTTCTTTAAGCCTGCACGTATCAAGTAAAGTAGAAATGCATTGAGTTAAAGAGGGGACAACAATGAAAGAAAAATGCATTACCTTCAATGAGTTGCTTAATCTACATATACATGGTACAGTAATGACCGGGATAATGTAGAGCTCAAGGTACGCTCATAATGTTGGCATCTGCCCGGTGATCTCATGACGCACTTTGGTGGGTATCGTCTTGTACGACGTCTCTGCAGACGTCATGACTATCATCACAGACGTTGTCAAAAACGTTCATACAATACAGTAGACGTCTGCGGAGACGTCTTACGAGACGTGAAACTTGAAGAATTGCAAAAAATCTATCCATCTCTGGAGCAGTGGCAAAGCAATTCTGGTTTTTATAGTCTATGAATTACGTACCCTGCTTTGAGGTAGTCCAAGCATTTATTTCTTCCTGGCCGCCTCCGCCCTTGTCAAGGCGCCAACCTGTACACATGCAATCCAAGTGTGTTCGGTTTAGGGTGAAAGTCCGACCATGGCTACGTGTAGAACCATCAATCACGTGGGAGGACATTTTGCATACCTTCTCAACCGGTAATCTAACCTTAGTCATGCCGATTTTCTTCGATGAATCGAACTTGAGCGAGTTAGAAGGAGGCGTTGCCTTTGCCGGCTTAGACAAACCAACTGGCTTAGGTGTCTTTGGATGTGATTTTGTGACTGAGCTGGTCTTCAGATTCCAGCGAATTGCGCCATGAATGCAAGGTGTTCCCAATGCTCTAGGCCCCAAAGGTGTTCCCAAGGGATCCTGCAATTGCTATTCATCATTGGTGAACACATTCGGGACTACATCGACAGCTCATACCTAGACTATTGCAAACAGTGGAGAACGGAGTGAAATGAAGGGGGCTCTTAACATGTAATAGGAATATTAAGACTGGATGACAGTCCTTTGACAACCAACGGGGTGGGGGGGAGAGAGAGAGAATTGAAGGGCGTCCGAAACAGATTGAACTACAAAATATGACCTCAGTTTCAAGGGGGGAGGGGGGTAGTGACAGTGGATGTGGACGCTGCCTCAAACATAGCAGTGTTCGGGAATTCAGGTGTGGCAGCGGTGAGCGGTGAGGAGAAAATTTCACCGCCGACCACCAAAATTTCGTGAAAGAGGACCTATTTCCGCAGCACCGGGGGGCAAGAAAATTAGGAGAGTACCCCTCCTGAACGAATCCATGGATTTGAATATCCGATCCAACACGTGCCAAATTAGGAGGGTACCCCTCCTAAACATGTCCGTGGATTTCAATATCCGATCCGACACGTGCCAAAATTGAACTAGAAATTGGTGGAAAGCACTTCAGTCTTGAGATCGAAAGTGGCATTTGATGGAGAGGGTAGAGAAGGAAACTGATGTTTGGGTTCCCAACGTGGAGGAATGTGAGGTTATCGACACCCTCTCAAACTTGGGTGACTATTCGGTGGTGAGTACATATGTAGGTCCTACTGTGGATAGAGCTGAAAACATGCATGATGATTCCGTGGTTCCTCCAAGAGTTGGATCATACTGCGAGCTTCGCACTTCTAGAGTACTTCCAAAGATTTCAAGTCCGTCGTGGAAACCGAAGAGCTTCACTCCAAGCCAACCAAAGAAAGTCTGGAATATGTCGAATCCATACGGAGGTGCGGTTGGGGACGGAAAGATGTACGTGTCAGTGCTGCGTAAGCCTTTTGTGCGACCCAGTGCGCCTGCGTCGACGGAGACTGAGATTGCAATCAACCTTCAAGATCACGAGGGCTGGGAGAGACTAGATTTCTTGGAAGAGTACACAGAGAACGGCAAAGTTGAGCAGTAGCGCATAGGGTAGCGTATGTAGATGACTGCTGCAGTAAGGCTGCGGTAAGGCCCGGTAATAGACTTGGAAAGCTTCAAGTTATAAAGATAATAGGTTGCAAGGAGTGATGACATCTTGGCAATGTCTTGTTAGATTCCCAAATGGCCGGACTGCGACGATTTGTAACAACTGTGTCGACGAGCAATAAAGGGATGCTTCAGGCGTTAACGAAAATGCCCTCCATTATATCCCTTCATATCATGAGCCACCGTTGGAACTTTCGGAAGGATTTTGAGGAGGTGGTCGGGGGGCAACCACGACATGAATGAGTGGCCTAAACCCATTGTAGGATCCGACAACAACATTCGGGGACTTGTCCAGCAGGGGTACTGCGGACATGGGAACAGAGCTGCAGTGGCATGGGATTCCGACAGCCAGATTACCACAATATCCGGTCCAGATGATACCTAGCCAGATCATAGTGAGGGTTTGAGTACTGCCCGCGTGGGTGTCGGTTCGCATCGGGGACGAGGAATTCATCATGCACGCCCGCCTAAAGTGCGGAATGGTCATGGGATTGATGAGGAAGGTTTTGGTTGATTGATAGAAGCGTTATAATACATAAAGTGCAATTTGCAAACCTCAGATGTAAGGAGTGATGCTGATTTCAAAGTGATTATATATGTATTAAAGGATCGAAATGAGAATAATACAATGATTCTCGCAAAGGCCTGTTGCAAATCTGCGATCAGTTCACGCTGTCTACTTCCTTCTCATATACTCCTAGAACGTAGGTGAAAATTTGATGTCTCTATGCATACGGCTGTGCCTCAGCAACCTAGCGTGCCACGTACTACGGAGGACAATACTGAAATGTTGCAACAATAGATGTCAAACGGGAACTTTCTGCGCCACCTCCGATACAGACTGCAGACTTGGACCTATCACAGAACTATCACAAATCCATCTTTCGCCATTTCGTTTCCATAGAGAAATCATGCGCAGAGTAGGGCACTGCGTGGAAGGGTTGTCAACAACATTAAGAACCTGCAGCCCCGAATACGCTTCCTGGCGGTACGTGTCCCGCCAGAAATCGACTGTGAGAAACGTGACTAGGTCGGGTGGGGAGGGCTGCGCAAAACACAACGTCACGCTGTTGCCGTCCGGGAAGAACCCCACATGACTCAGTTGATGGAAGGTTGTGGACTCACTCGGAGGAATATGAGGTGTCATGATTCCTCCGGAAGGTGCTTCCTGAAAGCCTTGGCTAGGTACCCAGACGAAAAGCATGATGCACCTCATCTTCTTTGGGGCGTCAGCGGAATGGAAAAATTGATCATCATAGAGCACACTGCAGTTAAATACCTTCAATAGCCACGTCTTAAAATTCTGAGTCCAATCCTCAGCGGACTGATAGAGTGAAAACTCAATCTTGGCCTGGACGGAGGGCTTGCAAAATACTATATCCCCGATCTGCGGATCCATCATGGAGCTGGTGTCTAACATAATTCGCAATCTACGGCCTAGGCTAAAACAAATCGGTTTCATTGCGAGGTCCATTGGCATCAGGTGGAAATGACCCAGCGTTCTTCAATAACCTCATATATAGAGATCAACCACAGGCAGTATGAGTGAGCCGCCGGCAACTACGAAACTGCTTTAATGGTGTAGGGTGAAATGCTGCGGTGAATCATCGTTCCAGAAATTTGGCAGTGTTATGGCTGTATGAAGGTGAGTAAACTGAAATTTATAAAACCGAGGTCATTATGATGGCGCACATCTCAGTAACCTCCAACAGACTGCTTCACTGTCAATTACCATGGAATTACCAATAAATCTACTTCTAGGCGTTAAGGTCCTAGTTTCCTGTTCCGGGCTAAAGACCTGCACCTAGGTTTGAGGCATCAGATCAATGTTGTGGCTGCGGTCATTACGGTGTTATCGGATACCTGCAGAGTTTAATCATCAAGACGGCCCATTGTTCTCAACAATCATTACTATTTACTACTGTCGTCAGTGGCAAAATCCAAACTCGCTGTCCGTCACATACCTATGCAACGAGGGTCGACCAAGGCCACCCACGACATTGGTTAGGGGCAAAAACCCACTGTTGGATCCGACAATCGCTTTCGGAAGGAGGTCGACATCTGGGTACTGCGGCCTAATGGTAGGAGCTGGAGTCCTATAGAAACTTGGGAGCCTAGTAAAAGTAGCCCCCGGGCCTGCTAGTACTTAAACTCCTATTACTGTAGAGAGCGCTTGAAGTAACACGGGTGCCGGTTCGATGAATTAGAGAACCCATTCAAGGTGGGACGATGCTAGATGACCGAGAATTTTTTTGGACTTACATGAAATCAATGCCGTGGCTGCGGTTATATTCGATGATAAATGCGGAGTTACCGGCCACCTGCATCATTCCATCATCCAAACGGCTCTGTGCGCTCAACAATTATATTTTTTAACCAGTGGAAGATGGATATTGGTGGACGAGAAATACTCCATCTGTCTTGAGTGGCAATAACCAGAGTAGGCGTCCGTTAGAAAACTATCCGACGAGGGTCGACTGGGGCCGCCTGCGACATTGCTGAGTAGCCAAAACCCACTGTCGGATCCGACAATCACTTTCAGGAGGAGGTCGAAATTGGGGTACTACGGCCTAGCATTAAGAGCCGGAGTGGCAATGAAACCCGACAGCCGGGTTGGAGTAGCACCCCGACTGGCACAGACCCGGCCCATTATTAATGTATAGTGGGGTTGAACTATCACGGCTGCCGGTTCCATGATTCAGATAGCCCCTTCAGGGTGGGACGTTCCTAGATGAATGATATTTCGCTAGAACAGTGCTTGATGAGTGATAATTGTCTGTCTGTCCCGGTAGCCATGTAAACCGATACAATTGCGTAAGTGCAATATGAGTGAGAAGGTATATTTCACACAGAATATAGATATATTAAAGAAGCTGAAATGAATGTCATACATGGATGCATGCATGGACGGTCGCGAATCTGAGATTTGCGGATAATGAGTAGTGCCTTCTCCCTTATTCTAGAACGTAGATAGTATAACGATGTCGTTAAGGTAGACGACCCTAAAGTTGGAGCGACGCGGGTTCATGATTCGCATCCACAGGAGTTGGGCTAGGAGGTTGAAGTGGCAACAATGATCCTTAGAATGTGACGAGCTCTAGAAGGCCGCTCTCGAGGATCGTCTTCACTTCGTTAAAGCTGAGAGTTGGAGCATGGATGTAGGAGTCCCGATGCATTTCAAGGTTGCATATCGCGTTGTAGATGTAGTAAAGATGCTTGCAAGGGACCCAGGGAGGACGTTTCCCAAGGGACTTGACGGACATCTCCTTGAAGTTGACGCAAGTGCATCCGGGCTCGGGGCCAACTGTGATCTTGTACAAGTTTGACTCGGAAACAGTCTCGGAGACAAGGCTGATTATGCAACCAAACCTAGGTGTTGGTATCATTGTCACGGATTGGATATGAACCGTGAGTAGAAGCGACGACGCCCAATTGTTCTCGTGCTCGGTTCTAAGAACCCGGTTGCAGCGACGAATCTTGAAACCTCCACGCACGGTGGGATATACTCCAGGAGCATCGAGTACAACTAAGTGCGAGAGTTCAAACCGTGGCCGCTGTGGAATGCTGCCGTCGCTGTCATCGAAAACTCGTTGAGAGGGTAGCTCCAGACGCTGAGGTAGTCTAAAACCAGCAGCCTCTAGGTCCAAAATCTCTCGCTTTGTAAGGCGAGTTCCACGCTTCACGGGCCTGATAAGCGGAGGGGGGGCCATGCTTGAGACCCAATTCCGTTTTGTGCCCATGACGCATCTCTGAATGTCGTCGTTACAGAAGCAGAACTGCATCCATTTCTGACGATCCTTCCTGACTTCCGTAAAGGTGCCCCAGTAGCATGGCACAACTATGGTCTTCCCTCCGCGTACGAGCCTGGCCTTGCACTTCTTGTTTGTCTTTGCTTGCTGTGCAAAGTATGCCTTTGCACAGCCCTTCGGCAGCCTGACAAGATGCCACTTACTGTCGTCCACGTCCATCTCCTCTACTGCAATTACGTGTTGATGAGTCGTATTCTCGTCGGGGCTTCGGACGGGCGAAGAGGCTGCGTCCACAGGTACAGGATCAGCTTCTACCCGAGCACTCGTCTTCCTTGTGGCCACTTTGTCGGGTCTGTGAGAATCGTATTCGGATCCGATTGGTTGATCCAACTTCCGCTTCGTTGAGCAAAGACCTCTTTGCCTTCTCTGTGGGGCTGACGAGAGAGCATTTGTGGAGCGTCGTGGAAGTGTTCCGTGGCATCAGCAAGACGTTTGGGAATGCCGGACTTCTGAGCCCGCTGTAAACAGAGCTCGGCTTTGCACGGTCCTTTACCTGGGTTTTCTCCTCTGAGGTAGGCGCTATAGTTTGTGCACTGCATGAAGCCCCGGACATAGTCGTCGACTGTGGCTGTTTACAAGCTAATCCCACGGTTGCCTGACATCTGAAGCCATATATTATGGGTAGTCTCTGAGAGGTTGCACGACGGCATCTCGTCCTTCTCCGCGTTTGTGAGGTTCTGCATTCGAAGAGAATTCCAAGAATTTAGCAAGCTCTGCGTTCAGTGGCAGCAAGGAATACGAATAGAATGACAAGTTTAGCGCACAAGGACTCACTAATTGCATGTAACCGCCCCACTGTCGGTACCGATAGTGCCAAAAGACAAGCCACTGCTCCAAATGTTCGAGTCCAGCAGGTGTGGAGGCCGCAGGTGAAATCCACCAAAAACGGAAGGCATGGTAACGAATGTCGGCATCCTCCCATGTCTTTGCATCTCGTTACTGCCTGCACAAAGCGTAATGTTGCCTCTGGAGATCGTGACCTCGAATGTGAGCCTCTGTGTACTTCTTCAATGAACTTGCCCAGTGGAATTGGCAGGTACGCTCACGGTCGGGCATTGGATCGTCCGCGTTTCTGTTTCCATAGATTGCACGAACAACGTTCCAATTGGCCTGTGCGCTGTCCGCCATGAAGCCTTTGAAATTGACATTATTCACCTTGTGCTTTGCCATTATCCCGTTTAGACCCCGCCAGAGCATACTCTGCGCCTGCGCGTCCTCGGACTGCATATCGCATACATCAACTGTCATAATACGGCAGTATTAGGAGTCATATACATGACACGCCATTGTTGACCAATCCTTTGTTCGCCTCACGTGATCAAACATGATCCACGCATCTTCCAAGTCTCCGCCAGGCTGCATCCGCTTTAGGAGATCCACCCCTGACCTGGGGCCCCTCTCCGACATCTTGAACACAAAGACCTTCTCGCCCTCCGCCCCCTGTCCCGGAAGTTTGTTCTCGTGTATAAAATCCCATTTGCTGCAACCTCGCAGCGCGGCTATCCCGTCCATTACTCCCTTGTTGCCGACGGATCTGAAGGTCGTGACGTCGTTCTTCAGAGCTGGCCGGCTAAGAGGATAATAGAGCCTAAACGCCTGATCGAGCTCATCATCCGAAAGATATTTACGCACTTCGCCGGGTTGGGCAAGAAGGAGGTCACTCAAGAAGTCCTTGCTAGCTTCCAATGCAATAGCAGAGGTTTTGCCCTCAGGATTCTGACCGACATGGGAATCGACGAGGTTGAGGATCTTCTGTTTGCTTAACCTGTAGTCAACGTATCCTACGGGTTGGTCGTGCGTGCCGATATGGATGCACGCACGGGTCATGTCAGCCCCCCCTAGGACGTAGTATATTCTAGCAGGGCATTGGGCGAGGCATTGCGGAGGAGTCTTGCAGATCTTACACACGAGCGTAGATTTTGCAGGGGGATCACAACTTACTTTAAAGGGGGTCAGCGACAGTCCATCCCACTCAGCCTCGTTGACCTCGCTCAGACGGTTCTTCCCTCGTTTGCGAAAGTCGCAATTGTCATTGCAGCATCTGAGATGCCCTGCACAAACGGAGTATCGAAACGTAAGCCGTGAGTCGTTGGAAATATTGGACGTCATCGTCTTACACCACGGATGTCCGTCGTACTTCTTGTCCATTCCTACCATTGATTTTGCCGTCGATGGAGTCGCGGCAGGGGGCGCTGGAGGAAGCTCAGATAGCACATCGCCATTGAAATTGCCCAGAAGAAAGGGAACCCGCTCTGTCCTGAGCGTAGTGAAGTTCAGCCTGGACAACGCATTCTTAGCGCCAGATCGTGAAGCTAGGCGTTTGAGACCAGAGACGACACTTGAGCTGCCTACATATGACTTCTGCGTCGGTATGGCGTGCACTTGCAGAGTTCTAAACAAATCATCTGATTCACTGAGCTCATGGATCTGTTCTACCACTGGATCTAACTTCGCGGCCTTAGTACCAGGACCTGCATCTACCGTTGAAGTCATTGAGCGCCCGGGTGTAAGTATCTCAGTGGATGCTGCCCATCGGTCTGGAGTCAGTCCTCTAGCAACATACTTTCTGGCCTCTAGAAGCCACTCTCTCCCTTCAGTAGTCCTACTGGGCATTTGATAAACCGTGTGAACCAAATTTCCGCCATCATCGACAACCTCCTCCTCTAGATGGATGCTCTCCAGCACAATGTTGTATCTGACGCTAAGAAGACCAGCGCTAACGGATCCGACTCCCTCGGCATTACACGGAATATGGAGAGGAACTTCGTGCCCTTCATTGCAAATTTGGGCCATGGTCGAGAGAAATCAGGATTAAACTATGGAGAGGCGACGGATAGTCAGTCCCATATATAGACTGCGCTTAGAGCGTGGTATTGAAGGAACTACAATCAGGGGGATTCCGAGCGGATCATTACCAAATTGCGGGTGAACGAAATCGATTAGGGACTTAAGAAGGAGGACTGTTTTTTAAATTAGAGAGATTGATGAGGAAGGTGATATTTAATTACGCAGCGCTTTTTACTAGGAGCCGTCAAAGAGTATGTCATAAATGCAGGTCGTGATGTTTGCACATAGTGCAATTTTACTACATCCAGTATTTGGCATTCACTCGTCTCATTCATCTATCCGAGTGGAGTAATGTCCTCATTTCTCTCGTTCCATACCTTCGGGCTCAGACTAGAATGAGCGGAGCCGTCGACAGGGTTGACAGGTCTCACCGTCAACAATGCCTAAGTCACGCTGAACGGGGGAGTTGAGCTCACCCAAGCAGGCTACACATGCAAAAGGGAAGAGGACGACGAAGAAGAAGGGGTTGAAATTGACGGATAGTAAGCGCAACAGTAGTAAGCAAAGTAATAGTAAGGTCAGTAAGGGAACCCGATCCGTTACGTCTATTCTTGGGGACCCTCGATGTGATGTAGGGGGATGTCCGAGCTCGAACATACGGGAATCTGCCACCGAAGTAAGCAGCAACCATCGCTCAGAAGGACATGTGGCGATTGCCGATTTGACCGGGGTGGTGCATGACCTCCGCGCTGTTCTGGTGAATGAGAGACCTCATTCAGATGTAAGCTTCCCTTCATGACTTCTTGGTACGTTCTTTTGAAGTGGTTCTTGGCAGAGTTGAGATTTAGGAATGGAGGTAATGGGTGTCTTTCTATATACAGGATTGTTTGGAGAGCTTCTTTTTATGCTAACTTAGTGGTACTCGTTAGCGGCGGCCTACAGTGATGTGACTGTGACCCTTCGAAAGTACCCATGTTCATGTAATGGTAAGCGCGAAACGCAGCTTCTGGTGATGTGATGTTTAAGGTTTTAAAGAATTATGGTTTCAAGTAAAGTCAGCATTGTTTGGTGGGTTTTAGTACTCAGCAGCCTCTAGTTTTACAGCATTCAGTCATGGTTGGTGGAAGCCATCAGTGAGGGTTGGTGGCAAGGACAATAGTCCTGTGGTTAGAGTTGGGGATGAGAGCCGCCGGATCGCTAAGGTGTGGTTCTGAAGCTATTGCTGGTTGTGGTTAGGAGCATAAAGACGAGGAGGAGCTCGTGAGATATCTACAGACACAGGGTTTAGGTGAGAAAGAAGAGGGAAGAGGACTTTTGAGTGTGATAAGTGAAACATGTCTCCATTGTTCTTGGGTTCTGTCAAGCTTGGGATTTGAATTGTTGTTAGCTCTGTAGCATGCGAGGTTATGGAAGATTAGGACAGTGCTCACGGAGGACAGAGTGTGGGTCCGTTTAGGGTGAAGGGGTTGTAGTGCATTGTTGTAGGATATTGGTGATCGCCTGTTGGAGGGAATTGGTGATCGACTGCTGCATTGTTTGTTGGTTTCAAGGTCTGAGCGCTCCGTTGAGTAGCGTTCCGAGACGGCTTCAAGGTGCATGCACAAGTAATGGAGGTAACCGAAATGGTGGCGTCGCGGATATAGGGAGGAAGAGATGAGTTAGGGTTTATCATTATTTAGGGTTCTTGGCATGTTGTTTCGAGAGAAGATGTTATTTAGGGTTCTTGGCATGTTATTTATCGGCGTCTTAAGATGTACCCGCGTCTCTGTGCAGGAAACGATCACCAACTTTGCTGATGTGGTTGACGAGAACGCGGCCACTGTCAACGCCGTGTTGGAAGACTTACAGAAGGGATCAATTTGAGACGAGTATATGGACAGCTCACAACCGCCTATCGTCGCGGTTGGTGGTCAAGTAGGCTCCGACGTCTTCATGGAGGACTTTGTGGATGGGGACGATCACGCGGAATCGGATAACCCACGTGAGGGCATGTTTCCGATAGGGGAGGAAGAGCCCAAAGGACTTGATGACAAGATCGATGCCGTTGACAAGATCGATAACGCGGACGTTGCATTAGGCGAATGTGAGGCCGATGCTGCAACAGGCGAGGGTGCTCAAGCTTTGATCAGCATGTCGGTCGAGGTTGGAACGGGGGAGGGTGCAGCTGCGCTCCACGCACAACGTGCGAGGCGAGTTGGGGTCAACGAAGCACAAAGGCAGATCCGTTTGGAAATGCAGCTGGATTTCTATTTGGCACTTCTAAAAATGAGGCGTAAACCAGACAGGCTGTCATTGATAAAGATTCCTCTATGTCGTTTGCTGCCATGTGATTTCGTTCGACCCGCGATGCTCAGTGACGTTCAGAAATTGCAATCCGAGTTTACCAATGGGATAAGGCCCGGCTCAGGGGCATTCTACGTTGCGGCAACGTCGCAAGTGGGCGATGAATCATTTGTGACCAAAGAGATGAAGTCTTCTTGGTGTTCAGTGTGGCATACCTTGAACAGCATGTTCGAGGCGGAGCTATTAAAACACGAGGAAACTCGAGATCTTAGTGGGAAGATGTTCTACGTCTTTGATGGTAATCATCGGACGAGGGCGTGGCGCGAGTTTATTGAGATGGAGTACCCAGATGACTACGACTGGGCATATGCGAATGGCAGACCGGATTGCATACTGTTGGAGGTGAAGGACAGTTGCGAAGCGCTAGTGACAGCTATGCACGCGATCAACAAGTAAGACTTCCGATTTTCAGCTTGTTCCATTTTTATGCAGTACAGGGTTCTCACTTCGTTAATTGTCATATCCAAACTAACATCTCTGCCTATGCAGGGCCAACGAGGAAGCGTTCATCAAAGAGAGACTACCTCACACACTGCACAAGATTCAAACCTATGGAGCCATGTCCGCTGAGGATTTGGAAAAGAGTGGAATTTTGCCCCTAGATCTCATGGCCCGAACGAAGGCGGTTTCCAAGAGGTCGTGGCATACCATGCCGTAGGACGTCTTTGTGTCCTTTCTTCACGCGGTAAGTACTTCAGAACTTTTGAATTCCGAAGATGATGATTGGTTCATTGAGGTACAGAAATAAATATTGAAATGTCGATTTACTCAGGGGACATTAACCCGAGTCGCTCAGGAGGCAGTGCAGCTCTGGATAACAGAGCACCCAGACGAAGACACCAGGGCTGAGATGAAGAATGACGTGGAGAAAGCAGTGAAAGATGCAAAGGATAAGCTGCAAAGCAAGTTCAATGAGGAGCAGTCGGTGGCTAACTCGGCGCACGGAAAGGCGTTTCATGCTGAGGTATGTCTCCGAATTTGGGCAAGGGTCTTGTAAAACTGAGAGCTTAAAAGAGCATTGTTGGATCCGATATTCGTAATTTTGTTCAAGTAATATCGCGGTACTGTGTATACCTCAAATTTTATTCTGGAAAATCTCTGTTGTTCAGTGAGGTATTTTTTAAAATTTGGGCAAGGGTCTCGTTAAAATGAGAGGTCAAAAGAGCATTGTCGGATCCGACATTCATATTTTTGTTCAAGTAATATCGCGGTATTGTGTGTCCCTCAAATTTTATTCTGGAAAATCTCTATTGTTCCGTGAGGTTTTTTTTCAAATTTGGGCAAGGATCTCGTGAAACTTAGTGCTTAAAACAGCTCTGTCGGATCCGACATTCGTCTTTTTGTTCAATTACTATCGTGGTACCTTCCTAGACACAAAATTTATGTCTCAAAACTAGTTGTTCAATTTAACAAATTTGACGAGGGGTCTCCATTTTTTTGGGACGTGAAATTGTCCTGTCGGATCCGACATATCATTTTTCGTTATTTTAATTAGGAGGTCTTTGTACATATCTGTTGTCCCCGGCAAGATGGCGAGGTGTTGGTTATCAGCTGTCGGATCCAACATGCATTAATGTATACAATCTCTATGTGCGGTACCCTGTTGAATTCTATGGTTGAATGTCTATTATCACCCAATTAATGGACAAATGAGCTAATATTCATGATACCGGCTTTAAAAACTAACTCTAAATGCTAGAATTCGCAAAAAAAGTGCAAGTCCGATGATGTTTGAACTACCGCAAATCGTACTGTAGGATCCGACAGCGGTTCTTGGGAAAATAAAAAACCTGGGGGACATCGTAAATTCAGGTTTTTGTGTCATCTAAGTCTGGAGTTCGGTGACAATCAATTGAGATTTTTGTGAGGGGTCGTCAGAAAGTTTGATCTCCAAGCTGCTCTGTAGGATTCGACAACGGTATTTTCGGTGCTCAAATGTTGAAGGGATGTCGTTTTTTTCCGGATGCATGTCCTGTAACTTTGATAATCCGTGACAATCTATTGAGATTTTTGTGAGGGGTCGTCACAAAGTTTGATCTCCAAACTGCTCTGTAGGATCCGACAACGGTATTTTTGGTGCTCAAATGTTGAGGGGATGTCGTTTTTTTCCGGATGCATGTCGTGTAACTTTGATAATCCGTGACAATCTATTGAGATTTTTGTGAGGGGTCGTCAGAAAGTTTGATCTCCAAGCTGCTCTATAGGATTCGACAACGGTATTTTCGGTGCTCAAATGTTGAAGGGATGTCGTTTTTTTCCGATTGCATGTCCTGTAACTTTGATAATCCGTGACAATCTATTGAGATTTTTGTGAGGGGTCGTCAGAAAGTTTGATCTCCAAGCTGCTCTGTAGGATCCGACAACGGTATTTTTGGTGCTCAAATGTTGAAGGGATGTCGTTTTTTTCCGGATGCATGTCGTGTAACTTTGATAATCCGTGACAATCTATTGAGATTTTTGTGAGGGGTCGTCAAAAAGTTTGATCTCCAAACTGCTCTGTAGGATCTAACAGTGGTGTTTTCGGTGCTCAAATGTTGAGGGGATGTCGTTTTTTTCCGATTGCATGTCCTGTAACTTTGATAATCCGTGACAATCTATTGAGATTTTTGTGAGGGGTCGTCAGAAAGTTTGATCTCCAAACTGCTCTGTAGGATCCTACAGCGGTATTTTCGGTGCTCAAATGTTGTGGGGATGTCGATTTTTTCTGGATGCATGTCGTGTAAGCTTGATTAAGTTGGATTGATTTGTAGATTAAAAACCACTATGACAAACATCTGGCGAAGGTCGAGATGAGTTTGGACAAGTTGCTTATGGTAGCCACTGCTGAAGCAACACCCAAAGCAAAGGCAAAGTGGCTGAGGATGTGGAACGGGTGAGAAAGTACGCGAAAGACATTAAAGTTTCCTGCGACTCCGTGCTCGGAGAATGTGCTCGGCCCATGGCTTTTGAGAGCTGCCTTCTGGGCTAATGTAAGATTCTCTTGCTTAGCTTCGTAAACGTCCACCTTCGTCACTTTGTTTTATATGGGAGATCCTACTAATGATTCTGTCTAAATCTCTTTCTTTGGGCTTATAAAATTTAGAGATTGAGGAAGCCGCGGAAGTTGAGTGCGCTACTTGGCTTCAATCAATTCAAAAGGAAGAAGAGGCGTCTGAAACAGGCCCCACGGTAAGGCCGAAACGAGTCCCCATGGAGACTTACATGGAGAAGTGGCGAGTGCTCCTATGAGAGAAGGCGTACGGGGCATTCTTTACAGGTGCCAATGCTTAGACCAGATCACTTGTCTTCGCGTCCCAGGTTGGAACTGACATGGCTATGAAGAGGCTGGTCTATAGGTACTATAAGCGGGAGCTCATCCCAGCAGGAGTGGTAGACGCGTACCCAACAGCCTGGGAGAGCTGGAAGGAGACCAACAACTCGGAGTATATGTTTACGGTGAACCAAAGAAAGGTATATAACTTGCAGCACCTCAATGAGGGATGCTGGTACCTAGAGTGCCCAAAGACTATGGTCACTGAAGAGGAGAAGGCAATCAAGGAACAGCACACGAAGAGGAAGGATGGCGAAGAGGAGGTCAATGAGTTCGTCGACGACATCCTCCCCCCAAATTTAGAGAGTCTACCCAACTCGGATGCGCATGCTATGTCCGCGGAGACGGAGGCTGGAGAAGTAAGCGCGCGAAAACGAAAGAGAGGGGGTCAGCCGAAGACGACGTCAAAGGAGACCAGTAAGGAGCTACCGCAAAACAAGGAGCCATCGCAGAGAAAGAGGACGGCGAAGAAGCCAGGGAATGAGAAGGCTAAGACAACAGCACCCGAGAAGGTTGGCCGCTCTCCAAGCATCGAGCATGCCGAGAAGCCAGTAGTCGCCATAGCCGCGCATAAAGAGGGCTCACAGCAGTTGATCAAGAACGAATCTGTAGCGGTATGGGCTGAGGAGGGAATGATCTCTTCTTTCAAGGGGATGTCAGAGGGCTTCCATGCTGTATTTGACAGGATCAAGGGCATAACGAATAAGCGGCCAAGGTATAGGAATGGCAAACTTGTTCGTGGAGGAGGTTATGCCGATCTAGTTATTGCGGATGTGCCGCAGAAGTTGAGTGTTCCAGGTGTTTCACTACGAACAGATGAGATTCCAGAATGGAACAATCGAGACGATAATTTCCTTGCAAGAGTATTTGGCATTGCTGGACATATTTTGCAGGATAATGGCGCTCTAATCGTAATTCACAGCGCTGACGATGGGGAGGTAGAAAAGGAAATGGAGGAGTGGTTCAAAATCTTCCCATTTTCGATTCACAAGTCCTGGTTAGGATACAATCGCCTGCGCCTCAGCTCTTCGAAGAAGAGCGGATCCACGACAAATTGTTTTCGGGTCCACCTTATTACCCATTCTACTCATTCAGAGTTCGAGTTTCGGAGGGTACCGGCAGAGTTCTGTAGGCACGGAAATGTGATTGCCGAGGACGATGTCATTCAGAATTGGACAACGATAGCAAACCAGGCGATGAGGAATCTTGGAAGAGGTCTGGTACCGTGGCGCAGACCGAGGGAGAAGGATGAGTTCTTCATGGAGAGCTTAATTCGCGCAACGACTGATGAAGGGGACGTGGTCATAGACGTTACTGCCGCCACAGGTAGGTCTTACTGCCGAGTTGTTATGAATTTGCTTTGCTTAAGAAGAAGTACTTGTTGGTACTTACTATACAGTGGATTTGGATCGTAGGAGCATCGATCAAAGCGTGCCGAGATAGTGGGCGCCACATCGTTGCATTAGAGGCAGACAAAGACATCTTCAACGATGTCCTCATGAAGTTGGATTCTCTTGCACCATCTAAGCAAGCAGTAGTACAGCCTACCACTGCAGAGATGACCTCCACGGAAGAGAACACCACCATAGCGGATGCGAAGCCTCCTATCTCCACAAACTCATACATTGCCCGAAAGAGATTGAAGAAACTTGCGCTTGAGTAAGTGAGTATGCTGTGCTTAATTCCGTGATATCCTCTTATCATCTGACTAGTGCTCATGTTCACTGAAAGTCACTAATTTCAATCTTTACGCATGAATCCGAATGTGCAACCCCATTCCGGCATACTCATGGAGTGTAGTCGGAACATTATTCCGTTGCCAGTGATGCATCGAATTCCTGTCTACGCGGAGAACCAAGCGCAGGTGTTGAGCACACTAGACTCACCAATACCGAGGACCAAACTATTCGACGGACGAGCTCAAAGGTTCCTAGATATTGAGGCAGAAGTAGAGCATACTAGCATCTCTGACCAATCGTGCTAGGCTCGGAAAATGACATTATGGAATGTAATTTATTTTTTATTTGACTTGTTTATAAAGACATGTGAGTGTTGTTGACATAATATGTGCATTCAAATTCATATATTCCTACTATGCTCTAATAGCGTTTAGGAAACTCAACTTCCGAATTTATATCCATTCCGTACGATCATACCCGAGGTCGGTATGCGTCGCCCATGTACCCGGGAGGTCACTAAACTATACCGCAGCCGTTTCGGATCTACAATAGAACACACTGTTGGATCGGACAGCCAATTTCCGGAAGAGTGCCAACACACCGACCCCTGTCCCACGCACTGATCTATTCCTGCATTTATAAACTATGGTCGCTTACTGACCGGTAAGACTTCACAATTTTATATTATGGAAGTTCATAGATTTAGAGGCATTTTATCATTGTTGAATCTTAATTTTAAATCGCTACCAACAAGTACATTCTTTTGATGAGGAAACTCCACAAAATGTATTGTCGCCAGTTGAAATTACAAATAATATGCACAAGAAGGTATGGATACAGTGCTTCCAAAAGTTCTATGATCATGGTGTGCCAAAACAGCGGAACGTTGAGTTTGATCAAATCACAGCTCATGCATCTGTCGAAGTCGGACGCGGTCTTCTCAATTTTGAAGAGAATTTGTTTTGATATTTAAAATACAAAATCCGCGAATAAACTGTGCCATAAAATATGAGATAGATTACATGTGCATCTGGGAGCATCCAAATGCTCGTCTTATGCGGCACGAAGATGCAAATTTCAACGATGACAATTGTCCTATCTATGAATAAGGTCCCAACCCTGATACATATTTGTGTCGACGGAATATTGAACGAGATGGTCTGTATGTTTCTCACTTCCATCCTTTTAGCGGTAGACACCAGTACAAGGTATTTCGGCATTGGAAGGAGGACGAGTGTGGAAAGTGATTTCCACGGTTGGCACGTTGGAATACTAATTCCGGTAGAAAAAAATTATAAAATTCAAAAATTTTGTGTTAGAAACACGGAAGTATTACGTAGATAAATGTAACAACCGGTTAAGACGGTTGGCTAAAGAAATAAGAGAATCGGAAGGGCAACCGGTTCAGATCCGGTCGTACGAAGCCGGATGAGATAGAGCATCGTCTATGTGACGGAACCCTGACCAAGCAGACTTAGAGTAACAGCCGGAGGGTATAATTCACGCGGGAAAGGTGGCTGCGACCATTAAAGCGCCGCTGGCCGCGACCGTCCAATGATGAAGGGCTACGACCGTCCGCCATGATGAGCTACAAATGGGTTGAGGTGAGTAAGGGTATAATAGGAGGAAGAGCAACCGTGCTCCTCCTTTCTTTTGTCGTTTTGTGGAGCGCCGAACCCTTGTGCTCCTCGGCGTAGTTCGCATTTCGGGTGATGACGGTAGGAGAGAGATGGTGAGACGGAAGTGTTTCCGTTAGTCGAGGGATTGTGGTGAGGATCGTGCGTGCAGGTGTTACCGGAGTGATAGTGAGGAGGATTTAGCAGTATGGTTAGGAAAGGAAAAGAGCCGGTCGAGGAGGGACAGTTGTTGAAGGTACAACGGGTCATGCCGTTGATGCCGGTAGATGACGAAGAGTGGGAGCTCCTCCGGACTTCCTCAGAGATCATGGGCTGTGAGTTACTACTGGACAAGGCGTGGGGGTGGAAGCAGGCCCTTTCGGCACAGGAGATCATCGTCAAGAACCCCAACAATCGAGGAACCATCCGTGGAGAGCCGGAACAGTGGACGGCACAAGACTGGAAGGATACGTATGGCTTCAACAAGGATGGGGAAGTTTTGGCTCCGGAGTCCCAGGAGTTCGTCTACAACTACATCAAGACGTCCGGCGACAAGAAGGAGGGGTGGGACCTGGACGACATCAAGGATCTGAGAGCCAAGAGGGTGATAGGGTTTATGAACCCAATTTTCCATCCGGAAAAGCCCAAACGGATCACCATCAAATGGGCGTCCATCTTCGTTGGGGCCATGGACGGTGAGATTTCCGTGGACTGGGGTCTCATGATTAAGACAATAGTCGACCGGCAGGTAGCCAACCTACGGAAGACCAAGAAGCAGGCCACATGCCTTCCATCCTTCCTTATTCATCTTTACCGTCACAAGGCGTTGTTGACCCTTAAGGAGGTCTTGGAGTATGACGAACTAAAAAGCCTCCAACGGTACGCGGAATGGGAGGAGATGTCCGAGCACGAGGATGATGACGATTGTATGGAGGTCTCACCCACTCCGGTTAAGAGACCCCGTCCCAGCCCGGAGAAGGGACAGCCGTCCGATTCGCCTCGGACTCCCACACCGGCTAGGCGTAACCTGAACACGGAAGTCCTCAAACCCACTGGGCCACCGGTCCACACCGGGGACCAGTGTTTATTTAGCAGGCAAAATTTCGCCAAAAGGCGAAATAAAAATAGTAATTTTCTAAATTTGGATATAAAGTCCTGAAATCACTGATCAGACGAAGCCAAAACTTACCCAATACGTAAGTTGGATGGAGCCATCATTCTCCCAACAAATTGCCCCTTTTAAGGTGTCTAGTTACATTATACTACATAATACTTGAAATTAGTGGGAAAAAAACAAGGACTGCCAAAGAACTTCTCCATAAAAAAATTTGATGAAGCCAAAAATTCGCTCCTAATATATTCTTTGTGGCCACCCTAGCACCAAACCAAAAATCCTAAGATTTACACTGCCGGGGACTCGTGCCAAGACTTATTCAACCTTTCGGAACAGATGGCGGCCTATGTCCAGTACCTACAAGCGACCCGGCAGCTCGAGAGCCAGTTGGTGAAGAAGGTAGTTCAACTTACGGGCACTGACCGGTTGGAAGAATGCATTGTCATCCTTCACAAACACCGGGACCCGGCCAGTCTGCAGGCCCAGCATGTCGACCAGATGGATCAGTACTGGGAGAGGATCAACAAACTCCAACAGGAGGTGCATGATGCCCCAAAGGACTTCATGACGCTCGTGTCCGGGTAGCCCATGCCATCCAGTCTGTTGTAGAGGTCAAGGCTACCTTAGCCCTTCCGGTGGATGTGGCAAATCAGTGCGCCATCTACCAAGCATTCTTGACTCGTCAACCGGATCCGGCTCGAAAATTGATCCTGAAATTCATGCACGACCGGACGCAGGTGATGAAGGACACTTGGTTGCAGATGAGACACCTAGTGGAAATCCTCTGCGACGGAAAGGATGGTCCGTCAAGACCACCAGAGTCACCGGCGGATCGAGAGGAGCCCAGACCATCGGCACCAACCATGGGGCCGGCACAGGTACCACCCTTCGCTTTTCCAGTACAGTCAACCATCCGGCCAGTTCAACCGGAGCTTGGACAACCATTGGCGGATCCTCTTCCGGACACCTTGGACAGTCTTCACAACCTGCCCAATCCGGAAGGAGTTGAGGTTGTTGACCCCGAGAACATCCATTTGGAGGGGGACCAAGGACCACTGCCGGGAGCTGGCTTCGTTCCGGTACAGGGATCTCCATCTCCACAACGTATGCGGGTGGATCCCGGTGTAACCCGGGTGGCTGCACGATCTCCCTCACCAGCGACACAAGCAGGACGAGTCTGGAAGGCGAGTGACCATCCGGTACCAGATACCCCGGGAGCCAGCACCTCACTGAAGAAGCTGAAGAAGGGGGAACAAAAGAAGGAACGGCCGGATGGAACCCGGCACAGCCCAAGGTTCGATAAGAACAAGGAGTAGGGGTTAGGATAAGGACCGGATTAATTGGCAGCGACTAACGATGGGGCTCGATTGCACCCGGCTGTCAATCCGGATAGATAGCGGCGGTAACGAGGAAAGGAAGGCGGCCACCGGTCCGGGATACCCGGGATCCAAGATCCGGAATTCTGGATCTCGGTTGGCCACTTGTTTGCTATAGCCCCGTCAGGATTAGTACTTAAGCTTGACGTTTTTCCAAGGCCGCGGCCTTGTTTTTGTACGCCGTTTTGTTGTTGCAATTAAGAATATATGTTTGGATTTGTTGTATCAACCGGCTGACTGACGGGTCCGTTGCCGTAACGGTTTGTGGGTACCATTGTCTCCATTAGTGTCTTGGAGGAGAGTTGAACAATGTGGTGATTGGGAGAGCGCCCGATCCTAGGAAGAACTTTCAATTCAAAGTACAAAGGTTTATTTTCAAGATACTAAATTAGGAACCATATACAATTCTAAAAAAACAAGTGTATAAATAATTGATAATCATGGTTTTCAACTTATATTTTATTATAACAACATATTCAAAAGAGAATCTTATTAGAGCCATGCTATAATTTAATTTCAAAAGCTTGCATAGTATTTTGGAATGCTTCAAACAACCAATCAGTTGACTGAACTAGACTTCATCTCAAGTTCATCTAAAAATAACCTGAAGTGGAGACAAGTCCATAACTTTCAGACCTTTAACAAATATACAATTTTCAGGAGCACGATGATTGCACATTAGAAGGATGATTGTAATCAAATAACCAATCTCGGAAACTGTGTCTGGAAAGGCTAGGATGCTAAGTGCTTCAATGAATTGCAGATCCTGCCGCCGAGGCTAGACATCAACTCCCGCCACTCCATGTATTTGAATTCCACCACATGTCATGTCAAGATGTGCTAGCCCATATGGATCTTAATCAAAGCAAATCCCTAGGGCCAGAATAGACTATCCTGATTGGTTGATCCCAATCGCCTTACCCCTCTTCTTGCGAGGAATTTCAACGGCTCAGATTGAGTAAGGCAGAGTACTTATTGTATTCTTTGGTACTAAAAGGTCCCAATGGTACAGTGGAGTTTTGCCAAAACTGCACTACCTCTAGTGTACTTCTACTAAAGGGGCGTAGCTCGAGATACTCGGTGGGGCAGCAATGGAGCGCAGCCAGAGCGCACGCTTTAGAGACAGGAACACCGCGAGGTAGGGAAGAAGTAAGGGAGCGCGAGAGAGAAGAATTCGAGGTGCGGGTAGCAATGAAGAGGAAGCTAGAAGGGAGGGTCCGCGGAAGAAGGCATGAGGGGAGAGAGCCAATGGAGGGACATCTGCGAGCGAGCCTGCTGCCGAGGAGATCTAGAAGAAGGGGAGACAAACAGAAGGAAAGCTCGGCCGGGACGAGGTGGGAGAAGAAGTGACACCGATGCAGACGAAAGGAGGAGGAGCGATGCGAGGGAGGGCACCAAGACGGGACGAGGAGGAGGGAGAACCAGCCGCGGGTTCGAAGTCCACAGTGAAGAAGAAGGGGAAGGGAAATGTGCGGTCCGAGAAGGCCTTCCTGTGCGTGGAGGACGTTGACGAAGAAATTGGCAGGTTGAAGAAGCCTCTGCAAGAGCTGAAGAAGGCAGAATTCGCAGCAGAGTATGGACTCTCCAATGAGGGAAAGAATCCCCACCACTTCCGTCGCGGAATAGTCACCTCTGACACGATGCGTAGATTATTCAGTAAATTGTACGGGGATTGGGGCCGTAGCGGATTTTATTGGCAAGGCTGCAAGGTTCAAGAGGTTGAGGACAGGGTGAAGTACTTGCACCAAATTCTGTACCAGCACGAAGAGGAGGAGAATCCGAAACCTGATTACCATCAGGTTTGCCAAAGGAGTTGCTTTGGAGTACGAAGAAGGTAGAGGTCGAGTGAATTGGTGTGTATTTAGGGAGGAGATCAACAAGCGTCAAAGGAGTCGGGACAAGTTAGAACGAGGGAAGCTGGAGGAGTTGAGGAAGAGTATCGCAGATTCCAAGTGCAAGGAGGGGAAGAAGAAGGTGGACGTGCGAGGAAAGGAGTGGCACGGCATCAAGGTCGAGCCCGGCTGGGAAGGCAAGGTGGAGCAAGGGGACGTGGTGAGGGTGCGGGGTCGTGGGGCACCGGGTGAATCAAGGGGGAGACTTAAATCAGCTATGGCCTCGGGTGTCTGTTTGCAGGAGGATGCGACGGCACGTGATCAGAGTAGTGGAAGGTTGGCCAAGGGGGCAGTGTAGGATCGGCTGCAAGACGTGGAGGGACTAATGCAGCCCATATTTGGAGCAAAAGCACAAGCGGGAGCTCGAGAAGGAGGCGGCTCAACGGCTTGACAGCGCCATTTGGCGCACCAAACAGTCTGAATGGGGCATGGGTCAGCTAAGGAAACAGGAAGAGCAGAAGATGGCATTGATAAGAACACTTGAAGAGCAAGGAGCGGATGTATACAAGGAGAAGATCAAGATGAAGGAAATTTAGGAGCAGCTGGCAGAGGAGGAGAAGATGGTCGTGGCTGCAAAGAAGGAGCTCCAGACTGCCGAGGCTGAGATCTAGGTGTTGACAAGGGAGTTGGACTTGGGCCAGCTGCAGTTTGATGCCCTTGCAGCAAAGAAGTTTCAATTGAAGCATGGGAGGAGCAATCTGAACTTTGCTCCTAGTCCAATGGTGTATGCGGCTGGGGAATCAATACTGCCCGGGGTTGATTTTTCAGATGAGCCCTCGTTGATCAGGATTACAGCGTATTGCTTGTGTTCCTTCCCACATCCGCAGAATGACATGGTTGTATCCTCCTGTAGACACTTGTATCATCCTTTTTGTGCTTCAGTTTTCTTCGTAGGAAGCTGCATGTGCATGGTCACAGGGTGTGGGGAGATGTGTCACCCGGATTGGCACCAAAGTTTTGGCTGGAGGGAGCCACCTGCAGATTTAGTGGAGAAGGCTAGGATGCTAGGACTGGCCGAAGAAAGGAAAAGACTGATGGAAGAGAGAACAAACCAGGCTATGGCCAAGGTGCCTTCGGATGGTGAGTTTGCTTAAACCTAATTTTCTGACTCTTATTATGTGTCCTCCTACTTGAATAGTCAATGTTGTGCTTTGTAGGGATCTCAGTGCTTATGTACTACGTAGCTCAGATTGTAGTATGCAATTGTTCCACTTCTCGTGAGTTCTAGGAGTTTGTTATAGGAAGTATAACCAATACACCCGTTGGCTGGTAAGGTTGTACACTCCATACTTGTGGTTGCGATCACTCATATGATCGTGATCTTAGAGAAGTTAAGCTTGCACAATGCATAAGAAGGCCAATTTCACTAACGGCATGTGACTAAATGTGTACCTTAGTGTCGAAGTCTATGTCTTGGATGGAAGCTCGGAAGATGATGCGAGCTCACATGAGGAGACAGAGGAGGGAGGAGACGGCGCTGTCAATATGGAGCTCAAGCCTTCACCGCCAGCCGGTGGAGAAGGCAGCCCACAACAGCCAGACAGGGAAGACCGTGTGGAAGGCCGTGTGGAAGAGGAGGATTTGGTCGAAGTTATGAGTCCAGGGGAAGCTGAAGGGGGTCAGGGTGTTTGGGTTGTTGGTATTGGTGTCAGTGGGAGCGGGAAGAAGGCTGAAGGAGGGGTTGTGGTTGTCGTGAGCGGGAAGAGGAAGAGTGAGACCGCAGGGGTCGTTGGGAGCGGGAAGAAGAAGGCCAAGGCAGTAGAGGAGGGGACAGAGGTGGAAGGAGAAGCGGTGACGGCAATGGAGAAGGGACCGCAGGGTGTGAGGGGGACATAGGTGATGGCAATGGAGAAGGGACCGCAGGGAGTGAATGGAGCGGAGGCGATGGCAGAGGAGAAGAAGGGACTGCAGGGAGTGAAGGGGAAGGAGATGCCGGCAATGTTGAATTCTGCCCTGGTAGTGAAGGGGAAGGACATGAGAGGAAGGAAATGGCCAAGCCTGGGTCACAATGCCTCCCGGGAGGCAAGGGAAGAGCGCTTTTGGGAGAACTTCCTCGGGATGGAGGGGGGACCACGGCTAGGGGTTTGGTGGAGACATTGATTTCGATGGAGGCTGCTGTAAAGTTCATGGCGGTATCAAGAAGGAGGTCCGAGGGTACTTTAAAGGAGACGGAGCAGGCGGCAAAAGAGAAGGGCGATGCTGGGAGGACTCGTGTAGAGGAGGGGGGGTTGGATGTGCAAGCTTCAGTCTGCTTGGAAGGAGAGGCAGCCGTAGAGGACTCAGCCGCCGTGGAAGGATCGGCTGGTGTGGCGTCCTTGGGAGCACCGGAGGGAGAAGGAGCCCAGGTGATGAAATCTGTTTCGCCCCGGTCTCCTTTCAAGCTGAGAGCAAAGAGGGCAAAGGGGTCGGAGGTGGAGGATGATGTTGGGTGGGGACAATGTGCGGCGGTAGAGAATGTGTACTCAGCTGACAAGACCACATAAAAGGAGCTGGCTGGGATTGTCGGAGTGAGTGGGAGTCCCGTTGCTATCATTGAGGTCAATGTGCGGACCAGGGCACACACCGCCAAGGAGGCACAGCAAGCGGCATAGGAATCTGCTAAGAAGACCAGGGCGAAGGGGAGAAAGAATGAGAAGGTGAAGGGCGGCAAGGTAGGTGGCAATCTCTTACAGAAACAGCAGAGAGGTGGTGCCACATAGAATACAGGCTCAAGCAATCTGTAGGATTGCTTTTTGTATTTAGTTCTTTCTGTTTTTGATCTATTGAGCTGCGGTAGAATGCTTGTATAGAATGGATTTGCAGGTATATTAATGTATCATACTTCATCACTGAGGTCTTCCTTTCAGGGAAGGTTTGAGGCTTGTCTGTTTTTTTTCCCCATACGGTTGTTCTATTTGCGGCCCTAATTTTTATTTCTTTATTTGTAGTCTTCTCCTCCGGTCTTAGAACTTATCTTTTCTATTTTCATGACCATGACGAGGGGAAGGTGGTCTGCGAGGATTCAACAAGGCTGAAGCTTCCTATGATGCAGCAGACTTGTCTAAGGGACTCGAGAGGATTTCTATCCTTGTCGGTCAGTCTGAAATTGCTATGACATATTTTCAATACATGGATTCTAGTGTGGTCTTTGACCAAGCAGTCGTGCCTACCACCCTCAAAAGCCTCCGCCTCGGGGATATTTGTCTCTGTTCCCCGGAATGCTTGGGGGTGAATGGTACTTCTGCATGCCAATCCAGTCCAGTCGGTGGAGATGCATGCACTAAAGGAGGCCAAGTGGAGGATGCGTATCTTGAGCCACGAATCGAAGAAGATGCACATTACTGTAAGAAGGGTGCACGGTGTTTTAATGGAGATTCAGTGTGCTGAGGTCATGTGGGTCGTCTTTTCATTAAGGAGTGCAATGTCGAGTGTAGGTGTCATAGTGATTGTGGCAATCGTGTTGTCCAGTAGGGAATGAAGTATCAAGTAGAGGTTTTTCCTATAGTCCTTACGGGGTGGGAGATTTGGACGACTGAGCTAATACCTAGAGGTGCGTTTGTTATTGAGTTGACAGGAGAGATTTTAACAAATGCTGAGCAAATGGTTAGGAAGTTGAAGGTTGTTGGAGATTAGTCCTATAGCTTGCAACTTGATGCTGACTCGGCTGCTGAGCTGAAACTGGACGACCAAAGTGCACTATGCTCGGACTCTTCTCGGTTTGGAAATGTGGCCAAGTTTTTGAACCACAGGTTAGAACTTGCGACCATATTCTATATACTCTGCGGTCTTTTTCCTCACGTATTCAATTTGACCTAACAATGGGCCTCTGCCATTACAGGTTTGAAAATTCTAACCCAGAAGACATACCTGTCTTAATAGAGAGTGTCGATCGCCGCTTCTATCATGTAGCATTTTTTGCAAATCGTATCATATGTCCTGGAGAGGAACTAACTTGGGACTATGGCATTAATTTTAACATTGATGATCCGGACCTACCACTGTTTTCTTGAAAGTGTAAAGGTAAAATGTATAGAGACAATGCCATCCGACGGTCAACCGGGGGGGTAGCTTGTATGCGAGCGGAGATTTGGAGAGCGACGAGCAAAAAATGAAGGTCTAAATCTAAAAACAGTAATATTATTATCAAAAATAATAACTATTATTAGCATATTCAAATATTTTTAGAATATTCTAAGAATATTCTAAGAATATTACTATTTTTGGTAATAATTATGGCCCTATAACCGTGGACTGAAATTCTCTCTTTCTCATAATTTTCAATCTAGCTCCTTTGTCCCTTTATTTAAAGTTGATATGACTGATCAATTGAATTTTGAATCCTGTATCATTTTCTTTACATTACTACATTTCTACCGATCTCATCATGTCATTTCTAAATTTTTTTTAATTATTTGAATTAACTTCTCTTTCGACATTCTTCAATTCTACCCATCTTTTCAATTCCAATTCTATCTATCGTTTTTTAATCTCCAATAAATGTATTACAGCGTTGATGTAAATCGCCATTTACTCTTCCTTTTTCTGGTGTTCAAATTTTTCTAATATATATATATTCTTTTTATTTATTTTTTCATTTGAATTATTCCCTTCTAATTTTTATTTTTAAATACTGTGTAGCGTTTGTATTAACGCATCATCTTTAAGTTGCATTTAGAATCTTTTATTTATTTTTTTGTTTTAATTTTTTTTACCTTTTATCATTAACTCTTTTTTATCATTTATTCTTTTTATCTTTAGTCGTTTTTTATTTATTTTTATTTTTCATACCTTTTATCTTTTTATTGTTTTTATTTAGTATCTTCATTATTTTTATTTTATTTTAGACTGTTTTCTAATTTTTCCCCAAAGTATATATATATATTATTATCTTTTATCTTTTTTAATTTTTAAATTTTTTTAATCAATTATTCTTTTTTTTTTTAGTTTAATTCCATCATTTATCCTTTTATTACTTGTAATTTAACGCTATAATACATTTAACGCTGTAATACATTTAACGCTGTAATACAGTAATTTCTTTTATTACTTGTAACTTTTTAACTATAATTTTTTATATTTTTTTTCTATTTTTTCACTCTCTATATATATGTATTTTTTTCTTTTATCTGTTTTTTTTCTTATTTTTTTTATCATTTAACTTATTTATTTTCTTATTCTTTTATCTTTTATCTTTTTTATTTTCTTATTTTTTTTTTTCATTTGTCTTCTAATTTTACTTTCTTTTAATTCTAGACCTTTTAATTTTATTATCTTTTATCTTTTGAAATAGCTTCTAGTTCACCTTTGATTGATGGTTTAGGGTATTTTGTCTACAAATTAATCAAAAGAGTGATAACAAACCTATTCACGCCATTGAGTTGGATAATATTTATACATTATTATATATCCCACTATTCAAGGGCTCCGAGCACTTACCTCCCCGATATTCAAGTAGTGGCAATAGAAGCTCTCATCCTCTTTGTTCGTTCTCTTCTTGAATCAAGTTCCAAGAAGAGCGTGTTGTGATATGGAAGTTGCCGGGGAAACCACTATCTCACTTGGTGATGTCGTTGGCCCATTTCATCCGTATGTGGAGGTCATGGGGGAAGAGGAGTTGAATGGGTGCAGTGAAGGGCATTCTGGAAATGATGGCGTGGAAGTAAAAGTAGATGTGATAGGAGACATAGTGGCTGTAGAAGAGCCAAGTGTTCTCGTAGTTCCCCTAGAGGAACCGGTTGTCCCTTTGGCACCTCATGCATACTCCAAGGTCGAGAAGATTCCACCGGGGACTTATTCTAGGGAGGCATTACGTGGAAAGAGTTTAGCTATTCCATTGTTGAAACGTCTCCGCCTACGACAAGTGCCAATTGAGGAACGAACAATGAATGTCAATGTAGCTTGTCTTGTAGTGCAGGAGGTTGTTCGTGATTGTGCTGAAAATGCGAAAGGGATATTTAAATGCATTAAGTTCAAGGAATAAAATCTATATTTAAATGTATTCATGGCATTA
Organism: Ceratodon purpureus; assembly: GCA_014871385.1. NCBI lineage: Eukaryota > Viridiplantae > Streptophyta > Bryopsida > Pseudoditrichales > Ditrichaceae > Ceratodon > Ceratodon purpureus. Next base: position 27,534,286 of record CM026426.1, read on the forward strand.
GTACAGTCCAACTGTGCGTTGATATAAATAACAAATGCCACTTGTTGAAATGACTGCTATTGTAACACAATGTAATAAATGTGAATGACAAAACCTTTATATTAAAATACGCAATACGAGATTTGTATTGCTGACTCACTACAAGGAAAAATCCAATCACAAGAGACTAAGTATCCGCATGAACCACTGTCCACTATGCATACTCGAGACCATAATAGTAAAGTGCCTCCTACTTTTTGGCCAAGGGGTGTGTCAAGATTCCTTTCTCTGGGACTAGCTTGACTTCGTTGAAACTAAAGGTAGGCGCATGAATGAAAAGCTCGGCCTCCAGATCACGGTTGCAGAACTTTAAAATGATGTAATAAATGTGTTTACAGTATGAAAACTGTATCTTACCTCGAAACTTAGTCATCGTCTTCCTGAATGCTGGACAAGTGCAACTCGGGTAAGATGTGATGGTGATTTGGTACTTTTGGATGTTCGAAGCAATGCCCGAATCTAGCCCGATGATGCAACCATGGCCTGGATGAGGTATCATGGTGACGGAACGGAGGCGAGCCTTGAGGGACTGAGAGGAGCCCATGGAGAGTCGCTGCGCGGGGTTAGGTCCAGTCGCTGTGCGTTTGACCATCTTCCCATCTCGCTTACCATGGTAGCGGTCAGCTTCTGCTGGAATCGGCAACAAACCGAGATTTGCAAGAGGCGGAGCAAACGAGAAGAGCCGTCTTGGGGAGACTAGCTTCTTCGGCGGGAGTCGGAACCCTACAGCTTCAAGGGCGGGGATCTCTGTGAGCTTTAGGTTAGTATCTAGTTTTACGGGCCAGACCTCTGGAATCGGCGGCACTTCCTGGTCCTTCGAGTAGTGTGCTACCCACCTGCGCCTTGTGCCTTTCACGCAGCGCTCAATATCATCGAAGCAGAAGAAGAACTCCGTCCTCTCAACTGTGTTCCTGCGATAGTTAGTCCAAACTCCGATGTAGGTCGGTGCAGCAGTGAAGTTTGGGCCCCTGACGATTCTCTTGTGACAAGTTGGTCTGACAAGTTTTGTAAAGTCTTGCAATGTGCCACTCCTTCACATCGACCTTGGTTTTTTCAACAGCGTTGACATGGCGAACGCCTACCTCGTTCATAGGAGACGTTGGGGGCAAGTAAGCTTCTTGGGGGGGAGATTCTTGGGCTTCTTTTTCTTCAGAATCGTCCTCGACGATGATGGGCAGCTGGACAGGGCGAGGTCGATTGGCATGTCCTACACCTCTAGGACGTGAGAAGTTAACCTTGTCTGGTCGATGTGACTCCTCGTCAGCTCCGATGGGAACGTCTGCCTTACGCTTTTGTGATCCAAACACCTCTGCACCCAGCATGACAGGCTGACACGTGCAGAAGTCATCTGCACTAGGCATATCCAGCATGGGATCTTCAATGACTACAGGATTTCTTGTGATCTTCGCCTTGCGTTTCGCCATTCAAAACTTGAGTTCCTTCTTCAAAGGTCCAGTTCCGCCTACATCACCTTTCAGGAACTGGTAGTAATTTACAACCTGCAGAAAGCCCCGAACATAATCGTCCACAGTGGCAACATAGAGGTCGCTGCCGTTGTTACCTGATGCTTGTAACCACTTATTGTGAACTGTTTTGGCGAGGTTACAGGTCGGCATCTCTGTGAGTTCTTCTTCAATAAATTTCTGCAGTTTAAACAAATACAGTAATTAGAATCGATTATAGAAGTGATGTGGATTAAGTTTATCTAAACAAAAAACAAGTACTGCAGCAGGGTTTAGTAGCATCATACCGCAGACATTAATCCACCCCACTGACGGTAGCGGTGGTGCCAGATTGCAAGCCAAGTCCCCAATTTGGTTAGTCCCTTCTCTCCCACGACCCCAGTAGATATCTACCATGCTTGCAACGCGTGATAAAGAGTTTCCGCCTCTGTCAAACTCGTTGCTGTCCTATACTGGTTGCACATCTTCTTGTGCTGTTCCCGAAGCTCTTCGGGGAAATACTTGTCAGTATACTGGACCATGTTCTAAGTCCAGTGGAACAAGCAAGACCTTTCCCAATCCTCCATTTTGTCTTCTTTGTTGCCATTTCCATAGAGGATACGCACTGCATTCTAATTTGCTTGTGCATTGTCCGCCATGAACCCCTTGAAGTTTGGCGCTGCAACGCCATTCCTCTCCATAACGATGTTGAGGTTCTTCCAGAATACCAGTTGGGCCTCGCTGTCCTCAGTTTGCATGTCGCAACTTGCAATCGTCATGACGCCGCAGTACGTGGCGTGATATACATAGCAAGCCATCATGGACTACTTCCGTACACGCTTTACGTGGTCGAACATGATCCAAGCATTGTCAAGATCCCCACCAGGTTGCATTCTGGTGACCAAGTCAACACCACTACCTGGCCCAACTTCTGACATCTTGAAAACAAAGATCTTCTCTCTTTCAGCTCTTTGGCCCGGGAACTTGTTCTTCTGGATGAAGGCCCACAAACTGATCCCACCGAGTTTGGTGATGGCGTCCATCACATCGTACCTTCTTAATCGCTTGAAAGTCATCACCTTGTTGCGGATATTTTGGGAAGCCATGTCGTTGCACCGATCAAGTACAGGAATGAGCTCCTCCCTGCTCAGCTTCTTCGGTGGTGCGTCCTCAGGCTGTAGGAGGTAGTTCCCGATAAGAACCTTGCTGGCCTCCAAGACAACGGCGCTCTTCGTAGCCCGGGGAGTATTCTCCACCTGCTCTTCAATCAAGTTATTGATCTCTTCCTTAGTGTCTCTATAGTCCCCAAACTTCATTGGATGATTATGTGTTCCTTGATGGATACATGCCCTAGTCTGGTTGGATTTAGCTAGAACGTAATAAATCTTGGCTACGCATGTAGCGATACATGCAGGAGGTTCTTTACATACCTTGCAGACAAGTGTTGCATCCGCTAGAGGTGGTTGATCCAGTGTAAAAGCTTCGAGGGTACTACCCTCAAACTCAATCTCGTTTACCTCAACGATTCGAGGTCGACGGTTGAGAAATTCACATTCTTTGTTGACACAGTGCAGCCAACCAACGCAGCTGGAGTAGCGGAATGAGAGGCGGAACTCGTTAGTGATGTTGATAGTGATTGTCTTCGTCCTAACGTGGCCGTCGTAACGCTTGTCCATTCCCTTCATAGCCTTCGCTTGCGTCTTGGAAGCCCCGTCACCAACTCGAGGGAGCTTGAATATCACATTGTTGTTGAAGATCGCAGGTAAGTACTCCACCTTCGCCTGTCTAACTGAGGAGAAATCTATTCTTTTCAGAATATTTTTCCTCCCATGTCTCTCGGCAAGTATCCTAATGAGTGGCAGTACATTGACAGTCTCTTCCTTTGATGTCTGGGAGGTACTGGCACATTTGTCTGGTAGTGTAGTTGGCGTGCTAGATACTACAGACTATCTAGGCAAAGCAGGTGATGCTTTTAGGGGACTAGTCTCTTCATCTGAGGAGAGGGAGATGACTGGTGTTACATCAGGAGTGTCCAAGCCAGGCTCTACCTTAACCTTCACATCACGAGGCAAAGGAGTCTGAATAGTAGATGATCTACGAGGAGTTAGAATCTCAGTAGACGCCTGCATCTGGGACTCTATAAGACCATAAACTCTGTATCTACCAGGATAAAGGTTCAAGAACCTGTTCTCGTCATCATCTTTCTCAGAAACCTGATCTAGCGTATGTGTAATCTCATTTGTCTCATCATCATAAATCTCTTCCTCTAAACAAACAGTCTCCTCTCTAAAGTGAAATCTGAGGCTAAGGCGTTGTGCCGTCACAAGTTCCAAGCCATCCTCATCTACACATACTGTAAGTGGAATACCAACACCATGTGCTCTGAGCACGGCCATGCCTAACACTCTGTCTCCAGGGAGATGAGCCATTCTTTGCAGTAGGTATTGAGGTTACAACAATGCCACTAGAGGTAGATGTATAACTTGAGAGGAATAGTTCATCATTGTAGCTCTATTTATCCAGGACACTCTAACCATTTGTAACTTCTAAACGACAATAATTTCACATTTGTAGATGTAAAGCAATATCAATTATAGCTGTAAACAGATATGAAGCTGCCAGATGCAAATCGATCTTTTATGAGTCGTTATAATTCATGGTGGACATTTACTTTAATAAAGACTGTTTTATTTTTAGAAACGGGCCGTTAAGGAGATTACTAAAACCTAGTTCTAATACTATCTTTTGATTTTTTGTTTCACAAATAGAATTAGACTTATGCTACCTCTGCCCACGATCTACACGATCAATACTCCATTGAATATGGCATGGGCCCTACTACTACCATAGTGCAAAGGTATAGACATCTTCCTCGTCTCAAGAAGAAGTTAGCGATTCTAACAAGACATGTGAGCCCTTATTGTGTTAGGATAGTAGGATGCCTTCGTATAGAGGTTCTTGATATGCAGGCCCTAGTGAAGGCCAAGAAACGAAGAAGAGGAAGTCATTTTAGTACTAAAAGAGCGTTGATGGCTAGTCGGATGACGAAGGACAAGAAGAAGGAAACCGAGACTTTAGAAACTGCAGGATTGGCAAAGGTTTTAGATTACTCGTCTGCTGCGGAGACACCTTTAGTTGTTGTACCAGAAGATATTACCAAGCAGTACAAGAGGGGTGCTAGAAATAACGTGAAGAAAACAACTGAAGTTCAAGAAACCCAGAAGAACTCTCCAGAGGTATGTTGAGGAAATTGTCATTTCTTTGATGCGTGATTGCATGTGAGTCCCTCTCCTTTCCAGAATTCTTTTGAACAATTTTATAACACCCTTAGCAATTGCCCATAGACTCTTGAAGTTCATAATTCAAGCCAAGACTGCCATGATAATTCATTGAGTTCTTGGCACTCATGTCCTTTGAGTTGATTTGACGTTTTAAATATGTATGATTACTTGCGCTGCGCAATGTTTTGATTATTATCAGTACCATAGCCGCCACGACAAGGCTATCCTACCCAAAGCTCTACCCAAGCCATCGTCTCCCTCTTAGTTATCCTAATTCGTCCCCTTGTTCTTCTTCTCCCCTCGCGGTCTCCTCTATTTCTGCACTGCTGGTCCTCGCTCTTTTTTGCCTGCTGATTTTCTTATCTTCGCCCCTTGCAGTCTCTCTTTATTTCTACACTGTCGCGAGACGCCGTTCCTTTGCACTCTGTGGACTGTAAGCTGACCTACATTCAATGAGTTTTGTTTACCTGCGTGTCAATAAGCTATCTTGCGAGAAATTGTTAGGTTATCGGACAAAGTCCTATATGTTTTGCTAGTCGATGCAGATGATGGAGACTTAGTCTGGTCAGAAGATCCCCACGTCGTAGGGTATGGAAGAGGAGGATGAAGCTAGCCGCGGCTCGAAGGAGCCACAGTCGGGGAGTGGACAAATATACCTCAACCCTCAACACGACGACGAGGTTGAGATGGAGGATACTGATGAGCGAGGAGACGGCAACAATGAAGAAGCAGCGCAAGGCAAGAAAAAGGATGCTCTACCCGAAGGTATGTCATCTGCGTATTGTTTTAATGTCATTGCCCGCGACGGCAGAGTCAGTTGGTGCCCAGAAACCGATGCCGGTACCGGCAGCGCCTTCTATGGCAACCTCGCGCATTCCACTCGCACAACAATGCACATGTATTGAGCACCGAGGGTGCCCTAGAAGGCGACGCTCGTACCGGCATCAATTTCCGGGCACCGGTTGCCTCTGCCTTCCATGGCGCCTCTCAGGTTATCCCTTACCTTGCCCTTTTTCGCAAGTGTTTTCACCGCGAGCACGATGTGCCCGTGAAGCTGTCTCCGGTACCGACGCCCCTCCTTGGACAGTGATTAGGAAGTGCCCGATGGTTTAGGGTTGCTTTTTGAGGGTATCGGCGATGCATCTTGGGCAGGTTGACTGCTGGGTTTGAGGGTTTTAGGCGTGTTGGGCTGCGAGGCTGCTATGCAGTGAAGCTGTTGGGCTGTTGGGGTGCAGAGACCTGGGGCCTTCAATAATGCGTTGCTGGTATCGGCATTACATTCTGGGCGCTCTGTTGAATTCGCTGCTGAGAATTTTAGGTGTTGCCCAGAAACATTGTCGGTATCGGCACCTTTGCAATGGTGTCTATGGTGCGTCTAACCTTACATCTACAGCAACGGACTAATATCATCTCTACTGTGCAGTTCCATTGACAGAGCGTGAGGTCAATCAGATGCTCCATGACGTAGTTGCGAACCAGACGGTCAACACCGCATCGAGGTTGGAGAGACTCAGATGGCAACCGAAGAACAAAGGCCGGCTCTTCATTCCCCTTTGTCGTATGATCTCGTTGCCCATGGTAAGACCTTACTTGAAGAACGATGTATCAACTCTGCAGGTTCACTTCGTCAGAGATGGTTACATAGAGGACAACGGCTATTTCTACGTGGCTCTGGAGGATAACCACGGACACACATCTGAGGTCTCACCTGCAATCGAAGAATCATGGTCAAAAGAATGGAAGGAGGTGAATGAGGATTCGAAGCGACCCTGCTTGCAGACGATGATCTGAAGGTCTTTTCGAAAAAGATGTTTGTGGTTTGGAATGGAAAGCACAAGTTGTAGGCTTGGTTGCCGATCATTGAGCAGTATCATGCTGGTGACATAAATTGGCATTACCGAGTTGAGAGCGTTGTACTTGACCCCAAGGGTGAAATTCCATTGGTGCTCACAGCCCTTCACAAAGTGAACAGGTAAGTGTCGAATAATTTGATTTATCCGATAATGGTTAATATACTATTTGCTGGGATATGATCTTTAAATATTTCATTGTTGTGAATAAGTAGGAGGAACCAGAAATCGCATGTCTCTACAAACCTTGTGCACAGGCTCTATCGGATACAGAACATAGCTCCTCAGCCAGTGGAGTATTTCGAAGGACTTGTTTCGCGGTCCGTCATTGATGCTGCAAGAAAAAGCAGTCTGGAAAAAATCGGACCTGGTATACACTGTCAGTTGAAGCCCTGAACGCTGTTTTGCATCAGGTGCGAAGCTTTATAACCCCGCATTCACTAGCTTTAAAACCACGCTTTTATTTTGTCTTTTCAATTGATATTAATTTATATTTAAATTAAACCACAGCACGAGATCGGGGAGGCTGCTCACGCCGCCCAACAGCGGTATCAGTTGGCTAATCCCAACCCGAGCCAATGGACCGAACGCTCAGCAGATGAATGGGCCACAAAGGCGGTCCAGAGGGTGGAGGACAAATTAGCCGGGGAATTGAGGACGATGTTACCTATTGCTAATCCGAAGCACTCCTTCAAATTTCTTAAAGAAATTAAGCTGCACTATGAGAAGGCAGATGATAAGCCTGAGATGCAGCAGGAGAAGCTGTGGATGTTGGCGACCTCTGCAATGCCAGCAACAATGATGGTGAAGTGGCTCCAGATGTGGAACTCCTCGGAGGCAATCAGAGTTGCCCACAAGTTTCCGAAAGGTGGATTTTCAGTCGCGGTGTTTCTGCCATGGCTACATAAGGCTACATGGTGGGCTCAAGTGAGTACCTTTCAACTATATTGTCGGTTACTAGCATTGGTCTCTTAATCATCCGCCAGTACCGACGTTGCTATGTGGGCGCCCTCTGCTTATGCTATATGGTTGTTGATATCTTGGTTCCTGCCGTCTGAGTGACTACTATGATTGTTTGAAGGCACTGCCGGCACCGGCGATGCTTTGAGAGCACCCGGGCAGTCAATGAGCAGGTCATCAAAGGAACCTGCTTGTTGACAGCATAGGAGCTCTGAGAGCACTGGCGGTGACTTCCAACCATTATAACAGTCACTCAGATGGCTATATGCATAGCCTTCTCGATGACTGACCAGGTGCTCTGAAAGCACCGCCTGTACCGGCAATGCCTTTGAAGCACCTTCACAGTCAAAGAGATGGCTGTCTACTTAGCCTTCTCTATGACTGTTAGGGTCCTCCGAAGCCACCGCCGGTACCGGCGGTGCTTTCAGAGCTCCCGATCAGTCATCGACCAGGTTGTCAAAGCAATCTGCTCGTTGACTTCCCGGGTGCTCTGAAAGCACTGCCGGTACCGGTGGTGTCTTTGAAGAACCCTCGCAGTCAATGAGAAGGCTGTCCACTTACCCTTCTCATTGACTGTTAGGATCCTTCGAAGGTACCGCCGGTACCGCCGGTGCTTTCAGGGCGCTTGGATTGTCAACGAGCAGGTATTGTGACGACCGGCTCGTTGACTGCCCGGGTGGTTTGAAAGCACCGCCGGCATCGGCGGTACCTTTGAAGGACCCTAACAGGCAATGAGAAGGCAGTCCACGTTTGCCTTCTCATTGACTGCAAGGGTTCTTCAAAGGCACCGCCGGTACCGGCGGTGATTTCAGACCGCCCGGGCAGTCAACGAGCCGGTCGTCACAATACTTGCTCGGTGACTTTCAGGGCGCCTTGAAAGCACCGCCGGTACCGGCGGTGCGTTTGAAGCACCCTTACCATCAAAAGAAGGCTAAGTGGATAGCCTTCTCCGTGACCGTGAAGGTGCTTCAAACGCACCGCCGGTACTGGCGATGGATTTGGCAGGGGTAGCGGTTCGTCCATGTTGATTTCAAGAGATGCTAATTCTCATTTACTGTGTTGCAGTTGGCGATTGAGGCAGAGGAGCTTTTCAAGGGAGTGATTACAGTTCTCAGGGTGCAAGTGGATTACACACCGGATAATGGAGACCCGATCCATAACATATTCGACTACGTTAAAGCAATGAGATGTCAGCTCTGGGATAGTGCTTTTTTTAGAGTGTTGAGTGGAGACCTTGTCCATAAGAACAAGAACAAGAACCTTGTCCATAAGTCCAATGTTTCTACAATGACATTTATTGAGTCATTCAATCATATGTAGTATTTTTAAGCCGCGGCTATATAAACAACATTTTTTAACTGAATCATCAATTACAAGTCTGAAGTGAGAAGAGAGTGCTTGTAGTTCGATGAAATTTCTCCAAACATATAGCGAAGGTCATTGCGTCAGAAATTCTAGGAAGCAAATTACTTGAACATGTAATAAAAAGTGAGAGGTAATATAGGCTGCTGTAAAAATTAAGATTCCCATGTCAGAATTGTTCAAGGAATAAACTCGTCCTCACTTTCAACTGCACTGTGATCTATAAAACGACATCGTGTAGGATTGTATTTCAAACGAGGACTAGAGGATGCACTAGAACAATGGGATGAGTATTCAGCTAAGGCTTGAACTTGGTCCTCGACGTAACATGGAAGCCGCATGTCAAATGAGGTAGGGGACTGGTAATATCTCCAACTCTTTGCATTGGTCAGTCGTCGATTGCATAAAAAAAAATCAACTTGTTAGAAATTGAATGACCAGTTTAAGCATACACTTACCGACAAAGGAACAAGACATACAAAGATATACAGACAAAGAAATACAACTTACTCACATAGACTAACGATTCATTGTTCAGGTGGAAGGTCATCGTCGTTGTCTGAAAGTTCTTTAGTGTGAGGCACCTCCTTCCCCACTGCTTTCGATGACGACGCCATGAGCGATTGAAGCACCTGTTTGAAGATCTCCTTGTCGCTTTCCAAGGCCAAAATTGCCCGGTTGTATGCCTGGGCTGCCAAAATAGAAGCTCCTGCATACAGTCATATTAGCATGTTAATAAAGAAGATGAGAAAAATGAATCGGTGTTGATTAAAACAAAGAAAGGAACACTCCTCTGACCTGTTCCAACTGTTAGGTCACAAACGATACCATCCTCTGGACTAAGGCCCCCTATGAAAAGCTTCATAAGCGACACTTCTTTTTCTTTTGGACCCCTCCAGTAAATGTCTCCCTGTCGCTTAAGTGCCGTGTCTTCCATTAGAATATTTGGAATGACATCGTCTCTGGCCAGGTTTATCTTCTTAAACTTTGGCGGAGTTGTAATAACAAAATCCTTGGGCTTTTAGTCCATTGCCGTAGCATAGGAACGCACGAGCACAATAGCCTTGGATTTCAGAGTCTACACAGGGGTAAGTAAATGGAATTATCAGTGATTAACAAAGGGTATAGAGACCTCGTAGGTTCCGCCGTTGCCCGCTTCGCTTTTGCGGTACCATACTGCCAAAGGCTTTGCCGGTACCGGCTGTGCCCTTCAAGCACCTTCTTCTTTACTGCAGTTGCTAATTGCAGTCAAGGTGCAAGCGTGAAGAAATTGCTTGAAAGGCACCGCTGGTACCGGCAATGCCTTTGCGGCCTCATTCTGGCCACCTCAGTGGTTGTCGAGATAGTCCAATTCAACCACTGCCTTGACCAGGGAGGGGCCGTAGAGGCATCGCCGGTACCGGCAGTGTCTGAGAAGCACCATATTCTCCAAGGCGTTGCATTGGAGAATATAGTGCTACAAAGGCAACGTCTGTACCAGCGATGCCTCTGCGGCCCCTCTGGGCATGCGATGGGCGTCGGGCTAGCCTAGCTAAGCCACAAGCAACACGACGTTCCAGGAGCATACTAAAACATGAAACAAGAGGTACGAATTAAATTACAGAAAGGAATGGTACCATCTTAGAGGCGTCTGAGGGGTGAGTCTTATGAAGCGAGTTGTAGATGAGCCACTCGCTCTTCACTTGAAGATTGTTGTTATTTAAAAAAGCGCAAACTTCCTTCCTGATCTTGCTGCAGTCAGGGTAGAAGAGAAGTAGAGCACCGTCATCGTGAAAGTACTGCCCGCAAAATCCAATTGCGTACTTAACAAAGTCAGCAACCTTACTGTTCCAACGTAGGACTTCTCCAGGCCAGGATGAAACACCCAGAACAACTAACCCTTTGGGGTAATTGGCAATTGGCTTCTCTTTCAACTTCCCACCGAAGTAGAATTCCCTAGTGGATCGAACCAATATTTGAGTTTCTAGCAAATCTAACAACTTAGACCCAGAACCCAACAACCCAACAACCCAACATTCACCTTGACATGCCTTGTGATGCAAAAGGCGGCACAATCAACTCACCCCAGAAAGTGACGGTAAATTACAAAATCTTTCACACAACAGAAATACTCACCTACCCCATTCTACTCATCTCAACGGCTTCTGCTAACATCGACCCACGTGCACACATTCACAGCTCTGCAATCCGAGTGCAATCCGAGCCCATGTTGACACCCCTGGGCATGGAGCAACCAATTTGTGACGACATTACCCTGGATTCGGCACACCCAAAGAATCTCCAAAACGATGATGGGTGGGAGGTGGGTCATCGTCGTTGCACTGCTCTTGTCGCTGCAGCAAGACTGACTTCAGAAGCCGAAGCCTCAAGTGTACCTAATTGAAATTTCTTGAATTGGTTTGAAGTTTGGTGATTTAAGCATTCAGATCGAGTTTCTTGTAAATATATAAAGACAATTGCTATGTAGATAGTTATAATGTATTTATATATATGGAATTATCTTAATTATGATATGTTGAATATGTTTAATTTGGATATGTTGAAAAATATACTATTTTTATGACATTATTTGATTTTATACATTTATGACTTTAGCATGTCAAAATTATCATGTTATATAAAATTATGTGAATTTATATGATGTTATGTTATATGTATGTTACTTTTATATTATGCTAATGTTATGTATTTAGAATTTTAGATGTAGAAACTTCAAAATAAAGTCTTAATATAGAAAAAGTTAATTCAAGTTCTAAAAATATTAAGCTCAGTTTGTTTAATAATTTAATCGAAGACTTTAATTACAATTCAAAATTAAAAATACCTTCTATTTTCAAGTATTATGTACAAAGAAATTCATTGTCATCCTAAGAAAAGATGTCAAATTTTTACTTCACATTGGCTACTTCAACATAAAACCGAACACTAACAATTCAATATAGAGGTCCTAAGATTGTTTAAAATGATTTTTTCATTATACATTCACACAACTTAAACCGGGTTTCCGGGTATATAAAGCGGGGACAGACTCTCACCATTTGAAACCCTATTCCTGTGAGGCCTCTCCATCTCTCTCGGAGCTCTCAAGCAATCGGAGCAGTAGATCAAGATAATTTCACTCCGAAGATAGAAAGGGGAGGTAACCTCCAGACTGAGTGGGGAAGTACCGGTTTGACAAGAAAAACATCGTAGTTTACAATTATAAACCATTAGAAATCATAAATCATTTATACACTAGGCTCAAGAATTGAGCCTAAGAATTGGGACTAAGGAGTTTACATACCCCTTGGGCTGGATCCCAAAGGTCAGTCCTGATTGGGGGCTGGAAGGTCCCCAAATCAGGACCGCCTTCGGGCCGGCCCCAGGCTGTGTGTAAACTCACCCTTATAAAAGAAATGACGCTATAATCAAAACTTATCTCGATAAAAAATTTCAAAACTTCAAAACGAAGGGTTTATCGTTTTCATTTCATTTTCAAGTTAAAGTCTACCCCGATGCCAACATAAATGGTATACGAAACGAAATTGACTACTTCTAGTCTGCTAGGAGATACGTTGTTGACACCTAGTAAGTTGAGAGCTGCAGACTTCTCTGGAATACTCAATAGTTTTTCCTAAAAATATAATACAACTGAACTCCAGAATACGGTCTTCGTCCACTACATATCTGTTAAGACAATCTGGTCACAGATCGAGCAAAGACTAACGCTGGTAGTCTACTCTCGTTGTTAAGGTGGAACAAGAAGTCCTCATGCCTCTGAGACGAATTTCTCTGATTGGAGATTAATATATGTATCATACTGGCTACAAGTATGTGTAAGGGAATGTAACAAACAACAGAGGAGGCACATCATCAGCCTCCGGATGTTACGTCCTAGTAGTACATCAATGAAGCTGCTTCTTCAACCAGGGGTCTTGTCGCATGTACATGAGTTTCTGATCTGTGCGCTTCCTCCTCCCAGGGCTGGAAGGTACGTCCCTCTTCCATATGTCGCACGAAAGGAACGAATAATCTCCAGTTTTCGCTGTGGAACAAGCTCTCACACATCCTCAAGAAGGTGAAAGCAGCCATTGGTTCGTACTTCTCGTGACAGTCACCGCTCTCGTTCATCCGTAACCTCGACTTGCGGACTATTTGTTCGTGTGCTGAACTGTCAAATCTCGGAAGAGCATTCTCGCCAGCCATTGGAATGCCTGCTTTCCGTGTAGCCAAAGCCACTTGTCTCACAAGACCTTCCGGACTGCACAGTGCATGTGAGGGTTGCTCAAAATCTCTCATTTCGATGCATGTGAAGTTCAGAGTAACACCGTGTTTAGCAAACATTTGAGCAATGGGCGCATATCCATCCCGTGACCGAGTGTTGTAATATCCTGCTGTCAGTTCCGCAGCGTGACTTCTTGTGCCGTAATGCCAGTGAATACCTGCAACTTTGCCTGATATAACAGACCCAGTGCCCCTAAAAATGCCTGTGGCAGCTGCTAATATACGGTCACCGTGTGCTAGAAGCATCTCTGAGTACCATTCCATAAAGAACTGGCCATACTCGGTAGACCATGTACCATCCTTATTGAAGAAGCCAGTTTCCTCGGGCCATTGATTGTAATTCCCAGAATCGTGCGGACCACCGCCAGTACCCCATGCAGGTTTTCCTACTGCCTGAGCATTCGCTTTTAAACTCGCAATCATGTACTTGTCATAAGCCTGAAACTCACCGATGCCGGGGAATCGCCACCTGCCCTCGCTCTCTGGGTATGACGGGTAACGAAGTTCACCAGCTGGGCCCATTCCACATTGAATCTCCTGGAATAACAAGGAAACGACAATACATATGTGACTACGACACCAAAAGAGCAACGACCATGGACTTGTAATGACAGTTTGGCAAACGGAAACAAAAACATTTGTCCAAGACAATATTAATGAAACAAAATAGAGCACAGACAACATACGATGATGACATCTCCGAGGAGATCTTCAAAATTGTCTCGGAAGCTCCTCATAAAGTCCGCATAGCATTGCAGAGGCGTTCTGCCTTTCAAAGCAGGAACGATGTCAGCACCAAGAGAAATGTACTCCGCATTACGCCTCCCTGCCTTATCGGTGTAGGCCAAGTCGGGGTTATTCAGTACCTCTTCCAACACCCAGGGTGGCAGAGGAATACTGCGCACATCCAAAGAGGAGAAGATCAAGTTAACAGCAAATAGCCACTCAATACCGCAAAAGACAGGTTCAGTAACATCAACTTTAGAGCATGTAGCCTCCGTAAATCGCAGACAAGACGCAAGCAAAATGTAGAAAGATAACCTAACTACGCGAGTATGAAGTGAAAGACCATTGACAAGTCCTTTGAATACTTACTTGCAACTGTCACCCACGTTGCCACCACACTGATGGAAGGACATCACCGCCTGCACCTTCAAACTATGCTTCCGAACCATGTCAATCAAGTCGCGGTAGGCAGACCAATTGTACATCCGAGGACCGTCTTTCTCGACAATTCCCCACCATACATCCATCATAATTCCCTCCACGCCCGCAGATTTCAAAGCCAACAAAGAAGCATTCAGGGCACGACGTCTATTCAAAGTATTGTTCATATTCACGCTGTCCAAGGGAAGCATCACAAACACAGGCACACCGCCAAGTACACCTCTGCTCGTTGCTGTCTTGTGCGCAGAGTACTCCTTCCACTCATCCATCTCATTCTGCCAATCAAGAATAGATCTATGCTCCGGAAAAATAGTATCCATTTGAGCAAGATGACTGACTTTGAGCTCTGAAATCGAGTCGTTCGCCGTACTCGAGTGCTTTCTCCACCATTCGTCTGGGAACGGAGAAGCTGAATTAACAGAAAGCGGCCCTGCCGACGTCTGCGCAGCATGCCCGTCAAAATGCTGCCTTTGCAGACAAAATACAACACCCGCCGATCTCTCCAACGGCAGACGAACCGATTCCGCCCTGTTGCTAGACGAAGCCTCAGACTGCGAAGTGTCCGTCAGAACATTACGCCCTACAAAGCTGCTCGTCAAAGGGCAAGGCCCGCATAACATGGACGCCATTGTTTCCTTTTTCCTTCAGAATCTACAAAGACATTCACGGTACTACACCAAACTCCGCCCACGAACCTCGTAAAGAAAATATTATAACTCCCTCACCCCCCAAACCACCTCCAAACAACCACAATACCTGCAAACCTCCGATTCCAAACCCCAAACTCCTCTCCTCACAACACCAACGTCCCCACTTTTCCCGAAAACGCAACACCTGGACTCTTCAATCCCCCAGCTCACCGCTTCCGCTGATCTCTATAACCGAAAATCGCATCAACCGCCCCCTCCCGTCAGCACCTTCTTCGACACCCAGAACATGCCAGCAACATGCGCTCCCCACGGCAACACAAACAGCGCGCAATCACACAAACCCCGTACAAAAGCCGCAAGAATTAAACTTATCCGCACGGCTAAAGCGCCCACTCCACGCAAACCGTCACCAAATTCGTCGTCAGCACGCAAAGAGCAAACACGGAAAGGTCAAAGCCAGAAACTCCACAAGAACGTTCGACCTTGCAATGGTTACTTTTTAGTAAATTTCCCGACGTGAGTGGAGAGCGAGTTCAACTCTCTAACTGAACTCCTGAAGGCGAGAAGTTGATGAGAAGGAGAATAGAGAGAACCAGGAGATATAAAACAAAGCGTGATTTGAGGCTGTGCGAATACATATACGTATGAAGCACAGGGAGGGGGTGAGCAGGAGGGGGTGGCAGCGAGAGGGATGAGCCTGCGGGCGTGCCAGCGCGCATGTGAATGAATGGCAGTAAACCGGCACTCAGAGGAAAGATAGTAACCACAGCTTCTCGTGTGTAACGTGTTGGACCCGATGGCAAAAGCTTTAAGCGCCTGCTCATCCCGCGACCGACTTACCCTTTCCTTGACCGCGGCTCCCTCCGCGTGTACTTTCACTTCTCCGTCACTTCGATGCAGCAAATCTCTCTTTGACATCTTATTCGCATTACGACACCTGAGTATTTGAGACGCGGCTGTACTTACGGGTGATTTGATGAATGATGACTTCATAGATGAATAAATTAGAGATGAATGATTCAATGCGTGGATATAGTTAGTCTCATTGACGTGTCATCATGTCATTGGCCCTCAGCTCTCATGTTACTGACGATAACTTGTTCTGTCCACATCGACTGTGTTGGATGAATGCAGTTGCAAAGCCTGCAACCGTGGAAAGCCTATTTCTGTTTGTAACCAGTTTGTACTCAGATGAAACATTTTCGTAGCCCCCATTTTCTCGGATGAAACATTTTCGTAAACCCATGTGCTCGGATGAAATGTATCATAACCATGCTATACCAAATGAGTTCCGACGATCGAAACGATCATACTACCCCTCTGTCTACAACAATCCAGCAGAAGTTGGAAAAAATGATCGTGCTGACCTAGAGGTTTACAAAAACGCACAAAATACGAATGACCCCTATACAGCACTAGGACACCGTACATTTTCTTTTGGCGTTAGCGCATCCATCCAGCTTCCGACACCCGTCCCGTCTTTACCTCAAAACAAGGACCGCCCCTTTGGAGCAAAGATTGGAAGCGACCATCGCAAGAAGGTGACGGCAAGAGAGCGACCACCTGACTCCACAGTTCACCATTAGAGAGTGTCCACTGCCTCCATGAAAACCTGAGGGAACAAAATGGGCGTCAGACTTCACCCGGGCAAGACTGTGCCGTTGGCGGTTGGGAGGGCATGTCCCGTTCATGTGAACCCTTGTCACCCAAACGGTTGGACAGGGAGGTTGGGGTCTAAAACGCCGGAATAACTACCATTGCGAATTTAAGGGGGGATGTAAAGCAGCAAAATGTGAAGGGAGATGAGGGGTTGGGGTGGGTACTTTTGGGGGTTTAGGCTGAACTTGGCAGCCTATCCTCCTGGAGCATTGCCTGCAAGTATAAAGAGAAGATTCAGAAATTAGTTACAGGGGAAATAGAAAGTGGAGCACTGGAAGTACAAACACACATACAATGAAGCATGCCCCGCAACAATGCACCCGAATATCTCAAGGTAGAATCCTCAATGGCATGAAATGCATCCAAAAAGTGCAGATGAGATGCAACATGAATGGCAGACATTCAAAGGGTGCAATCTGAAACATCCTCGCTGGTGATGAACAACGGTGCGTTGGAGGGTTCTAACCTGAATTCAAAAAACTAGGTTTAGTTGAAACTACACTTTTGTCACCGGAGCACATGGTGATGCTGGATAACACAGGTGTAGGGCTACCCTCTCCTACTCTAAAAGTGCAGATAAGTTAGCAAGGAAGATCTAAAAATGGACACAAGGATTGGCAGAACTCTGGAATTCACGAACTCCTGATTTAGCATCCAGAGTGTAGCTACCCCTTACGCGATCAAATTAGCCTGGATATAGCGCCAACCCTCAAAGAACTCACTCCACAACTCCAGGTCGCAAGAGCCACAGCAACAGAAAGAAGTGAGAGAACCATAGCCTAGGTTTAGGAGAGTAAGGGTGCGTGAGGCATCAGTGACAGGGGCCAAGAGTCACACGCACTTGTTCTCCTAGCCGCGGCAAAGTATGCGCGGACTGCCTCCATGCCCTCGCGGTAATCGTAAGAGTCCGGTAGCAGCGACTCACCGCAGAGGGGGGGGGGGGGGGGGGGGGGGGGGGAACATAAATGTTGGGAGTCCATCGAAGCCCTTGAGGTGGACGCATTGGAGTTAGGATCGGTTCCAAGGCGAGCTCGCGACTCACTTGAGAAGGTCAGCGGCAGGGGCTGAGAAATCGAGGCCCCCCTAGTGGAGTTGTTAGGCATACCATCCTCCAGCACACGCATCCACTCCGCTCTGGATGCAGACCGTGGCGGTGTTGGGGAGGCACTCACGGTGTCGCCACTGCACAGGCTCTCCCGGGGCAGAGTCGGGGTGTTTACTTGGGTGTCGTCTTGGAGGTTCCAGGCGGTGCGGGAAGGGGAAATGGAATACTGGGAGATCCTCCATCTCCAGCCTCTGCAATGTGCAGCCGATGGTCCAGAAGAACTTGGCGCCAGGCTCCACCAAGTCCAAGTGCAGGTGTAGGAGAGGCGTGGCCGAAGAGCCTGGTCCGTCACCAATCTTCCACAGCATCTAGCCAGGGACGGAGCTGCGCCTTTGACTTTGGGTCCGGGCGCGTTCTTCCCCGGCAGTGTGCGCTTTCCACCAGCCATTGTGTTCCATACCAAAGTGTTCGAGTTACAAGGTCAGCCGTGATCTCTAGAGTTGCCCGGCCAATGGACAATCAATCCCGCACTGAGAATAAGTGCAACTTGCAAAACGAAGAGGAACACTGAAGGGATCCCGCTTTACAGGGGGTCCTCATGAGTAGTTGCATCAGCAGAGTAATCAAACTCCCTGCCATGAGAGTGGCATAATTGCAATCCGTATCATTAGTGACATGATCATTACAACCATTGAGGAGGGGGGGGGGGATTAATGCATACATCATTAAAGACAATGTAGATTTATTAACAATATACTTGGTCGAGAGGAACTCATAATCAAACCGTACAGAGAAGACATGGACCAATAAAGGATCTACATCTGATTCTGCAGACACAAAGAACATAGGATATTGGCTAGCCGTGAATTAATACCGCAAGGGGTCATGGGGCAGGAAACCATACCATGGCTTGTAAAGGTATTGGCGGAGGCTGTGCAGAATATCCCTAGGGGCCCAAAAGGTTCTGTAAGCTGGGGACGGTAGTGGATTTGTCCCCCCATCCGCCATAACCAGCAGAAAGGAAATGGAATAGAGTAGCCCCTGTGAAACCAAAAAAAGGGCGCCAGACGAGACACAATTCCGGGTTTGGGAACCAGGAACCCACAGGAACAAAACAACCACGACCGGTTCGAGAAAAGGAGAATCAAAGGGGGACCAAAAAAACAACAGTATCATTCACGAACTAGAAACACGCACGAACAAGAGGCGGGTAGGCATGGAGAAACCTACTTATCCACATGAGCGGTGAGTTAAGAGACTTCAAGGGATAAAAGGGGCCGGGGGGAAGGTGGGGGGTGATGCCGAGACGAGCTAGAGGACTGCAAAGCCTAGCGCACTTGAACTACTAAGCGGTGACTCGTACAAACAAGACAGCAAGCGAGGGCACCCCGGAAATCAAGGAGGAGGATAAATAGAGTAGAGACCTACGAAGCAGGGAGGGGCACGGGGACGTGGTTGGACCGAAGGGAAGGACCATACCAGCAAGCAAAAAAAAGAACAACGGTAGGGCATGAAAACGGAGAGATTCTGTCACTTGCGGCTTGCAGAATAAAATCGCCATGCCTGTCTATAGAGAAGGACGTACAATATCAGCAATTACTGTAAAAAAGCGGAAAAAGAAAATGGAGATTACAAACAAATGAAAACAGAAATGGCTGGACGGTCGTTGGAGAGGGACTTCAGGAAGGGTACGCTAACTTGGAGCCGGGAAGTCGACTTGCTGCAGGCTGTCTTGCTCTTTTGTTCTCCACATCATAGATGGCCCTGCTCATCTGCCTGCGACCATGGACTCATTAGTGCTGCGCATGGGCTGTGCTTATGGAGACGATCAACTAAAAAAGATAAAAATTTATAGAAGCACAGGGGTACGCTCACCTCCAACGGCGCATCCAGCGTCAAAAATTGGGCATCTCCAAGAGGCGATCCCACTATGCAAACCATTAAGGTAAGTGGTCATATATTTGCAGTGCCGTGCAATTTAAGGAAGCAAATTCCAGGACACATCGACCACAGGCGACATCCTTTACAGACCCAGAACAACCTTTTTTTGCAAACTCGACAACGTCTGCATAGTGTTCCCTTCACGCTGTGGCAAGGACTAAGTCTTCTTCGGGCTTGGCTAGGTGATTTAATGCGCCTGCCTGCACTAATGTTTGAGTCCTGCTGAGATAGAGGGGTGCTTGTGGAGACGCGCCGACTCCTTCCACTACATACTGCAGTTGCCGAGGGTGCGGTGGTTCTACCTGTGATTCTAGCAGCAGCTGCAGGATTACCAGCCACGGGCGTGGAGATGTCCGGCACGTCTCGGTTGCTGTCCTCCTGAGGGGCACCGTTAACTCACTCTTGCGATAGGAATATGTCCTCCTCAATAGGTGGGCCGCGTTCTAGCACAGTCAAAAAAGGCTCGCACTTGAGTTGATCGTCATTCATGGGTCTCTCTATCTCTCCCCTACGAGCGTTGCACTTCCTTTATTCGAGGGCAGGGGCAGCCCCGTCGCTCCCGACCCTCCCACCGTCCCGACCCTCCCCGCGCCCGTCCCTGTCGAGCCCCTGTCCACGGTTCTCATCCGCCGTTCTCCCCTTCCCGCCCATTCTGCCACCCCCTCCCTCCGAAGCTCCTCTCCCCGCACTCGCTTTCCCGCACCTGCCCTCTCCCCGCAGCGCCGCTCCGCCCCTCGCCCTCGCACTCTCCTCCTCAACGCCGCTCCGCTCCTCCCCTGCACCTCGCCCCTGCATCACCGCTCCTTGCCGCTTCCCACACCACCTTTCAAAACACCAACGTCGAAGCTCTCTTCCTCTAGAAACAAGCCGCTGCTTACCAACCTGTTACCTTCAAGAATCACGAACTCCACCTCAGAGCAAAGTCGACATTAATGGTAGCAAGTGGTATCTAGATCACAGCGCCGGTCTACTCCATAGCTCAACCCACTTCGTCAGACTCTTGATCGATTCAGGCTCTTCCTCTTTGATGGAAAACCTGATGATCATACAACACCGAAAAGATGATTCAACCTAGACCACCTTCAGCTACTGGAAGACGCAACTTGGTCCTTACCAACATACTGCAAGTTGAATTCGGAGAAGACGAATTACAAGTCCACAAGTTGACAATCACATAACAATCGATAGACGAGCCTGGTCATCGTCTGAGCAGAGTCTTGCGTGAATGAATCTTCAAAGGGAGGAATTGTGAAAGATGATTAAACTTCTGTCAAGCTGAGTTGAAGGAGAACAATTTACGGTTGTAAACAAGAGCCTTGATCTAACTCTGTCGCAGTTTATTGAATTTGTGGAATGAACACAACTCTCTTGAAAATTTTATGTGTATAGAATATGGGGTGTTTGAGTTGCTGCGGGGAGCCTTCAGGGTGGAGCTGAAGAGCAGGTGCAGAGGCGAAGAGCGGTGAAGCATGTACAAGGGCGAGGTGCAGGAGCGGTGGTGCAGGGGCGAGGTGCAGGGGAGGAGCGGAGCGGCGTTGAGGAGGAGAGTGCGAGGGCGAGGGGCGGAGCGGCGCTGCGGGGAGAGGGCAGGTGCGGGAAAGCGAGTGCGGGGAGAGGAGCTTCGGAGGGAGGGGGTGGCAGAATGGGCGGGAAAGGGAGAACGGCGGATGACAACCGTGGACAGGGGCTCGACAGGGACGGGCGCGGGGAGGGTCGGGACGGTGGGAGGGTCGGGAGCGACGGGGCTGCCCCTGCCCTCGAATAAAGGAAGTGCAACGCTCGTAGGGGAGAGATAGAGAGACCCGTCATTCATGTCCGCCACCATTGAGAGGCGCAGACTGGAAGCAGAGGCATAGTTACTCGACATGGGACATCCCATCAAGCCGTGCGCAAGCACGAGCATGAATTTCTCATGGTCCATGTCTTTCTGTCCTGCGTCCAAGCAAACGTGCTTGTACCGCAAGTACAAGTTAGTGGTTGCAGAGTCTAAGGCAAAAAAAAAAATAGTCTATGCCACCACTTCTTAGTGAAAATCTAAGTGGTGTAGGTAGCGCGCAAATGATCTTGTGTATCCACCCCACGCATTGTTGCAGAGTATAGTTTTTGGATGGGACTGGTAGGGATTTCAAATTTTCCCGAACTTGTGTAACGGGTCGTAGTTGTGCCTCCTCTGACCATGGGATCTGCAACCGTGGAGAGGAAGTTGACTCCCTTTGTATCCTGCCAATGGATAGCGGACATCTCTCGGTCTCTATGGATCCGAATCTCCAGGGGGCCGCGTGGAACCTTCTCCAGTACGCAAAGGTTCCTTGGGAAGCCCACCCTCCCCTGTCTCGCAGTTCCTACTGCATAGAAGCCCCGCCTCAGCAAATTCTCAAAAAGCATTGGGGAGGTAAAATAGTTATCGATGGAAATGGTGTACCACATTCCTTTCCATCCATGCATCAGACGCGACACCACTCGTGCTCCTGCACTGCAAGTGTATTGAGGGAGATTGGCGATAGACTCATTTGCTGCTCCAACGTAAACCTCAAAGTTTAAGACATACTTGGTTACGAAGCAGCACAAACACCATACCTTGATGCCGTGGGTAATCAACTTCAGTGGAAGGTATTGCTTAAAGGAGCAGTATCTACCATTATACAAGACCATAAACTCGTCCAGGCACGGGCAAATGCACACTACGGTGATCCACTGTGGACTGTCACAGTCCATAGTTCCAGGCGCTTTTAAATAAATTCATTGAATTCAAGTCAATTAAAACCTGCATGCAATGAAATAGACTTTTTTTTGCATTGTGTACTTGATGTAGGAAACAACCATATCATTTAATTAATACAAATCCCATTTCTGTACAGATGAAGGACTTGATTATTCACTTCAAAAGGACTGTCACAGTACATGTCTTTCTAATTGAAGAACTCTAGAACTCAATAAAATAGGAAAGAGGTTGGAATTAAATTTCACATTGTTACGCTGGATTCTGTCTATGGAGATACCCGAGAACGGAGAGACCAAGGGTAACAGGGAGGGGTAAGAGTATTGAGGACCAGTTTGGCAAGGAGAAGTCAAGGGTAGAATCAGTGAGGCTATGTCTACGGGAAGGAGTTGTCAGGTCTTGGTTATGTAGGTACAGAGGGGCGCCCAAGACAGCCTCGGCCGGAGAACGTAGTATGTGCGTTTTATCAAAGAGGGTGGCGCAGAGACACGGCTACAAGTCTGCTTTGGGGATTGAGACACGACCCTGGTTTCCTAAGAGTCACAGAGCTAAGAGAAGGTATGCAGAACTTAGACAAGCAACATTAATCAAACGGTCAAGGGAAGAAGAGGATGAGGAGTGCAAGGAATTGGTAAATTGTTTATCAAAAGAAAGGACGATCATGGAGTCCAAGTTCAGAGGTGCACATATGGTGCGAGTCAGAGAGTACATGGAATCCCTAAGGCGGGGACTCAACCCAAAATTGAGAGAGTAACATCTCAAGTCTGACTACTCTTTCTATACTGCCTATTCTCCCTATTTTCCTGCTAATCACTCTTAGTGCTGCCATCCTAGTCTTCAGTCGATCTCCCAGTTCCTTGACTGCCGAGGTGAAGTTGCTCATGCTGAGCTGTCCATGGTTGCCGCGGAGCTAGGCAACACACATAGGTTGTGTTACATGCTAAGTAGTAATTGTCTATCCCGAAACTATGTCATAATCTACCTTATAGTCCATAGAAATGGACTTTGAAATGGTCAGAAAGGAAGCTCTTTTTTGGGGTCATTTTTCATGGTCCTAAAATTAGAATTTGGGGGTAGCAGCAAACCTAAAGATGTTCCGATTGGGTTTATCTAGGGTGGCTCATGTTTAGAATTCAGAAACTACCTGATTCCAATACGAGCTATTGGAATGGACCTGAGATGATCAGCCACGTGTATGACGTACGGAGCTTAGGGTTTCAGTCCCTCTCTCTCTCCACTTCGTGCTGCTTGTTTCACTTGTTGTTTCTTTGAACTTGTCTCTCGACTTCGTGGCGCTTGTTTCAGTTGTTGTGTCGTGGCAATTATTTTGTGTACTGAACAATGTGGCGGCGGTCTCAGACTTGTCGTTGCTGTGAGGAGCGCGGCTTAGGGTTAAAGAAACTCGTGTACTGCATTAGCAAGGTGAAGGCACAAACCCAAACCGTTTTTTTTCTAGGGTTTAGAGACATTTGCAGCTTCGAAGTGTGCGGTGAAGGCTTGGCTTGTGTCTTTCTTTTTGTTTTCTAGGGTCTTGGTACGTTTTGCAGCTTCGAAGTGTGCTGTGAAGCTTAGAGAGGGTTTGGGTTATGAGATCTTGTAAGCTTGTTCTGTCATTGACTAAAAGGTGTCAATGCGTGGCTTTGCAAGGCTAAGGGGTCGTATTGAGCGCGATGGGGTCGAAGAAAACTCAAGCATCACGAGCTGGTATTTTGCGGCCGGGTCCAGGGCAGAGGTCTGATCTTGCAGCTGAGAAACTTATCTCCAAGGAAGCCAATCGGGAGGAGAGGCTTGCATTTCAGAATGCGAGGCAGAGGCAAAGTAGATTCAATAGAGCAGAGGAACATTCAATCGAGACTTCTGTTTTAGAATGTCAGTGGGAGGAGGAATCCATGGAAGGGGAGCGGAGAGACAGTTCAGGGTTGGAGGATAATATGAGCGAGAGGGAGCTTCGTAGGGTTTCCTTACTCATAGCTGATTCTATTAGGACTCACTTAAGAGTGTGTCTTGGGCCATTGTCAAGGAAGATTGTATTGAAGAAGGCATTAGATCACAAGCGAGTGGTTGAAGTCTTGCCTGACCACATTTTGCCCTCTAGGATTGCACTAGCTTACAAGGAAGTTATTGCGGGGGTTTCCTCACAGTTAGATACAGTGAAGAGAGCCCATAGTGCGACGAAGTTGGCTGAGAAGCATGCAATCCTTGATGCAACAATCAATTGTCAAAGTGAATCTTTAGTTAGGCAAGATGCAAAGGTTATAGGGGTTCATCACCGCAATGTTCACATGGCCATTAACCGTCAAGTTGTGCTTAGTGCAACTGGTCATTTCTTATTCAATTTGACGGTGAGAAGAAACCAAATATATGGACTGAAAGAGGAGGAGCGCAACGTCATCATCACCTGGTGGGTTTGTGAAAGGCGAGTATTGCCCAACAAGAAAGATGTCACTAAAGGTTGGCTCCTAGAGTTTTTGATGAGAAACCGACCCACTACTTGCAAGAAACACAGGTATGATATGCATTCCACAAAGTCCACACCCACTGTCAAAATTACTTGGAGCTATGAGCTTATTGAACTAATGTAGCCAGGGTGATGTATATCATTGGGAGTCCATTGGGCGGGCAGTGCAAGGTTCGGTACAGTCCATCGCAGAAACTAGAGTGCTTGTTGTTGGGCAACTTCGCAAGTGAAGGACTATTGTGGACTCATAATGCAACCGTGATGGTAAGAAATGTAGTCAGGTGCTTTTTTGGTAGTGGACTCTGTGGACAGGGAGGGATGTCAAGGATAAATTTGGACAGAGAATGGACTTTGCAGTCCACTATAGGGTGGTTAAAGTACACCAAAGTACTATGCCATCAAGTCATTCGTTGATCTTGTATGTATCAGTTGTGGACTTTGTGGACAGTCGGGGACTTTGTGGGCAACAAAAGGACTATGTGGACAGTGAAGAAAGCGAGGACTGTTGTATACATAGAAAAGACCGGTCAGCCTCACCCATTCTGTTTCGCAAGAGAACCATGGTGTTCTTGTTGTTTGTAAAAAGTTTAATCAAGCTCCAATTTGATGGAATCCAGCGCAGCACCAGGGCTTCGATATCACAGTTCTTCTTTCATACATGATCAGCACTGTAATATATATTTAAATAGACATTTAAAATTAGAATAGCATAGATTAATATGTGATGTTTTTTGAGTGGACCATCATGAGATGAAAATATCATTCTCTCCTCCAAAATACTGGCTCTAGCTGCATGATGGTTTACAACAAATCCTCTAAAAAGAATTATACATCCTCTAGTGCGAGGCCGCAAGTGCCCTTCAAAGGAAGGAAACCATGCTTCAAATTACGAGAGACTCAAGGATGGATTCGCCATGACATCATGGTTCAAATTGGTACCCAATTCTTACAAAGAAATGAGTATCATGAGGGCATCAACCGGGGCCTTGGATATCACGGGGGTAGCACCATGGCTTTCCCCCGTGTAGGTCGCTTGCAAAATTGGGCTGTCAGATCCTACAGCTGAATTTTGCCATCACCAACTTCCTGCGGAAATGGACCATCAAGCCAAGGCATGGCCATCTGAACTCTCCCCGCCCACTTGCCCCTGGGCTGTGCATCCCATTCCGCCCCCGAGATGCCGCATGGCTAGCCAACCAGGTCACTCCTTGTTCGTTTATAAAAAGACGTGGTAGGTGCTCGTGGAATTTGAACGGTCTTCTTAGCCCCACTATACCGGGCGATTAACTCCGCGCCGAGCTGCTATGAGTCTAAAATTATATGTGTGTGACGATGCCAAAGATTGAAGTCGAAGGTCGGGGTTGCCAAGGGCTGCGATCAATGTTCTAAGGCGTGGAATTATTTAGACATTAGAGTTAGGCAGATAAGTACTCAGTGAATGCTCTGATGACTGTTTGTAGAAGCGGTGCTCTCCGAACATGTGAACACGGGCAGTATGTGTGTGATGGCTTGTGAGAATAAGAGCTTCAATTGTGAGATTAGTTGGTGTGTGCTGTGAGGTACGAGCTAGGAAGTGAGACCTTTTGCACGCTGGTGATGTAGCAGTTTGCATAGGGACGAGAATTTGTAAGCTGTTGGTTCATGCGATACTGATAAGTTGTGAGTTGGGGTCTGAGAGGGTCCTGCTTGCAGTGAGGTTGAAAGACCAGCTCAAGGTGGAGAGGCTGCTGCTGGCTGTGAGGATTCGGCTCATAGGCAGGTCAAGGAGGTGTTTTGAGAGTTGCTGGATTTTGGGGAATTACGCTAAGGGCAGTGGGTCTACCGGTCGACACGGACGCGCTTGTTGCACTTGCATATCAGATCAGGCGGTATCGACTAGGACGAAGTGCGTGTCTACCTTGTATTGAGGTGTGGTCGGATTTTGGTGAGAAGAGGAGCGCCTGCTGCTGGCTGTCGGGAGATGCGTGTACATGAGCGAATTGTTGACTCACGCGTTGATTGAGGATCGGCTGAGTGGTATTGAGTTCTGGTCCTTTGTCGAAGTAAGGAAGGTAGCTCCAGTGACTCTCGAAAATATCTTGATAGAGAGGTTGATTTAGTCGAGGTGAGCTTCCGTTGCACGAGTTTCCGCTTGGTTGTTTAGCAATTCCATTCCCGGTCGAAGTTAGTGAGGTACTCGGAGTGATTCTTGAAGACATCTCTCAAGTCACTCATCTCTCCTCAGTCTTTCTCTTTGAAGGAGCAATGGTCCTCACTAGATCCAAGAGGCAGCAGCTCAGCATTGGAGCAGCTGATGAGGCTTTCGCCCGTCGAGTTGCTCCGTGGGATTTCGAGGTCCAGCGTGCACCAACTGGTTTGGAGCTGCCAAGCAACCCAACTGAACAACGGAATCGAGAGACCAAGAAGCCAAGTTGAGAAATTTAGACTTCAATTCACTATTTTATCATTGCAAACTTATCAAAATGCCTTCTGATTCTTTGTTGGTAGTGTAACTCATTTTTGTTCTCCTAATATATGCAGAATTTCACTAGAGCCATCATTCTCGGCTACTTTGAGTTCTAAGGCATTGGAGATCCCAGAATATTCACCTCGAGGGGGTGAGATTACTGAATCCTCTGATGAGTCAGAGGATCTTAACTTTGTTGTTAATGGGTTGGATGGGAATACCGTTGCATTTTCTCTCTCGATGTTTGAAGGTGGTCTCCCCTCTTGGGCGGAGATGATGATTTCCAACAACCAGGCATGGATTGAGCCAGTAGATGGCCCAATCGTAGACCGAGAGACTGGAGACATGACAAAATGGCTCGACAGCGTTTGTGAAGAGTCAAATTGTGTAGAGATACCTTCTCCAGCGAAGAATTCGATTCATACAGTAATTTGGCTCAGCGATAGCGACTCAAAGTCGTATACTAGGCTTTTCACCTTTTTGTTAGTATTATAGTCTACTGTATTCTATTGGTACTACATATATTTCTATGCATTCACATTATCTCATGATTTTCATAATTAATAAATATATGTATATCTCCTATGGATCTTTTCAAATACAAAGTGCTTCATTTAGTCTTTCTTAATGCTGTATGTTATTTGTATTATTTTTGCAAACATATCTTCAAGTGCAATTGATCCAAAAAAATTAGACATCAAGAAAGTAAACTATTTCAATATTAGTAATTGGATTGACAAAATATACATGTATCATAATCAATTTCAATACAGGGCCGTTAGTTTAAGTCACTGTTTACATATACTTCTTGGCATGTATTATAGCCTTCAATTTTTCCAACATAATTCAATCTATATTAACCATTAATATGGTTTCTATGTGTATAATAGAACAATCATCTATACATTAATAAAATGTTTGCGTTGAACCTTAGGCTGCAGCACAAGTTTAAAATCAAGCTGCTTGCTCATACACCCCCCTCCCAAGCGCTGGTCATCTTCCAAAAAATTTTGATATACACTGAACCCGGATACCTCAAGGGTCTCATATGTGCTTTCCCCCGTGCATCACCATTTGAAAAAAGG
The DNA here is from genome assembly GCA_014871385.1 of Ceratodon purpureus. Lineage (NCBI taxonomy): Eukaryota > Viridiplantae > Streptophyta > Bryopsida > Pseudoditrichales > Ditrichaceae > Ceratodon > Ceratodon purpureus. The sequence goes on from CM026426.1 coordinate 27,562,653, forward strand.
GCTGTCGGATCCGACAGCCCTTTTGGTCGATGTTGCAAGATGGAGGAAACCCAAAATAGCTTGGCACGCTCGCCCAATGAGAACAAGTTGCTACTGCTTAGGGCTCAGGCTCCAGGCTCCGGGCTCACACGAATTTACTAGTCCATTATGCATGGGGCTATTTACGAGGCAAACAACTTTGCTGCTCTTGTAAGACGTTTCCCCCAAATTAAGCTTCCAAAAATCTAGCTATCGGATCCAACAGCAGATTTGGCAAGGGCGTTGTCACGGGGGATACCATCTGCTTTACGCTGGCATAGGTAAGTTTTTTAATCGGTTTTGAAATAAATTATTGACTCTTCGGATAAGATTTTTATGGTGAGTCATGTTCCGGTTGTTGCTCATTATTCAAGTTATGTCCACAATGTTAGGATGACACTAACTTCAGAGGAAGGCCGTCTCCTTTATAAACTTAAATTTTCTTGTTACAATAATCGTGTTTAATTGTTAAGTTGGCGTCTCATGGAACCTGATCTTGGAACGATGGTTGTTGTAGATTCCTAATACCACAACCTTTCCCCACACCTATAAATACCGCTCTCTTCCACTCCCTTCACACATCTCTCTTCTTTTGAGTTGCACTAATTCCATACTGTTCCCTTTCTTCAATTAGTATTTTGTTAAGCCCTTTGCAACTTTGGAAACTCCTCCTTGTCTTCTCCCTTATCTCGGTGTAAGGTCATTACATATAGTTAGAGTGATTTTTTGAATTTCTAATGTGTGAGCAATATTTTGGAACTTGGCTTAGAGTAGCAGTTTGGCGTCTCAAACATGCATTATTTATCTCGAGTAAGGTTGTACTGAATTTTTTTCATCGTTGTACTAAATATATTTGATCTTCTTCTAACAGATGGATCATCCTCTGTTGTCCAAGACACCATCGCCAAAGTGTTTTCAGCGTGCCACTAGAGACATGGCGACCTCACCTATGCCCAAGTCTCCCTTCCATGACAACATTGACGACCCTAGACCTCGTACTTCGGAAACGAAGCCGGAAGATACCATCAACTTCTTTGTTGTTGAAGATCCCCGCCAGTCTGTCTTGTTCGAAGTACAGAACTTGGATGATCCTTTTCCCCCTTGAATTAACTCTTGGATGGCAAAGGACGTTACTGGAGACCAAACGGGCGTAGAGCTGTGCCACTGCGATCCCGGACAGAAGTCAAGCTCGGAAACAGGTGGATTCGAAGCTGTTGCGCGCACTGACAATGTGGAGGATGAAATTACCTCGACGCCGAGGTCTACACCTGAAGTCATCATACTCAGTGATGACGAGTCTGATTAAACTAAGTAGAGTTCTAACTTTCTTCTCTGTCATTCATAAGTAACCGGCTATATAGGTTTGCGGTCTCTGAAGCAACTGCTAGGGGTTCGAAGATTATGAGAGACAATATCCAACACAAGTTTTGTATCATGTACTCAAACTCCAATTAAAGTTTCAAAACACTTATGGCTTAGATATACTATCTATGTTTGCTTCATCTCTCCTCTATTTTCAATTCTCGTGTACACCTTGAACAAGGCATTACGTGCAAAAAAGGGTCTTGAAAAGGCCGTGTAAGCCTGCCCTTTCTAGGTGAACCCCCTGCCCCCCGCTGGCAGCAAATGCCAGAATCGCTGCTCGCACGCACCTCGGTGGCGCGTCCTGAACAAAGGTCCTCGGAATATGCGAGCTGACATGATCGGGTCGGCTCGGAGTTTGGTCCAAAGTGGGCAGATGCTGTCAGCCCGCCACTGTAGCAACGCCCTCCACACGCCTCGCGAGGAGGTCATTGGTTTGAGCCCACGTGGCGGTTGCTGGCACCACGGTGGCACAGCCAGTGCCATGTCAAAAAGTACGCGGGCAGCGGCCATTTTTTTCTCTCACATGCCGCTTACACGGCCTTTTCTAGACCTGTTTTTTGCACGTAATGTGACTTCCAGGGTCTCGCATGTGCTTTTCTCCGTGCATCACAAGTCCCAGATATGGCTGTCAGATCCGACAGCCCTTTAAGCCGAGGTTCAGACATGGAGGAAATCGACAAATACCTCCAGTGACATGATTGCTACTAAAACCTTTGCAAATACAACTTATTTAAATCCGGATTTTATGTATAGTTGGAAACATTACAGCATCAAGGATGCATCTTGCCTTTTCAACTATTGCAATATCTTCATACCTATTTGTTTAGCCAAGTATATCAAAAGTGCCAAAGAGGCCTTCAAACAAAAAAAAACAATGAGCAATTGAGCATCTCACAATGCAAAGCCCTACATCTTCCTACTCTGATCTAAAGGCTTCCCTAGAACTGCGTTCAAGTGAACCTTCTTTCGAATTGGCCATTTCATATCTCTGAGGGACACAATAGTTGGAGCATTGTATCGAGGACGAATGCTCCTTTCGCTTGAAGAGGTCTATGGGCCAGTCGTGGAGGTCGCAGCAAGAATGTACCCAGGTGGAGGCCCCATCAATTCGGCTGCATAGCTGTTGCGAAGATGGTCTCGGAGTAAAACCTTCTGTTGGAAGACAGCTCACTAGCTGGAGTGTTTACCAGATCCTCGTCAATCTCAAACGGAATGTTGCAGTCAGTTGTGAACAATGTCAAAGCCTCTACCCAGAACTCGTATATCATACCCGTATCCCACTCATCCTTCCTCCTCGTGGCATCCCAACTCTCCTTGCTTGCGACAACATATGCCGACCAAGCTGGCATGGTGTCAATCAAGCTCATCCACTGCTCGTCCCTCTTGCGCAAGTTCTCAAGAAGGGTCATGTAGTCGTAGCTCCATTCGCGGCTTTCTATCGGTGATCGATTGATTTCCGGCATTAGATCCGGAAAGATTTCAAACATGGCCGCCTCTGGTGTCACCCACGGCTGGTTGAAGAGGTCACTCAGAGCCTCAACGTCCATATCGATAGAAAATAGAGGAATACTACCGACCTAGAGAGAAATCTATTCTACCTAAACTCAGTTGCGATGGGAGATCAAAGTGCCGTAGCTGATAAATAAGTTAGTACACTTCCTAAATCCTCCTCCCATCTTCTTTCAAATATATGCAACATAGTCAGCCCTTGGAAAAGAAGCACCTCCCTTCAAACGAAGCATTTAATTCTAGTTCAATACTCTAGGATTTCCAGTCGAGTTTGCACTTAATTATCAGTAAAATACATAATCATGTCGAGCTTTTGATTTGGCCTCTTCCTCAAGACATTACGTCACAATTAATTCAAAATCATTACAGCAATCAAAAAAGTTGGTTTCACTGTTTCCACACGCTAGGACCTGTAGCATATTTTGAACATTTTACGAGAAAAGGAACCATGCTTCAAATTACGAGAGAATCAAGGATGGATTCTCCATCGTTCGATGGTTTGAATTGGTACCCAATCCTTACAAAAAAATGAGTATCATAGGGGCATCAACCGGGGCCTTGGATATCACAGGGGTAGCACTATGGCTTTCCTTCGTGTAGGTCCTTTGCGAAATTGAGCTGTCGGATCCTACAGTTGAATTTTCCCCCCATGTCGCGTGGCCACTTAACCAAGCCATCCGGTCAGCACTCATTAAAGGACAAGGACGGTGCTCTTGGAATTTGGAATCAGGTTGAGAGTGTGTGCCACGGCCCTGCCGAGTCCATGAGCCCATGCTGGAGCCCCAATCCTTTGTTTTGCATGATGACTCGCTTTAACTTGATATTTGAATTTAGAATTAACCAGGCAATAGAGCTACAGTCCAGCTTTGAATATTTACTTGATGTTTGAAATTATTGTGTGAATTGATTTAGTCGTTTCTCTTTTTGAAATTTGGGCTAAGTGTTCCACTTCTCCTTGAGCAGTTACCATGAAAATTAGATAGTCACCATCTTTAAGTTAGTTTGTGCATTAAACAAATTGATCTATGATATGATATGAATTGCTTTCGAGATGAAGTATATCTTATGATTAGGCTCTGAAGTTCTACTCAACTTACAATTCAGTAACCTCAGAAAACTATCTAACATAGGAATTGAGTATAAGGCCGTAAGGACGAAATTATGTAGTCATATTCTAGATATTTACCCGCATTTTTCCTCCAAAAATTTCTTTCAATACCCGCCTGGAATTGATGGAACCGTAATACCTTTGTGTCTAAAAGGAAATATTTGTAACTACCGCGCATGTTTCTTCCACGGTCATAGGTCCAATTTGAAAATTCCCCCCAATTTTGGTTTCCCAAAAATTCTCAGCCGCAGGAAATTTTTTTGCTCTACGCTCTGTGCTCAACCCTCTACGCTCGCACGACAGTTTTCCCCCCGATATAAGTAGTCTTCGTAAAGTCATACTTGCGATAGTTAGGGAGTCGGGATTTTTGCAAATACAAACATCAAATAACATGTGATTACATGTGACGAAATTGGGAGGGAGTGTTCGTAACGAAAATCAATGAATACGAAAACAGTACTGAAAGAAATCAGCGCCCAACTTTGTGCTAACCGAAACCCAACTCATACAAAATGTATCAGCCGGTTTAAGAGGATGCGAACCCTGGAGAACCAATTTCTGCGAAGATAATCCTCTTCCACCGCTTTCTCTAGGTCCTCTAATTCCTGGAGAAGTTGCAAACAGCCAGAGTGCAATGGCTCCCATCTGCTAGGATCAGAGAGTCGGACTTTCCGACGCTTCCTCCTCTGTCTCTCCCGGTCCTGTGACACAATTGTACAACTTACACCGTCCTCTCCCGGATTCATTCTACTCTCTTCTGTTCCCGCCATGCGTTCCTGCAAAGGACTCCAGGTCTCAGACGTCCTCTGATGCAAGGCGATTGCAAGCGCTTGGAGCAAGCGTGAACAAGAACTAAATAATCGAAGATATCCATTGCTGCCGTAATACATAGGTTTCCTAATTGAGAGGAGGGGTCTACACCGTTCTGGTTGTGATCTTTGTTTGGAGGCAGGGAAGTCGTTAATGAAATCATTTCATTCACACTTAAACCTCTCATGCTTAATGTGAATGGAACACATACTAGGTTACAACTACTTCGAGCAGTAATAGTTCATTAGGGTTAATGAGTGACTACCAGTGAAATATTACTTAATGGAGTCTTAACTGCAGTTTGCATACACTGCATCGCTTAGTTCTTGCCCCCCACATGCGCTTCATGACATCCCTTCCCCCCCTTTCTATGCCTTCGACCGTGTTGCACCGCATCTCATTTGCTCTAGTTTGTCACCGGATACTATCTGAATTTGCGTAGTCTGTGGCTTTGTCTTCGAAGAAGATGAGGAACGAGAGTTCATGATGCATCTACTGTGTTGAGAAGCACCCACCTATACCGCGTAGTTCAATACGTTTTTTCCTATTCACTTATCTGTGTCTGCGATCATCGTTTGCTTAGTGGCCTGTAAATCACGTCATACTACATTACAGGGTTAGTGAAGCTGCTTTAGTCCAGATTTTTTCGTGTAACCCTCCTCTGTAGACTTACAGAGATGACTTACTTTGCTAAGGAGAGAACCGCATGCGTGTTTTCACCATCCTAGGGTGAGTTTGTACTTCGTCCTTCTTTTTTTTGTCTGAGTTCCGAGGTTTTTCCAATTTAGACTTACCGGTACATGTCGGTAGTCCACGAAGGCGGTATTACTTCTGTTTCGCCCCGAAGAAGAGAACCCCGAGTCTCCCCACAGCATTCTCCAGGTATGTCTCCATTCGCTCCCGAGCATGTGGATTACATGATTTCTTAGGTTAGCGCAGTTGTTTCTAATATGTTGTTTCTAATATGCCATTAGATTAAAGAATTCAAGCATTCATGCCATACTTCTTGCGGCTTTCAATGGTACATTTTCGGTGTTAGATTATATTCACCATGTACATTTATTTATTACATTTTCACGGTATGTATACTGATTTGCTTCTTCAGCGGCTACAGATAGGAATCCTTTCTTAAGGAACGTCTTCATTTAGCAATGCCTCCACGTGCAATTAATAAGGTGAAGAGACGAGCCAAACCGTGGAACTCGAATAAGAAGAATGATCTCAGGGAATATGTCCATGTCCGAACCAATGATGTTGCTCCTGGCAACTCATCTCGATCTCGCGGGAAATATTCTCCTGGTCCGGACATGGTAGCCGCCGTCACGGCAGAGTTTTCTAATCTACCTCCAAGCAAATCTACTTCGAATTCGCGCTCGCTATCTGTACCCGGTCTAGGGCCATCGCAGACACCGGCATCCGACAAGTCAGCTTGTAAGTTCACTTTCAAACAAAGTTCATGCATCATTTCTTGGGACAGAGTCGCATATTAACCTCCGCCCTGATGTGCTCATTCTCAGTGCTCAGTCTCGGAATGGTACTAATTCTTGTAAATTCTAGTAGCGGGTTCCAAAACTTTGCCGACTGCAAAGAATGATGGAACTCAGCCGAATGACACATCATCCGCTCCCATGCTTCCTCGTCTTCATCTAGAGATGGCAAACGAGGAGGAAGGCGCGTTAAGAAGTCAAGCACAGCGTCGGAATGGTTGCTCTGAAGGTGACGATACTCTACGCTGGAGTACTCACTCACAATCGAAGAGTACTTACGATATGAGCAGTGACGGAGACGGATTCACACGGTCACAGTTCGAGGAGAGAATCTGAAGTCCGCAGCGTACACATAGGAGACCTTGGCCGCGCAAACGGTACAATTCATTTGATTCTGAGGAGGTAATACTTGACATTTTTCTGGCGAATGTACAAGACCGTTTCATGGATTTATTTCATAATCTTTTATTGCCTATCAGAGCTCCTTTTCCATTACGATGAACATGCTCGGGAAAAAATGGCTTTTTTCTAAGAACTCACATAACCTGAATTGGCTGGTTATCCAATGTACAGAACCAGTTCATGGTGTTATCGCTTTGACTTTTCGGTAGAAACTGGGGCTTATGTCCGTACATACATGAATGATTCAGAGTGGACAAAAAAGAAGGAGATCTCACCGAAGGAGAAGACGTCGTTCAAACAACGAAGCAGTGATTGTTACAGGGCAGGACATGGTAGCCGTGGAGACAATCTTCCCACAAGAGAGACACGGGGACATAGAATAGAGGATGGTGATCTACACGGCGATGGAGACTTCTATTCCCGGCCAGGCTCTCCCGGATTCGATGGTCATTGTCGTCGTGATTTTAGCACTCCATCTGGAGGGAATTATGAATTGAGGATGTCTGCGACAGAAGCACAATTTCAACGTGACACCTCCGACGTAAGCTTTTTTGAGCAAGAGAAGTCAGGATCAGGAAGAGGTTCATGCGGTCTGCACCCCTTTGGTCTAAAACGGGAAAGCAAAGATAGAAGGAAAGACGACACCGACACAAGGCAAGGGAAGAGACGGCTACTTGGAGAGTGGATGCAGGCAAAAAAGAATACTTTGTTCATGTCAACGAGGAAGGTCGACCATACAGATATGGCGTCGGTATTTGGAATGAGACTCTGGGGAAACTTGTTCGCGGCCTTGACCCTTCAAACATTGACATCCGCCATCAACCCTTCCATCTGATGACCACATTGATTGCCAGGTTGAACGACGATTTTGAGTACTCAGATCATGTAAACTTCTCTTGGTTGCAGGCGCGTATTGGAGCGGCTTTGAGTACCTACATGCACAAACTGGTCAAAATCATTGATGGTAAAGGAGATCGTCCTTAGTGGGTAAGCGAGGGGATATGGACCAGACACGTCACCATGGCAGGCACAGAGAAGTTCAAAACAAAATCAGATAAATGAGGCATGCAAACGCATGCCGGAAAACCAAAGGGCGTACAAGACCCATTGCAGTGGCAGGTGTAACAGAGAAGCTTCGCGAATGGCTAAGAACTCCAGAGCCGGACAAGATCCAAGAGGAGGTTACCAGAGACAAAGGACGGGACAAGAGGGACCGCGCGCGTAAGTTGGACGGAGTAGGACAGAAATCGGAATGTGATCTAGAGGATCTGTCGACGGAGTCCCGGCGTGATGCCATGCAGGCATGCAATGAGCCTACTAATCAGATGAATGATAAATCCGACTCCATGTCAAAATCTCCTGCTCCGTGTGACATCTTGCCTTCTAGCTTTGTCTCGAGCGATCCTTCTGTAGTTGCGGATGATCCCGACATAATCTTTGCACGTGACCATCCGCTTGAGAAAGTGGTCCTCAAGCAAATGGCGGAACTAAGAAGCATCCCGGGATGCGATACACCGGAGTTGAAGATGATACTAGATGGTCTCATGTCCCAAATCCATATCATGCGTCAATGCGCTTAGTCGTCTAAAACACATGAGAAGGAGTCACCAACAAACATGCCCATTAATAATCCTCCTGTGCGCTCTGAAGACCAAACACATGTACCCAGCGACTCTCATGGAGCCTTTTCGCGTCCACTGGACTCATCTTTGGTGAGGAACGAGCTGTCTTTTGTACACATGTCTTGGCGCATCCGCATTTTTTAGTATCATACATGAGTATAGTTTGCTATGTAAAAGCCTTGGAAGGCAGAATATTCAATGTGATTTACTGTTGAACCACCTCATGAGAAGCTTTTTGATTATTTTGAGTAACAAGACTTGTGTTATGCTCAGACACCTTCGACTGAGCCCCCAATCTCACAGGCACCATCCGCCGAGACTATTCCAGAAAGTGCCCCAGCTATTTCAAATTGGAGGACCGGGCGCATAACGAAGAAAAAAAACCTAGGTAAATCCCTCTTCCACAATATCGACATTCTGCATCTAGAATGCGGTACAACTTGTCTTACACTTATGTTATTCCTCATTCGCATCTGTGCTAACCCTTTCATATTCCAACTTAAATATGACTCTGCGTGATAATTGTATGACCTGCTTCGGTCGATTACAGATTTCTGAATAGGTTTGCACCGGTTTCTCTATCGACATGCATCCACATAGCCCGCTCAGTGCCGTTGGTTTATATACGCGGTGGAGAGGATATAGCTTCACAACACCTCCTAATGTGACTGACGCACTTTTGCACACAGGGATTTAAGGAAGAGTGGTTTCTAGACGAAACGACGTGAAAGAGGGAGAGATTATGCTTCTAGAAGATGGGCCACTTTTTGATATGCAGATATTTTAGTTCTCGTATATATAATATATAGAGGATTCCAGCTCTGAACGCATGAGCTTCTTATTTTCTCAGGAAGATGGAACTATATGTGAGCTTTATCTGGAAGCAACCGAACAATTCTGTTCCAGCTGTTTTTAAAAATAAAAATTTTAATTCGGTATATACACTACCCCTGACGTGGTCCTCACCATTATGACGTCATTATACGACCCTAATATGCAGATATGAAAATGTGGAGCACAACACGTGTACGGCTGCGATCGTGCACTAATTCTCTGATCTGGGCGGTCCAGAATAGAAGATAATAACACTTTGAATATTACAGAAATAAACATGGAATTCATTCACCGTAAGCCACCTGTCGGGACGTGATTGGTTCCTATGAGCGAACACCATTCAGCCCCGCCGGACACGTGTCGCTTCCTCCTAAGCCAAATATTCAAAGATGAGGTGTAATATTCATAGATGTGTTCCCCTACTCAAAACATAGATGTTGATGCACAGTCTAATTCAATAACGAAGATCCCGCATATCTACACCTGCACATCATAATGCCACGCGAGAGTCCAACTCAGCCATGACCATCCCACGAGGACGCCCCATGGAGTCCCTGTCAGCAACCACTTTCTGACGTGGATCATCTGCTCAACAGTCCGAATCACACCAAGAGAAAACTATCTAGAGTGTCCTGTAAGAAGAGGTCCGCTTCAAGAGGACACAATAAGAGATCTCTCTTAAATTTCTCTTCCTAAGCAGTGCGTTTTCCTTGTAGTGCACCTTGTCGTACTATTTTGTGAAAGACGCCATTTTCCTGAACCCTAAACTTTGCTGGCAGCAAGATGTTCTAGAAGTCGACTTGCATTCATTAGAGGAGAAGGTAGCCGTGCGGTCTGGGAAGAATAAAACATATACTTAACCAAACATGATGTTGCAAGGACAATGTTTAGTCCCTTACAAGGGTAAAAAATCACAGTTGCATTGATTAAGGGAAATGTCTATGTCAAAGTCTATGGACCAAACCGTCAATGTGGGATACCCTAAATCCAAAGAAGAAAAAGCTGTGGGCAGACATATTAAGACCCTGATAGAACCTAATGCCGAAATAAAAAATTCGTATGTCCTACACTTCCACTATCTTTATGGTTTTGGGAACCGCCACCTCACCAAGAAGTACGGGCCTCTCATCACATAATTTGACCATATTCATTATTTTTATACAATTTTTGAACTTTGAGACTTTTTGCCTACAATTTCAGCAATTGTTTTAAGACAATTTGAACTTTTTTTTACTTTCTTATTATAGATTATCCTTGACTCGAGGATAATCTTCCCATATATAGTCAAAAAGTTTCTGAAAAATATAGAATCAATGAAGGAATAAATGAAAAATCTACAATCAAGCATTATTTGAGACCATGAAAAGTCTCAATTTAACAAATATGGTGTCGTATGTTGATCTACATCAATGCTTCTAACAAACTGTGTTAGTACCGTCATGTTGGCACCAAACAGCAGCACCTTGGGTGTGGAATACCAAGAGAGTGATGTTGCTTATATGTACCTTTTTTTCACGAATACCGTCTGCTTCCACAAGAATCATGTTAAATTGTTTGGGGTCATCATCTCCGAGCGAAATTGCAATTTCATAGCGCAAGTGGGATATAGGCCATGCCTTGACCACTTCAAATGCTGGCATAGGACTCCCTCTAAATATACAACAGACTTCCACCATCTCCACCTCTGGTAGATGGTCAATCGCATCTCACCTCTTGTTTGGCAGCACCCCTAAATCTTGTATACTCGAACGTGTTGTACAATATCTGCCTTTTCACATGATATCGGAAGACAATGCTGGACCTATTCTCAACACACTTGATAACATCCTTGCTAATGTGAAACTTCTTAGCCCATCCAGGATTCATCAGACTACTTTGGAGTGCCTTAGACGGAGAGTGTAAAACGAAGAGTGTAAGAGTCCACCGAATGCTGTCACATGCGACCGCAAACAAGTCAACCATAACAAAGACAGGCATAAACCATTGCTCATCGCATTGGCAAAATCTGATGTGAGCTTGGTCCTAAAGGCTTCAAAAGTGTGCATGTCTGGCAAAGGCCACTCCACGTTGTTGAAACTAGGGAGTAGGATTGATTCTACCCTCCTGTATAACGTAGGCTCTGCCGGAGGAAAATATACACCACCAAGGAAGAATGTATCAGTGTCCAACAAGTCTGTATGGCTTCGACCATTCCGCGTCGCCTCTCGAATTTCTGCATGGAGCACAAGAATGAGACCAATGATAGATGTGGGATGCACCCAATCATCAAAGTGAGAGGAATATAGGTAGTTGGCCATGCATGGCCTATTTGCTGCTACCGCGGGATCCAAGCGTAGATGGCGAGGCTGATACGCATGCCGCACAAGCACCTTATCAAGGTTGCTTGCTCCACGCACACCAAGTGTCCTAGAGAAATCCATGATCTGAGCCTTGAAGGCTCTTTGAATATTATCTCCACCATGCCGCCTTGCCTCTCTACCCCAAGGCCCCTCCGACTTTGGTTACAGCAGAATCCATGAATCCCGGTCCACCCTCATTCGGATCAAATTGCGATGGACGTCTTGATCGTTGTGCAAAATTACGCTCTGAACTAGAAATTTTGGCTGTCTAGCCATGCTTCCCTAAATCCCAAGGTATTGGAAGACACAGTAATGAACTATGACATCTGCGTTCCATACCAACAACCGCTAGGGAACGTGCTCCGAGCAGACGGAAAATCACATTTGCACAGTTTGAGCACTTGATGACAGCAAAATTTACAGTATGTAATTAAAGATGAAGTTTTTCATAATCCCGCCTAGATATAACGTTGCCTTTAGGAGGCACGAAGCCAGGATTATGTCAAGCCAAAGAATTGAAAGAAAGCAGAAAAGTTACTTATTCCGCAGCTTGCTGGCAGTGAACGGCACATTTTATTGTCAGCGAAGAAAGCCGCACTTCCACTTTGAATCAAGATGTTCTCCAAGTGCAAAATTTGCTATGTATACGGCACCCAATCTCCCAAATTACGTGGACACCGCGCAGCAGTGACTCGTTCTCGCTCCACAATATTTTCCAAATCACGTGGACACCTCGCAACACTAATCCCTGCTAGCTGCACCCAATTTCCCTAATCACGTAGACACCTCGCAGTACTAACTTCTAGTGGCTAAACCCTATCTACCAATGCTCCCATCGATTGACACTAACCTTTGTAAACCGCCATCGCCCATGCCATCTTCATCATTCTACGAAGCATTTGGGCGACCACCATGGTCAGCTTCAATATAGGGTGAGCCTCGGTAACCGTTGGCAGCATGTCGCCCAAAAAACATTGGTTGAAAGTGGAGCAGCACACACCGTCGGTGGAGGAGGTAGGTGGGCTGGCTCGTAACTCCCTCCTTCAATGCGATGTTAGAAATTTTACTAACACAAGTTGCGAGGCTTGGAATCTGTACGCAGCAGCTCCGCATCCTTTCAGCCCCGACACTGTAGCAACACAGGATACACGCGCTTCGTCAAGGTGATTGGTTCGAGCCCTCTAGCCCGCAGCGCTGGCACCACGGTGGCACCTTGGGTGCCACTGACAAAAGTGCAAGGGCACCCCTTTTTTTTTTTCTTACGTGCCATTTTCATAGGCCTTTTTGTGATCTCATTTTTCTCCTAATGGGACATACTTTACTTTGTCAATGCTGTCATCGAAGAATTCCTGAACAACTATATTATCATACATTGCACTACCATAGTCTAATATTTTTAAAGGATTGGTTGGGTAGGATCCGCAAACAAGACAATCATTAACATACTCTGGCGCTTCATCTAGGTCAACAAGAAAGACAGGGATGAATGCCTCCTTGTTGCATTATTGGCTTATAGAATAGCAACTTAACTTGCCACTTAAGCTAGCCTCTTCAAATTGGTTAATGGCACATAGCCATTTCTTCCTATTGAGTACATAGCCCCTATGTTTCAAACACTAGAGTCCAAAGATCATACGCCTTACAAAGTTTTGGCTGCCAAGATATACGACATCCACCACCTAGAGGAGCTTCGCAAATAGGCTCTCAAAAATATTTCTCACAAGCAACAACTCAACGCTAAACGTCTTAAAGCATCTACGCCCCTACGCACAATCCTAAAGAACAACCTCGTACTATGGTGCCCAAGGATCCAAAGCTGCGGATATCAAAATTTGATTCAATTTGGCACGGCTCACAGAGTACCGTTGGTACTGCCAAATAACACGGTCCCCTAGGTCAACAACGCCAATTCGGATAGCCAAGTTATAATTGTCAATGTTGTTAAACTGAAAGAATATCACACTACTAATCCTTACATCTCTCCAAAATTCAGCCTTTGCAAAATCCTCACTACTCTAGCTATCGAGGCCAACCAAGAAATTAGCTTGAACAGCAAGGATACTAGTTAGAACGACAATGCATATCAACATCAGCACTCCACCCCAAGCTACCTCAAAATCAACATCGATCTTATCCAGGCCATTCTCCTACCTCTACATCGTCATAAGTGCCAAGGACATTATAGGGACGGGATAATAGCAGCTTGTTTAGCGTACCCGATTTGAATAGGCATTGCCGCCACCATCGTCGCAGACATTCAAATCTCATAAGTGTTGGCTACAGCCTTCAAACGCATACTTAGTAGGTCACCACTAGTCGTCATCCATCTGGTCCCAGCTACTAGAGACAACCTTAATCCCCAATATTACCTCTCTGTTGTCATTGTTGTCCCTCTTCACTTTGTTTGTCTCCACCCCTCCTCATTTCACTATGTTGCCTTCCCTCTAGTTCCATCCTCTTCTACTCTTGCTCTTGTGCACACCTCTATTAGACAATATGACCGCCATGGACACCAAAAAGCCAACTCTGCCATTATATGTGCCCCAAATGATCTTCAATTGGAAAGGACGGGCAGACACAATATGGATAACTAGGATCGGCCTCATCAAGTACTAGACGCTGATAGAGGGCAAGACCAATCTTGCACACTGCGAATAGTTTGTACAATCTATATAAGAGCGCAACTAGAATAAGCTCTACCCTTCAAGCGTTGAGGAAGGTATCCTTGTCTGGTATCTATTTTGTTATCTCAATGCAATTTTTGGCTAGGATGGCATAGGCGTCAGAGAGTGGTGCACAAATTGTCTCCATCCTCGGTCGGACATTGCTACAGTGGTACACAATCCTCCTTCCAAACTTGATGGTCGTTACATGCCTTTACGATAGGAAAGGTCCTTCTCAAGCCTTGATTCTCTTGTATGCGTAGCATTATGAGTCAGGTCTTCTTTAAGAACAATTGCATCCTTGCAAAGAAGCTTAGCTTGATGTTCATGGTCGACCACAGAGAGAGGAGAATTGATGCTCCATGGTCGACAAATGTTTTTGGGCACAGTTGCGTGGACATCGACATCGACAACTACTAGAGTCCAATTTGCTCCTTCTTTACAGCCTACCTTGCCTGTTTTCTGGCAATTCACTGGCACCATTACAAGCCCTCGGTAATGGATACCTTTCTCGATGACCAAGGCAAGATGGCCTAGGCTACCTTGACAGAAACTTCGCTACTAGGGAATCTTTTTTCTAGTTTGCACACACCACAAAGGAGGAAAACAAAGGATTAACTATGGCACAACGCGAGGAAGAGGAACAAGCCCAATGCAAGGCAGCCTAAGTGCTCTCAGCCGCCCATCCCTTTGCAAAGATGACCTTGGAGTCCACACGGCTAGAGTTTCACGAAGAGTTTAAAGAGGCCAACTGCACCCTCAACAAGTGAATTCATAGATGCAACTCTTCTTTACCCCCCCCCCCCCCCCCCCCCCCCCCCTCTTTGGTTCTTTACATACAATTAAAAACTGTTGGAAGGAAAATAAGAGCAGGTATGTGTTTTGCTTCTAGGCACTATTTTTTGCAAAGTGGGTTTTTGAAGAGGTTTTTGTATCATTTCTTCTTGTGGGTCACATACAAAAAGACATAGATGCCTCTTTTGGAAGGTATAGAATGAAACTTAGAGAGAACAATTATCCAACTCTCCCATTTCTCATAGGGCCTACATGAATATTGATGAGAATTCAAACAAAGGAATTGGTCATTTGATTGAAGAAGTTCTTAACTTCAAGTCCTTCGTTGAGCCATACACAGCGATGGATGGCAAAAAGATTATCAACCACACTGAAGATCAGCAATTCAGGTATTCTATGCATGAAGGTGAACGGGTTATGCAATTCAAGATTCAGTGCACGAACAAACTTTGGAAGCCCAGCAAGGAAATCAAACTTTGGACCATAGACACTGCAGGTAAGTTGGAATCTCATAGTGGTTGTTCTTATGCATGACAATATAGCAAAGGAGTTGTCGTGTTTCATTACCAATTAGGCGTCACTTGTAGCATAAGATTTGTCGGGAAATTATTTAGCACAAGATAGGTTTCTGATTTTTTTTCGGAGGAGTATGAGAGATGCATTTGTCTTATTGGCTTCTACTTCAGTAGTGCAACATAATGTGGTGGACAATTTCTGGCCTTATTGCGGTTCATGAAGGCGCATATGAACTTTTTAATGGTAATGGTAGGGACAAGGAGGAATTTGATGATGGCCACTTTATCGGCCTGGCTAGGACAAGGCTGCAACCTTCTTTTTGTGTTGCTCATGATTGCACTTAACGGTTCATATTTGTATTGTGTCTAAGTTTAAGCAAAGAAGAACCCAAACTTGTGTGACTAGCTTTGGTCCTTTGAGACCCCAAAATTGACATCTGCAAATGAACATTACAAGCACATTCATGCACAGTACTTTACACCTATTGAAAAGGACCGTGAAGTGCAAGATATCTATTGTGGGTGAGACACTACTCGAAGGAGGCATTGAGATGGCGAGCAAATTGAGCAGAACTACCATATTGGGTGCACATAGACTCCAACTTAATTGCTTCAAGATCGAGAGTTGGAGTCCTTAACATTAGAGTCCCAAATTTGTAGGTGGAAATTGCAAAGGATAATCTGAATTGATGCAACTCTTCTAGTGAGGACCTCAAGGAATCAAACACTACTTGAAGGTCATTACCCAATGTAGAGAGCTTGAAGCTATTTCTAGAATCTTGCTTTAATTTGCTTCAAGTGCGGTTATGATTTGGCAGGGTTTCTTTCAAGTCGCATGCAGGTCTATGGTTGGAATGCAATTGGTTTGAGGTGGGTCACCTTATTCTGCTATGGTCCTTCTCAGGTCATAGTGTTGCAAAATCATAGGTGCTAGGCTATTCAAGTTACTCTTCAAGTAGTTACATATTATGGCATTTCATTTTACATTCCTACCTAGGATATGCAATTTTCATTGGATAACCTTAATAACAAGGTGATTGTTACATCATGTCATTGAATGTTGGATGGTGTTGTAGACGGATCGTAAGTTATATGAAATAGTGGAGCAATCATTTTTGTCTTAGAGTTCCGAAGTATTTTTTGTTGTATATGATTGTCAAAGTTGTCATAAATGTTTTATGTTCTAATGCTTATGAGTTTATTGGAAATTTGGCATTTCAATGTTGATGTTTTCTAGATCATAGAATGTGATGTGAAGTTGTGTGTTTTTTGTAATATGTATTCCATAAATATTGAAGTAGTAATTCTAATTGTAATCTATGTGATGTTCAATTCATGTCTTACGCAGCGTATTAGCTTACATTAAGGTAGTCTTTAACCCCTAAAGGGCCCTGAGGCTGGAATATGGCCTCGCCTGTGATTGTAACATGAATTGAGGCACCTTGCAATGCATATTACTTGAAACAACCAAAAAGCAAAAGATGGGCCCAAAGATGGGAAAATTATGAAATCTTCAAAAATAAAATTGGAATCACTATGTGTATTCTATGGAGTCTTTTGTGCCCATTTACACGTATTTGCAGCATATACAGGCAATGGTAGAGTTGCTCTAAATTACTCCCAAAAATTTGGAAAAAATATATGCCATTTATAGTACTGACATTGTCTTCCACAAAAAATTTCAACATCACAATATAATTTTCCAGTCTTCAATGCATAAATACATGTGTAAACCACTGGAGCAACTACATATGCATATCCTTTTAGGGGTTGAATCCAATAAGACTTCTAAGATGTAGCAATGAGTCTTACAATTTACATTAAAGTGATTCCTTTAATTGAAAAAAAGTTAATAATGGCGAGCACCTTAATCTTGCGCAGGATTGAATTGGTATTTGATAATTGAATGGCTTTACAAAAATGTAGTGCAAAATTGTGAAGGTGAGTACATAATCAATCATAAATTTGACAAAGCAATCAATACATAGATTTTAATGGCCTCATCTGCAATTTGCATTCATTTTAGTTTCTTTATGTAGTGGGTGGAAAGCGCATAAGCTCGCGCCCCCCCCCCCCCCCCCCCCCCCCCCCCGCCCCCCCGCCAACCCGCTCTCGCCCCCTCAAACGCGCTTCTTCCCCCCTGACCTGCTTGCACCCCCCTAGACCCGCTCGCGCCCCTCCCCCCCCCTTCCCCCCCTCTGACTTTTCTTATTTTATTTTATTTTTTATTTTTTTATTTTCTTTTGAAAGAAGTGGAATCTCTGCTTCCTAGTTGCGCAGCGGTGTTTTGTGTTCTTCTCTTGCAGTGGAATTAAGTCACCATTTGCTTCAAAAAAAAAAAAAACAAGTAGAATCCACTGAGATTTTATACATGCACAATCTCTCTTCCAACCCTCTTCCATCCTTTGCTATTGATTTTATTTTATTCCCTTTATCTCCCAATTCAATTGTTTGAGCCCTTCATAACGGTTCTTTATATTTTTAATTTCATGTTAAAGCATTGTTTGTTACTTCTGTACAAACAAATATAAAGATTAATTTATTTATCTCTATTTCAACCTTCTTCCATTCTATGCTATTGATTTTATTTTATGCTTGTTTCTTTTCCTATGTTGATGTTTTTTATTTTTTCACATCTCTTGTAATATTAATGTTTTATTTTTTTAATGACCGCCATTTATGTTTAATTCTTGGTTAGAACATTATTCTTTTATGGCATAATTCATTTTCTAATCATTCTAAGATTTATTTATCTTCATAACTTCTTCCATCCCATGTTATTCATCCCTTTTTATTCCCAATCTCTTCCAATATTCATGATTGTTTTTATCCAATATTATTGTTTCATCCCTAAATTTTATTGTGCATTATTCTATATTAAATTATTTGTTTATATATTTCTCTTCCAACCTTCTTCAACTCTACTCTATTGATTTTATAATTTTATAATTTTTTTGAAGCAAATGGTGAATTTATTTGAAAGCAAAATAAAACAAGCACATCGCTACGTAACCGAGTAGACACGCCTGCTGATTTTATAATTTTGCATGTCTCTTCCAATATTAAGGTTCATATAGTTTTTCAATCTCTTTTATTTATTTTTTAAACATTTCTTTAAACATTTTACTAATATCCTCCATTTATTTATCTTCAAACTTGATGTCTACAACATGGAAAAAAAATAGAAAATGAAAATCCCACTCTAGCCTTGCTCAAGCTTCTTGACCCACTTGCGCCCCCCCTCGAACCCACTCGCGCCCCCCTCGAACCCGCCCGCGCCCCCCTTCCCCCCCCCCCCCCCCCCCCCCCCCCCCCTCCCAACACCTCCCCCGAACTATATAAGTGAAGTGGGCGCCCTCCTCCCCTCACTTTTTTTAGCTCCACCTTGGCACTCAGGCATTGAACTACCTCACGGTGGCTTATTGCTGAGTACTTTGGTGGGGTCTACAGTATTTTGACAACGCCACGTACCATCTTTCAGCCTTATTTTGTACGCTCATCGGGAATTCGGGCCCTAAACTACCTCACGGTGGCTTATTGCTGAATACTTGGGTGGGCCACAAAGTATCGTTACAATATCGTAATCAACTATATAGGAGATTTGTAAAACCATTTGGGCGAAGTTTTGAGTAGTTGGTGTGTTTTTTAACACACTAAACTTTCCCAGCACACCACCATGGAAAAAAAATCCACATCCGGCAGTGCCACTCACCAAGGTGGAAAAGAAGCAAATCAAAGATCAGGAACGGAAGAGTGGTGGTAAGAAGATGAAGAAGCGGCTTCATGTGTTGAACAATCCTGCGAAGATGGAATTTAGAGGTTGGGAGGATGAGCCACAACCATGGAAATATTCCACATGCGTGGAATTCATTGAGTGGTGCTACATCACAAAACTATTTCCGCACGAGCGCCACAGAAATCACAGGACCTCAAACAAGGCTAACCTCTATTTTTGCTTCAATGCGGAGTTTGTTGAACGTTATTACACAAAACACCTTCATTATTTTTTTATAAATGGGCGATTTATCATAATTGGAATTCTTTATTCACTTGTCTTAATGGTCAAGTAGATGTTCATAATGCCTTCCAAGTAGGCTTTATCATACCATTGGATGAACTAAGAGTGAAGATACTATTTTGAAATGTATTCAAACAATCATGGCTATGGTGATGTTGTACAAAGGAGACATGATCTCTATAAAACATACATAACTAACCATTTTGACGCCAAGCTATTAGCTTAAATTTTTTGGTTGGAACAAGCGTATTCCATATCATTTGCCCAAATTTAAAACCAATTGGATTTGTTCTAAGCAATTCAGTTGTACATAATGGCTTGGCACTATTGGGCAGAAAATTCACAAGCAAGACATGTAGTATCAATCAACAAGGCCTACCCGAAGTACCTAAAACAGAGCTTGAAGATGTAGCAACAAGATGTAACAATGGCGGTTGTTGCCACCACTTCAATAAAAGTGGTAGTGCTCAATACCCCTTTTATTGGTACATATCCTATATTAAACTACATCAAAGTGATAACCTTAATTTCTTTTGTAGTAAGAAGATGCTATTCATATAAAGTCTTTGCTAGGTTAATACATTTGATGCTTGAGTGTATTATATGATAGAAGAAAATAAATGAAACTAAAATTATATATAATTCAAGATATCATGATAATATCTTAAGGCATAGAGTATGGGATAGAGAAGTATTTCAAACAACTCAAAAGGTACAAAATATATATGTGTGGCTTGGACATTTCATGTGTACGGATTGTAAGAAATATGAAAATATATAAAATTTAAAATCATTATTCATTAAGAATGTGGTAGAGAATATTTTGAGGCATGTGGTATAGAGTGAAATTAAGTGTTTCAAGCAACAAAATTAATAATATTTTAATGTAAGTTTGAAGAAATTTGAGTACACGTCATCCACAATAGATACATGACCAATCAAGTTTTCCACCAGAATCTTGCAAAATTAGTTTGTCAGGAGAAAAACTTGGACACGTTTGGTTATATAGTATATGTATACAAGGTTATTTCTAAAAGATATTCCAAATATTTTTTTAATATTCCAATGAAGCTACAATTAAATATGCAAGAAGTCCTTAACGAGCTAAACTGACACTTATTAATCCATTATTAGAGAGAGAAAAACTTTGGTTTCCAGAGGAGAGAGACTTGAATTAACCCCTAAAAATCCAGCCGGTTTTGGAGATTCTAAAATCCAAAACAGCCATTTTTGACTTCCTTGTGGGATCGACAGTCTAGACCAAAAAAATATTCGTTTTTAAGACATTCAACAGTAAGATCTTGTACTTTACCTTCTTTAGAAGTACTCATAAAATTTTCAGCCGTTGGATGTTTACCATTTTAGAGATTATAACATTCAAAGTTACAGCAAAACTTTTTTTCGGCATTGCTCGAATGACATAGTCAAAATGGTGCAAAGGGAGAGAGGAAGATTTTTACCCCAAACATTTTGCTCATATTTTTTTCCATGTAGGTAATCAAGTTCGGTACCTCCATGGAAAAGTTTAGAGACTCATTCCTTTTTTAGAACCTTCATAAAAATTGTTTTCTAGGAATAGGTCTAAAAAGGCTGATATAGTAAAACATGTATGACGTTATGTAAACTTGTTTTTAGAAAAATCTAAACAGTGGTAAAGTGCCTTTATAAATTTTTGACTTTTAGGAGAAATAAATTTTGAAAAATTTCAAAATCTCAATTTCTGACAAATTTTGAAAGAAATTATTCAAAACTTTGAAGCTCGTCTTTGTAATTTTTGGAGGCTGCCCCTGTGAAATTGGTATATTTTTTGACTTGGGTCTCTTTGGAGTTTGAGTGGTGATTTGGTTATAAACATATTTAAATTTTTTTAAAAAAAAATAATCCGAATTTTAAGCTGCCCGTTTTGAACTTGAAATCTAAAAATTTTAGATGAAGGTCTTAAATTTGGAATTTGGCTTTGAAAATTTTACCATATACACTTTGCAGTATAGAGAGAATCCAGTAAAAATCTTAGGAAAAAATATTAATTTTAACCCCTTCATCTTGGCTGCCCGAAATTGCAAGAGGCCATTTTGGCTTTCCTGGATTTTTAGGGGTTAAGTTTGTGTTTGATCTAAATCCACTATCACCCTCAATTAAAATTGGTAAACACCTGCCTTGTTGTACATGGTGACAATCAACGAGACTTCTTGCAGTAGTTGAAAGTCCACTGGGCCCCACAGAAGTGACCATTTTCCCATACTGCACCTCCTCCTTATTTTAATTTTTTGCAGAGGAATGGTTAGGGAGAGATGAGGACAAAGTAAGAGCTCCGAATTTCTAGGTGAAGGCGCTGAGGTACGGTGTAGAGACTGTTCAGATTTGTGTGGAGTCCAATCGCAAGGCAGTAAGGTTCTCCTTGTGTTTCTGTGCGAGCTGCACTTGTGTTGGCAAAGAGTTCCTTGCCCCCCCTTGCTGTATGTTCCCCTGCAGATTTGGTATCGGTCTTACACCTGCTAGAGACAGAAGCGTTTCTAGGACATTGGTCACACAACAGTGGACTTGCCGGATCCTGGACCACCTCTCTTCAAATATAGATTCCACCTCTCAGTCGAAGCCTTGCTGGCTTCAAATCCTTCATTTCTTCATCTTAGCTAGTGTCTTTCTACCCACTAGAACTCTCTCTCAGATCAGAGTCACTTCGACCAGCACCAAGGTGTCGTATCAAACTATCTCCCCATGCTCAAGATTCTATCTTCCCAAGTCTCACCGTCAGTCAGGACTGCACTCGCACAAGCACCACCAACACTTTGATTTCAGCACAAGCACACACAGCAGACGCCCAACATCGAGATCCGCATTTCTCGGATCTTCAGGCAACGGTCTCACCACTAGGAGCAGCTTGCGACATAGTCTCCAAGATCAGTGACTCCGTCACTCCTACTCATCATGAAGCTTGCTTGTGCCGCACCTGCCAGCTGTTTGCGTCGCAGTTGCGTGCCTTGCAGTTGCAGTCGCTGCTCTGTCCCCATGCTCCCAGCCCCCGGCAGCTGCCATCATGAGCTCACTTGGGAAGACGCACCAAGAGGAGTGAAGAACAGTGCACCGGTAGAAGCAGATCTCACCTCCGACAAGACGCCAAGCCGAATCCAAGACTTGCTTCCAAGAACATTGGTCGCTTGCTGCTGTCAGAGCCATCTTCCCACGCAGCGCTGCACACCCCGTCGCCTGTAGAAGGCGTAGTGCCCCGTAAGGTAAGTGAATTCAACTTCACACTCCCTCTAAACATCAAAAATTTAATTCAGTATTGCTCTTCTGGTGTAGGCAGGCGGCTGTCACCTGCCGTAACGCTTGCCACGGAGAGCACTCGCCTCAAGCTCCGGTACCATTGCTTGCACAGGCACGGCTGTGTCAACACTCCGAGGAACGGAGGCCTGCCCTTGGTGGAGCCCCTGCAGCGTGTCCTGCCGCACCGTCCCTTTCTGCACTGAAGCTGGAAGAAGCTCTGTCGGCGAGAGCTGGAGACGCTGCGCGCCTCCTTGATGCCCTTATACAATCACCGGCATCTCGGCATACTTAGGTAGGTCTCTACATATTCAGTTTAATAATTCCCGCACATGTTTGGTAAATCCAAATTTGCCTCTCACGAACTCTTCCTGTCTCTCTCGCTTTACTTATACACATAAGCAGCTTCACAAACTGATTGAAAACAAAATTAAACATTCCACAGCACGCAACTGCAGATTGCTAATTCATACCACTAGCTTGCAGACAACATTAATATTTAAGAAATTTGTAAACACACCCGTTCTGAGCACACTTGGCAGCAGTCTGTCCGCTTCAAATTCTCCGTTGCTGTCCTCAGAGTCAGTGTGCTTCGAAACTTTGTTGCAACGGGAGTTGGTGTGCACATAAGTAGCACAACACAACATATAAATTCTAGCATTGAAGTTCATGTCTCGCACATTAAACAATATCAGCAAAATGTAATTTGCAAATTAAAGGTGCCTCACCAATCTATTTTAAGCTGCGCCTCAAAGGTGCCCCTCAGCCAATCTGTTCGCTGCGTGCTCCCCTCTGTTGCTTCGGGAGTCAATCTGCCTCGAAAGCCGAAGTCGAGCAACACTCAAGCGCCGTCGAAGTCGCTCGCATGCCCAGCCAAGTCACCTGCAATCCCACTTCCTGATCATTTCTTATTTTCAATTCAACTCATTAAAAAATCTAACATAGCACATTCGACTGTCTTCTATTCCTCACTTCTTAGTAAAAACGAACCTAAACCAAAACATTCAACTGCAGTTCACATAAAATTAAGTAACTGAAACCCTACTAACCCTAATAAAAAGAACACTGATGTTTTGTGCACGAGGAAGGGCTGTTGGGGGGGATGCATAACTCACAGATCTGCGGAGAAGAGTGCCATATCCCGCAACAGAGGAGTGAGTGCCTACCAAGGGGCTGCACCTGCCGAAACCAAGTGCCAAAAGTTTGGGTTGGAGCAAGCAAGCAGCACACATCGCAGTCATCAATCGGAGCAAGCAAGTAGAAGACAACGCAACTTCTCCTCAACAGGCGCACCTGGGCTAACGCCAAGCTCTGCCGAAGCTCCCCATCTCTTGAGAAATTCCAGTAGTAGCAGCCTTCTCTTTCGGGGCAACCTCTTCAGCTGCAACCTGCTCAGTGGCGCTCCTCACTGCGGCGCTCACTCCGGCAATAGCAATCTCCGGCAGCGGCGACAGCAGTCTCGCCCCGTTGGTTGCTGTCGCAGAGACCTCACCAAAAGCGGCAACAACAGTCTCATGACTAAGCGATCTCACCAAGCAGCAACAGCGATCCCACCAACAGCTTACTCCCCACATCGCTAGACAAGTCGTCCCCGCCATCAAGCACCGCATCTTCGACAGCACATAACCCTAGTCAGCGTTTTGGTCACAGACTTGCTTCGAAAGCATACCTGCCTCGCAGGTGTCTCTCGATACTCCCCCATGCGTATAGATTCAAAGAAGCCGAAGGTGCTCTCCCTTGCGGCCCCTGCTGTGCACAAGCAATCGGGAGGAATCGGAAGCAAAACAGTTAGCAGTGCCCCAAAGCGGCAAGTGACTGCCCTAGCAACTCTGACGGCCACCTCCCGAGCCCTCTTCAACAAATTTGCGCCCTCGACAGCCCCTGCCATGGACGTAGAAGACACATACGAGGCCTACTTCGGGGTTGAGGATGTCGCAATGGAGGAGACTCCCACACAGAGCCTGAAATGGCTCCTTGCCGAGAAGGTGGCCAAAGAACAGCACCGCCGCTTCCAGCAAGGCGCAGGCCCAAGCAAGCGAAGCAGAAAGGAAACCTCTCCCCCAAAGGCTATTTCATCAACCCTGCAGCCCCCCGCTGTCTCAGTCCTCAAATAGGGGCAGAGACACAAATTTTGGTTGGGCTTCAAGATGATGGAAGCAATGCAGAGGAGCAAGGGTTGGGAGAACTCTTCGACTTCGAGTCTATAGCTAACAGGGTCACTAGAGGAGTACTCAAGGAGGCAGAAGAAATGGAGAATGTTGCACTGGCCTTCCCAAGAGTACCGCAAGTCTTCTATCCAAGTAAGAGAAGATGGCCTCCAAGGCCAATACTTCAATCTCACCCAAATCCCCTTAGACATTCCTATAGACTCTTCTAGTTGTTTTTCTCTAGATTTTCATATTGCTATCCATTTTCAATTGCCCTCTACTCCTCTTTTCCACAACCATATTAGAGATCTTGTTAGGAAAAGATTGGATTCCATGAGTATTGCACTTGGTACTAGTCTCATAGAACCCATCTCTATCTTATGTATGAGTGTCAAGAAGGGTAGGGAGAAGGGTGGTTGGAGTGGAATTATAATGCTCCTCCTTCTTCACCCTCAAATTTATGGAGTTGCTATCTTCAAAGGCCTTAACCCCTTTAGCTTTCTCTGCCAGCAATGGCCTATGGTGCTCACTAAACAGGGAGGGAGGGTGGTAAGACTATTTCGAAATCAATTGGAGTAAACTACGAAGTTGTGAGTATGGTTGGGATCTAAATTAAGAAATTTTTCACGCAATTGATGGGCCAAGTATGAGACCACAGGACCGATTTGTATGACGATTTCCGTGTATTCGGGAGAAACTCGGTAGGGGCGGCCATGTACAGGGTAGCCTCTGCAGAGTAGTGCTAAGTTTTGTGAACGTGGCAGGGGTGACCGGCTGTGTAGGTATAGAAGCAGTTAGGGTACGTCAGCATGTTTTGTTCATCATCACCTCCTCTTGGATACTGAGGACGGTTTGGTGAACGATGGGATTTTGAGAGTGTGGCAGCCGATTTTTAACTAGTTTCAGTTGCGTTGGAGGCGCGGAGTGGGGGTCGTGGTTGTGCGGAGGCTGCGCAATGGAATGCGATGGTGGACGACCAGGACGGGAGTGGTGGGCAATCCGGTTTCGGAGGCGGCTGAGAGCGTGGGAGAAGGACGGGGATGTTCTGGACTTGAATATAGGGATCGCGAAGGAGAGAGAGGGGCCAGGAAGTCGTGGTTGTCATGGGCGATTCGGTTCCAGTTGCAGTAGAAGGGGAAGCGCAGGAGTTTCCGGGAGTCGAAGGGGAATTGTGCCGGTGGTTTCGAACACAAGGGGTGTCTTTGGAGGGAAGCAGGAGGGCGATCGCTTTGCTGGATCCCATTTGCCTTCAGGCGCAGCCGCGACCGCGACGGTGGAATCGAAGGGGGATATTCGGCGAGCAAGAGAATTGCAGGTATCTCTGGTACCGCCACGCAGCCAGGATCCTTGGCTGGTGCGAGAGGCAGCAGTTCCCCGCATTCGTCAGGGAAATCCTTCGTCAACGGTACTACCCCTCCACTGCGGTGCGGACGGGCGATGAAGAAATTGGCGAGAGCAGCCATGTCAAGCAGGTCGGAATCTGCACAGACGGGGGGCACTCAAAACACGACAAACCCAGCTGTGACGGGATGCGAGGTATGCAAAATTTCGATACTCTGTTTTTGGTTTTAGAGATGGGGTTCAGGGTTTCGTTACGGGGGACTGTCTCCATTTCTACCTTCGTCACACATGGGTTCCTATGTGTTTCATGCGAGACGAGCGCATATGCTTCATGTTGACGGGTTGTATGTTTGGGAATGCAGCCACAGCGACTCCCCCTGGCCGAGATAGGACACCCCAATATACCGCGGGAGAAGAGGAAGTACGTGAGGAAAGCCCACGCAAAAGAGCAGGTCAGTTCCTCCCCCCTAGACGATGTGTGCTCACATTCGTGCGTTAGGAATTGGAGAACAAAGCGTTGTGGATGCCTGACTAGGGCGGCTCACTTATCCCGCAGGTTGCCCAGGATCTGGAGGCACCCGGGGAATTGGAGATACATGTACTGACGCGGGTGCCCGCGTTGGGGCTGAAGGAGGGAACAACGACGGCACCTCCAAAACGGAAATCCCGTGCCAAAAAACCCGTATGTACTCTCACTGAATCTGGTTTATATGTCGGTACATGGTCAGTGACATGGTTTCGGTGCATCAACTCTAAGGATATGTCTGTCACTACACGCGCAGCAGCCATCGGAGGAGAACGGGACGCAGGCGCCGGTGGAAGTGCAGTCCACCATGGCGAAGGCAGCAGGGAAACCAATTCGCAAGACACCGCCTCCACGAAAATCAAGGGCGAAGAAAACGGTACGTGGTGTTACATTGCTCCCTGTCTTTACAGACGAATTTTGCGACATGGCTTGGGGGATGGTATGCCGGGGAAAGCTTACTGACGGGCTGAAGGGGGTCTGAGGGAAGCAGTCACCGGTGGAGAGAGAGACGGAGCCGCAGATGGAAGTATTGTGCACACAGCAGCAGCCACCGGAGGAACCACCAAAGAAGACTCCACGGCCAAGGAATATCTCGTGCCAAGAAACAAGTTTGCCCAGAGACCATCCACCATGGCTGCGCAAATTTAGTGACATAAATAAGTCTTGTTCAAATCAACTCCTGCTTAGTTTCTGGACCGAATCAAACTGACCAGCGGAGGGCTAGGTGATTCTCCCGCAGGGAACACAGGAGCAGCGTGCGACTCCCGGGGAATTGGACCCGTGGTCTACGCGGGGGACGATGGGTGTACCCGGGGGCCTCCCCTGGGGAGGAAGCGGGGCCACGGAATTGCAAGGGCCTCCTGGATTTCTGACGCCAGTGAGGGGCAGGCCGAGGAAGGGCAAAGAAAAGCGGTTGCCCTCAGAGATGATGTAGACACCGATGCCACTGTCAAGCACACCGGGGGGATACGGGCCACCACCGCCAACATCTCCGACGCCAAAGCCAGGTATGTCTGCTTTCAGTGACTGAGACTGAGGCCCTCGTAAACCGATCCTTGGCTTCAGCATCCTGTGACGGGCTCCATCCTCGCGATGGCAGTTGGAGTCCCTTGTCGTGGGACGGGGAAAAGCTCATACCCCCCCTCCTCGAAGCCGGGTATCAGCTGCGTGGGATGAGCCACGCAGAGTCCACTGACGTCAGCGAACCTCCCCCAACGGGCCACCCCGGTCCCCCAGCTGACCTGGAAACCCACACCGCACCGTCGCGGGAGTTACGGCTGTACTCAAACCTTCACACGCGCCCGAGCTTTCGTAGGCGTCTCTACGTTCACGGCTCTACTCTGACAGCTTTGTGGACTCCGCACACCCCCTTCTACTTAGCATTTTCCCTAGGTCGTTTGCTTTCGTGTTTACTGATTTCAAATGCACTGCATTGTCCGCAGACTTACTGTCTAGGCTGTGAGAAAAAAACCACCCCGAAATCCCTCCCCCTCCCATCGCAAACTTGATATGTATCCCACAGTGCCCCAGAATACGCTCTTGGCCAGGACCGTATCAAAAAATCGAAGATGCTTTAGGGGTTAAAGCCTTCATTCTCCTATTGGAGTCCCTCACCAATAAAGCTTCATTTGGCAAGGTATGTAAAACATACCACTCTATTGCTAGAAACCACAACTTGTCAATTAAAGTGAGTAGTGATTCTTTGGTTAATGTTTCTTCACATGTTCTTTTTCTTGCTGTCTTGGAAACTAGTTTTAGAAAAGTTCATTGTTTTGATATTGTGGATGTTCAAAAATCTACTCACTAAAGTCATGTCTATTTGGTTGTCCCCACTCCATCCCAAGCAAAGAGATTACAAGAGAACCAAGTGTTTACTTACCACGAGGTTTTGGAGGGGCTAAACAAAAAGGGGCCTTTCTCTTTGGAGCAAAAGGCAAGGAAATAGGTCTTGACTCTAAACTTCTACAGCCTTCCTATTCTTTTGAGTGTTGATGACACCTCCATTTGAGATTTGTAGAATTCTTGGCATCAACAATGTGGTGTCTATTTGATACCATAAACAAGATGGAGTAAGACATAATGGAAGTGCAAATGTTGAGGGTCTCAACCCTTTTGTCTATAAGAAATTTGTATGCAAGGTTGAGAGAATTGGTGTTTACTATGTTGATATTTCTCCACATTATAGAAGTCTTGAAGATACTAACATATGTTTGGTCAATACTATGGAGGCAATTCAAAACCAAACCCAAGGTGAGGTAAGTATGAAAGGTGATGTTCTTAGCTTGATGAAGGAAGCCATTGAAGAAGGCAACAAGAAGCTTAAGGTGGAGTTGCAGAAGGATATGAAGACTTTGAAGGATGATATAGTTAAGGAGGCTTACAACTATGCGGATGACATCATTGAGAAACTCAAGAAGCAAATGCTTGACATCCAAGGTACATTGGCTTTGGCTCTTAGTGGAATGCAACAAATTACCGGCTTGGTAAGTCTCAAACCAGGATTGACCACAAACTGCCGAGGTGAAATGTATCTATTTAAATACTATTTTGTATACGTATTTTTACGTAGAAATAGTATTAGACATTTAGAATATAGTAGAGTAAATATGGAATATTACCATATTATACAATGTTTTGAATACACTTTGAAATACAAATACATATACTGTACTTTATACTTTGTACTATACTTTGTACATATACTATACTTTGTACTTTGTACAAATACAACATCCAACCAAACTACGATCTACATCCAAAAACCTACTTTCATCCAAATATTAAATTTCATCCAAAACTTGTTTTTCATCCAATTCCTAGATTTCATTCAGTAATCAATTTTCATCCAAAATTCAGATTTAATAAAAAATCTAGTTTTCATCCAAATTTCAAATTTCATCCAATATTCAAATTTCATTCAAAATTCAGATTTCAAGCAAAATTCAGACTTCATTTAAAATTCAAACTTCACTCTAAAACCGAACTTAACCCAAAATCAAAAGTTCTTACATAATTTAGACACAACCTTAATACAAAACATCACATTCAACTATTATATACCAAAATCAACCATACAACAGCCTCCGCCTACCGACCTTGCTAAAATTCAAAACACAATACTAAATTGTAAATAATTCTACACCCAATTCAATAACAAATTATACACCAATAAATGCTAATAAATATACTCACTTTTCAACTTTACATCTTAAAAATAAAATACCTGCATTACCTAACCTTTTCACTTCAACAACTTATACCTTAACAAAATACAAAAAATTAAATAAGAA
Source organism: Ceratodon purpureus (assembly GCA_014871385.1). NCBI lineage: Eukaryota > Viridiplantae > Streptophyta > Bryopsida > Pseudoditrichales > Ditrichaceae > Ceratodon > Ceratodon purpureus. Next base: position 27,592,706 of record CM026426.1, read on the forward strand.
AAAACCTAAAAGCCTCAAATACTATGGCTATCTTTTCATTAACACACTAGCTCTACTACAATGTGGAGACATAGAAATAAACCCGGGACCAATGCCTAACATTCTACGTACACACCCTCCCATACACAAGAAAAGAGCCAAAACATACTTTATCCCCAATACAATAAAATTTCAACCCGTATACCAAGACATTGCTAAAACATTCTCCCCCATACTCAAATAAAACCATCTACTACACCTTCAAACAATCAATGCATACCCCCACTTATACTAGTACATACAAAGACAAAATCAATCCCCACCTTCTCACATAATTTATGCCTTAATTGTTACTACCAATGCCTCAATAAACATTTGTAGCGATACATTTGTACAACCTCAAATCCATGACTTTAATGACATATGGACCAACACATTACTAATAAGACTAGTCAACCTCTGCAACCCCCTCGAGCGCCACTTTTTAACAAAACAACCATACACCAAATTTCTTGAAAACCACCAGAATATTATACACCCCAAAAACACAGTATACAACGAAATCTATAACTTCATCCATAACCAAGATATACCACCAACTTTAATAGAACTTCAAAGAAAATTTCCATTTCTTCCACATAAACTTCTTACCCAATCCCTTAGATGCCTTGAAAGCCTAAACAAATACTTACATCCCCCCACTTTGAAACATCCCCGCCCCACTACCAAGAGTAAATAACAATAATTACCATGAAACAAACATAATTACATAGAATGCATCATCTCTAAATACGGCAATATTTGACCTACAAAGCCTCATAGCTAATTCATCACAAAATACAGCAATCATCCACATTCAAGAAACCAAACTCACAGCAACAAAATCTACAAAATACATAGAAAACCTTTTTCCCGATTATAAACTTATTTTTAGTGATACCCACGCACTTACAAGATGTATCCAACAAAGAATGCCTTACAGATCCGGCAGAGGCAGATTACTCACTCTAATACACAACAAATACGCTTTCCCGGGAAATATCACCAAAATCCCTACCCCGGCCAACATTTCACCATACCTCCAAATAATACGAACAAATAACCAACCATTACAATCATGGCTTGTTATACATATGTACATGCCTACACATGTAGAAGACATCCGTCTCATTCTCCACATAAATCTACCATCACCTATCAAATTCTAGCACATCCAAATCACACATACACACTATGCGGAGACTTTAACCGAGACATAGCATTGCATGGTAGACTAAACAACTACACAAATACGCCACCACAAGACGAAGACATCCAATGGAATAACTTTACCGTATCTCTAAATCTTGAATACATTCCAACAAACACCACATTCTCTAGACAAGGCGGATAAAACTATACATCAACTAGCTTAATAGATGGCTTTTACATCATCTCCCCAGATAACAACAAATACTCCTCTACAACAAATATGTATATGAACTTAAATTCAGACCATTATCTAGTAATTCTCGACATCCTCCACAATACACTTCTTGCAAGAACTACACCCCCTATTACAACTCCACAAATTGGAATTTTAAATTCAATACCAGCAGAAAACTCATAAAAATATAACATAGAATTCTTTGAAGGAAATTCTATTAGAATAAATGAACGAACTCAATTATTAGAAAACCACGACCATCTTTCCCCTGAACAATGGGAAATAGCTTGTATAGCATTTGACAAAATTGTAGAAAAAATATCGGAAACGAGAGAAAGAACATGTAAAGCACCTCCATTTCTAAATCTCACAAATAGAACAACACATCAAGGTGGTTTTCTATCCCAAAAATTAGCTAAAGAATGGAAAAAACACCTTTCCACATACCATCTCATCAGAAAAATTATATACATCGCAAAGAATGATCCCCAATGGCAAAGACATCCTATACTATATGAAATACGCAATCATCAGTTTGTGCAAATTCCCCACCCACCAATAACAGACAACGTCCCAAATGAATGGATCGATACAATAGCAACCATTGCCAAAACTACTAACAAAGAAGCTCGAAAAATCATGACAAAATACACTAAAGATTGTATTCATAAAGCAATCTCAAAATACCGACAATCATATGAAAGAAGCCCCAAGAAAGTCAATAGAAAAGTGTTCAAAAACTCAAAGACCTCACCTCTAGACTCTATCATAGACAGATACAATAATATACTAAGCAGCCCAGATGATATTGCCCAAGAAATACACATTCAACAATCCATCAGTAATCGTCCAACAGTTCCTACGTGCCACCATCAAAATAAACACCCACCACACTGTACATGAAGCGTCAGACAATACCCATGACATGATCTAGAGAGATTTACAATCGACAAACGCAGAGAACCACAAATCCCCTTACACACATACTTCGACCAAGAAACTTATGATTTCTGCCTTAAAAATCTAGGAAACAACAAAGCCCAAGGCCCAGACAAAATACCCAACTCAATTCTAAAAAATATGCCATCACGATTCCACAAACTAATTTTTCTATTCTTTAAACACTGTTACAATCAAAAACAAATTTCTGCTTTGTGGAAAACTAGCCTGACGGTTCTACTCTACAAAAAAGGCAACCCATCACAACTAACAAACCATAGACCAATTGCATTAGCTAATACAATATACAAACTCTATACAAGTACGCTAACCTCCATCCTCTCGGCTTACGGTGAAAACACCAAATATTCCACCATAGCCAAGAAGGATTTAGAGCAGAAAGAGGAACATCCAGACAATTACAACTCTTCATAGCTGCACTCGAAGACGCCCGATTTACAAATCAAGATATATACATTTTATACATTGACTTCAAAAATGCTTTTGGCTCAATCGACTACGCTAGACCACTAGCCATAATGAAAGACCTTGGATATCCTACGGATGCCATAAATCTTATCGGAAATATCTACTCACAGTCTACCACCATCTTCTCTGAAGAACACTTTGGAAAAACTCAACCAATCCCAATACAAAGAGGCACAATTCAAGGAGATACTCTCAGCCCTTATCTATTCATCATATTCCTTGAAGCTCTCCTTAGATGGCTACAACAACGTGACAATGGCTACACTTTTGGTACATCCAAAGTAACAATATCTTCCGCAGCCATTGCCAACAAACTAGCATCGCTTCAAATCCAACTAAATAAATTAGATAAATTTTGTGAATAGGCCAGAATGGACCTTGGCATCTCCAAATGTGCAGTAACTGGCTCCCCGAACAAGTCCAAAATGAATCCTATAGCGTTTAAAGCCCAAATACTAGCTACTAATATAAACTATAGAAATCAACCAATTCCCGTACTAGACCAACATGAGCCATACACATACCTTTGAATAAACCTCGCACCATCACTTAAATGGAAAACACAAATAACTACCACCACGGCCAAAGTCATCAAACAATGCCAAGCCCTTGTAACTTGTCCAGCCACTATGAAACAAAAAATCAATATGGTAGATACTGTTATCCGTGCAGGCATTGCTTACAGTTTTTATGCAGTACCTTATTCTATACCGGTTATTAAGAAACTAGACAAAAAGATTATAGCTCTACATAAAACAATATACGGGATACCAAAATGTACATCCAATATTGCCACACAACTTCCTCATGACCTATTTGGTATTGAAGCATTCTCACTACAAAATGGCTACCTAAGATGTATTGGGGAACAATTACAAAATGCCCTCAACGATAAAGGCAGATTTGGAAAAATTTACTATGGCTTAGTACAGTATATACTTGCAAAATTTGGTGGATCAGAAGCAATATCTGGCATCAAATACCACCACTGTGTACAATCACCTATCACAAGAACACTATTTTACCCAAACATCATGATGGAGTTCACCTAAAAAGCACTATCAATATCTTTCTATCAAATACGCCCCCACTCGAAACCGCATGGATGATCACTATAAGAATCCCGTGTTTTAGGTGGCGCTCTCGAAAAACATAGTCATGTTTTTGTCATGTCTCTGTGTTTGTCATTCATGTCTTGGGTAACGTTTGGACGTTGACTCGTTTTTTGATATAAACTGGGTTAATTGTCGCCAGACACTGGAACACTAGCCTAAAAATGTGAAGACGTCTGCATTAACGTCCGCGTCTACGGAGATATGGCAGAGGACGTCCTTGTCGACGCAAAAGAGCCACGTCAGCAACGACCTCGTTTTGACAGACGGTAAACTGGGCGCAAAGTTACTGGATTGTGGAGTGACTTTCTGCCCGTAGTGAAGAAAATCAGAAGAAGGGCAGGGTCAGCAAAGGGAGCACAGTAAAGGCCGAGAGGAATTAAAGGGTTTGTTTTTATTTTTTCGCTATAAATGAAACTTAAAAAATGACTAGGGATGGCAAATGGCTTGTTACGTTCAATTAATTATAATGTCAATATTTTTGATCTATGTGATTGGGTTTTTATAGCAACTTTTTATATTATAAAATGAAAAATGTAGTGTGATTATTTTTCTGAATTTATTTAAATTAAAATTTTATATGGAAAATGTAATATATTGAGAGTAATTATTATGAACTGAAAACATAATTATTAAAAATAGTTGATAAATATCAATTTACAATGAGAAAAAGGGTTATTACGTTCATTGTATCGTGGTATTTGAATTTCTTATCTATGTTCTTCATTTTTTAAACTGAATTTTAATATCAAGATATTACAAATATGGTGTGATTATTTCTCTGAACTTCTTTGAATTGATTTTATAAATAGAAAATGTATGTGCTGAGATTAAATATTATGGAATAGTCCACATGATTATTAAAAATAATTGATAATTATTAATTTACAATGGAAAATGGATTATTACGTTCATTGTAATGTGAAATTCTAATTTTTGATATGTGTGATTTGTATTTAAAACGAATTTGATGACGACATATTAAATGGTTGTTTCAACAAAATTTTGAAAATCATTTCCTAGAATAGAGATATGTTCAGATTGAAAGTATGTACTACAAACTGAAAAATATTTTTTTTAAAACTGATTAGTAATTATTAATATAATATTGTTGTTAATTAGACAAAAAATGTGAAGTTTGGGCAAAAATGGGTTTTAAAAATATAGAAAAATGATGTTATAAACTAAAAACATCAAGAACCTATGAATGTATCATACATTCTTTAATGTCCAACGATTTTTGTAAATAACACAGAAAAAATCCAAGTTGGACAGCCTGAGATGACAAACTATGTCTATGCAAGCGTCACCGCAAACATCCGATTCAACGTGGCCCACAGGAACAAGAGGATGTCGTCTTGGACATCCCTATAGACATCCTTGGAGACGTCTGTGTATGTCCCTATGTATATGCAAGCAAAAAACAACCGTTACATCTCAGATGCGGCAGAGGATGTTTTTGGAGATGGTGCGGACGTGGCCAATCATAAAACAAGGACATACACATGTAGTTGGGGACACTGCTAATGCAAGCAATGTTAGCAACTAGAGATTTAATAGTCATTCTTCCTCATCAATTTTAGCAACGCCGTTTGTGTCTGTTGCAACTATAACGTAGGACCCTCCTACGGGGGCAGCGTGGCGAGTTGGCTCTGTCTCCATTAGGGGCGGCTGCAACCCCTCAAAGTCGTCGTCATTGCCCACAGCAACTAAGTTGGCGACTAGATGTTGATGTTGTATTGCTGTACGGCGACCCTTGACGTCTGTACGACAAATTACCTTTCACCCGCGCCTCGTGGGGTCATCAACAAAAAAGACTTGTTGACAATGCAACGGAAACACAAAAGAGTCCGCGTGCACTCTGCCGTCCATGTGGTTGAAGTTCGCCAAGCTAAATCCGTACTTCTCACGTTCAACGCTGGGCACGCGCGCATCACGGGAGGCTTTAACCCAATCACAAAGCAACACTGTGGTGCAGTGATTGCGGTAATCCAATTCGAGAATCTCCTCGATGTACCCGACATACTCGGAGGTGCGGTCATTGGGCCTCCCGTTGCGAATCCCCCAACGAAGTTGCTACGTATATGCTGCAACTACACACGAGTCACGAGTGACAAGTCCTCCCTCTGTTGTGCAAAGGCGCAAGCGCATTCCAAATGCCTTGAGTAGCCAATGGGGGTTAGCATACCTCTCTGAGGAGGAGGATTACTGTACCATGTCTTCCTGCAGTTCATCATCGGCCGCTTGAGCTTCCGCCCCCCGTGCTCTCAGCCATTCTGAAAAACGAGGCAGATCTGACAGCTCGAGTGGATACGAGACTAGTCTCGAACGATGATGGCGTCTTGACTGTACTCTAAATACCTCACGCTCCTCCCAGCGACGTCCCTTTGCAGCCATATACTCCCTGTAAACAAGACCAAACATTGCTGTCAAACAATGAGACACCGACATGAATAGAAATAACACATCTAACTACATGTTTGTTAAATTTGACGCCCAAGAGGACATCTAACAGTCTGGTGCAATGTTGCTAATGACGTCTGCATTGACATATTCCAATTTAAAATAAAAACAAGACGATGTTTTGGGAGATGTTATAAAAGACATTTTAGGGGACATGCAAATGTCTACACATTTCACTGAATCACTGCCCTGAACACGGTTCTGAACTACTACTGATTTCTGGAGGCGTCTTAGATGGGTGGGTGATAGGTTTCGAGGCTCACACTCGCCATGTTTCTAAGCACGGAGCGTTGTCGATGACAAAGGCATGTGCATAGCCCCGTACCTCATCAGACAATCTGCGCTTGCTGTTTTCATCTTCACGCAAGATCTTGTCATTCATGGTAGCATCTTCTGCGGGGTCCCAAACACGATGCATTGTTGCGCGATGTTGCTTCATGTACTCTGTGCAGAAGCCAAGTGTGCCTTCCAGACGATACCCTTCTGCGATGCTCCCCTCTGGATGTGCCTGTGTCCAAACCTAATCTTTCAGCGTCTTCATGCACTTCTCAATTGGATACATCCACGTGCAATGGACTGGCCCACATATGAACAATTGCTCCAGCAGATGTGTCATCACATTCAAAAATGTGGGAGGAAACTCCAGCACGCAGGATGCCATGATCACATCTCGCATGAGCGCGTCACTGCTGTCTGCTCGTACCTCTTTCTCACAAATATGCTGAAATACTCGGCACATCTTGATGATGGCTATGCGCACCTCTTCGCCCAACAAGTTACGGACAGCCACAGGGAGTATCTACAAGATAGACAACATGGAAACATCACATGTTAAACTGTTACAAGGAAAGAAGTAGGAACAATTGAAACCTAGCAGTCCTACGTATGTGTGCCACCTACTGCTATATATGTCCTCACGAACATCAACCATGTCTACCGGAACATTACAATGTCGTACTCAATAGCGATGTGTAGGCATACAGAAGGACGTTCTACAGGATGTCCTTCAGTAAACGTGACAACATTTGGGAATACGTCCTTGACAGAATAGGTCTACAAACTTGTCTCCAGCAAGACTTCCACATGTGAAGAAATCAATAGCGTACCTGTTGCATGAGGACATGATAGTCGTGAGTCTTCATGTATTGCAATTTCCCATCCGCCAATCGTTTGTGAATTGCCCCCACGTAATTGGTTGGAGTGCGGATACTGGACACTATGTTCACAAATTCTCGCTTCTCCTTGGGCTTCAAGATGTATGGGGCTTGCGGCATGTAGTACTCGTCTCCTCGGCGTTGTGGAGGTTGCAACCATAATTCTTCTTGTATGTTCAAGTCCTCCACATCTTGGCGACTTCTAGGACTGTCATTCATTCCAAAGAGAGTCTTTAGAATGTTCTCGCATAGGTTCTTCTCGCAGTGCATGACGTCTAGGACGTGTCGAATCTTTAGATGCTGTTAAGATGCCCACTTCATTTGTTAGCAACCACATCCAAAGTCATTAGAAGGACTACATGTTGTCAACCAGAGTCAACAGTGAGCACATCTTCAGTGCTTGTCAAAATAAACGTCCTCTGAGACATCCTGATGTCCACAAAGACATCTACTAGAAATGCGACAATGTAAACACTGTCTGCAACAACGTTGTTGTGCTTAAGAAAACATTCAAGTAGAGCAGTCATTCTCCACTGACCTGCCAATAAGGGAGTTCAAAGAACACGCTTAGCCGCTTAACGCCCGTGATATGCACGGGGTCACTTGGGCCTCTTTCCCTGCCACCAAGGTGTAGGTATGACTGCCGCCACGCAGCATAGCTAATGACGTCTAATCTTGACATGATTGTAGGCGCTGTCTGTGTCTCGCGGTTGCCATTGAACCGCGCGTTTCGCCGATATGGATGGTGACGAGGAAGATAACGACGTGTACCCCCAAACACAATCTTCGAGCCACGAGTCGTACGATCTGGATGCAGATCTCCTGACATGGTTTTCTATTGTGTCGTGGTGTGGGCCTATTGCGTCATAATGTCCGGACGTCACTACGGTTTAGAGTCACGACATAATGACCGATCCTGTCTTTATTGTGTCGGATCCGCCCATGTTGGGCCATCGTCCGACCCCTTGTTCCTTGTTTTCCTACGTTGACCCCTATTGTGACATCACAATGGTCTCATCACGACCCATTCCGACGTCCCAACCGAATAGTCACGACCAGACGGCATAGAAAACCCTGACTCCTGTCTTTGCAAATCTAGCATCTGTTTCTGGGCCGCAAGAAGGACATCCCTTATATCCCTTACACCATAAACCTGAGATGAGCCCATATGCCGGAAAATCTGAGATAGTCCACATGAGCAAACCTCGGAGATTGAAGCGTCGAGACCCTACGGAGTGAGTGAAATCAAGTGCTGGGACACCTTGCCAGAGCTTATGCAACTCATTCAACAATGGTCGAATGAACACGCCAATGTTTGCTGCAGTTGGTGAGCGCTTCCCTAAGATCAATATGCACAACAAAATGAAGAACTTCTTCGTCACAAACCATGGCTTCAAATTGTATAGCTAAATGAGCACTGGCCACGTGGACCAGTTTGAGTTGTTGAACTTGAAAGGATTGACACCGTCTGTTGCTAAAGCCATACGCATGTTCCGTACGTCTGCTTCGAAGTTGTCGAAGACGTCCTTTGTGTCGATGTGTTTCCATGCGGGGCTGTCAACTACAGACCGCATGATGCCGTCTTTGCTGACATGCTTCGTGTGACCCGTCAACATGGTAGCAATCTCTGGTGAGCGCCACATCCGTTTCAAGCGGGGTATAAGGGGGAAGTTGTGGATCACCTTTGAGGGGATAGAATCAGTACCCTCTAACCACCGGGATTTTGAACACTTTGGACATGTGTGCAAGTCGGCGTGTTCACCCTCATATAGTACACAACCATCAGGGCATGCATGTATGTTGTTGTATTCAAGCCCCAATTTGCAAATTGACTTTGAACCAGCATAATGACTATTTGGGAGCTTATTGCCTGCTGAAAGAAGGTCCTCCGCCAAGTACCGCAACAATTCCGTGGCAAAGCTGTTGCTCACACCGAAGACCACACACATGTTCATGATGACAATGGATGCAGACACAAAGCTTGTCTTTGTTCCTCGATACAGGGCACTTGTAGCCTACTCATAGAGAAGCCGCAGTCCATCAACAGTGTCATGATCAAGGTCATCTTCGGCTAGAATATTAGGCTCAACTCCAGCATCCCTATGGAGAGCATCGCTATGGCCGAGGGCCTCCACGACTTGCCTCATAGACATCGTGGTACTCATCTAGCAATGTTCCGTCATTAGCGACATGATCCTCTTCAGGGACGTCTTCAGCGACGTTTGGGAGTACATTGTTGTTGCCAGCCTGGGGAGCATCGTCAACGACATCGTCGTCATATGCAATGTCTTCCACCCAGATCCCATCCGGCGGATAGCCCTCTGGTGGGTTGCCGCCAATGAGGGAGTTTGTCAAGAAGGGGTCTCTGCCCACAACTGCGTGGTGGTCTTGGATGACGGAGATTCGCCTCCTTCGACCTCCGTGACAGTTGCGGCAAGGGCGTTGGTACTGTGTTATGTTCTGTGTCGTTGCCACTCGTAGCTCTGTTTGCAGAATGAGGTCACCGAGAGGGATGTGACGCAGTGTCCGCCCCTGAGCATCATGCCGGATTCTTGCGCCGCGCTAACGGACGTCTCCGCTCATGGCACTTGAACTCCTACCATCACAGACACAACGTAAGCAAAGATGTCAAAATCAGCTCTAATAACCCAACGAATACCAGCCAGAAGACAAAGCAATGATGTGTCTGTGAGCACTGCCGAGTTGTCTGAGGTGACGTTAGTTACTATGTCCTAGCAAACACATAGACGTTTCCAAAGGCATATTGATGCTTCTCAGTCACAATCTCTATCTACGACAACATTTGGCAAAAATGGAGGAGGATGAAGAGAAGGGGGATGGAGGGGATTTCTACGGAAATGAGAGTGACAAACAAAAAACAAACAAACAAAAAACAAACAAACAAAAGCTGAGATAGACAAGGACAGTGGAGAGGGGGAAGGGAGGGGAGGGGGGAGAGAAAAGGAGGGAAGGGTGAGTGTGAGGGGGTGCGAGGGGGGTGAGGGAAGGAGAAAATCAGCAAAGAAGAAAAAAAAAAAAAAAAACCACAAAAACCACAAAAACCTCAAAAACCAAAAAGAACAAGGATAGTGGAGAGGGGGAAGGGAGGGGAGGGGGGGGGGGGGGAGAAAAGGAGAGACGGTGAGATGGAGGAGAGAAGGGGAAGTGTGAGGGGGTACGAGGGGGGGTGAGGGAATGAGAAATAATGAAAATCAGCAAAAAAAAGAAAAAAAAAAAAAAAAAAACAAACAAACAAACAAACTAAAATTGAGATGGGCAAGGACAGTGGAGAGGAGAAGGGGGATGAGTAAAACATAAAGAGGAAAAGGGGGATGAAAGTGAGAGAGAAAAGAAAAAAAAGGAAAAAAAAAAGCAAGCAATGGCATCATGGTAAACAATGTCATATGCTCTTAAGTCACGTCTGTGGTCATGTCCTAGGTGACGCAAAAGCGTTTAGAAAGACATGTTGAAGCTGAACACTGATAGTCCCTATCTTGCATCCTCATTTTAATTTGTTCATGTGTGTTATAAACATCAGTGTATTGTATACATAAAACAGATGCCTGGTACAAAAACGCGGACCACAGCTGGAACTTGCCAACACTTCCCCTTCATCGATATATAACATGATGGGCTATGTGGATGAATAACAAAAATCCCTTTAGTCTTCAACATGTACTCTACGTAAGAAACCTACATCTTTACAACACATTATTTCCCTCACTCATGGCAATACAAACTTGGTCGTAGAGCCACTGGTCATAGTTGTCCTCCCATGTATCAAAAGGGTAACCACCGTTATAGAACCAAGACAAGTTGTACATATTCTTGCTGTACACATCGTCAATAGTCTCAGGCATGAAATCCTTTGTATTCAATAAACCACGCTCGTAGAAATACATGTGTTCACTATGAAGAAATGTTAGCTTCTCAAGGTACGCATCAAGCTGGACATCGTATTCTTCAAATGGATAATGTTTGTACGATGCGGCGCACTCTCCTACTAATTCAGCATCGGACAAGCCCTCTTCATGCAACGCCATATTGACAGTAGTGGGATAGCTTGCAGGCCTTGTAACGTTGGGATATGGCTGAAGAAGATCATTGCTACCTCAATGTTAGCGCTCCTTGGACTTGCAAGATGACTAGGACACGTTGTCCACCATGTCTGAGCATCACGAAAGATGTCCATAGGGACATCTTCAAAGACATCACAAAATGTATACTTCATGTAACCCATAGGTGTTATGGAAACTCACCAAAGATTAACCGGTTTTGATTTTGCACTTGCACATCTAGCTTGGGAGGACCCGCGCCTTCACCCATCGACACTTGCAATATAGGCGTTGTTTGCGGATAGCAAAATCCAGCCCCGATGTTCGCTTCATCTGCAATGGACAAATACACGGCGGTCTTATACTACCCCACCGCTAGATGCAACAACCTGCGCATGGACACAAACACTTCCCCTTCTCGATGTTGTGACACGCCGGCTGGATGTGTTCATCCAACACGTTGAACATGCGTTAGCTGTGAAACAGGGTAAGGCCAAATACGTATGTTCATGAACTAATTGGCCTAATCAGACCACACATGCTTTAAAGTTTTGCAGAGTTCAATGCAAAATATATATACCTTTACATTGCTCTGTATAGGGGACATATTCCCAGATATACACATAGACATGATTGTGACAACTGACATGTGAATTGTCATGTCAACAGAGACGCCTATGTCTGATAAGAAGTGTCGAGGACAGAGAATACAACTTCTTTGACTCGGACCCACGTTGGAGTTTCAGAAGTAACCAATGACGTCTTCATGTGTATTGAGATGTCTAAGGGGATGTCCCTATAGACATAATTGTGTCAAAAGAGACTTATGGATGGATGTCATTATGAACAGAAGTGTGTCCATGGAGATGTCTCTATGGATGTTTTATAAGACATCACTGGATGTCTTCTGTGACAGAAAAGTTGTGGGATGGAATTTCAATGATCCCTCATCCACCTGTCCCACCACTTTGATGTTCCGCATGACGGACTTGGTACAAGGAACGCGCCCATGTACCGGACCGACATTATTTTGGTGGGGGTGTCTAAAACCCTAAGGTAGTGTAGTTTATATGAGTGATTCAAGCATGGGAGTGACCACAGAATGCATAGAACACGATAGACTTGTAGGTTTTAGAGGCACTATACCAGGAGCACTACAAGAGTGTGAGGTGACGCAGGCAGCCCTCCAGGTTTTTAACAATTTCGTAGAGGTGATTGCGAAGGTTTCTCCTCCTATTGCAACGATAACAAAGAAGACCAAAAAGAACACCACTCGATTGCGACGGAGTGGGCGCTTGATGAAGCCCTTGGATGCAGCTGCGCCACCTACATCGTCTGCGCCAAACCTCCGTGCTCCACAGGTAATTGCTGTCACCTGTTCAGTCGCCACCTGCGTCCACGGTTTAGGGTCCCGGCACGCCACGGTGGTGAGTCCCGACTCTGCACGGTCATAGCCACCCCATGCTCATTAAAATTGGCGGCGTGTCCTCTTGTTTCCTACGACATGGTTGTGTCTCCATGGGAGGCCAATTTTAGTAGACACAACTCGTAGTTGGAACGTGCGCTGTCATTGCAGGGCGATTGCGGAGGGGTGCAGCTACTCATCTGGGACGCAGAAGAGCCGTAAGCCATTGCCGGACGCCATGAACTCCCCCCCGGCTCCAACCTGTCTACGCACCACACAGTCCACATTGACTCGCTAGGTGTTTTTTTTCTGTTGGTATTAGCTTAGAATCGTCCTTGTTGTTGTTGCTTTGTCGTAGTCTCCATCTGATTGAGTCTGGTGGATTTGTACCACAAAAGAGGGGTGAGGCCTTCGAGGAGTGGCCATCCCGGCGGCATAGGATGCCGAAGCATCATCGGAGCTCGCAGAAGCGGCCGCGGTTGCTAGGTGTTTGGTGGGGCGACAAGCTCAATGAAAGGGACGGCGGTGTCGCGGAACATGTGGTGGATTGCAGAACAAAGCACAAGCAGGAGGCGCGCGGCTCTAGACCCGCAAGAGAGAGGAGCAGAGCGCGTGAGCCATCTCCGGAGTTTCAACAAGACTTCAGGTAATTGTCTCACCCATCACGTTTCCTTGAACTATTTTTGTGAGAGTCTCTCATTGCATCAAAATCCATATTGCTGGAGGCGTCTTAGAAAACGCAAATGGAGACGTCCTTCTGTCTCTGGAGACGTCCGCATGTTCATGCGGATGTGTTCGGAGATCTGCGCCGACACACCGTCGATTATCGACTGTCCCAATCCTAGAGCAGTGAATGGTGGCCGTTCCTTGGGGGCGTCTGAGGTTGGCGATGAGTCAGGTAAGGCTGACAATGTCTCTTCTTAGAGTATGCCTTGTTAGCGGTGCGTCGAGATCAGGAACCATTAGGGCATGCGGATGTCTAGAAGTTTCTCAAGACGTCCGTATGTAGACTTGGCATATGTCTTTTGAGACAAGGGACGCTGCTTAGTTTGAGTCTACTCTAAAAACCCTGTCGTGGCCTTCATTCCTCATGTTGTCCGTGGTCATCTGTCAGGTACGTACAATCCCCTTCTCTTTCTCTTAGAGCCTGCTTTGTTAGCGGCGCGTGTAGATAGAAGTCTCAGGAGAAATATTACAGCACGGGCATGTTCTAACTAACGTGATCATGTGTCTGTGCTATGTAGCCAAGGATATCACACCCACTCCAAGTATGAGGAGGAGGAAGACAATGACAAAGAATCAGAGGAGGATGAAGAGAATGACACGTCTGAAGAGCAAGAAGCAACCCCAGGGTTGCGTCGAGCAATGGAGCGTGATCGGGTGCAGGGGAAGAAGCCGCTGACCGTGGATGCCAAAGGCATTCCGTACGGTGCCTTGGTGAAAGCCTTTGAAGAGGACCTCCGCCTCATTGGCAAGGACGTGGATCCCTGTACTAACTTTCCAAACCACAAGGTGCATGTGCAGGAGCAATTTTTCAAGCGCGTGTATGCAGGTTAGCATTCTTCTCCAAATTCATGTCTATGTTGTTTGTGTTGTCTTGTATGAGAAGCTATATGTGGGAATTGTAGAACTAACAAACAGTTTTTGCTAACTGGATGTGCGTTTTGTAGCCTGGGAGGTGAAGGGGGAAGGCAATTGCAAAACCATCGACCAGGCATGGATCATGAAATGAATCAACAAGACCCTGATCAACACCCAATTTTGACTAAAGAGGATGATTGACAATGAAAGTACGGAAGCCACCGGAAGTGACCGACCAGCAGTGGAATTGCCTGGTAGCAAAGAGGGCGACCAAAGAGTCCAAGATGAAGTTAGACAAAATGCAAAAAGTTGCCACGGGCAAGGGCACCCGATCCACCCAGATGGCCGCACTCCGAGAGGCAGCAGTAGTCAAGCTGGTGCGTATAGCCATCCACCTACATCTTGTCGTTACACTTCCATGTTCCAATGTCTGACCTGTAATTCTTGGTGCGCTCTTTGAATGATCATTTATTCTGACAAGGCTCATTCCCCGAGACATCCCCAATGACATCTCTATGTCAACGTCCTCCCATCCTGACTCCTAAACTAACAGAGCTTGCGCACAGTGAAGTGGCCCTAAACCTTGCTCCCCACATCTCTGTCTTTTCCTTCATTCTCTCCTTCTCTTTTTGTCACTCTCCCACCCCTCTCCACTGTCCCTATCGATCTGTCCTATTGTTTTTTTCTTCTTTGCTGATTTTCTCCTTCCCTCACCCCCCTCGTACCACCTCACACTCACCCTTCTCTCCTTTTCTCTCCCCCCTCCCCTCCCTTCCCCCTCTCCACTGTCCTTGTTCTTTTCGGTTTTTGTATTTTGTGTTTTTTTTCCCTTCTTTGCTGATTTTCTCCTTCCCTCACCCCCCTCGCACCCCCTCACACTTACCCTTCTCTTCTTTTCTCCCCCTCCCGTCTCTTTGCCTTCTCCACTGTCCTTGCTCTTCTCGGTTTTTGTATTTTTATTTATTTGTTTTTTTTTTCTTTGCTGATTTTCTTCTTCCGTCACCTCTTACCCCCTCACACTTACCATTGTCTCCCCCATCTATCCTTCTCTCCTTTTCTCTCCCCTCCCCTCTCTTCCCCCTCTCCACTGTTCATGTTCATTGCTGTTGCTTTATTGTTTTTATTTATTTTTATTTCTCTTTTATAATTTCTCCTTCCATCGTCCCCCTCATATATCCCCCCTCCGTCCCCCCCCCCCCCCCTCCACTTTACGTTCCGTCACTCTCCCCTTCTCTCCTATCCTCTCCCCCCTCCTCTTCACTACTCTTCTATGTCACTACGTTTTCAATGACGTCTTTTATGGTTTTGATGGACGTCTTTTATGGTTTTGATGGACGTCTTCTATCGTTTTGTGGACATCTCTTTAGACGACTCCATGTCTCTCGCATTGTTTTACTTTCCTCATGTTGATTGTCTCCTGCCTCTTAGCTATGGTAGTTTTGTTTTTATTTTTATTTTTAATCCTCATGGTGTTAACTGTGCTTAACCATGGCAGAGTATTTGTCTGCAACGAGAGCCATACGAGTGTGAAATCAATGAAGAGGTAGAGGAGCAGTAGTAGCAGCTATAGGAGAGTGCTCACGGAGATCATGACACTTACACAGACGAGCTGGGCTCAAGGATGGATGACCTTGAGGCACGGCTAGAGGTATGCAACAGGCGCCTAGAGTCCAAGATGGACAAATCCCATAAGAAACTCGAGGCCATAATCCGAGAGCCGCTCACCACAAAGACCTCCGAGGTCGCGGCTTTAGCCCCCCCATCTGTAGAACCCTTGCAGCCTCCTCCACCTATGTCTATGCAAATCACTTCCGTAGATGTGGCCGACACTAATCCATACAAGGGTGCGTCACCAACCCCTAATGCCTCAGCAGTCACCAACCGCAGCGGCTAAGATGATCCCGACATTGGCACCATGGAGGACGTCGTAGCGGGACAATCCGTGGAGCACCCCGAAGAAGAAGGCTCGAAGGAGGGAATCGGAGCTCGAGAGAAATCTCCCGCTGCGGCTGCTGTTGAGGACGTCCAAGAAGACGACGTGTACGCCCTCCTTGATGCCCCCCTGTCTGCTCTGCAATCAGATCAAGCAGACCACAGCGGGCAGGTAAAGGCAGCGTAGGCTAATTCCTAGGACTCATGCTAGCCATTGTCCCTACATCGTTTGCAGTCACATATAGGAAACTCATAGACGTTGTACTAGACATTTTTGCGTTTCCGGAGACATCTTGAATTACATCCTAGAACACAGCTACAGCGATGCTAGTGTGGTAGCGGTGAGCAGTGAGCAGTGAGCAGTGAGCAGTGAGCAGTGAGCAGAGCATCATTACGTGCAAAAACAGGTCTAGAAAAGGCCGTGTAAGCGGCACGTGAGAGAAAAAAATGGCCGCTGCCCGCGTACTTTTTGACATGGCACCGGCTGTGCCACCGTGGTGCCAGCAACCGCCACGGGGGCTCGAACCAATGACCTCCTCACGAGGCATGTGGAGGGCGTTGCTACAGTGGCGGGCTGACAGCATTTGCCCACTTGGGACCAAACCCCGAGCCGACCCGATCATGTCAGCTTGCATATTCTGAGAACATTTGTTCACAGTGCGCCACCGAGGTGCGTGCGAGCAGCGATTCTGGCATCTGCTGCCAGCGGGGGGCAGGGGGTTCACCTACAAAGGGCAGGCTTACACGGCCTTTTCCAGACCCCGTTTTGCACGTAATGTTCACCGCTGGGGTTCAAAAGTGAGCAGAAATTTTCGCCGCTGGGGTTGCAAAGTTGACCGCCGGGATCTATAATGTGGAGCCTATTACCGTGGAAATTTGGCGTGGTATTTTCATTATATAATTCTTTTAAAACAAATATGTTAATGTCGGTAAGGTTGAGCTGTCTAGTCAAAACTAGCATACTAGCATCACGTTCTAGTCTTACTCCTCCGCTCTCTCTTGGTTTTAGAAGGTGAATGAGTCGGGTGAGGCACTACGCTCAGACTCCCAAACAACATCGTGTAAGTCTGTAATATCCACAGCGGCCGACGACCCGGGGTTTCCATCGAAGATCACATCAGCAGGCGTAAAGGTCGAACTCGGACGAGGAATGTAGTATTGGAAAAGGTCAGGCTCCACGCTGGTTATTCCAGTAAGGAACTCGATGCGCCCAAGCAAGCGGACGTCGTCCTCTGTCTAGTCTATCAGGGCTCAATTGGATGGAAGGACTCGATTCATCTGCTCAACCTCAAAAAATACATCAACTTGTTTGCCTACCCGCCGGTCTTTGTCCTCGTACGTCACCCTCCATATATATTCAAGCAACTCCCAATCGTGCCATGGCAAATCGTCCTGCAATAACATTGTGATACAGAAGTCATACCAATCATGCCACATATGTTTAATATTCAGAGGTCTGCCTAGAGATGGCAAAACCAAAATAACTTTGATGCAATGCCGATGGTCCAACAATGCATTTCATGAGAAAGCAGCAAGCCAATCCAGTTTCAAACTAAGGGAGGTGAAAGAAAAGGAGTAAACCTGTAGCATTTTAGAGTTTGCTGGCATCGATGACTTGATCTCCACTCTTGGAGTTGGAGAGGTCTGGTCCGTGATGTGGGTCGGAGCAAGCGCTTTAGGTAGAGCCGACGAGTCCATGACTGCAATGCACGCGAAGGAATCAAAGATTAATAGCAAACAACTTCGATACAGTGAGAGGGTCACTAATATTGCGAAGAGATTACAAAAGAATGATGCATTGCGTTTACAAATGGAATAGTCGAAAAGATAGTCCCTGGAGGATACGTTTAGGGTGAGAGCTCAATTTACTATCTTCACATCATTTCAGAGTGAATGTATTCTGTTACCAAAAAATGAGGAATGACGGTGATGTCTAAAATGTGGACCAGATGTCTTTCCCATTGGTTTGTCAGGATACACTATATTTCACAAGGGGCAAGTCATTACACACTGAATGAGAATGGCATGCGTGATAAATCAGTGCTCCAACACAGCTAATCATTTGCATGTGCTGAGTAAATGCATCCACTAGGGGCAATTTACACAAACCACTTCTCGTTTATAGCAATGTAGGCAGCGTAGTAATCAAGAGAACTAATTGAGATACATGAAGATCATTCATTAGCCGCCATGTATGAGTACCTGCCATGAAGGTGATGTCATAGTGCATTAACTCTGGCTGGAAACCCTGAAGTAAACGGTCTATCCCTGAAGTTGCAATTTACTTAAATGTCAATGTCGGATCTGACAGCCTGAAATTGTAATTATGTGGTAGTGTAGTACCTGGCATAAAGAAGCCAGAATTAGGGTAGGTTTCCAAAGATGAGGGTTGATATCAAAAGAGCAGTGAACAATTTAAGATACATGTGTCTGGGGCAACGTTTTATTCCGCATTATGCATTGTCGTTTGTAAGTTTCTGCAGAGCAGGATGGACTTTGCGGTGATTACGGACATCTTTAGTCAGAGTTGTTTCCCGACCTCATGCCGGAGTTGCACCCACAATATACTCAGAGCCCAGAGTGGAGTTATGACTATATGACGCTTCTGGAGAACCTGCGCCAGAGAGGTGACGAGTGGGAGCGACTGATAGATTCCATGCCCGCATGGTGTGCGTATGTAGTGGCTTTCAAGGAGTTGCGTGATGTGAGGAAGCGGAAAGACGAGTGGGGTGCCGGTATGGCTCATGCGTATTGGGCAGAGGCACTTGTATTGTTTATGACAGATCGGGTTATCCCGTTTGAGATCGACGAGAATCTTGTCAACACGGAGCTTTGTGAGTTATCGCTGCAGCAGAAGGTCATGTTGCGTGACCACCTTCGGAACAGCTACGAGATGGAGGTAATGGGTCCTCCTCCTCGCTACAGCATGTGTTCATCCTCTTCTTCCAGACCTAGGTCCTCGTCAAAAGAGAGAAAGGTATTTCCTAAATACTGGGCACCACGGGCGGTCTTTTGTGGATACATGAAGCTGCCAATACGTCGCAAGGCGCACCTTAATGCCGTACTCGGGAAAGGATCAGCAAAGTGAAGGTAAACATCACGCCATGGTCGATATAGTTTTCAAGTAGAAGTATTATGTAGCATGAATACACGTTTTCAAAGCCAGTCACGATGTATAATGTTTAGGATTGTTGTGAGGCTTTGGATCTTAGTATAAAAGAAATTCACATTCTTTAAAGTGGTGTAGGATCAGCTTCTGCGGCTTTAACTTATGCTGTTTATGTGTCTTGCTAAAAAGTGTCTTTGAAGGCTATGATATGTGATAAGGTTGGCTGTTTTCAGAGCTCCACGACGAGGCATAATTCAGAATATCATCAGAAGGCCGTGTCTTAGTCTGGAGAGGCTTGGGTTCGAAGTGACTAAAGTTACTGTATTTCGTTTTGTCTAGGACTATCCATCATTTTTTATCAGGAGGAATATTTAAGAAAAACTTATAAATGAAGGAAATAGAATTGTCAATGTATTGACGTGACGAAGGTCACTCCCCTCAACCCCGGCAGTAATGGATCGAATGCAAAACGCACTGTCAGACCAACAGCCAATTTCAGGGAGAGTGGCAATCCCCGACCCCGGTTGCGCGCATTGTTTTACTCTTGATTTTTTGTTTTCAATAGTCGCTTACTTTTTACCTCTTGATTGACTGCTTCCACCATGTTATGAATGTCTTTTATCCAAGGCATGTATGAGTATTACTGTGGATATGAATAACGTTATGCTTAAGGATGCGGCTGGTACTTGCTAAGTGCTACAAATAGTTCTGAACTTGTGTTTGCATTGCTCTCCTTTATGTATGTTTGTATTCCAAATATTGACGGCTTGAATGAGTATGCAGGAGTTAACATCTGACATTGTGGTAAAGCATGCGGCTGGTTTTCTGCTTCGATGTCTGAATTAATTGTCCATTTTTGATTTTGTTGCTATTGAGTTCAGCAGCAATCAAGTGTGCATTAAACCAAACATTTTGTTATGGTTCATAAGGAGAATGTACGCAGTAGAGAACAACATTGGCATCCCTTTTTATTTGTTCTTTTCTGAAACAAGGAGTTCATTGCAATGAATGTAGATTACAAGCCCACAAGGGGAAATTAGTAACAAAACCGGACGAAGGAACAGGGGAGGTCGGTACCACATAATAAACACAGAGTTCGTGGGCTAGGCTGCCAAGTTACCGACATACCAACTCTAATGCAACACAGATTGCTACTGAACTAGGCAGCATCGAAAGCATGAACTTTGAAGTATGCTCTGGATCATCTCTGCTGTTTAGCTCTTTCTAGGCTGATCAAAGTTCTCCTCCAGTCGAGAAGGCCGTCCTTAGTCATAGAGTCCCTTATGTAAGTCTAAATTCTACCTGCGGACTAGGATTTTCCCTAAAATACCATGTCATTTCTCGCAATCCAACATCCCCAAATCACCACACTGCGAAGAAGTCCCAAGGTACTAAGAGCTCCCTTATCCTGGAGCCGAGACTTCTTGCCAAAGAGGGAATCACTTGTTTAAACAGTATGCAAGGATTTTATAAAAGCTGATATCTTTATTTACAAAAATCTGATGATTGTATTCATTCAAAAGTGATTGAAGGGAGCAAAGTGTTTTACAGTGACATCATCTGTTAGAGCCGAGGATATAGTGTGCCGCATAGTTCACATATAACTACAGAAGCAAACATCTACTTATCCTCATCTTCGTCATTGCCGCACAAAATCACGAGAGGGATTCTAGGACTATCTATTGCGTCGTAAACATCCTCCCCAGCGTACTCGAGACAATCGGAGTCATCGTCCTCACAAAGATAGCCACCATCCTCCGGGTAGTAATCACGTCCGTCCCCGCCAGCGGCAACATCACCCATCCACTTCTGGACCCACTCCGGGAGACCATCCTCAGAACTCTTCACTTCAAAGCAAATAAAGTGCCCGTGACCTTCTACACACATCACGTGCATACGGTCTTTGGTTGGAGTAAGAGATTGCCCACGCTGGTCAGGTTGCTCCTCGGGAGTCAAACTGGTTGGGATTGGGACCGGGACCTTCAGCACAGGTGGGCTAGACAATGTAGGACAGGTGCAAGCACCGGGGAGTGGGCATGTCTTGCAGACCACAGCAATGCAAAAGGAACGGTCCGCCATCTGCGGACACAAACAAGATGAATTTATTAGGTCCGAAATTGTCACGACATTTTGCATACAGTCTTGCACACACATTCTATCCTAGGGGTTCTCGCTGCCACATCAGAATTACCGCTACCACACAAGATTACAAACATGAGAGAATCGCAGAGAAAACCGATGCTAGCTGGACCACATACCTTTGGTAAGATTCTCGGTTGCTATGACTTCAATTTAGGCTGCTTCAATGAATGAGATCCAAACGAGTACCGTGGAACCTGCACAAGCTCCACCCCAATCACAAGGTGGTTAGCACGCAATAATGCCAATGACACAACACCCGATGCTGCCAATGCCACAACACCAAGTACCTAGCACCGAGAACAACTAGAAGAAAATGCACTCATTTCTCAAATATCGAGTGCATCAGCAAGAGCAAGGCGACACTATAAGAGCTGCAAACACTATAACTGCGGACATGGAGACAATGTGAATGGATAAGTTCCAACATTGCACAACATGCTCTCGTCAACCAGTTAGTGTCGCAAGAAGAGTTGAAGCAAAGTTCATGCAAGAATGATCAACTTGAATTTTGACTTCACAGATCTCAAAGATCTCCATCTGCGGCTAAAAACAATCAACCAGAAGTTGCACACAAATAGCAAGTGCTCAGCACATGACGAGATTCTACGCTGAAGAGAAGCGACAGTGGCCTTCCCATAGGTCACTCAACAGAATCAATCACGATAGCCGGAAGAGGGATCGTTAGAAAAGGAATCATCATACCAAAGAGTTCGCAAGATGAAGAGGGGGAACTCTACCTCGAGTAGATGCAGGGCGATAATGGAAAGAATACCGGTGAAGATGGCGCTGGTTAAATTCCTCAAAGCGCGTCCAGTTTGTTCCTGTTAACCCTACTCACACCCTTGGCTGTACTGTCAAACACATGACCCTCGCGTCTCGCTCGTCCCTTCCCAGAACTGACGCCTTGAGAAAGGAGAGCCGATGCTAAAGCATAGATCGACAAAAGCCACTACCTACCTGGGTTAAATCAGCCAAATTGTCTAGTTGAACGGGAATCCATGATGAAGATTTCAACACTACAGTGGGCAACACAAAGCAATTGCAGACCTTCAATCACCCGGAACTAACCCCACAAACAAAGTGCGTGAGAAATATACATACCTGCCAACCAAATGAGCAAAGCGTGAAAACAACACTGTAGACAAAGATATTTATAGTAGGCGAGGTGGTGTCAGGGTATGGTTGCGGTCCCAAAAAGGCGGCGGCTACTAGAGAACAGGGTTTTGGCTACAACGGCGGCTACTAGTGAATTGCCTGCGAGATTAGGGCCGGCAGCATTCCACGGAGCCAGGGTCGCGGTCCTACCTCGTTGCTTGTGTAGCATCTAGGCCAACTAAGTTACTTCCCTCCACCCCGGCCGTTTTTTATCGAGCAGAAAATGCGCTGTCGGATCCAACAACCAATTTCAGGCAGAGGGTTTATCCACCAACCTCCATTGCGCACGCCATTCTGCTTCTCGGTTATGCTTCTATCGTTGCTTAGTTACATCCACTTGACTAACTGCTTTATCGGCATGTAAGAGTAAGTCGTAGATGTACTGCTTAAGCAGTCATCTGGTTCGTCCTTGAGAAGTTTGATTTGTTGTGATTTAATGTAAACATCAGCAACAATAAAGTGTTCAAGAACTGTTTATTTTAGGATATAATTTGGGCAAATTCAAATACACATATAATAATACAACAGAGACAAAGCTTATACCGTATATGAGCATATGACCGGGATGTGGGGCAGTGTCAGAATCGATGGAATACTAGGGATAGCATGAGGGTTGCAGGGATTGGGTTAAAAAATCTATTTAATTGGACACCATTTGTAAAAGACGATGACAACTGAATACATGACGTAATAAAGTCTGAACCAAAGAATTGTGCGGTTTAATATAAATTTGAGGTTACATATAAATGTGGGGTAACATTTAAATGTGGGGTCACATATAAATGTGGAATAGCCAATGGTCCTCAGCCCATTGAAGGAATAGATAACTAAGTTGTTAAACCTTATATAATGAATTTAAAACGATAAGTAGCTTAGTTAGTTTTGAATTATGCATAATGACTAGTTAATGTTCGGGATCTGGGCCGGCGGATTTTGGAGAACTCAGAATTCGATTGTCGGACCCGACAGCCAAGTTTGAGCATTGCATGATTGCGCCAGGATTGATATTGAGAAGCTGCGGGTCTCAGCAGCGAGGGTCCCAGCAGGTCGGGTATCAGCTGCCAGGTTTTCAGCTTCCGAACAAGCATACTCATACATACAATCTATTACTAATAGTGTGTTCATATCATAATGTATATCATGCAAGGTAGATGCTAGCTTTGACAAGGTATTTCTATGTATTGTATTTTATTTGTATTCTATTTGTTCCTTATATAAGTTATCCACGTGGCTGCTTAATGTCACTCATATTTAATAATCTTTAGCTGAATAAACATCCAATCAATTTTGGAAAAAGAATCCTTTTGTAAGATATCTCGGATTATTTTTTTATTTTTATTTTTATTTTTTTTGACGCAAAAGGAAAAATCCATTGAAAAAAAAATAGAAGTACAAGCCCACATCGGGCAAAGCCCATGGCAGGAAAAAATCACCACATGATAAAAGGAACCTCCATCGGAAACGGTAACCATGACACAGAAAGACTGTTTCTCCTACAGAGCAAGTCATTCAGGGTCCATGCAGCATCAAAAGAACCTAAAGCACTAGCTACTTTCTCAGGTGACTTAGCTCATTTATCTTTTAACAGAGTTCTACCCCATTCGACTCTACCGTAATCTTGAAGCCCATCCCAAACGTATGATTGGATACGTTCAGTGGACCAGGTAGTTCCTTCGAAAACCAGGTCATTTCTTAGAATCCAACAACACCAAATGGTGATACCTCTGAGGTATTCCCAGATTCTTATGACTCCCATTAATCGGATCCTAGTGCGCTTGCCAAAGAGGCATTGGTTATCTCAGGATATTTGATAACATTGAAAATAACCGCATAATTAATTAGCTCATAAAGGATAGGCATCTATTACAATGTTTAAGAGTGAAATTTTTAAACAAGGAGTAAATGGGGCCATGTTTTGTAACAACTCGATGATCCTCTGCGCTTGGAGGTACTATCTACGTGATGCACGACTATAATACTCCCGAGCTTGTCTACAATTCCAGTGGCGGCGCCTCCTCCAAAATCGCCTGGTTTGTTGGACAGGGCAAGGCAGTATTGCCGGAAGAGCAAAGACCACATGGGCTGGCCTCCTCACTCTATTAGGCGAGGAAGGAGAGGGAGGAGACATCGGCGGTGAATCCTGTGGAGGAGATGTGGGTATGTAGCCCGGGGAGGTAGGCTCATACACTGGGGATGTAGGCATGTAAACTGGAGAGGTAGGCATGTACTGTGGAGAATGGACCTCGAACGGTCCACTACCTAAACAGTCAGGGCTTGCTCTGGCACAGGTACAGTAGTGCTGATCAAATGAATCCAAGAGATTGAAAACATTAATCACCGGAATTGAGGTGGAGATGGACATCTCAGAAGAATCGGAAAACACCTAGAATAGAAGAAATCAATAGAAGGTTATATTCCACTCATAAATGACAGGTGAGCAAATAATTAAGGGGCAGAAGTCATCTATGTAAATCAGTGCAATTCAAGGTTTAGTGTACTATCAATTAAGTACCTCAGTCTCTGCTGGAGTCGGTACTTGATTACGGCTCCCCATATTATCCTCAAAGGCCTCCTAATTCATAACCAATGTAAAGAGTTTTAGAATTAAAAGCATTTTTCAAGCAAGGAAGAATAGCCTCGGCCCCCCACCTCCATAGCCACCTTCTGTAAGCATACAAACAGACAAGTTCACAAATGCGAGGCCGAGAGAGGATGCTTTGGCCCTCTTGAGCCTCGGCCCCCCACATTCATAGCCAAATAGGGTAATCACACACACAAAGAAACAGTGAAATGCGAGGCTGGGAGTGGCTTCATCGGCCCTCTTGAGCCTCGGCCCCCCACCATTAAAGCCACATTGTGCACGCACAAACAGAAATGCAAATATACAAATGCGAGGCTTAGAGAGGAGAAATTAACAATAAGTCAATAAAAGTGAACAACAAGAGAGCGTAGAGAATGAGACTCACCGAGAAGGATCGTACAGAAAGTGACAAACTAAGTAAAGTGAATGGTTATTTATAGTATGAAGTCAGGGCACGAGGGCCGCGGCGGCTAGGTCAGTGGATAAGAGAAATGGATGTCCGGGAGCCAAACCATGGGATGGGCACAAGGTCGTGGAGGCCGAGACCAAGGCCAGCGGACTTCGAAGAGGCCAAAATGCCATTGTCGGATCCGACAGCCTTGTTTACTCATTGCATGATGCCGTGGAGGTTGATATTTAGAATTTCCGGGTTGTAGTAACCAGGTTTCAGCATCCCGTGTATATGTTGCCGGGATTTAAGCAGCTCCGGTATTAGTTGCCCTAGATCCAATACCTCAGTTGCCCGGGTATAATTTGCCAAAGATGAGGTGCAAAAGTCTAAGCGGGGTCCGACGTTATCAGTTTTTAATA
The DNA here is from genome assembly GCA_014871385.1 of Ceratodon purpureus. Classification (NCBI taxonomy): domain Eukaryota; kingdom Viridiplantae; phylum Streptophyta; class Bryopsida; order Pseudoditrichales; family Ditrichaceae; genus Ceratodon; species Ceratodon purpureus. Next base: position 27,619,038 of record CM026426.1, read on the forward strand.
GAACAAACAACGCAAGGGCAAAGCTGCTGTCAAAGGGGGGGCCATGGGGAGATGCCATGCGGGATCTAAAGGAGTTGATTTGGCGTGTGGAAATGTGACTTAGTTCAAACGATAAGATAGTTATATTACTGACAAGTTTAGAGAAATAATATTGGCTTGAATTCGGTATTCATATTTAGAAACTCTAATTCATAGTGGTTTCAATACAATTATAAAATGAGAGGAATCAAAATGATATGAATTGGATATCGTTTTTCTCTATTTCATTTTCAGAAAATTTTAAATGTTCCATATGCTCCAGTTTTGGACGCTTAGCTGGTTGATCGTCATCGTCAAGTTCTCTTGTCCGCTTCCGTATTGGAACCCAGTCAAATCATTTTTCCCAAATTGATCCGATTTGTCCACATCCAACTCGATCCAACCAAATGCCTTCATTGTCTGCTTTCCATGCGCAATCTATACACTCGATAGGCATTGAAACGTAGTTTACTAGAGGAGGTTTCCATATTTTAATATCTATACGATAAGCCATACTCCCTAGGTCTTTAATACTGCATATCCAAGTCGAACCTAATAAATGTTCATCGGTGCGTCGATTTAAGGACATTCAAAAAAATCGATCTGATATATGTACTCGAAGGCGTCCAGGAATTTTCACAGTGTTCCTTGTGCCATCCACAACTCCAAATGTAAGCATTAATTCATCATCCAGATCATTAAAAATAGAGACCGTGTACTCTGCCAGATGTTCATGGTGGTCCTCGTTGTAGCACAACGTGGTACCCGTATTCCTACGGAAGGCACTTAATTGACACTAAATACCCTCCAAAGTAAACCACTCCTTGTTTGTTCCCACGAAGACCTATAGTTTTCCTCCTTTTAGACCATAACGGAAATCACCACCCGAATCCAACCGTCTTCCGTCCCACGACCGGTTGTCCTGAACCGGTAGTTTTTGCCTCGTTCCTATTTTCCGGCTTTTTAGACTAGTGGCCGGTTCCCACTGATCCGTCTATTCTTTCAAGTGGCTGGATTCTCCACCGTCCTGAGACTTAAAGTGGCTAGACACCCCACTGTTCCTATCTGCCACCCGGAGAGTGGAGTAATAATCCTTCCGTATAGCTAGAGACCGGTCCGGATAGCTACTTAGTGCCGGTTACGGATACGGAAATCATACTACAACGACATCACCGCACGGTTGTATAGTATCCTAACTACATCATCTCCCTTCCAGATTGGTTCGCAGTAGGTAATCCGGCTTTTATCCCATCTACAGGAAGCGACCGGTCCGCTCTCGGTTTCCGGTGTACACACGGCTCTCCGTGTCCTTAAGACTACCAACCCTGCTGCAATAAGTCTCTCCTTCCCTCCAGGCTCCTTCCGGTATTGGAAACCGTCAACACTCGGCACTTGACACCTTCCCAATCTCCCCGGGTGCTCTCCCAATCACCAGACTGTTCAACCCTCCTCCGGAACACTACTGGAGACAATGGTACCCACAAACCGTTACGGCAACGGACCCGTCAATCAGCCAGTTGATACAACAAATCCAAACATATATTCTTAATTGCAACAACAAAACGGCGTACAAAAACAAGGTCGTGGCCTTGGAAAAACGTCAAGCTTAAGTACTAATCCTAACGGGGCTATAGCAAACAAGTGGCCAACCGAGATCCTGAATTTCCGGATCTTGGATCCCGGGTATCCCGGACCGGTGGCCGCCTTCCTTTCCTCGTTACCGCCGCTATCTATCCGGATTGACAGCCGGGTGCAATCGAGCCCCATCGTTAGTCGCTGCCAATTAATCCGGTCCTTATCCTAACCCCTACTCCTTGTTCTTATCGAACCTTGGGCTGTGCCGGGTTCCATCCGGCCGTTCCTTCTTTTGTTCCCCCTTCTTCAGCTTCTTCAGTGAGGTGCCGGCTCCCGGGGTATCTGGTACCGGATGGTCACTCGCCTTCCGGACTCGTCCTGCTTGTGTCGCTGGTGAGGGAGATCGTGCAGCCACCGGGGTTACACCGGGATCCACCCGCATACGTTCCGGAGATGGAGATCCCTGTACCGGAACGAAGCCAGCTCCCGGCAGTGGTCCTTGGTCCCCCTCCAAATGGATGTTCTCGGGGTCAACAACCTCAACTCCTTCCGGATTGGGCAGGTTGTGAAGACTGTCCAAGGTGTCCGGAAGAGGATCCGCCAATGGTTGTCCAAGCTCCGGTTGAACTGGCCGGATGGTTGACTGTACTGGAAAAGCGAAGGGTGGTACCTGTGCCGGCCCCATGGTTGGTGCCGATGGTCTGGGCTCCTCTCGATCCGCCGGTGACTCTGGTGGTCTTGACGGACCATCCTTTCCGTCGCAGAGGATTTCCACTAGGTGTCTCATCTGCAACCAAGTGTCCTTCATCACCTGCGTCCGGTCGTGCATGAATTTCAGGATCAATTTTCGAGCCGGATCCGGTTGACGAGTCAAGAATGCTTGGTAGATGGCGCACTGATTTGCCACATCCACCGGAAGGGCTAAGGTAGCCTTGACCTCCACAACAGACTGGATGGCATGGGCTACCCGGACACGAGCGTCATGAAGTCCTTTGGGGCATCATGCACCTCCTGTTGGAGTTTGTTGATCCTCTCCCAGTACTGATCCATCTGGTCGACATGCTGGGCCTGCAGACTGGCCGGGTCCCGGTGTTTGTGAAGGATGACAATGCATTCTTCCAACCGGTCAGTGCCCGTAAGTTGAACTACCTTCTTCACCAACTGGCTCTCGAGCTGCCGGGTCGCTTGTAGGTACTGGACATAGGCCGCCATCTGTTCCGAAAGGTTGAATAAGTCTTGGCACGAGTCCCCGGCAGTGTAAATCTTAGGATTTTTGGTTTGGTGCTAGGGTGGCTACAAAGAATATATTAGGAGCGAATTTTTGGCTTCATCAAATTTTTTTATGGAGAAGTTCTTTGGCAGTCCTTGTTTTTTTCCCACTAATTTCAAGTATTATGTAGTATAATGTAACTAGACACCTTAAAAGGGGCAATTTGTTGGGAGAATGATGGCTCCATCCAACTTACGTATTGGGTAAGTTTTGGCTTCGTCTGATCAGTGATTTCAGGACTTTATAGCCAAATTTAGAAAATTACTATTTTTATTTCGCCTTTTGGCGAAATTTTGCCTGCTAAATAAACACTGGTCCCCGGTGTGGACCGGTGGCCCAGTGGGTTTGAGGACTTCCGTGTTCAGGTTACGCCTAGCCGGTGTGGGAGTCCGAGGCGAATCGGACGGCTGTCCCTTCTCCGGGCTGGGACGGGGTCTCTTAACCGGAGTGGGTGAGACCTCCATACAATCGTCATTATCCTCGTGCTCGGACATCTCCTCCCATTCCGCGTACCGTTGGAGGCTTTTTAGTTCGTCATACTCCAAGACCTCCTTAAGGGTCAACAGCGCCTTGTGACGGTAAAGATGAATAAGGAAGGACGGAAGGCATGTGGCCTGCTTCTTGGTCTTCCGTAGGTTGGCTACCTGCCGGTCGACTATTGTCTTAATCATGAGACCCCAGTCCATGGAAATCTCACAATCCATGGCCCCAACGAAGATGGACGCCCATTTGATGGTGATCCGTTTGGGCTTTTCCGGATGGAAAATTGGGTTCATAAACCCTATCACCCTCCGGGCTCTCGAATCCTTGATGTCCTCCAGGTCCCACCCCTCCTTCTTGTCGCCGGACGTCTTGATGTAGTTGTAGACGAACTCCTGGGACTCCGGAGCCAAAACTTCCCCATCCTTGTTGAAGCCATACGTATCCCTCCAGTCTTGTGCCGTCCAATGTTCCGGCTCTCCACGGATGGTTCCTCGATTGTTGGGGTTCTTGACAATGATCTCCTGTGCCGAAAGGGCCTGCTTCCACCCCCACGCCTTGTCTAGTAGCCCATGATCTCTAAGGAAGTCCGGAGGAGCTCCCACTCTTCGTCATCTACCGGCATCAACGGCATGACCCGTTGTACCTTCAACAACTGTCCCTCCTCGACCGGCTCTTTTCCTTTCCTAACCATACTGCTAAATCCTCCTCACTATCACTCCGGTAACACCTGCACGCACGATCCTCACCATAATCCCTCGACTAACGGAAACACTTTCGTCTCACCATCTCTCTCCTACCGTCATCACCCGAAATGCGAACTACGCCGAGGAGCACAAGGGTTCGGCGCTCCACAAAACGACAAAAGAAAGGAGGAGCACGGTTGCTCTTCCTCCTATTATACCCTTACTCACCTCAACCCATTTGTAGCTCATCATGGCGGACGGTCGTAGCCCTTCATCATTGGACGGTCGCGGCCAGCGGCGCTTTAATGGTCGCAGCCACCTTTCCCGCGTGAATCATACCCTCCGGCTGTTACTCTAAGTCTGCTTGGTCAGGGTTCCGTCACATAGACGATGCTCTATCTCATCTGGCTTCGTACGACCGGATCTGAACCGGCTGCTCTCCGATTCTCTTATTTCTTCAGCCAACCGTCTTAACCGGTTGTTACATTTATCTACGTAATACCTCCGTGTTTCTAACACAACATTTTTGAATTTTATCATTTTTTTCTACCGGAATTAGTATTCCGGCGTGCCAACCGTGGAAATCACTTTCCACATTACCCCTTTTTCACCCGTGAGCGTCCTCGCGAACGTCATCCGGTCTATACAGTTTGACCCGGGATCCATTCACCCTAGTGTCCATCGGGTACCCTTCTAGATTTGAAAGTTGTAACGACCCATTGGAATAATTCTTATCAATCCGGAACGGTCCCATCTATGGAGTATGTAACTTACCCTGAAAATTCTTGTAACGGCTGTCATACACGAGCACTAGTCCCCCTTCTTCTATCCCCTTGTCCATTGTGATCCGCTTGTCATACAGTTCCTTCCTCTTCGCTTGGATTTCCTTTGTTCTTTCCAACGCGTCCATCCGCTCCTCCTCCAACCAGTCAATAACCTGTAGACGGTGATCGAAGTTGTCCGTCTTATCGCCATGGTTGGCTGCTAGTACCCTCAACGTTTCTACTTCTGTCTCTATGGACTGAAGCACCTCCTGTCCGTATACCAAATAATACGGAGTCTGCACGGTTGTACTCTTGTGTGCCGTGTTATAGGCATAGACGGCTGAGGTCAGTTTCCGGTCCCAGTCCGTCTTATGTGAGGTAACTACCTTGGTGAGAATCTTACAGATTATTCTGTTGGCACGTTCCGTCAATCTGTTTGCCTTAAGAATTGTACGGGGTGGTCTTCCGGTGTTTGACTTCTAAGTGGTTGGTCAAACCGGCCACTACGTCGTTAAGGAAATGTGTCCCACCGTCGCTCACTATTTCCAATGGGTGGCCAAACCGCATCATGATCCTTTCGAATATGAACCGGGCGGATGTGTCAGCATCATTCTTCCGGGTTGCCCTAGCTTCTACCCACTTCGTGGCGTAGTCCGTTGCTAAAATGATGTACCGGTGCCTCTGAGTTCCTAACGGTTGAATTGGACCAATAAAATCCATTCCCCATATCTCAAACGGTGCTAGGGGGACAATTGGAGTTAGCGTTCAGTGATGCCGGACGGCAGGGGCTCCTATCCGTTGGCATGGATTGCATTCTTTTATAAACTGATGGATATCACGGTGAAGATGTGGCCACCAGTATCCGGCATCGCGGATCTTCTGTATGGTGATGACGGATGCATAGTGTCCTCCGGCCGGTCCGTCATGCAGAGTCCGGATGACCTTCCGGCGATAGATGGGTTCTAGGCAGCGCCGGAGTTTTTCATCCGCCCCTAACTTAAAAAGCAATTCTTCGATTAGAGAATACGGTGCCACCCGGTGCTGAAACACACTCTTCTCCTCCCTACTTAGCCCTTCCGGATACCTTTGAGTCTGGGGATAGTTCTTAATCCGCTGAAGATCCTGGTCCTCCCCTTCGTCCTCCTGAATGCGATATATTGCAATTGACTCTTCCGCGACCGGAAGGTCGCGGGGGTCCGGTATATAGTGTATACTTGTGCCAACCAGGTATTCTTCCGGAAACTTATCCGGAAACTCCAAAGATATTTCCTCCTTGCTCTCTTCACCCCTTTGTCGTGACAAGTAATCCGCATTGAGGTTAGACTTCCCGTATTTGATAATGAACTCGTAATTGAATTGTTGTAGAAGTAATATCCACCTGGCCAGCCTTCCGGACAGGTCCGGTTTGTTGACTAAATACTTCAACGAGTCATGATCCGTATAGAAGATGACCTTATACCCCAATAGGTAATGGCAAAACTTCTTGCACGCATATATGACGGCTAGAGCCTCCCGTTCGGACGTTGTATTATTCTTCTCGGCCGGATTCATCTGCCGGCTGGCATAATAGATAGGTCTTTCCCGGCCTTCGTTATCCAACTGCCATAGGATGGCTCCTACACACCAACCGGAGGCGTCCAAGGTGACATGGAAAGGTTTCGACCAATCCGGTGGCGGTAGAATAGGTGCTGTTACCAGCTGTCTCTTCAATTCTTTGAATGCCTGTTGGCGGATTGCCGTCCAGAGGTACTCTTCTTCCTTCTTGAGTAGCTCCGTCAGAGGCATTGCCAACCGGGCATAGTTCTCAATGAACCTCCGGTAGTATCCCACACATCTTAGAAATCTTCTAAGTTCCCGGAGGTTGGTGGGAGCAAGGAGGGCCAACATGACTAGTACTTTCGCTACATCCATTGCTATTCCCTTCCGGCTGACTATGTGCCCGAGCAAGAGTCCGGCAATCATACCGAAAAAACACTTACCCGGATGGAGCTTGAGCTTAGTTTCCCGGCATCGCTGGAACGTCTTTCGGAGATAGTCAAGATGTTCCACCCATCAACTAAACACTGCAAAGTCATCAATGAAGACTTCCAAGAAATGTTTTAAGAAGTCCTGAAATATGTCCATCATCAGCCGTTGAAAGGTTCCGGGAGCATTGCATAACCCGAAAGGCATCCGGTTGAAGGCGTAGGTGCCCCAATTGGTGGTAAAGGTAGTTTTCAGTTGGTCCTCCTTCCGGATGGATACCTGATTGTGTCCGGAAAACCCATCCAGAAAACTGAAGCATTCTTGTCCGGCCACGTGGTCGAGTACCATGTCGATGAAGGGTAAAGGAAAATGATCCTTTTTTGTGGCTGCATTCAGCTTGCAGAAGTCCTGACATACCCGGATTTTGATTTTACCATCCGGTCCTGACTTTTTTGGTACTACCACAATAGGTGACACCCATTCGGAGTGATTCACTGGATAGATAAAACCGGCTTCCAGCAGTTTATCTAGTTCCTCTTTTACCATCATCAAGTATTTTGGGTTGAGCCGGTACTGCCTTTGGCGAACCGGAACTGCTCCCTCTATTAGGTCGATGTGGTGTTCGCCCAGTTCCGGTGGTATACCTACTAAGTCCGATGGGAGCCACGCGAATAGGTCATCATACTCTGTGAGTAGTTCCAAATATTGAGCCCGCTCCCGGTCCGTCAATCCTTTCCCCAGATAGAAGGTCCTATCGGCTTCCGTCTTCACTGCTTCGTAATCCTGGGGTGCTACAACGTTCTTAACTGGTTCAGTAGCATTCGTTCCTATTGATCCCGGTAGGGCTGACCATGGTAGATCAATGGTCCTTGATCCGGATGTCCTTGTCTTAATTGCTCCGGAAGTGAACTGTTCCCTGATCCATTCTGAGGTCAACGGAACATTTGTCTCTCCTAAGGCCCGGTCATCGTCCTTCCTGACTTCCGGAGGTCGGTTCGGCACTTTCGTCCCATTTAGCTTCTGTTCCGGTACCGGGTTCAAGAAACCTAGATCTTCTTCCGAATCTCCCGGAACTCTTGGACATGATATGACTGCAGAGAATCCGATTTTTTTGATCCCGTCCAGTCGGAGGTGTACCCATCCGTCTCGCTTGTTTCCCCAAGGTGGAGCTCCGGTTTCCACGATAGTAAGATAGCCGGATCTCCGAAGGTAAAAGCCTTCTTTGCCCAATTTACCTTAACTCCTGCTAAATACAACCACGGTCGTCCTAGTAATAACAGAAAAGGATTCCCCTCTTCCACCCGGATAACCAAATAGTTGAGAGGGTAAGTGAGTCCGGAAATTGTAGTAGAAACTGCCGACAGTTTCGCCACTAGTACCACTCGGGATTGGTCGGCCATCCGTAGTGTCTGATTGGTAGGCTCAAAGACCGTGTACCCTAAGTCATTAGCCGTACTTTCAAGTATTAAATTAACTCCGGATCCTCCATCTACTGGTACCTTCTGGATAATACATCCGTCAATCTCTACAGCTATCTCCGGTGCTCCGAAATCTTCTATCTCGGCAAAATTGATGGCGACGGGAGGTAATTTAACTCTCCGGTTCCGGGTCCTTATTAATCATGACTTAACCTGTTTCTGAAAATTAGGATTATCATGCAACAGTTGTCCAATGGTGACATTGGCTGGCTGGGCCTGGATATCTTGAAGGATATCGTACCTGTCTGCTTTGGCCCGGACTTCCGGTTGAATGATCTCCGGAATCGCACTGAATGTCACCTACCGGCCCTCCCGCTCTCGAGGTAACTCGGCAATAACTTCCGGTCCAATGTCCGGCATGGTCGGTATGGACTTGACCCCTTTTTTGACCGGAACCGTCTTCGGAGGCACCTCCTCCTCTGATCCCCCGGAAGTCTCTGAAGATTCTGGCCAGCTATTCTCCTTTCTCTGTGATCTAGTCCGGACACAAGACTTCCTTCTCTTCTTTTCTGACTCTTGTTTCCGGGTGGAGCTACGTGAACTAACCTGATGGATGCCCATGCCAGTCTCTCCTTGTGGCTCCACCGGTAACCGTCAACTGGCCGGATTCTTGACCCCATCCTTGTGACCGTAGTTGAGTCCGGTTCGCTCACGGGGAGGTTATTCCACCTGTTTATAGATGGCCCTAGGTCGAACCGGCTGTTGACATTGGGGTGACTTATGGCTGTACTCACCACAATTACGGCACGGAAGTTCCAACGGTGCGCCTTGACCTCCTCGGTGGGGACAATTGTTAGCATAATGCCCGGCTTCCCCACAAATATAACAACATCCAAACTGACGTTCTATTGAGACAAGTGGGCGAGCTTGGTTGGACGGAGGTGGATGTCCACCGAATGGAAAACCCATTCCGGGTCGAGGTCTTATAACCGGCTCTATCATCCGTCCACGGCCATAGGCGAGGTTTACCTGATAAACCGGTAGCATCTCCACTTCCTGCTCTTCATAAGCAGTTTCTGCAAAGAATACTGACCCTTCCTCGTCCACAAACTGGACTCTCTAGGTTGCTCCATGTGGACATTCCCGGTTGTAGTGTCCGGCTTTCCCGCAGTTGGTGCACCACACGTTGTTCCGGACGGTGGGTAGCGCCTTCCGTGCCTTCTTCTCCTCCGCCATCTGGACTTTAAGTTCTTCAATGCTGTTTACCAGATCCTTAATCATCCGTTCTTCCGATGGGTACTCCTCCTTTACCCGGACTATCGTTCGTTCCTTCTCCTTCCGGTAGCCCTTGCTACCAGACGCCTTCCGGCGTGAACGGTCCTCTTCACTGCTGCTATCTCCTGTTTCGGAGCTATCTTTGGAACTGGACCCACTGGATTCCGAGCTAGAATCCCGGTTTTTGCGGAACTTGCAAAGACGCCTAGAAGTTTTCCCGGCCTTTCGGTACTGCTGTATGGACTGCTTGGAGTTCTCATAGTTCTGAGCGGCCTCCATAGCCTCCGGCAGTGTCTAGGGCCGGGTCTGCCTTACTTGGAAACCCATCCGGTCGGGTAAACCAGCGACGTACCACTCTATTTGGATGCTATTTGCGATTCCGGGACTTAGTTTATGAATTAAACTCCTAACCCTCTGTCCATACCAGCGATCTGACTCTTCCGGCTCCATTCTAATTTTACTAAGTTTTCCCAATGTATGGGCTTCTCCTCCTACCTCTCGGAATGCCCTCCGGAAGGCAGCAGATAGCAAACCCCAATCTCTTCTTACGTTGTCCGGTTCCTCTTGGTACCACTAGAGTGCCTCCTTCTTGAGCAGTCCCTGGAATAACCGTAGTTTGATTGCTTCATCCTCTTGGTTGGCGGCAGCCGTGGCGTCGAAATCACTTAGCCATTCGTCCACATCTTCCCGGCCATCGCCCCTGAACTTCCGATACTTCAATCTAGAGAACGTCCGTGCCATGGGACTCCCGCTACTTGCTCGCCGGCCACCGCCTCGGGTTGTACCGTTCCACCTTGACCTCCGGATCTGGAAGTCCTGGCTATCTCTTGATCTATGTCTTCAGCAAAGTCGACTCTAGTGGTAACGAGGGGTCTAGCTTTCGGCTCCTGGTCTCTCTTCTTCTTTCTACTAGACCTCCGTACTCCTTCCGTCTCCTTAGAATTCGGATTCATGCGATTTTACAACCTGATTTGACCTAGTGACAACCGTAACAGTCCGGTAGGAAGAAAATCATATAGATCCCCGGCAGCGGCGCCAAAAATCACATGTAGCACGACGTGGTACCCATATCCCTCCGGAAGGCACTTAATTGACACTAAATACCCTCCAAAGTAAACCACTCCTTGTTCGTTCCCACGAAGACCTATAGTTTTCCTCCTTTTAGACCATAACGGAAATCACCACCCAAATCCAACCGTCTTCCGTCCCACGACCGGTTGTCCTGACCCGGTAGTTTTTGCCTCGTTCCTATTTTCCGGCTTTTTAGACTAGTGGCCGGTTCCCACTGATCCGTCTATTCTTTCAAGTGGCTGGATTCTCCACCGTCCTGAGACTTAAAGTGGCTAGACACCCCACTGTTCCTATCTGCCACCCGGAGAGTGGAGTAATAATCCTTCCGTATAGCTAGAGACCGGTCCGGATAGCTACTTAGTGCCGGTTACGGATACGGAAATCATACTACAACGACATCACCGCACGGTTGTATAGTATCCTAACTACATCATCTCCCTTCCAGATTGGTTCGCAGTAGGTAATCCGGCTTTTATCCCATCTACAGGAAGCGACCGGTCCGCTCTCGGTTTCCGGTGTACACACGGCTCTCCGTGTCCTTAAGACTACCAACCCTGCTGCAATAAGTCTCTCCTTCCCTCCAGGCTCCTTCCGGTATTGGAAACCGTCAACACTCGGCACTTGACACCTTCCCAATCTCTCATCATTTTATAAAAGAGAACATGAGAAGTTGAGCTATTAGCATGGTGGGAAAAGGAGAATGCAAGAAAGTACTCTATATAGTATGTTTATTTTTTGGTTTTTTTTTTTTTTTTGTATAGCCTTTTGAAGTTGTTTTAATAATAATCTACAAATAAAAATAAAAATATGGACAACATTTCTTCCCCCCCCCCAAAATAACATATTAAATATTAAGACTAAAGAAGGTAAAAATTGAGAGGACAAAGAAAATAGAAGAGGAAAATGAAAATAATTGAAGGATAAATAAAATAGAAACAAATATGAAATACGATAATAAAATAAGGAAGAAAAATAAGTAAAATGAAAAAAATAGAAGAAAAAAATAACAATAATAGAAGGATTAAAAAAAAAGACTAATATGAAATATCGTGATAAAAGAACAGAGGGGAAAAATTTAGAAAGAGAAGAAAAAATAAAATAAAAAAGAAGGGTGAGAGAAAGGTTGCAAATATGAAATATTGTACTATAAGAGGGACGAAAAATAAATAAAAGTAGGACACAGTAGATGTCTAAGAAAAAAAGGAATGAAATATTAAAATAAAAGAAGGTGGAAAAAAAATTAAAAAAAATAAAATAAAAATAGGACTTATGAAGAAAAATGGAAAAGAAAAAAAATATATGGTCTAAAAGAAAAAGAAGAAAAGTTTGATTAAATTATAAAAAATGAAAAAAAATAGTTGAAGGAACACTCTATTGAAGTGTGATGTAATATAGAAATGAAAGTCAATTCTTTAGATTTATAGGTGCCAATGGATTCTTGAGATAGCAATTTGAAAATAGAATATGCTAAAATGAAGGTAGATTTGTTTATATGTAATTTTTTCTTAAAATAAGGCATGAGACGTTAGAAATTAGCATGATGGAAAAATATAGCGTGAAAAATTAACCTATGAGATAGTTAATAATTTCATTTAACATGTACAGCTACTTTAAGATATTTTATTGATAGAGAAATAAATTTAAAAAATAAACGAATGAACGTCATTTTGTGCGCCGCTTCTAAAGAGTTGATATTATATATCAAAAAAGAAGAAAGAAAAAGAAAAGAAGGTTAAGATTATTAGAAAAAATAATAGAACAAGATTATTTCTTTCCTTTTTTAAATAAAATATGAAACATCAAAAGAAATCGAAGAAGTGAAAGAAATGAGAAGGACATTTCTTCAAAGACGAAATGAGAAGGACATTTCTTCAAACATCGTTGTCTTCCCCACCTTAAATAAAATATAAAGTGTAGTACTTATCGTATGTTGGATAAAGACACCAACATATTTGTTATTTTTTTTTTTTAAATCTGGAAAGAATTAGAAAACAAAAATTAGAAATTAAGTATAAGGAAAATACAAGCAATTACCTTATATATATATATATATATATATATATATATATATATATATATATATATATATATATATATATATATATATATTTCTTTTTTTTTATTTTTTAATTTCATGTAGGTGTATTTTAAGTGTTTTTGATGATAGGTAAACAAAAACAAATCAATAGTAAAGCATAGAACTTTCTTTTTCCCCTTAAATTAAATTTAAAAACCGAAATTGTAATGCATTGTCATAGAAATTGACTAGATCTATGTATGATAATTCAACCATATGCAAAAAAAGATATTGTGTTTAGGATAGGAGAGAATCAGCAGCTGGGAGTATACTACTGAAGTGTCAATTAATGTTGAAGTCGGCTTACACTGAAGGTGACGGCGGGAAGGAATGCTGAGGGTTTAGTGACTGATGGTCACCGGTTAGGGGTGACGAGAGTGCGGGCATGACCGGTGACCGTCGGTGACCGCTCTGAAGAAGACACCAAGTGGCTAGTGGTCGGGGGTGAGCTTCGTCTCGCACCTCTCTCAGAGGTCGAAGGCAGTGAACATTGCGTGTAGCCGTAGCTGCGACTGTGGGAGGAGTTAGATGCTCGAGCACTGGTTTTGTAGGGTTTAGGTGCGTATGTTGTGGGTTTAGGGGGGGCGATGGTGAGCTTGGATTCTGGGGTTTACTCTGTAGATTTTGTTTTCGCTTCTTTTGGCGCGGTGAAGGTAGCATTGGTGGCTGCATTTGGTGTTTCTGTGGAGGGGTGTAGACGGGGTAGGAGTCGGCAAGAAGAGTCCAGCCTTGTAAGAGTTTGGAGGCAATGAGGGAGTTGTGATTAGGCGGGGGATCGGTGGAGGCACGCACATAGTTGTCCATTGCAGTAAACAACGAGGGGAGAGAGGGAGCGGAACGGAGGGGGAAGAGGAGGCAGAGCAGAGCAGAGTAGTAGCGACACTCGAGGCAGTAATGGAGCGAAGTACTAATGCACGCTCAGGGGACACATCCAGCGCCAGGATGGGGAGAGTAGTTGGGGCGCGAGAGAGGAGGAGTTGCGGTGCGGGGAGTGATGAGGAAGATGCTGGGGGTGAGGATCCGCGGAAGAAGGCGCGAGCGTCGTCATGCAAAGGAGGCGAACTGGTGAAGAGCCAGCGAGGAGGGAATTGCGGATGAAGGCGGCAGCAGGAGGAACTAGAGGTCGCAGTTGTGGCCGGGACGAGGTGGAGGGAGGAGTTGCAAAGGACGTGCCGAGGAGAGCTTCAGGCGCAACGCGAGGAGCAGATACCCCCCGAGACGATTTGGAGGAAGAAGTTGCTGCGGGTTCGAAGTCCACAGCAAAGAAGAAAGGGAAGGGGACTGTGAGGTCTGAGAAGGCCTTCACGTGTGTAGAAGACGTCGACGACGAGATTTCGAGGCTGAAGAAGACTCCGCGGGAATTGAAGAAGGCGGATTTCCAGGCTGAGTATGGACTCCCCAACGAGGGGGAGAACCCCCACCACTTCCAAAGAGGCACGGTTTCTTCCGACACTGTGCGCAAGTTGTTTGGTAAGCCCTACGGAGATGGTGGTTGGAGCGGGTTCTACTGGCTGAATTGCGAAGTCTAGGATGTTGTGGACAGGGTGAAGTACCTACATCGCATTCTGTATCAACATGGAGAGGAGGAGAATCCGAACCTGATCACTGTGAGCTTCGCCGAAGGGATAGCATTAGAGTACAAAGGTGGACGAGTGAATTGGTGTGCGTTTGGGGAGGAGACAAACAAGAAACAGAGGAGCCGGTACACCATGGAGAGGGGAAAGCTCGAGGAGCTGAGGAAGTCAATTGCGTAGTCCAAGTGCGTGGAGGGGAAGAGGAAGGTCGACGTTCGGGGTAAGGACTGGCGTGGCATTAAGATAGAACCAGGCTGGGAAGGAAAGGTCGAGCAAGGGGATGCTGTGAGGGTGGGGGGTCGTGGGCCACCGGGAGAGTTGAAAGGTGGACTTGAGTCCGCCATGGCCTTGGGTGTGTGCATGCAGGAGGATACGGGTTTGCGAGGACAGAGCAGTGGCAGGTTGGCGAAGAAGGAAGTGGAAGAGCGGCTGCAAGACGTGGAGGGTTTACAGCAAGCTGTCTTCTTAAAGCAGAAGCACAAGCGAGAGCTGAAGAAGGAGGCAAGTCAACTGCTTGACGGCGCCATTTGGAAGAGCAAGCAAAGTGAATGGGGCATGGGCACATTGAGGAAACAAGATGAGCAGAAGACGGTGCCGATCAGAGCAATGGTAGAGCAAGGGGCCAATGTGTACAAGGAGAAGATCAAGATGGAGGGAATTCAGAAGCAGTTGGCAGAAAAGGAGGTCAAGGTTGCGGCCGCTAAGGGGGAGCTAGAGAGTGCCGAAGCTGAGATCCAGGCATTGAACCGAGAATTGGAGTCTTGCCAATTGCAACTTGATGCCCTTGCACCCGAGAAGTTTCAGTTGAAGTAAGAGAGGAGAATTCTAAAATTTACTCCAAGTCCAATGGTGTATGCGCCTGCGGATTCTATTCTGTCCGGGTGTGACTTTGAAGATGAGACCGGGTTCATCAAGATTATCCCTTGCTGCTTGTGTTCCTTCCCATTCCCGCATAATGACATGGTTCAATCCTCTTGTAGACACTTATATCATCCTTTCTGTGCTTCAGTAGTCTTTCTGCGTAGCTACAAGTGTGTGGCCATAGGATGCGGGAAGATTTGTCATCTGGAATGGTACCGGAGTTTTGGTTGAAGAGAGCCACCTGCGGATTTGGTGGAGACGGCTAGGATGCTAGGAGTAGCCGAAGAAAGGCGGAGACTGATGAAGGAAAGGACGTAGCAGGCTAAGGCGAATGTGCCATCGGATGGTAAGTTAATTTACAATTAAATTTCAGCATTCTGGATATGTGGTTTAGGGTGTTGAGTCATTCTTGTGCTCTGTAGGAATTTAAGTGCTTATGTACTTTGGAGTCCTTGAATGTAGTATGCGGTTATTCCAGTTTAGGTGAGTTCTAGAAGTTTGTTAAAGGAATATAGCCAGTATATTGTTAGGTCCTACGGTTGTACACTATGTCTCTAGTCTGGTCGCTAGCATTGTCATGCAATCGTTGTGCCAAATTAGACTTGCACACTGGATATGAAGTCAAATTTCACAAACAACATATAATTAAACATGTATCTTACTGTCGAAGTCTGAAGTCAATTGGTGTACAAGAAGTCCCATCATTGAATTCTATACATTATTGTCTATTGCATGGTACTTGCTGATATTTGTATAGTAGTATCAGAGTCTAAATCCAGCACGTGTACAAGTTGTTTGCTTCACTAACGTCGGTACACTTTTATGGTACTTGGTGATTTTTGTTAATTGCTAGAAATGTCATATTTGTATAGTAGTGTCAAAGTCTAAATCCAGCATGTGTACAAGTTGTTTGCTTCACTAAGGTCGGTACACTTTTATGGTACTTGGTGATTTTTGTTAATTGCTAGAAATGTCATATTTGTATAGTAGTATCAAAGTCTAAATCGAGCACGTGTACAAGTTATTTGCTTCACTAAGATCGATACATTATTGCGTATTGCATGGTACTTGGTGCTTTTTGTTAATTGCAGGAAATGTCATATTTGTATAGTAGTGTCAAAGTCTAAATCCAGCATATGTACAAGTTGTTTGCTTCACAGAGGACAAAACATTATTGTGTATTGCGTGGTACTTGGTGATTTTTGGTAATTGCAAGAAATGTCATATTTGTATAGTAGTGTCAGAGTCTAAATCCAGCACGTGTACAAAATGTATGCTTCACTAAGATCGATACATTATTGCGTATTGCATGGTACTTGGTGCTTTTTGTTAATTGCAGGAAATGTCATATTTGTATAGTAGTGTCAAAGTCTAAATCCAGCATATGTACAAGTTCTTTGCTTCACAGAGGTCAGTACATTATTGTGTATTGCATGGTACTTGGTGATTTTTGTTAATTACTCAAAATGTCATATTTGTATAGTAGTAATAAAGTCTAAATCCAGCACGTGTACAAGTTGTTTGATTCACTAAGGTCCGTACATTATTGTATATTGCCTGGTACTTGGTGCTTTTTGTTAGTCGCTGAGAATGTCATATTTGTACAGTAGTGTAAAAGTCTAAATCCAACACGTGTAGAAGTCCTTTGCGTCACTAAGGTAATTACATCATTGTTTATTGCATGGTACTTGGTGATTCTTGTTAATTGCAGGAAATGTCATATTTGTATAGTAGTATCAAAGTCTAAATCGAGCACGTGTACAAGTTGTTTGCTTTACTAAGGTCGGTACATAATTGTGTATTGCATGGTACTTGGTGATTTTTGTTGGTCGCTCCAAATGTCATATTTGTATAGTAGTGTCAAAGTCTGAATCGAGCGCGTGTACAAGTTGCTTGCTTCACTTAGATCGATACATTATTGTGCATTGCATGGTACTTGGTGCTTTTGTTAATTGCTGGAAATGTCATATTTGTATAGTAGTATCAACGTCCAAAACGAGCACGTGTACAAGTTGTTTGCTTCACGAAGGTCGGTACATTATTGTGTATTGCATGGAACTTGGTGATTCTTGGTAATTGTATAGTAGTATCAAAGTCTAAATCGAGCACGTGTACAAGTTGTTTTTGTCACTAAGGTCGGTACATGATAGTCTATTGCATGGTACTGTGTGACTCTTGTTAAATTCTCGAAATCTCATACTTGTATAGTAGAGTCAAAGTCTAAATCGAGCACGTGTACAAGTTGTTTGCTTCACTTAGATCGATACATTATTGTGCATTGCATGGGACTTGGTGCTTTTTGTTAATTGCTGGAAATGTCATATTGGTATAGTAGTATCAAAGTCCAAATCGAGCACGTGTAGAAGTTGTTTGTGTCACTAAGGTCGGTACATCATTGTTTATTGGATGGTAGTTGGTGATTTTTGTTAATTGCTGGAAATGTAATATTTGAAGAGTAGTATCAAAATCTAATTCGAGTATGTGTCCAAATTGTTTGCTTCACTAAGGTCGGTACATGATAGTCTAGTGCATGGTACTTGGTGATTTTACTTAATTGCTGAAAATGTCATATTTGTATACTCCTGTCAAAGTTTAAATCCGATACGTGTACATGTTGTTTGCTTCACTAAGATCGATACATTATTGTGTATTGCACGATACTTGGTGATTTTTGTTAATGGCTGGAAATGTCATATTTTTATAGTAGTGTCAAAGTCTAAATCGAGCACGTGTACAACTTGTTTGCTTCACTAAGGTCAGTACATTATTGTGAATTGCATGGTACCTGGTGCTTTTCATTTAATTGCTGGAAATGTCATATTTGTACGGTAGTATCAAAGTCTAAATCGAGCACGTGTACAAGTTGTTTGCTTCACTAAGGTCGGAACATTATTGTGTATTGCATGGTACTTGGTGCATTTTATTTATTTGCTGGAAATGTCATATTTTTATAGTAGTGTCAAAGTCTAAATCCAGCAGGTGTACAAGTTGTTTGCTTCACTACGGTCGGTACATTTCTAAGTATTGCATGGTACTTGGTGATTTTTGTTAATTGTTGAAAATGTCATGTATGTATAGTAGTAATAAAGTCTAAATCCAGCACGTGTACAAGTTGTTTCCTTCACTCAGGTCAGTACATCATTTTCTATTGGATGGTACTTGGTGATTTTTGTTAATTGCTGGAAATGTCATATTTGTAGAGTAGTATCAAAGTCTAAATCAAGCACGTGTACAAGTTGTTTGCTTCAGTAAGGTCGGTACATGATAGTCTATTGCATGGTAATTGGTGATTTTTGTTAATTGCAGGAAATGTCATATTAGTATAGGAATATGAAAGTCTAAAACCAGCACGTGTACAAGTTGTTTGCTTCACTAAGGTCGCTACATTATTATCTATTGCATGGTACTTGGTGATTTTTGTTAATTGCTGGAAATGTCATATTTGTAGAGTAGAATCAAAGTCTAAATCTAGTATGTGTACAAATTGTTTGCTTCACTAAGGTCGATACATTCTTGTGTTTGCATGGTACTTGGTGATTCTTGTTAATTGCTCGAAATGTCATATATGTATAGTAGTGTCAAAGTCTAAATCCAGCACGTGTACAACTGGTTTGCTTCACTTAGGTCCGTACAATATTATGTATTGCATGTTACTTGCAGATTTTTGTTAATTAGTGGAAATGTCATATTTGAATAGTAGTTATAAAGTCTAAATCGAGCACGTGTACCAATGTTTGCGTCATTATGGTCGGTACTTTATTGTGTATTGCATGGTACTTGGTGCTTTTTGTTCGTGGCACAAATTTCATATTTGTATAATAGTGTCAAAGTCTAAATCCAGCACGTGTACAAGTTGTTTGCTTCACTAAGGTCGGTACATTTCTATGTATTGCATGGTACTTGGTGATTTTTGTTAATTGCAGGAAATGTCATATTTGTATAGGAATATGAAAGGCTAAAGTCAACACGTGTACAAGTTGTTTGCTTCATTGAGGTCGGTACATTATTGTGTATTGCATGGTACTTGGTGATCTTTGTTAATTGCTGGAAATGTCATATTTGTATAGTAGTATCAAAGTCTAAATCCAGCACGTGTACAAGTTGTTTGCTTCACTAAGGTCGCTACATTATTATCTATTGCATGGTACTTGGTGATTTTTGTTAATCGCTGGAAATGTCATATTTGTATCGTAGTATCAAAGTCTAAATCCAGCACGTGTAAAAGTTGTTTGCTTCACTAAGGTCGCTACATTATTATCTATTGCATGGTACTTGGTGATTTTTGTTAATTGCCGGAAATGTCATATTTGCAGAGTAGTATCAAAGTCTAAATCCAATATGTGTACAAATTGTTTGCTTCACTAAGATCGATACATTATCGTGTTTTGCATGGTTCTTGGTGCTTTTTGTTAATTGCTGGAAATGTCATATTTGTATAGTAGTATCAGAGTCTAAATCCAGCACGTGTACAAGTTGTTTGCTTCACTAACGTCGGTATATAACTCTATTTTGCAGGATACTTGGTGATTCTTGTTAAATGCTAGAAATGTCATATTTGTATAGTAGTGTCAAAGTCTAAATCCAGCATGTGTACAAGTTGTTTGCTTCACTAAGGTCGGTACACTTTTATGTATTGCATGGTACTTGGTGATTTTTGTTAATTGCTCGAAATGTCATATTTGTATAGTAGTATCAAAGTCTAAATCCAGCACGTGTACAAGTTGTTTGCTTCACTAACGTCGGTATATTACTGTATTTTGCAGGATACTTGGTGATTCTTGTTAAATGCTAGAAATGTCATATTTGTATACTAGTGTCAAAGTCTAAATCCAGCATGTGTACAAGTTGTTTGCTTCACTAAGGTCGGTACACTTTTATGTATTGCATGGTACTTGGTGATTTTTGTTAAATGCTCGAAATGTAATATTTGTATAGTAGTGTCAAAGTCTAAGTCCAGCACGTGTACATGTAGTTTGCTTCACTAAGGACAATGCATTATTGTGTGTTGCTTGGTACTTGGTGATTCTTGTTAAATGCTCGAAACGTCATATTTGTATAGTAGTCTCAAAGTCTAAAACGAGCACGTGGACAAGTTGTTTGCTTCACAAAGGTCGGTACATTATTATGTATTGCATGTTACTTGCTGATTTTGGTTAATTACTGGAAATGTCATATTTGTATAGTAGTATCAAAGTCGAAATCGAGCACGTATATAAGTTGTTTGCTTCACTAAGGTCGGTACATTATTATGTATTGCATGTAACTTGCTCATTTTGGTTAATTATTGGAAATGTCATATTTGTATAGTAGTTATAAAGTCTAAATCGAGCACGTGCACAAGTTGTTTGCTTCATTTAGGTCGATAGATTATTGTGTACTGCATGGTACTTGGTGCTTTTTGTTGGTCACTGAAAATGTCATATTTGTATAGTAGTATCAAAGTTGAAATCGAGCACGTATACAAGTTGTTTGCTTCACTAAGGTCGGTACATTATTATGTATTGCATGTTACTTGCTCATTTTGGTTAATTATTGGAAATGTCATATTTGTATAGTAGTTATAAAGTCTAAATCGAGCACGTGTACAAGTTGTTTGCTTCATTTAGGTCGATACATTATTGTGTGTGCATGGTACTTGGTGCTTATTGTTGGTCACTGAAAATGTGATATTTGTATAGTAGTAATAATTTAAAATCAAGCACGTGTAGAAGTTCATTGCTTCATTAAGGTAGGTACATTGTTATCTATTGCAGGGTACTTGGTGATTCTTGTTAATTGCTGGAAATGTCATATTTGTATAGTAGTGTCAAAGTCTAAAACCAGTACGTGTACAAGTTGTTTGCTTCACTGAGGTCGGTACACTATTGTGTGTTGCATGGTACTTGGAGCTTTTGGTTAGTCGCACCAAATGTCATATTTGTATAGTAGTGTGAAAGTCTAAATCCAGCAGGTGTACAAGTTGTTTGCTTCACTGAGGTTGGTAAATTATTTTCTATTGGATGGTACTTGGTGATTTTTGTTAATTGCAAGAAATGTCATATTTGTTTAGTGGTGTCACAGTCAAAATCCAGCACGTGTACAAGTTGTATGCTTCACTAAGATCGATACATTATTGTGTATTGCATGGTACTTGGTGATTTTTCTTACTCGCTCCAAATGTCATATTTGTATAGTACTATCAAAGTCTAAATCCAGTACGTGTACAAGTTGATTGCTTCACTGAGGTCGGTACACTATTGAGTATTGCACGGTACTTGGTGCTTTTTCTTAGTCGCACAAAATGTCATTTTTTGTATAGTAGTGTCAAAGTCTAAATCCAGCACGTGTACAAGTTGTTTGGTTCACTGAGGTCGGTACATCATTTTCTAATGGATTGTACTTGGTGATTTTTGTTAATTGCATGAAATATCATATTTGTATGGTAGTGTCAAAGTCTATATCCAGCACGAGTACAAGTTGTTTGCTTTGCAAAGGTCAGTACAATGTTATCAATTGCATGGTACTTGGTGCTATTTCTTAGTCGCTGGATTTGTCATATTTGTATAGTAGTGTCAAAGTCTTAATCCACCACGACTACAAGTTGATTGCTTCTCTTATGTCGGAACATTATTGTGTAATGCATGGTACTTGGTGATTTTTGTTAATTGCTCGAAATGTCATATTTGTATAGTACTATCAAAGTCTAAATCGAGATCGTGTTTAAGTTGTTTGCGTCACCGAGATTGATACATTATTGTCTATTGCGTGGTACTTGGTGCTTTTTGTTAGTCGTGAAAAATGTCATATTTGTAGACTAGTGTCAAAGTATAAATCGAGCATGTGTCCAAGTTGTTTGCTTTACCCAGATCGATACATTAATGTCTATTGCATGGTACTTGGTGTTTTTTGTTAATTGCAGGAAATGTCGTATTTGTATAGTAGTGTCAAAGTCAAAATCGAGTACGTGTACAAGTACTTTGCTTCACTATGGTCGATACATTATTGTCTATTGCATGGTACTTCGTGATTTTTGTTAATTGCAAGAATGTTATATTTGAATAAAAATATCAAAGTCTAAATCCAGAACTTGTCCAATTTGTTTGCTTCACTGAGGTCGGTACATTATTTTCTATTGCATGGTACTTGGTGATTTTTGTTAATTGCTCGAAATGTCATATTTGTATAGTAGTATCAAAGTCTAAATCGTGCACGTGTACAAGTTGTTTCCTTCACTGAGGACTGTACATTATTTTCTTTTGGATGGTACTTGGTGATTTTTGTTAATTGCAAGAATGTCATATTTGTATAGTAGTCTCAAAGTCTAAAACCACCACGTGTACAAGTTGTATGCTTCACTAAGATCGATACATTATTGTGTATTGCATGGTACTTGGTCCTTCTATTAGTTGCTCGAAATGTCATATTTGTATAGTACTATCAAAGTCTAAATCCAGTACGTGTACAAGTTGATTGCTTCACTGGGGTTGGTACACTATAGTGTATTGCACGGTACTTGGTGCTTCTTCTTAGTCGCACAAAATGTCAATTTTTGTATAGTAGTGTCAAAGTCTAAATCCAGCACGTGTACAAGTTGTTTGCTTCACTAACATCGGAACATTATTTTCTAATGGATGGTACTTGGTGATTTTTGATAATTGCAAGAAATGTCATATTTGTATGGTAGTGTCAAAGTCTATATCCAGCACGAGTACAAGTTGTTTGCTTTGCAAAGGTCGGAACAATGTTATCAATTGCATGGTACTTGGTGCTTTTTCTTAGTCGCTGAAATTGTCATATTTGTGTAGTAGTGTCAAAGTGTAAATCGAGCAGGTGTACAAGTTGTTTGCTTCCTTAAGGTTGGTACATTATTGTGTATTGCATGGTACTTGGTGATTTTAGTTAATTGCTCGAAATGTCATATTTGTATAGTACTATCAAAGTCTAAATCGAGATCGTGTTCAAGTTGTTTGCGTCACCGAGATCGATACATTATTGTCTTATGCATAGTTCTTGGTGCTTTTTGTTAGTCAGGAAAAATGTCATATTTGTATGGTAGTGTCAAAGTCTATATCCAGCACGAGTGCAAGTTGTTTGCTTTGCAAAGGTCGGAACAATGTTATCAATTGCGTGGTACTTGGTGCTTTTTCTTAGTCGCTGAAATTGTCATGTTTGTGTAGTAGTGTCAAAGTATAAATCGAGCACTTGTCCAAGTTGTTTTCTTCACTAAGGTCGAAACAGTATTGTGTATTGCATGGTACTTGGTGATTTTTGTTAGTTTCTAGAAATGTCATATTCGTATAGTAGTATCAAAGTCTAAATCGACTACGTGTACAAGTTGATTCCTTCACTAAGGTCGGTAGATTATTTTGTATTGCATGGTACTTGGTGATTTTTGTTAATTGCTCGAAATGTCATATTTGTATAGTTCTATCAAAAACTAAATCAAGCACGTCTACAAGTTGTTTGCTTTACCGAGATCGATACATTAATGTCCATTGCATGGTACTTGGTGCTTTTTGTTAGTTGCTGGAAATGTCATACTTGTATAGTAGTGTCAAAGTCAAAATCGAGTACGTGTACAAGTACTTTGCTTCACTATGGTCGATACATTATTGTCTATTGCATGGTACTTGGTGATTCTTGTTAATTGCTGGAAATGTCATATTTGTGAAGTAGTGTCAAAGTCTAAATCCTGCACGTGTACAAGTTGTTTGCTTCACTAAGGTAGGTACAATATTGTGTATTGCATGGTACTTGGTGATTTTTGTTAATTGCTCGAAATGTCATATTTGTATAGTAGTATCAAAGTCTAAATCGACCACGTGTAAAGCTTGTTTGCTTCACTAAGGTCGGAACATTATTGTGTATTGCAGGGTACTTGGTGCTTGTTGATAGTCCCTGAAAAAATCATATTTGTATAGTAGTGTCAAAGTCTAAATCAACCACAACTACAAGTTGTTTGCGTCATTGAGATCGATACATTATTGTCTAATGCATGGTTCTTGGTGCTTTTTGTTAGTGAGGAAAAATGTCATATTTGTATAGTAGTGTCAAAGTATAAATCGAGCACTTGTCCAAGTTGTTTGCTTCACTAAGGTCAGTAGATTATTTTGTATTGCATGGTACTTGGTGATTTTTGTTAATTGCTCGAAATGTCATATTTGTATAGTAGTGTCAAAGTCAAAATCGAGTACGTGTACAAGTACTTTGCTTCACTATCGTCGATCCATTATTGTCTATTGCATGGTACTTGGTGATTTTTGTTAATTGCTGGAATAGTCACATTTGTATAATAGTATCAAAGTCTAAATTTAGCACTTGTCCAATTTGTTTGCTTAACTCAGGTCTGTACATAATTGTGGATTGCATGGTACTTTATGATTTTTGTTAATTGCAGGAATGTCATATTTGTATAGTAGCTTCAAAGTCTTAATCCAGAACGTGTACAAGTTGTTTGCTTCACTAACGTCAAAACATTATTGTGTATTGGATGGTTCTTGGTGAGTTTTGTTAGTTGCTCGAAATGTCATATTTGTATAGTACTATCAAAGTCTAAATGGAGCACGTGTAGAAGTTGTTTGCTTCCTTGAGGTCGGTACATTATTGTGTATTGCATGGTACGTGGTGCTTTTTGTTAATTGCTGGAAATGTCATATTTATATAGTAGTATCAAAGTCTAAATCCAACCGGTGTACAAGTTGTTTGCTTCACTAAGGTCGGTACATTATTGTCTATTGCATGGTACTTGGTGATTTTTGTTAATTGCTCGAAATGGCATATTTGTATAGTAGTCTTAAAGTCCAAATCACGCACGTGTTCAAGTTGATTGCTTCTCTAATGTCGGAACATTATTGTGTATTGCATGGTTCTTCGTGATTTTTGTTAATTGCTCGAATTGTCATATTTGTATTGTACTACCAAAGTCTAAATCGAGCACGTGTACAAGTTGTTTGCTTCCTTGAGGATGGTACATGATTGTGTATTGCATGGTACTTGGTGACTTTTGTTAATGGCAGGAAATGTCATATTTGTATAGTAGTGTCAAAGTCTAAATCAAGCACGTGTACAAGTTGTTTCCTTCAGTGAGGTGAGTACATTATTTTCAACTGGACGGTACTTGGTGATTTTTGTTAATGGCAAGAATGTCAAATTTGTATAGTAGTCTCAAAGTTTGAATCCAGTACGTGTACAAGTTGATTGCTTGACTAACGTCGGAACATTATTGTGTATTGCATGGTACTTGGTGCTTTTTGTTAGTGGCTAGAAATGTCATATTTGTAAAGTAGTATCAAAGTCTAAATCAAGCACGTGTACAAGTTGTTTGCTTCTTTGAGGTCGGTACATCATTGTCCATTGCATGGTACTTGGTGATTTTTGTTAATTGCTCGAAATGTCATATTTGTATAGAACTATCAAAGTCTAAATCCAGTACGTGTACAGGTTGATTGCTTCACTGAGGTCGGTACACTATTGTGTATTGCATGGTACTTGGTGCTTTTAGTTAGACGCACAAAATGTCATTTTTGTAGAGTAGCTTCAAAGTCTAAATTTGGAACGTGTACAGGTTGTTTGCTTCACTGAGATCGGTACATTATTTTCTTTTGGATGGTACTTGGTGATTTTTGTTTTTTGCAAGAATGTCATATTTGTATGGTAGTGTCGAAGTCTTAATCCACCACGAGTACAAGTTGTTTGCTTAGCAGAGGTCGGTACATTATTATCTATTGCATGGTACTTGGTGCTTTTTCTTAGTCGCTAAAATTGTCATAGTTGTAAAGTAGTGTCAAAGTTTGAATCCAGCACGTGTACAAGTTCATTGCTTCAGTAACGTCGGAACATTATTGTGTATTGGATGGTTCTTGGTGAGTTTTCTTAGTTGCTCGAAATGTCATATTTGTATAGTACTATCAAAGTCTAAATGGAGCACGTGTAGAAGTTGTTTGCTTCCTTGAGGTCGATACATTATTGTGTATTGCATGGTACTTGGTGCTTTTTGTTAATTGCTGGAACTGTCATATTTGTATAGTAGTATCAAAGTCTAAATCCAACAGGTGTAGAAGTTGATTGCTTCCCTAAGGTCGGTATATTATTTTCTATAAGATGGTACTTGGTGATTTTTGTTAATTGCTCGAAATGGCATATTTGTATAGTAGTCTTAAAGTCCAAATCACGCACGTGTTCAAGTTGATTGCTTCTCTAATGTCGGAACATTATTGTGTATTGCATGGTTCTTCGTGATTTTTGTTAATTGCTCGAATTGTCATATTTGTATTGTACTACCAAAGTCTAAATCGAGCACGTGTACAAGTTGTTTGCTTCCTTGAGGTTGGTACATGATTGTGTATTGCATGGTACTTGGTGACTTTTGTTAATGGCAGGAAATGTCATATTTGTATAGTAGTGTCAAAGTCTAAATCAAGCACGTGTACAAGTTGTTTCCTTCACTGAGGTGAGTACATTATTTATAACTGGACGGTACTTGGTGATTTTTGTTAATGGCAAGAATGTCAAATTTGTATAGTAGTCTCAAAGTTTGAATCCAGTACGTGTACAAGTTGATTGCTTGACTAACGTCGGAACATTATTGTGTATTGCATGGTACTTGGTGCTTTTTGTTAGTGGCTAGAAATGTCATATTTGTAAAGTAGTATCTAAGTCTAAATCAAGCACGTGTACAAGTTGTTTGCTTCTTTGAGGTCGGTACATCATTGTCCATTGCATGGTACTTGGTGATTTTTGTTAATTGCTCGAAATGTCATATTTGTATAGAACTATCAAAGTCTAAATCCAGTACGTGTACAGGTTGATTGCTTCACTGAGGTCGGTACACTATTGTGTATTGCATGGTACTTGGTGCTTTTAGTTAGACGCACAAAATGTCATTTTTGTATAGTAGCTTCAAAGTCTAATTCGAGCACCTCTACAAGTTGTTTGCTTCACTAAGGTTGGAAGATTATTGTGTACTGCATGGTTCTTGGTGATTTTTGTTAATTGCTGGAAATGTCATATTTGTAAATTAGTGTCAAAGTCTAAATCGTGTGCGTGTACAAGTTGTTTGCTTCACTAAGATCGATACATTATTGTGTATTGCATGGTACTTGGTGCTTTTTGTTCCTTGCTGAAAATGTCATATTTGTATAGTAGTGTCAAAGTCTAAATCTTGCACTTGTACAAGTTGTTTGCTTCATTGAGGTCGGTAAATTATTGTCTATTGCATGGTACTTGGTGCTTTTTGTTAGTTGCTGGAAATGTCATTTTTGTATAGAAGTGTCAAAGTCTAAATCCTGCACATGTACATATTGTTTGCTTCACAGAGATCGATACGTTATTGTGTATTGCATGGTTCTTGGTGCTTTTTGTTAGTCATTCAAACTTACCAAAGCTGGTACAGTCTATTTGTAATGAAGGTGCTTCCTCTTTTGTACCGGAGCGATATAATTCATATGAAACACATATGATTATAATAAATATTGGCCATGGTTTTTAGGGCTGAAGTTATGGATGTCATCTTTGTTTGTTTGAGTTATAGACTTTGGTTACTGACACTTAGTATTGTATTTGCGCGGTTTTTCTTTGAAGAGTCTATTTAGCTTTATGTAGCAGTGTAATGTGAGTATTTTAGTTCCGCTTATTTCCAAGAAGCTGAAGGCAAACCGTTGATACAGTTTGAGGGGTTAGTTGGAGAACAGATGGCGTCAAAGAGGAAGAAGTCCACCAAGCAGCATAGACCTAGACCTTGCAGTTCTGTGCAACAAGTATTAGAGACCCAAGATGTGAGTGACGATAATACTGTAGCTAGAAGTGATGGTGAAGGAAGCAGTGATAAAGTGTTCAGTACCAAGGAGTTCAGTGACTTGTTCGATCTTACGGACTTTGAAGAGGGTCTACGTGAACGGATGGTTGTTGCGGCTTCGATGCTAATGGGGCGTGATGCTGCATATGGGAGTGATTTCTTCACTAAGAGTGTAGGACTCTGTGATAAAGGTCCGAATTTGAAGGATGTGGTGAAGTGTTATAGTTTCATCTCAGATGAGGAGATAGGCGCGGCGTGGAAGACAAGAGTGCAGAAGGGGCGGTACGAGTTTTCAAGGTGTGAGGATGATGGCCAGCTGAAGGCGTTTGGACAACAATGCTTCAAGGTGTATGGTAATCGCCCACATAACAACTACTTTTGTCTTCGATTTCTAAGAGCCTGTTTTGCTACTTTTGTGTATGGGAAGCAAGTGAATTGGTGCACTGAGGCATTGGACCGACACCAAATGCGACAGAAGTATGCATTTCAAAATCCATCAGAACTTGGCCCAGTCGCAACGAGATGTCAGGTGGAGGGATTGTGCCGGATAATCAAAGAGCTCTCTCTGTCAGGTGATACTGTGGCTCTGCCTGATCAACAAGGACGTGACCTAAAAACAACTCTAGAAATGGAGCAACAGAAGATGATTGCAGTGCAGTCAGTCGAAGATCGCCTCCACGAATTACGACAAAGGTACAATGCTAGTCTCCAAAGGATGAGAGGTGAATCACTTGAGATTCTTGAAGAGGATTTGAATGAGAAGTATTCTTTAAAACTGAAGGAGGCAAGGCAGATTCTACGTCGAGAGGGTGCCCCTGCCCTTTACAAGGAAACCATAGCCGAGTCTGAGGAGTTGTACAAAGACCTAGCATATATGAGGGATGTTGATGCTCAAAATTGGCAGAATGTTGTTGAGTTGGAATTTCAAATGGGAACTGAGGCTAAAGTCTTGGCGGATATCAAGGAAGAGTTAGAGCTCTGTAAGAAGGAAGTCAAGGCCGCAAGGGAGCAGATGTTGATTCTAAAAACACCAAGAGTATTTGAATATCCAGAGATTCAATCTATCCCGCCCATGGGTTATCCAGGTAAAGATGCTTGTGCTTATTGTGGGCTCGGATTTATTTGGAAAGCAGCAATACTCTCTTGTTGCGGATGTTTCTTGCACCCTCCATGTGCAGCAGAGATGATTTTGTTGCAGAGTTACCAATGCTTGATTTGCAAAGACATTCTTCTAGCGTCGTCTCCACTGCATCTTTCCGAGCCTCGGGTGGCCCAGTTTGGTGGTGAGCTGAACAGTCAACAACAAGTAGAATGTACTAGCTTCACAGCAGCCTTAAAGGCAGCTAGTAATAGTATCAGGCGGCCAACAGTCAAAGGAAAGAAGAGTTGAGAAGACCTCGACATGATATCATAGAGTTTCTAAGGAGCCGCAGCATTATCGGCTACCATAAGAGGGCCAAAATTTTAGTTCTCTTTTAAATCTTAATACGAGACTTGGAGAACTCAAGTGAGCGATAGTCAGACATTCATTTTTACTCAGTGACTACTGCTTTAATCAAACGTATAAAAGACTTGCAATATATTTTGAAAGTTCATTGCTTTGTTTATCGACTATAACTAATTGCAGCAATACAGTAAAAACTTATAAACATAATGTCAACGTGGAGAAACAGATATTTCTTACCGCGAGGGGGATGGAATGGGTGAGGGATAAGGAGAGACCGCGAGGGAGAGGGGAGGGGGGAAGGGTAGGGAGTGACCGCGAGAGGGAGGGAATGGCTGAGGGATAGGGAGTGACCGCGAAGGGGAGGGAATGGGTGAGGGATTGGGAGAGACCGCAAGGGGGAGGGGAGGGGGGAAGGGTAGGGCGTGACCGCGAGGGGGGTGGGGGATGGAGAATTGGAGAGGGACACAGAGTGACCGCGAGGGGGAGGGAGGGGGGGAGAAGATAGGGAGTGATTGCGAAAAGAAGGATAAGGAGGGCAAAAAAAAAATATGAGAAGAAGAAAGAAGAAGTGTGAAAAAAGAATTAAAAGAATAAAGAGGAACAAGAAGGAGGAAGACGGGTGGAAAAAAATTTAAAAAAATAAAAAAATAAACAAGAACAGGAGGAAGGAAGAAAGGTGTATAAAAAATTAAAAATTAAAAGAGGAACAAGAAACAAGAGGAAAGAGGAAGGGTGTAAAAAATAAAAATAAAAAATAAAAAATAAACAAGAATAGGAGGAAGGAAGAAAGGTGTATAAAAAACTAAAAAATAAAAGAGGAACAAGAAACCAGAGGAAAGAAGGGTGTAAAAAATAAAAATATAAAATAATAGAGGAATAAGAACAAAAAGAAAGAAGAAGGGTGAAATAAAATTTTAAAAATATAAAAATAAAAGAGGAATCAAGGGTTACGTGAATTGTGATTAGTCATGATTATGTTGGTTAGCGTCCTATGTTGTACCATTCCTTGTTGCATAAGTATCCCATTAACCCATCTCCATGGGATTCCATTGTTCCAGTTTATGGATTCCAATTCTTCCCACTCTTCCTATCTTTCCATCATTTCTGAATTCCCCTCCCTCCCTACCACCAAAGTTCTCATACACCGAGAGGCGCCAAACAGTGGAGGGGAAACAATTTAAAAATTAAATTAAAATGAGAAGTATAACACCCTTCTCTAAGAAGAAAAATTACAATTGAAAAAAAACAAATGGAAAAGAAGAAAATGAAACAGTGGAAGGTCTTAAATCACAACGACACCCAGGAGTTAAGATTTTATAGAAAAAGAAAAAGAAAATAAGAGCCGGGGCATAGAGGGAGAGGGCCACTGGAGAGGGAGAGGGAGAGGGAGGGGAGAGGGACAGGGAGAGGGAAAGGGAGAGGGAGAGGGATAGGGAGAGGGAGAGGGAGAGGCAGAGGGATAGGGAGAGGGAGAGGGAGCGGGTGAGGGAGAGGGAGAGGGAGGGAGAGGGAGATGGATGGAATGGGAATGATACAAAGGGGGGGGGAGGGGGGGGGGGGGGATAGAGAGAGACCGTGAGGGGGGGAAGGTGGTTGGAGGGGTAGTGAGTGATTGCAAAATAGAGGGAATGGAGAGGAGATGGGGGGTAGGAAGCTGAAAAAAAAGGGGATATAGTGGTTCAGGGAATATGGAGTGAACGTGAGGGAGAGGTAGAGGGTGGGGGATAAACACAGTTACATATTAATCTCGGCCATTTGTATGCCTAAGTCACGTAACTGGTATTAAGGACTACTAAAGCATGGTAAAGAATTAACTACAAACAACCATAGATTAATAAAACAATGGAACTTAAACCTGGAGTCATTAAACTTAATCAGTATCAAAAATAGAAACCTAGTACATGTAAAAATAAAAAATTCGAAGTTTAAATTTCCAATACATGTAAAACTAAGTGCTCAAAAGCTTATTTCTTCTTCGCCTTCTGAAGCACTTAAATCTAGAAAAATGCAAGCTCTGGGATCAAATTTTCCGAATGGGGAAGATGAGCCGCTTGAACTTTGGGATGATTGTTCTGCCATTTGAATAGCCGCACTTTCTGCATAGCATGGAAGCACAAGGTCTGCAGTCGTTGGTGACTCCCATCCAACCCAAAAGCGACTCAAACTTAGACTACATTGATCAAATCCAGTTCAAAGGTCACATTAAATGGTCGCAATTTAGAATTATAAATTAGAGAGTTGAATTACATATAACATAAAAGACTTACTTACAAAGATTAATTTGTTCCACATCTGGGAGTTCTTCTTCATCATCATCTAGCGCTGATTCATCCGTAGTAACCGTAATAGCTGCAGGCTGAAGAGGCTGTAAAACCTCTTTATAGAGTTCAGTGTCAGCTTTGAGGGCCAAAATGTGTCTGCCTGTATTCTTAGCGGCTCGAATGGAAGCCCCTGTTTCATGCAACCAGACTCAGAAATCAAGATAAATAAAAACAAAACCAACTAGAAAATAAAACCCGGGAAATATTTCACTACAATGTAGGCACCTGTTCCAGCGATTAAGTCTATAACATTTCCATTGTCTGGGCAAAGGCCTGTTATAAGTAACCCCATGAAGGATATTGCCTTCTCCTTGGGACCTCTCCAAAGCGTCCCATCCATTTGAACCTTATGAGCCGTATCCTGCGTGACGACGTTATTGATGCACTCGTCTTTTTCCAGTTTCACTTTGCCAATCCGAGGATTGGTCTTAATCTTCAACTCCTTTGGTTGCCTCAATGATAAGGGAATGGAACGGACCATCAGGAGCGCTTTGAACTTTAGAGTCTGTAAAAACAAGAAACGCTGTAAGCACCGATTAGGTAAGGATATAAAATAAAAACATGAATTGTAGTCATTTTGGGAGTCGTGCTTACATATTTTGAAGGGTTGGACGGGTGAGCAAGGTGCATTGAGTTGATAATCGTCCACTCGTCCTTCACCTTGAGATCATTTTTCTTTAGAAAAGATTTGATCTCTCTCCTTAGTTGCGGGCTCTCGGGATAGAATATCAGTAGAGCACCGTCATCGTGTAAATACCCCCCGCAGAATCCAATCATGAACTTGAGAAAATCCTTAATAGCCATGTTCCAAGCTGGCACAATCGGAGGAACACTGGAAAGACTAGGGACAAGGAGTCCATCCGGAAACTCTACAATAATGAAGTCCGCGGCTGGTTTCTTAACTAGTCTCCTCTAAAAAAAATTTGTTTTCTTTCGCCGACCTATACAAGATAAACACAAATCTTACATTAGTTGGTGTAAAATGCAGTGGAATGGATGGGATTGGGGTAGCCGCAGTTGCAATGCCGCTGCCGTCAGAGCTCGAAAGAGAGACAGATGAATGAGGAAATCATTAGAGGAACGAATTTGAGAGGAAATCATTGGGCAGGACTAGATGTAAGGAGTATATGAGTATTCGAGGAGTAGGGAGAGAAGGAGGTATGGTGGCAACGCTTGCGCTGCCGTTGCCGGCAGTGCTCGTAATTTGAGTAGCGAAGAAGTAGACAGAGCATAGAAGGGGGGAATCTCGGAGGGAGGGGGGTGGGCTGAAAGGGAGGTTTGGTAAGCACCCTTGCACTGCCGTTGCCGGCAGTGCAAGAGGAAGAGGCAAGCAGGGGAAATAAAAGGGAGGATAGAAGGGAGCTGTAGTATGGCTACTAGCGCTACCTTTGTAGGACGTTTTAGTGCAAAAAAGAATTGACTATCCCGCATGCAAGAGGATGTAAGTCGAGGAAAATACAGTGTGCTGTAATGGCACAAAGTTGGATAATAGAAGCGAAAATCTAATCTGCAAGGCAATAATTAAAAATGAGCTAGTGGTTAAAATATTTGCCTTGTTCAGGAATGCATTCATCTCATCGTATGCTGTGAGAAACTTCCCATGTTTAGCTTTATAGTCTAGCATCCCGTGCACGGAGTCATTGATGATAAGGACTTCGGTGACTGCTGTCGAGGATGTACCACCTTGAGACTGGGACATTGATTTCACGGAAGGTGGTGTGAAATCCATGGCTCGATTCTCGAGCACTACCACCACAGGTAGTTTTGCGCCACCCTCCGCTCTCGAACCTTGACCACCTCGCTTTTTTGCCAGAGGCACCTGCGTAACTGTGGTGTTGGTGTTCACGGTGACTTCATCTTGCTGGGTGTTTGCCACATTAAGTGCAGGGACATCCTCGTCGTCCTCTTCGTCATCGACATCTGATGCCTTGCGCTTACCAGCACGGGACGTCCCCGGTTTGGCTGCGCCCTTACCCTTTGGAGTGGATTCTTGAAGTGATCCTGATGAACGCCGCGAGGGTGCAGATGCAGGCAGCTTGGATAAAGCGGGTTGCAAGGAGTCACGAAGGGCAATATCGAATGATGACGGTTTTCCAGGTGGGCAATCCAGGTACCAACCGCATCGCTCATAATGGCATGGGTCCCAAGCCTTCATAATTTCTGGTGTCAACATGCAGTCACTCCCATTGGTGTCTAAGTAGTTCGGGAAAAATGACCGTACCTTCGATATGGCCTTTCAAGGGAAAAGGATATACTTGAAGTATCTGTAAATCACCCTCCGAAGTGCAGGGAAAAAGTTGGGTTGAGTCTGCGGTGTCTTGTTTTTGTGGACCGGATCTTGACCCTTGAATTCCCTGAAGAAGCCGTGTCCCAAAGGCGATTCCGCATTGCTTCCACGTAATCAAATATTTTGTCTATTGGGTCCTGCCCATCCGGGTTGTACTCAATATGTACACCCATGTCCTCTATCACGATGTTGAAGAGCTCCTCGGCTTCGACCGCCAACTGCGAACAAATCGAATGAACCAATTAGCGAACATCTAAGTAGGATATTTACGACTGAGAGACGCACACGTACCTTTCGCAGCACTGCCGGCACCGGAAGCTTCGCATGCTGACCCGGTACCCACTTGCGTGGGACCTTCCTTCCGCATTGACTCGGGTCGAGTCAACTTCCACCTGTCGTTGCCCTCTTGAGCACTGCCGGCAACGGCAATGCTTCAAGGGACACCGTTGCGCATACTAGTGCATGAGGACACCGGCGCGTATACAACTGCATCTAAACACCGGCACGTATTCTACTGCATTGTTGCACATACCTCCATCAAACACATTCCCTGCATCCTAAAACATGAAAAGAACAATCCATTTCTAAACGATGTCCGAAAAAAATTTCTTTGGAAACCGGTGTGACTCCCAAATAGCTGCCGAGGAGTTCCATCTTTGAAGCCATTTAATCTTCATCTTATTTGGCATCGCAGACGTTGCAAACATCCATAGCTTCTCTTTTAGCATCTCGGCTTGGTCATCATATTTCTCGTAATGGATTTTAATTTCCTGAAGGAACTCCGGTCTGAGGTCTGGATCTGCAATAGGCAGTAGCTTTCTAAGCTCGGACTGTTGACTGTCTTCCACTTTCTTCACAGCCAAATTAATCCAGTCATCAACAGACTTGTTAGTCCACTGTCGCTCCTCTGGGTATTTCTCGTAAATTTTTTGCTCTGCCATCGCAGCAGCCTCAGCAAGTTTTTGCTGCAAGATGCGAACCAAATAACATAAAGTTCAGTTGTCAATATTTACCTTTGCGACATAAATACACATGGAAATAAAAAAATAAGCCGCAATCATACCAGGTTAAGGATAGAGTTCAGGGACTCTAGAGTTAACGTATACCAGGTCCTTGTCCGCCCAGCCTGTTTGGTCTTAGCAGCTTCGAGAGCAGCGCTGGAGACAAGACCTTCGAAGTATGATATAGGCTGGGGCGCTATGCTTTGAATCCGATATAACTTGTGAACGATATTTGCCTTCACGTGACTCTTTTGATTTCTCCTGCATTATATAGAATCGAGTTGTTAAGGCTAGGCATTAATGGCCGCATTGAATTTTTGGACTGGATTTCATTAAAAAGGAATTGCTTAGATTTCAAAACAAATGGATTTATGTCAAGATCAGACTTACCAATTGACGTCGTGGAGAACCGATACCACGGCCGGTACATCTCCCTTGGGATCAAGGATAATACTATCTACAGAATAGTGCCACGTTATGTCACCCTTATGGAACTCATCGATGAGTGGCATCAAAGCCTGCAATCGGTGATTCCCATCCCATACTATGAACATCATATTGGAGAAGATACATAGATCCTCGTCAGCTTGCAGTAATCTCTCAAACTTGTCGTTCACCAGCCTCCACTCTGGACTCCATTTTTTGGATATTTCATTAATAACCTCGGTTGAATGTCCATTGTTGTCAACATAGGCCACATAAAAAAAGCCATTTCCCTCCATATACCCGCTGGCGATGAAGTAAGAAGCCAAGTTAGAGACGTCGCTTTTGAGGTATGGCCGAACCACTAGCAGCGATATCATTCTACATAGGGGCATCTTTAGTCTGCACTTCGCCCTTGGCTCCCACTTCAGTGCGTCCAAACAGGACGCAGTATTCCGAGTAGCGGCTCCAACAAGATCATGAAGTTTAAAATTATCCTCACTTTGAGGTAATAGAATCAGGTCTGGATTTGTAAAGAAGAACAAACACAGAAGCATCTCTGTTAGCAAACGATTTCTAAACATAATATATTCCCCCAGAATGCTTCGCCGGCAACCGCATTAAGCTCTACAAGGACATAAGAAGAATAATGAAAACCTTAGAATGAGAGCAAATATGCTGGAGATAAAAGAAGAGTCGGCACGGCAACTATAATAAAACGTGATTTAAAAATATTAAAGGTCTGTCCAATATAGCTGTCTGCAAGAACAACGACCAATATGTGACTTATACAACAGCCACGAAGAATTAAGAGACAAAAAATGAGGCTACAGAAAGACAGTCGCCGCTGCAGGCAGTGTAATTCCAGACGCCTAGAAGCATTTGTAGGTCGAGGTCAGTAGGTGATGCCGGCAATGGTATCGCATTTATCTCTGAGATGAGAAATTCTAATCCCTCGAAAATGCCACCTCTTGCAATGGCAGTGCTCCAGATAGATGCTTAGAGAAAACTGAAACTCGCGGGGATGGCCACCTTCGAGAACGGCATGTCACCTGAGATGTATCCAGTTTATCTCTTAAACTTCGTCATTTCGCGTTGCATTGGACTAAAACACAGCCATATCCGCCCCCCTAGTACCTGCCGTTGCCGTCTATGCTATAATGGGTCTTAATTTCTTAATTAAAAACAGAAAAGAGGGTACAATGCGTTATAGTAGAGGCATTTTGTGCATTGTACACCATGAAAGACCACAATACCAATGTTGAAAACTAGGACTGCAGCAAATTTGGTCAATGCCGTTACCGGCAATGGCTACGAGGAACAACGGAAATTCAGACATTAATTCCAAACATAATCATCATGCTAACGATGCCGTCAACGGCAGTGCAACAAATACGGTTTTAGAGTTATGTGGTTTAGCCTCAAAATGGCCTTTGCCGCTGCCGGCAATTCAAAACTATAGGATAAAAAAATCTGGAAATGTTAACCTTGAACTGAAGCAATCGCCGGCAGGGTATGTGGCGTTCTAAAATTGCAGATATAAGGACACTAAAAAAGCTGTGAGCCGGCCTCAACCGAATCCCTCGGACGTGGTGATGGTTTGTAGCGGACTGTCCTTCTAGCTCTTATTGAGCGATGCCGTTGCCGGCATTGCTATCGGCCAGGATAAGAAACACCCAAGGCTCACTGCCAATGCTGGCTGCTCACTTGATATGGACAATGATTCGAGAAAATATTCATAATATTAGTGCGGTTGAAATGTAACTCCTCTGTATATCGATTAGAAAACATAAACACTGAATTGAATGGAGCACTATTTCGACATGGGATTCCGAACCAACAGTTGTCATCAGAACCGTCTACCTTGCAAATGACCGACCTGAATGTAAACTTGGTAACGGCATCAGTTTATTGCAGGTCCTAGAAACAAATCGCCGGCCTTAAGAACTCTGAAAGCTCGGAATTCGGACATCAGAAGGCATTCTCTCCCCTGAGAATGTAGCCCCAACCGAACTTTTGCCGTTGCCGGCAATGGTCTCCAAATGGCCATACTGCCAACCTAGGTTACTACTTTAGAGGTGCACTGCCGGCAACGGCATTGCGTTCGGGAATGCCGGCAACGGCAATGTGTTCGGCACTGCCGGCAAAGGCAGTGGCACAGCAAGATAGCAGGTCGAATCGGCTTACCGCTAGTCGCTTGTTGGGTCATCCTGCCTTCTGTCTCGTCCTCCTCAGCCCCGTCAGTCTGCATAGTATTCTCCGCCACGCCGGCGTCCCCCCCTCTACCTGATTGCGTAGTGCCGTTATCAACCCCGCCAGAGTGCATGGTCTCGTCCCGCGCGCCGCTTGAGAGGGAGCCGCCGTCCCCTGCCTCCCCTAAGTGCATCGTGCTCTCCCCAAGTTGATCCTTATCAACCTCTGCCGATCCAGGCTGATCTTTATCAACCTCCATCGATCCTGAATTCGATACTCTCTTGCGGCTTGAATGCGGCCTCTAGAAAGCAGCCAAGTTGCTGCTCAGACCCTCAAGACGTTATAGCAACCCTAAAGCAAAACTTCAAGGGGATGGGGACAATAAGTATACCATTTCGCAGTTACACAATGAGTTGAAGGACGCTTGCGACGGCTATGATGCGACAGCCATACTCGACATCAACTTCAAATGTAAAAATCAGTACGAATCTCATTCTAATCCAGAATGGCTAGTCACGATGAAGCCAGAGGGAAAACATATCAGATAAGCGCAAATTAGGCTATCAAAGTAAGAACACACGTAGTTTAAAAATATTGTTACTTTTATATTTACTGCTGACCTAGTTGTTTATATCTCTTCTTTGTAACTTGTACAGCCCATCACATAGTTTAGAATCATGACCTATCATGAGAGCGAATTGTTATTGTATGTATGTATGGCTTGACGTGACTTGCCTCATTAATAAATGCAGGCGCTGCAATACATCTGATTGTGACACAATTACCTAGACTGCAGGTGTATTATAATTGAATTAGCTCCCATGTGTAACCTAGTTATCCATAGTTTAATCATTCACTAATATTTGAAAACTAAAGCAAGGAAAAAGCAACATTGTTGACAAAATCAAGAAAGTATGCGTGGTCAAAAAACATTCTCTGAACTCACCTCAGTCTCGTTTCTTACACTCTTTCCAGACTGCACAGTCCTAGCGTTCCTTCCACGACGTTCCTACTGTTTCGTGTTCTGTCTTGTTTCTCGACTCACAGGGATAGGCGTCTCTTGAAACTCAAGCACTCTAGTTATACCACTCTTTTCAAACCTCTCATTAAGTTTCCTAATCCTTGCCATCCTACTATTAGCCAATGCCTTCGGATTGCTATAATGCGTAGCCCTCCTCCTTCTCTTCTTCTTGGTCTCTGTCTGCATGTCACTTGAAAACCAGAACTAAAAGAGCGAACCTCATTGACACTCAGACTAAGTACCAGCCCTCAGACCTCAGCTCTAAAGACTTACATAGAAACTTGCAATAGGTATATAAACCCAAAGTGCTATGCACTTGACCTAAGTTGCTCTCTGCCCCCTAGGACTATAATAAACAGAGTAGCCCTTAAAATAAACCAACAACTAGTTAGCATCAATGATACATTCTATATTCAAAACATTCGTCTATTTTTTTCTAGAAAAGACGGCTACTACTAATCACAGAGAATTTGGTGAGCAAATAGAATTCTTAGCATGATGTTTCGATTAGAATCGGCGGCTACTTGATAAAAATATTTTTCATGCCAGATAACCTAACGAACTTCATTCGTTCATTGATGTGTTTTTTTGAAAATTAGGTGGGTCCTGACGGTTAGACTATTGCATAAATTGATGACAATCGAAGCAAAATTCCTCTCATTCTAGAATTTCAAATTCTTTACTCCAGTACTATCCTCTCTCACTGCGATGGCTCATCTCCCTGCAGACAGAGTGTTAGGCATGGCCGTGCTTAGAGCACATGGTGTTGGAATTCCACTTACAGTACGTGTAGATGAGGATGGGTTGGCACTTGCGACGGCACAACGCCTGAGCCTCAGATTTCACTATAGAGAGGACACCGTTAGTATAGAGGAAGAGATTTATGACGATGAGACTAATGAGATCACACATAGGCTAGATCAGATTTCTGAGAAAGATGATGATGATAAGAGGTTCTGGAACCTTTATATGGTAGGTACAGATTTTATGGTCTCACAGAGTTCCAGATGCAAGCGTCCACTGAGATTCTAATTCCTTGTCGATCATCTACTTGTACTATTCAGACTCCTCTGCCTTGTGATGTCAAGGTGAAGGTAGAGCCTGGCTTAGATACTCTTGCTGAGACGCCTGTCATAGCCCTTTCCTCAGACGAGGAGACTAGTCCTCTAAAAGC
This sequence comes from Ceratodon purpureus, assembly GCA_014871385.1. NCBI lineage: Eukaryota > Viridiplantae > Streptophyta > Bryopsida > Pseudoditrichales > Ditrichaceae > Ceratodon > Ceratodon purpureus. The sequence continues at coordinate 27,658,711 of CM026426.1, forward strand.
ATCAATTGATGTTCCAAGACAAGCTGTAGAATCTAGCATGCCAACTACACTTCCAGACAAATGTGCCAGTACCTCCAATCTTCAGAAGAAGAGGTTGTTAGTGTAATTTCGTTTATTAGGAAACGTGCGGAGAGACCAAGGAAGAAAAACATTCTCAAAAAAATAGATTATTCATTGGTGAGACACGAGAAGGTTGAGTACTTGCCTGCAGTGTTTGACGGTCCAGTAGTTTTTGAGCTTCCCCCAGTTGGTAAAGGAGCTGTTAAGATGCAGGCCAAGGCACTGCAAGGAATGGACAAGCGTTACAATGGCCATGTCTAGACCAAGATAAAGACCACCAACATCACTAATCACGTTGGCCTTTCGTTTCGCTACTCAATCTGCGCTGGTTGGCTGCGATGCAACAACAAAGACTGTGATTTTCTGAACCGTCAGCCTCGAATTGCCAAGGTCAACGAGACGGAGTTTGAAGGATGTACCCTTCAAGCGTTTCTGGTGGGTCAGCCACCCCCAGCAGATTCAACATTGGTCTGCAAGGTATGTAAGGAACCTCCCGCATGTATTGCTATATGTGGAGCTAAGATTTATTATGTTTCTGGAAAACTAAATCAGACTAGGGCATGTATCCATATTGGGACTCATGATCACCCAGTCAAGGTAGGGGACTATAAGGACTCTAAGACGGAGATCAATAGCCTGATCGAGGAACAAGTTGAGAATACTCTTGGAGCTAAGAAGAGTGCGGTTGTGTTGGAGGCAAGGTCCTGATTGGCAGTTATCTTCTTCAGCCAGAAGACACACCCCCGAGGAAACTGACGATGGAGGAGCTTGTTCCCGTACTTGACCGGTGCAAGGACATGGCTTCCCCAAATATCCGCAACAAGGTGATGACATTCAGGCTGCTGAGAAGGTACGGCATCATGGACGCCATCAAAAAGCTCCGTGGTATCAGTCTATGGGCCTATGTCCAAGAGAACAAGTTTCCAGGCCAGGGGGCTAATCTTGACAAGGTATTCCTCTTCAAGATGTCTGAAGTTGGACCAGTAAGTGGCGTCGACTTGGTGAGAAGAATGCAGCCCAATGGAGATCTGCAAGACGTATGGGTCATGTTTGATCATGTGAAAAGAGTAAAGTACTGGACCACAATGGCCTGCCACGTGTACGACTTGACCTATTGTCGTGTCATGACGATTGCCACATGTGACATGCAGTCTGAGGATTGCAAGGCCCAAATTCTTTTTTGGCAAAACCTCAACCTGGTCATGGAAAGCAATGGCGTCAAGGCGCCAAACTTTAAGGGCTTCATGGCGGACAACGATCAAGCGAACTGGAATGCAGTTCGAATTGTGTATGGAAATGGCAAGAAGGAGGACTTGATGGTGGACAGAGAGAGAACTTGCATGTTCCACTGGACACAATCCATGGTCAATCACACGGAGAAGCACATCCCCGAGGAGCTGTGGGAACAGCACAAGAAATTGTGTCACCTGTACAGAAAAGCGCAGAGTATGGAAGAAGCGGATACCTTGTACAACGCCCTGCGCGCTTGGTAGGTATCCGCAGGAATAGTGTCGGAGAAGGCCCTGAACAAGCTCGAGCTCTAGCTTGCATTCTCGCATTACCGTACTCGACAGTGGAGAGGCTTCATGACCCAGGTACGATAATTCCTATCGAACTTATTCTCCTACTTCTTCAAATTAATCTCTCTCGTCAAGGTTGACTTATCAATTCTAAAGACTTTGTGTGCTTCCCTTGCAGAAATTTACAGAGGAAGAATTTTCAGAGATGCCTTCATGCAACGTGGCTGAAACTGTCCACAACAAATGGCTACAAGCTTCAGGGAACAACGGTCAAGATTTGTATGTTGCAACTGTGGACGACTTCGTCCGTGCGTTTCTACAAGTCGTCAACTTTTAGCAGTTCTTGAAAGGTGACGTGGGCGGCACGGGACCATCCAAGAAGGAACTCAAGCTAAGGAATGCTGAACGCAGGGCAAAGCAGACAGGAAACCCCATACTTTTAGAGGATGCGATGTTGGAGATGCCCGGTGCACATGAGTTTTGTACAAGACTGCCTCACATGGCACGAGAAGAAGTGTTTGGGTCTATCAAATGGAAGGCAGACCTTCTCATTGGAGCTGAAGAAGAATCACATCGTCCGGACAAGGTAAACTATTCTCGTCCTAAAGGTTCAGGACGTGCTGTAAGGGCTCGCACTGTGGCGATGCCTGTCATAGTGGAAGATGACATCGAAGTTCAACCTACGGCAGCAACATCCCAGGATACCCCATCATCACCAGTGAACGAGAAGGAGGTTCGACATGTCAATGCAGTTGAAGAAACCAGGGTAAATGTCAAGGAGTGGCACATTTCGAGACTCCTCAAGACTTCTGCCAAGTGCTGCTCGGCACAGAGAGCAGTTACGAAAAAGAAGTGTACTGAGAAGATTGTAAGGGGTGCTAATTTGACTGCAGCGCCTACCTACACCGGAGTCTGGACCAACTTTTGCAGAAACATAGCTGAGAAGACAGAATTCTTCTTCTGCTCCGAGGACATCGAGAGGTGTGTAATGGGTACGAGACGCAGGTGGGTTGCCAAATACTCTAAGGACCAAGAGATGCCTCCGATTCCAAAGGTTTGGCCGGTGAAGCTAGGTACAAACCTAAATCTCACAGAAATTCGAGCACTTGAAGCGGTAGGGTTTCAACTCCCAAAGAAGATCCCCGTCTCCCCGAGACGCCTCTTCTTTGCTGCCCCACCTCCTGCAGAATTCTCTTATTGCAAGCACCTTTATTACATTCTATTGAAGGTCTGCAATCGGGACCCTAATGCCGATCTTTTCATCCATGCGCCCACCTTCAGTTTCAACGAGGTCAAGATAGTCCTAGAGAGTGGAATCTTGACTCACCCTTTGGCAAAAAAATAGTAAGCAGAGTACTTTTCCTGGACAGATATTCACCTAGTGGACGATGGTTTAGGGTGAGGCTATGTCTTTTGTGATTGAATTTTTCCTTATACTGAGTCAGCAATACAAATCTCGTATTGCCTATTTCAATATAAAGATTTGGTCACTCACATTTATTACATTGTGTAACAATAGCTTTTGCTTTGAACAAGTGCCCTCTGTTTTTTCTATCCAGTAACAATTGCACTATACTTATGCCATCAATACATATTAATAGCCATTTTACTCTTTGAACTTAATGAGTTTAGGTATCCCTCTTGCATTTTCAGCATAATTACCAACCTTTAGCTGTACTACAGGACAAGCTACATCCACGTTCACAATTCGTTCCCCTCTTAGCACTTATCGTAGGTGGGGACGTTTCAACAATAGACGAACTGCACTCTTTCCTCGCAATGCTTCTCTAGAATAAGTCCCAGGTGGAATCTTCCCAACCTTGGAATATGCATGAGGTGGCAATGGCACAACCGGCTCCTCTTCAAGTACTACAAGACAACTTGGCTCTTCTACAGCCAATGGTTCTCCTACCACGTCTAATGCTACATCCAAGTCACCATTTCCAGTATGATCTTCACTGTACCCATTCTCCTCAGATTCCCCCTCAACCTCCACAAACGGATGAACTGGGCCTTCCACATCGTCCAGTGAAAGAGCAGTATCCCCGGCATCTTCCACAGCCTAAACACCTACCTTCAGGAACTTGCTTCCAGAGGAGAATGAACAAAGAGGAAGAGACCTTCCGTTGCCACCACTTAAATATCCATGAGGTAGGTGCTTGGCGCCCTTGAAAGCTGGAAAATATAATATTAAACGGATTTCATCCTACTGAATGGGGTGACTTGGATAATTAACATTATATTCTTTGATATGGAAACAAAAAAAAATTAAGCAAAATCAGAGGCGTCACTATTAAAAGTAGTTTTCAAAGGAAAATTTTAGAAAAAATAAAGATCCGGAAAAATGAAATAAAAATAAAGTCAGAGGTTGGAAGTAAAGCTTAAGAAATGCAACTCAAAGAGGGTGTTTGTACACCAAGAGAATAACAGGGCCATAAATGAAAATTGAAATGTGAAAACATGTTTAGAATTGAAAAAGAAAAAAAAACTAGAGATGGATCTGGAGAAAGTTTGCAGAAACAGATTCAAATGAAATTAATAAAAAAAATATTAGAAAAATAAAAAATAAAAAATAAAAACTAAAGGTTGAAAATAAAGATCAAGAAAGGGAACTCAAAAGGGGTGTTCGTAAAATAAGGGAAAACAGAACCCAAAAAAGAAATTGGAATGGGAAGAAATATTATAGTTAAAAGTGAACAAGGAATAATTAAGAAGAAAATTAGCAACCAAATTGGAAGATGAAAAGGGAATAAAAATCATTGATGAAAGAAGGATATAATAGAGTAATAGAATAGACAAACAGAGCAGGAATTGAAATGATGGATAGAACGAAAGATCATGGGGAGGGAAACAAATTCAATAATTAAAAAAAAGAAAAATAAAAATTATTACTATAATGAAGAATGGAATGAAAGAATTTAAGTAATATGATGAAAAGGACGTATCACTATAAAAGTTAGTTTATCTATCGTACTCACTTCCAACAACAGACACATAGGAACCGATGAGGTAGTAAACAATTATTAATGAAACCCTAATTCTAACCACGAGTATAGGGTAATAATTTTCAAAAAGTATCTAAATCCACGGTAATATGGTAATAATTTCTAAAAAAGTAACTGAATCCACGGTAATAGGGTATCTAAAATTAGAACAAACATGGGAATATTCCTGGAATATTCTATTTTTTATTTATAGAATTTATTTTTAATAAAAAATTACTATTTTTAGATTTAGGACCTCATTATCTGCTCTCGGCTCTCCAAATCTCCGCTCTCCGCTCTCCGCTCTCCGCTCACCGCTCACCGCTCGCATACAAGTCTCGCCCGTACTAGAATAAAAAATATCCCTGGCAAAGGATTGTCGGAGGCGAGAGCATTAAATCTAGAGTTCCTCGAATGCTGGAGAAGCCGGTGGAGAAGGTGGTGATGGACTGTTTCTCGGATGGGACTCATGTAAAGGGAGCTGAACTAGAGCTAGATTCAGGAGACGATTCTTCTTCTAACGAAGAGGACAACAACAAGATAACCCCCTTACCTTCAAGCTCCGGCACTACCGTCTCAGGTGAAACTTCGGAGAGCAGTGATGGTGAATCGACGGAGGGTCGAGAGGATGTTGGAGGCGTTGTTGCAGGAAGGAAGAAGAGGGATGAAGGAGCGGGCGTCATTGGGAGTGGAAAAAGAAAGGGCAAGGCAACTAGGGTTCTTAAAAGCGGGAGGAAGAAGGGCGAGTCAATGGAGGATCAGCCAGCTAAGGAAGGGGACGGCGCTGCAGAAATGAAGAAGGGACACCCTGTTGGGAGCGGGAGGAAGGTTTGTGAGGCAATGGAGGAGGAGAAAGCTAAGGAAGGGGACGGCGCAATAGTGCCGAAGAAGGGTCCAACTGTCGGGAGCGGGAGGAAGAAGGGTGAGGCTGTAGAGGAGGGGACTGCTGAGGAGCTAGACGGCGCTGCATTGCCGAAGAAGGGTGGCGGTCCGACTGTTGGGAGCGAGAGGAAGAAGGGTGAGGCAGCGGAGGAGGGGACAGCTGAGGGGCTACACATCGAATTATCGCCAAAGAAGGGTGGTGGAGTTGGGAGCGCGCGGAAGAAGGATGAGGCAGTGGCGGAAGGGGATGGTGCTATAGAGAAGGAGAAGGGATCACTGACACCGAAGGAGAAAGAGAAGGAAGATGAATCGCAGCCCGCGAGGAAGGAGACACCGAAGCCAGGGTCGCAATGCGTGGTGGGACGCAAGGGCAAGTTGCTCTGGGGAGAGTATGGTAAGAATAGAGTAGCCACGGTCTCAGGTTTTGTAGATACATTGGTGCAGGTGGAGGCTGCAACCAAATTCATGGCGGTTTCAAGACGGAAGGCGGAGGGGGGAATAAACGAGAGCATGGCTGCGGCAAAGGAGAAGGGCTCCATGGAAGCAGAGGAGGATATGGAGGATACAGTGGTTGTTATGGAGGAAACAAGACCCAAGATTGAAGTCCCTCGCGTGACAGATGATGAGCCTGCGGAAAGAGAGAGAGAAGAACTGTCAAAGGGTCATACGCCCCGATCACCTTTCAAGTTGAGATCAAGGAGACAAAAGGGTCCAACTGTGGAGGTGGACTCAGGGCCGCGACTTGAGGGGACGATAGAGAATGTTTATTCCGCTGACAAGACCACATACAAGGAGCTGGCTGGGATTGTTGGGGGGAGTGGGAGTCCCGTTGCTGTTCTTGAAGCCAATGTGCGGACTAGAGCACGCACCGCCAAGGAGGCTGAGCAAGCGGCTGAGGAATCCCCGGCATCGACCATGGCTAAGGGTCGTAAGAGTGAGGGCAAAAAGAATGAGAAGGGAAAGGGCGACAAGGTAGGTGGCGGAATCTCACAAAAACGGCGGAGAGGCGGCACTTAGAATGAGGGCTTGAGCAATCTAAAGATTGCTTTTAGTATTTTAGTTTTTTTGGTTTTTAATCTATTGAGCTGCGGTAGAATGCTTGTATAGAACGGATTTGCAGGTATATTAATGTATCTTACCTCATCACTGAGGTCTTCCTAACATGGAAGGGTTACAACTTGTGTACTTTATTTTCCATGCTGATGTGTTATTTGCAATCCATTGTGATTTCTTTGCATTTGTACCTATATTAGTCTTCCCCAGCAGCCTTGGAACTTTGCATTTCTATTTTTAAGAGTATGACGAGGGGAAGATGGTCTATTGGGATGGGAATCTACCACGCCGAAGCTTGATATGATGCAGCAGATTTGTCTAAGGGACTCGAGAGGATCCCCGTCCTTGTTGGTCAGTTTCATACTGCAATGACTTATTTTCAATATATTAATTCTAGCTTGGTCTATGACCAAGCACACGTGCCTACCACCCTTCAGAGCCTTCGCCCCGGAGACTACTGTCTTTGTTCCCCGGAATGCTTGGGCGGGAATGGTACTTGTGCGTGCCAAGCCAATTCAGTGGAAGGAGTTGCATACACCGAGGCGGCATTGTGGAGGACGCGTATCTCTACAATCACAACAAAGAAGATGCACATTATTGTAAGAAGGGTAGACGGTGTTTTAATGGCGAATCAGTGTGCCGAGGTCATGCTCCTCGTCTTTTCCTTAAGGAGTGCAATGTCAAGTGTAGGTGTCATAGTGATTGTGGCAATCGTGTTGTCCAGTAGGGAATGAAGTATCAAGTAGAGGTTTTTCCTATAGTCCTTACGGGGTGGGGGATTTGGACGACTGAGCTAATACCTAGAGGTGCGTTTGTTTTTGAGTTGGCGGGAGAGATTTTAACAAAAGCTGAGCAAATGGTTTGGAACGTGGGGGTAGTTGGGGGTCAGTCCTATAGCTTGCAACTTGATGCTGACTGGGCCACTGAGCGGAAATTGGACGACCACAATGCATTATGCTTGGATTCTATTCGATTTGGAAATGTGGCCAGGTTTTTGAACCACAGGTTAGAACTTGCGACCATATTCTACATACTTTGCAGTCTTTCTTCTTACATTCTACGATATGGCCTAACTGTGGGCCTCTGTCATTACAGATGTGAAGATTCTAACCTAGTGGACATACCTATTTGGATAGAGAGTGTGGATTGCCGCTTCTATCATGTAGCATTTTTTGCAAGTCGTATCATACGTCCTGGAGAGGAACTAACCTGGGACTATGGCACTAATTTTAACAATGATGATCGAGACCTACCTCGGTTTACTTGCAAGTGTATGAGTAAAATGTGTAGAGAATGCCTTACCACTTGCGTTACGAAGGTCAACCAGTAAACCACCTAGGAGAAGATGACTCCACATATGTGTTGTGATATCCTTTTGTAAAGTAGAACCACACTCGTACATTCTTCTAGACTTTCAACAGCAAGCCTTTTGTTTATGCATAAAAGGGGTTAATCTTGAAAAAAAATTCTGCCGATATACTGTTTGTACTAGCTAAGATGTTTTCAAAGCATACTCTTTGTACATTTTTATATACTACACGTACATATCCAGAATATACTCCTTGTACATTTTTTGATGCACTACATGTACAAGTAAACCAAATGCAAGGATTTTTGGGACTCTTGAAACTTCAACTATTCTGAAGCAAACATAGAACAACTCGGATAAATAGACAACCATTCAAACTCTAGAGCTCGAAGCCCGAACTTGAGTTTATAAACTCACTTGAAAATTATTAGAATCAATGTTTCAATGGTATTGTTTGAGTAGTGTTAGTACTTGCCTAAACACCAACCAATACTTCTAAAACCAACGTCAAATGAGAAACAACCCTCTCACCCTAAACCGGTAGCTCCCAATTCCAACATTCTACGATGTCACTGCTTTCCTCAGATATGAGCTCTTGAGGTACCGCTATCCAGTGCTCCCTGTAAAAGGCCCAAAACAAAAATGAAAAAGCTACAGTACCTAATATCCAGCAAAGTGTAGAACTATGATCGTCCAGCCTTACTCGAAATAAAAAAAGAAATACAGAATGGGTGATACTACGTAATGGGTGTGGGTAGCATGAAAAGAAGATTATAAAGAATAAAAGAAAGTAAGGGATTGCAGGTTCTCTTAATCACAGACTACTATGCCAGACAATAGATGACTGAAGCAAAAAAAGGGGGAGCACTTGGATAGCGGGATATCTCTGGAGCTCACTTTCAGTCAGACAAATACCCAAGCATTTGTTTGACTTCTATCATCACGGGACCAGTACTTTTAAAACCACCGTCAAGTGCGAATCAATCCTGAAATCAGTGTACATAGCTTGCAACTTGTAATTAATCTTTGTTGAACGCCCACCACTCTCGTAGGGCATCTTCACATATCTGAAGCGTTTCACTTGACATCTTCTATACAGGAGTACCTTTAACGCAGTGTTGAGTTAAAACCATAGGGAATTTACAAGCTCTAACCAGATGGGCATCAACGTGTGCATCAACTGCTTGGTCGCAGAGTACATACATCTTCTCATCACGTCCATACTTCTTGTAATACTTTGCTTTGATCACAACATCTCCAGCCCTAAATACCCCCTTCCAAGGGCTAGTCTTGGGCTTTGCTAACACAAACTTCTTCGCTTGACACTGGAGAATGTAGAATTCCAATTCGTCTTCGTTCTCCTCTTTTGCTGGAATCATGAAATTGTCGCCGATGTCCACCAAGTCACCGACTTCCTCTGAAATGCCGTCATACACCCAGTTAGCCTCTTTGTCAATTTCTTCAATTTGCTGTGCTACACCTCCTGCACTCATCGGGCACAGCCTTTGAACAACCCACTCCTGCACATGCGTCAAATTTTCACCCTCAGTCTAATCACCATCAATGCACAGGACGCAGAAGCATGACAACTCTCAAGTTCTAAGCATAGTAGGATCAGTCATAGAGAAGCCCATAATAGAATAGAGACTCTTTGAGCCGGGCAAAGTCTTACACTTGATACTCTCATCATTATGATCCACCTCTATCTTTCCTATCAACCAAAATACACGTGAAAGAGGGGAAGTTTTAGCATGAACATATGAGCTGGCAACGCGCTCTGTGTATTTCTCCTCCAGGAATTCCACAACTTGAGCGGCATTCTGTAAGGGCCTCAATGGATTTTGGATCTGCTCAGCAGCAAGCGCCCTCTTCACCATGGCACTAGCCCCATCCCATTCTCCTTTTCCATGAGCCGACTCAAAATAGTTCCCTCGCATCTTGCAACCCCCAGTGAGCGCAGGGTAGCGTGCAAAAAAGTACATAGCTGTCGCGCACTTAAACTGGGAACTACACCCATCACTGTAGACCCAATGTTCCTCCAGTGTCAACCCTGAATCACCCAATCAATCCCAATGCAACGTCAAACAGTGTTGAACAAATGCCAAATCGTGAGCCTTATCATGAGATATATAGAAGTGAGTCTGCTTCATGGTCTGCTCTCTTTCTTTCCACATCGTAATGTGCACTAGGATGGTCACACTAGTACTGAAGTAGTACAAGCTCTGGACCTCATTTTGGATGGCAAAAGTGTAGTTCTCTGCATAGTCAATATGTGACACAACCACTCCCTCCGGAACGTTCTTCATCATCAATTGACATTGCTCATCTTGCCATCGTGCCTTGAAGTTGTGAGTGATAAGGGTGGTCATTGTTTTCTCCATATAAGATTGGAATTCGTGAACAGCTGTCTCTCTAAAAACTTCCCGAAGACGTTTCTTCACTTTTCCAGACTGAGCATCCACTCCCACCTGGTAGTACTCGAAACACTTCCATCTAACAAGAAAGGTGTTAGAACCAGACAACTGATGCGGGCAAATAGGAAAGAGTTGGAAACCACAGCTAGAACAATCGCCCATGAGACATTCAAGCCTATGCCACACAGCAAATTCTCCTTTTGGACAAACACATGATTCCCACATCAGAGTTATTCGTTTGAAAGTATTCTCATGCGCACAACAAGTCCCTTCCATACTACCTGTGCACACTGTACACGCACAATCACATGCGGTATGCGCATGGAGCCCCCTGACTTTGTCTCTGAGGTTGCTCAATCCAACCTTCATCATGTCCATCACCACATGGTATATGCAACAGCAGGTATTCCTCTCCTTGAGTTTTCGCACCCACCATGGCTTTAACCTTTCAAAAGCCCTCTGCCGCACAATACATTCGGGTGGATCTCTTCGAAGCGCAATAAGAATGAGGTCTGCCAATCACCCACAAGTGTACATCATGTACAATTTAGGACCCTCATTCAGAACCTCTTACAAAACATGCAATGAAATGTACTAATTGTACAAAACTGACACCATTACTCTACAAAAAGACATAGATAAGAACAGTCGGTACCCCTTAGTACTCTAAACAATGCCGCAAGAATAAAAGGTACATGAAGACCATACAATTAGACGCAACGCAACGTATGTACATGACTCCAAGTATTGAACTGTACTCTATGTTATTGATGAGTGTTCAAAAATAGCAGTCTTAGTCAATTACTAAACACTGTATTACAGAAAAACTCTAACCTAGTACAATAAGCACAGTGACGAACCATCATATGGACATTTACACCCCTGCATTGCAAGTAGGGGAAGTCCAAAGTCAAAAAGTACATTACGGCGCACGTCTAGTACTTACTATGACCGTAAAGTACTCACAATACCGCTTCTCCACTTTTTAATCTAATGTCCGCAAAAGCACTAAATCATCTTTTGACTCCAAATTACACAACCAGTACAAATTATACTTCGCTCTAATAGGACCTTGCTAGAAGTTTACATTACAAAGAGTACACACCCGAAGAAGACTATGTATAGTACCTTTTCTTGAAATTGTTTGATCCAAACTATGTATCATAGAATGCAGCGTAGGCAAAATGCGCTACACAACAACTACAAAGTTACTAATGTTGACTTCTCTACAACCTTCAGATACCCATATTGTCCTATGAGGTACTGAAAGTATGTAAACTAAGCAATCGGACTCATCATATTATACAAACAAGAAATCAATAAGATATATAAATCACCTGAGGCATGCACAAGTAATGTGTTGGATGAGGTTAGGCCCAGTCTTTTCGACCTACTCTATGCTTGACGATGTCCTTCTTGTTTGGTGATACTTTTGTTTTACCATTCCACCATACATGAATGCATTCTTTGACGTACTCAAATAGCCCTGGTCTCTTCTTCCGATGTAATCGAAGACTGCAAACCGTGTCTGGAGTATTGGGGGCGTAAACCCTTCTGTTTAACGCAATATTGATGCTTTTCAATGTCGTAACCAAAACACGTGACATCGGCCTCACTCCCTCCATCCCCTGGCTAACTACGGCATCTAACAAAGCACTCTTCCTTGCCAAGAGCTCGTTAGAGTTAGCCTGCTTCACTAACTGTAACTCGTTCTTGAAGTTCTCAATGAAAGAATAAATAACCTTTGCTTCCTATGGCCGAGCATAGTAAACAGGTAGCAAAGGCAAAATAGTGTTATGACGCATGAACTTCTCCATAACATCTCTCATACTAGATGGACCGGGACAACTTCTCAACTCTCCGACTATGTACTGTGCTATGCGAAGGGAGATCTGGTTCATCTCCCGCACAGTGAGAGCATCATCAACTTCATGATCCGACGGCACAGAAGCTAAAACCAATGCCTCCTCGTATCTTTGTCTATCTCGTGCTCTCTGAAGGGCCTTCTTTTCTCTTGCCCTCTCTGTAGCTACGGCCCTAAACTCCTCCTGCAAGCGAGCTTCAGCAAGCCTAGCTGCTGGACCTGGACGGCTGATACCCTGTCGCAAGCATTGCCTCTTAGCGATGTTTCCCATCGCTGGAAACCTATGAAAATACAGACGTAGAAAACAATAGACCCGCATCAGTTTTCTGAAATTGAATAATCGGAGATCATGGTCGCGGAGTTCAGTCCGTGAAGGGTTTACAGATGAAAAACGCAAAATAACTCTTTCATGAGACTGCAATGGAAACTCACCGTCGAATATTAATCTCGTCACTTCCTGAACGCAACAGATTCGCAAGAAGCAGTAGGAGACCCTACCGAACGCCTTCCCTCCAAAACAGAAGGTGTGTTCTCAAAGCTACTTGCAGAATAACATATCGAAACTGGACTCATGAATTTAGACCACCTAGGGGGCTCATCTACGTTGTTGCATCTGCCTAGATAGAAATCACGATTCCCTTGTTTTGACATTGGGGTTTCTTCAACATAACCCGAATCAGAAACCTCACAAAATGAATGGCAGCAAGAAGAACCGAACTCAATGATCGGAGCTGCAATAAAGTATGATGTTATCAGTCTCTGCACAAGGACAACCTGCCGCTGTGTGGACTTTGACATTCTTCACCGAGGAAGAGCAACTGCCCTTAAACTCATGAACAAGAGTTATCGCACAGCATGCAAGCTAAACTACAGCACGAAGCAAAACCCTCAACACATTGTAAACCTCAACACAACCAACAACATGCTACAGCAAACACGCAACACTGTGCTGCATGGGCGATCAAAGGACATTAGTGAGAGAGACGATGACGTGGACAAATCAAGAGGTGGCGGTGCTTTCATGGCATGGCGGCCCAGGAAAACAGGATCTCTTGAAAAGAACGAGGTAGTAGTTATGACAAATTCCATGTACATCATATACTCATGCGTACATTTTGTACAACTAGAACACAAGAAGACGTCAAGGCTCAAGAAAAGGAAAAATGACCATTTTCATTATTTGACATAAGGCCATTGTAGAAATGCGTGCCGCCGTCGAGTATAATGCCTCCGATTACGAAAAATCTTAATTTTCCACTTTGTATTCCGTTGCAACTGAAACCAGCACTTACTTCCATGTACAGACCAAATTAACTATGTACTTGTAAAATCAGGGATAGATTCCAATGGGCTATTCCTTCTTATCTCCTTTGCAAAAAACGAAAACAGAATTAGAGCCTTTGATGTTAAAGAATTGTGTACTTTTCTCATATATAAGTACTGTGTGACCTTTTTGTACTAGTGCACAATAGTACAAATTGAACACACTTAACTTGCTTTTCTAACTGATTCAATAATGCATAGGAAGTCCCTACATATGTAGAACTTGGAAAAACAAAACAAAATCCAAAGAAAAAGCTTCTAAGTATAGGTAATTAAAAGTACAAATTCATGCCTTCAATGTATATTGTACTGTGACTCAAAAAGTACATTGGTCTAGCATACTTCCACCCCCCTGCTACCTCCAATGCACCTTCACGGCGCCAGAAGATGAGACACCAAAACTGACCTAAAAACCCTCACAATCCTAGCTCACCAACACCCGTAGAAACCCATATCACGCCTAACAAAAATCGACCAACATTACGCGTAGCAATCCCCACCGCCATCCCTGGTTGAAGCGGAGCTCGCAGAAGCCGCCAGACTCCACAAGTATGGCAGGCCTCGCCCCCTAGCTCGGGAGGTGCGAGACGAAGGTGACCTTTGACCACTGGTCACCCAGCAAATTGAACAACATCCACACTGTCGGTCACCAGTCATCTCCACACTCTCCATCGATGGTAATCGGTGACCGCCGGTCACTTTAATGGGTAATCACTTCCCGCCGTTTCTGAGCCGTCTCTTCAAAAATTTCCAGCTATCGTTGCGTGTTAACATTAATTGAAATTTGGTGGTATACTCCCACACTTAATTCTCTCTTATCCTAAACGTGACTAGTTTACTTAGTTACCATTCTCAAAAAATCCCCAAAAAATTAAAAATGCTTGAAAAAATTCTTGTATGTTTAAACGTGCATGTGAAGCTTTAAATAGCTTTTCCTTGTTTTCACAATGACATTATACACTATGGTGAGGGTTTCCAAGAATAACGAAATATTTACTACACATAATCAAAATACCATTAGTAGATCGCCACTAGAATGATGAGAAAATCTCTCAAAGTATTATTTCATCTTAGAATTAAATTGGTCTAATAACGTTAAAAAAAAACATTTTCAAATGAATTTGTTCATTCATCCCTTCAATTTTTTATTTCTTTCTTTTTTGCGAAAATGAGATTCAGGTATCTAAATTGTTACATCAATGTGTACGGCTTTTTAATTATTTTTCCTTAAAGTAGTTGTAAATGAAAACCAACTAAAATACTTTTACTTCACTACGATTTCACAATTACGCCACTCTTAAGTAACTTGTCATTTGTCCTTGAAGGAACGTTGATTTTTTTAAATTAATTCTTTTCTAGATTTTCATCTTATTTAAGGTGGGGAAGACAACGATGTTTGTCTATTGATTTTTTTCTAATTTCCTATCATCAAATAAACTTAAAATAGATCTCGTTGTTTTTTTTTTTTTTTTTTTTTAATGAACAATATATATAAAGCAATCTCTACAATATCTTATTCTTTCATCTTTGAAGAAATGTTCTTCTCATTTCTTTCACTTCTTCGATTTCTTTTGATGTTTCATATTTTATTTAAAAAAGGAAAGAAATAATCTTGTTCTATTATTTTTTCTAATAATCTTAACCTTCTTTTCTTTTTCTTTCTTCTTTTTTGATATATAATATCAACTCTTTAGAAGCGGCGCACAAAATGACGTTTATTCATTTATTTTTTAAATTTATTTCACTATCAATAAAATATCTTAAAGTAGCTGTACATGTTAAATGAAAATATTAACTAACTCATAGGTTAATTTTTCACGCTATATTTTTTCCATCATGCTAATTTCTAACATCTCATGCCTTATTTTAAGAAAAAATTACATATAAACAAATCTACCTTCATTTTAGCATATTCTATTTTCAAATTGCTATCTCAAGAATCCATTAGCACCCATAAATCTGATGAATTCACTTTCATTTCTCTATTACATCACACTTCAATAGAGTGTTCCTTCGAACTAATTTTTTTCATTTTTTATAATTTAATCAAACTTTTCTTCTTTTTCTTTTTGACCATCTTTTATTTTTTTCTTTTCCGTTTTTCTTCATAAGTCCTTTTTTCTTTTTTTTCTTTTTTTTCTTTTTTTTCTTTTTTAAATATTGGGAAGATCTTATACCCGTATTTAATTTAGAATTTATTCTCTGAATAAGGTTTTAATTACATTGATTCAGACAGAAGTTGCACTCTTCAGTTCTATAGGCTTGCAAAATAAATTTGCACATTACTTGTAAAACTTTGCAAGCAATTACATAGTCACTTTATTATGGCATGATATGCTGAATAAGGTGTAAATTAGTGAAACCCACCCACCTCCCTTACACATGGTTTACTGGTAGTTACTCCAAACCTGAAGCTTACTTTACTTGGGGCTTACTTTACTTGGGGCTTACTTTACTTGGGGCTTACTTTACTTGGGGCTTACTTTACTTGGGGCTTACTTTACTTGGGGCTTACTTTACTTGGGGCTTACTACAAGCTTGAAATTTACTCTAGCAAGTCACTAATTTATGACCATTTGATCTAGGTTAACCTTTATCTAAGGATCAGAGATGATTGGACCAGCGAGGCTATTCCTGTCCATATAACAAACAAGTGAATTTCTAGAAACTTCTTTGAGGGTATAAAACCATGGGAGTTTCTTGGCCATATGCATCTGTTTACTTGTCTGCTTTGAAAGTAATTCTAGTTTGCTACATGTGTGTGAGAGATTTTTAGAGCTTGTGAAGTTTTGATGTATGGTGGTGTGGAGCTGAAGCAAAGTGCAACATGGCTGAGTCTAGTGGAACTACTACTCAGGTCTTCTAATTTATGATTGCAATTAGACTCTTTCATCTCTCCCTTTGATTTGTATGTTTGGTGTAGGGTTTGATTTTTCTTGTGACTGGAATAACAAGCTGTAAAGGGCTGTTGACACCTTGTCTACAAACATAATCCTAACTGTGGTTTTGGTTGTGTTTATGGGGATAGGTGAGGTCCTTTACCTCTGGATTCTTACTACTTTACTACACCAACATTCAAGGGATGAGAAGATTTCTGGAGACTCAAACTATTTTGTGTTTGATCTTGTATTGACAGTTTTAAGACAAACTTTTCCCTATTATTTGGATTGTTTTGTAATACACTACTATATTGTAAGTAGTGTGTTGATTGAGAATTCTTTGGTGAAAAGCAATATGTGTCTATACTAGTAATTTGGAATCACAAGAGAGTGTACACATTTGATTAAGTTTGAATTGAGAATGGGCTAATTGAGAATGAAATTTGGTGAGGAAGGTGATAAAAGCTGCCCTGTAAAGGGATGTCCCGCCCACCCACCCTTAAGGGTAGGGAAGTTTTTCCTATCCCTTTACTTCTCTTCATATCCCTACCCTCTTTAATTTATTCATTTTTCTTTTCAAAATTCTTCCAAATTTTAATTCCCTCTTTGATTTGATTTGTTTATACTTCTAATTCCACCACTCTCCCATCATATCTGTATTTTTTTTTTCTCATATCTCTTCTTTCCTTAACACCTAAGTGCCCAAGCATGTTTTGGGTCTCAAAACCTCAAAAACAATGATTTTTGACCACCTTGTTGGAATTGAGGTATGGTCAAATTGTTTACTCATTTTTGAAGCTTTCAACCGTAAGATCTTGAATCTAAGAATTGTCAGTATTGCCTCAAACAATTTCAATGGTTGGATCTTTACCGATAGTGAGATTATAACGTTCAAAGTTGATGCATAATTTTATTTTTTTGCCTTAGCCGAAAGACATACTCAACTTTGTGCCAAGAGGAACTTGGTGATTATTACTCCAAACATTTTGCTCATATTTTGTTCCATGTAGGTAACTAAGTTGGGCATCTCCATGCAAAATTTTGGTGACTCATTTTGATTTTTTGCCTTCATGCAAATTCTTTTCCAGAAAGAGGTAGAAAACCTACAATTTAGTCAAACTTAAATAACGTTAAAGATTTTTGGTTTGCAAAAAAAGTGAATGCTTAAAAGTTACATCTATGAGTTTTTGAATTTCAAAAAGAAAAAAACCTAAAAATTTCTGAATCTCAAATTTTGACAATTTTTGAAAGGAAAAAAATGTAAAATTACAAAAAACTAGGAAGCTTGTTCATTTAATTTTTGGAGGCTGCCTTTGTAAAATTGGTAAACTTTCTGACTTGGGTCACTTTGGATTTTGAGTAGTAATTTGGTTATGAAGATATTTCAAATTTTTTTTAGAAAGACCTAATTTTAATTTCCCGTTTTGGACTTGAAACCTAAAATTTCTAGTTGAAGTTTAAATTTTTTTCCATGTACACATTGCGGTAAAGGGAGTATCTAGTAAAAAATTTAGGCAAAAATATTACTTTTAACGTCTTTATCTAAGCTGCCATAAACAGCAAATAGCCATCTTGGCTTTCCTAGGCACTTAGG
Source organism: Ceratodon purpureus (assembly GCA_014871385.1). Taxonomy (NCBI): domain Eukaryota; kingdom Viridiplantae; phylum Streptophyta; class Bryopsida; order Pseudoditrichales; family Ditrichaceae; genus Ceratodon; species Ceratodon purpureus. The sequence goes on from CM026426.1 coordinate 27,676,593, forward strand.
GGTTAATTTTTATTTTTCTTTCAAAATTCTTCTATCATTTGATTACCTCTTCCATTGGTTTATTTTTATACATCTTATTCCACCACTCTCTCATCCTATCCATTTGTTTTTTTCTCATATTTCTACCTTTCTAATATTTTTTTTATACTTTCAACATTCTTATCATTTAATCCCCTCTCCGATTCAATTTGTTTATACTTCTAATTCCACCACTCTCCCATTGTATCTCTTTATTTTTCTCTAATATTACTATCCTCTTTAATTTGTTTATTATTTCTTTCAACATTCTTATATCATTTAAAAGCCTCTTCCATTTGTATATTTTTATACTTCTAGCTCCACTACTCTCCCATACTATCCGTTTATTTTACTCTCATATCCATACCTTCTTTAACCTTTTTTTTTTGTTTTCCTTTCAACCTTAGAGCTTTTCACTAGCTTAAGCGCACCCGCATGAGCGCGCCCATTTGATCGCGCTCGCTTGAGCGCGCCTGCATTCGCCCGCTTGAGCGCGCCTACGCTCGCGCGCACCCGCCTGCGCTCGAGAGCGCCCACCTGCACCCGCCCGTATGCGCCCGCACGCGTCCGATTTGATCACAATCCCGCGGCACTCCATCGTTGTTAACCGAAGATTCTCCAATCTCCCCTTCCCTTAGCTTCCCCTAGTCCCTTTTCAGTTTTCATCCTTACCTTAGATAGTCATCTATTCGACTGGACGAACTCTATCGCAGCCAACTTGGATGAACTCTGTCACCAGCCGACTAGATGACTTCCATTAGTTCAGGAGGTTTAAGAGGCAAGGTTAGGGTTTCCTGTAATCATTCTACACTAGAGCAGGTAGAGTCAGAGAGGTCTGAGAGCTGTTAGGAACTGCTGTACCATGGTTTTAAGGCTGTTTTGACCCATTTTATGCAGTTTTGACCTCTTTTCGCACTTGTATTGTACATTTCCAGCAACTTATGAGTGTTTAAAGCACTTAGTTTAGTTGGGTTTTGTTGGGTTTTGATGGGATTGTGAAGGCTAGGGTTTAGTTGGTAAATCCTCCCTTTACCATTGGCGACCATGCTTTAGTTCGTACCATGTGATCTCCTGCTTGTTAAAGGCTGTTCTCAGGGTTTTCTATTCGGTCGCGATGTGGCCCTCTCGCGTCATATTGTCGAGACGTCTGGACGGTTTACAGTCACGACCGGATGTCCCATTCGGTCTTTATCGCGACGGCCGAATATTTTCGGCAACCTTTTCACTTTTACATTTCCGCCTAGGCGACATCTCAAACAGCCGATGTCCACGTCTGCGATATAGGTTGTCTGATACCGGTGGGCCCCACTACTAGTCCGCTTCGTCCACGCCACCCTGAACGATCCGCAACCCAGTCCGATGTCCGATCCGACATCCGCTTTCCGCCGGATCGATGCCCCGTCGTCCGCCAAACCTTCTTGATCTCGTCGACATTCCGGCATCCTCCTATGCGCTTATCTGCCATCCAACTGCTGTCGGCTCCGATGAAGTCCGCCACATTCTCCTGCACTTCTCGTCATCGGACCCTAGTTCGGCCACTATCCCGACATCGTACCTTCGACTGCCAAGTTCCGACCTGAGTTCGGGTCCGACGCATATCGACTTCCGATGTCCGGCAACATATCTCGGTCCGCCTCCCATCAAATGGAGTGGCGTACTATGCTACGCCTGCTTTATCTTCATCGTCGTTCGAGGAATCGGTGCATTATCTTCCACTTCGCATAGCGGCAATGGCTCGTTGAAACGTGACATTTTGACTGCATTTCAGCGATGGCTCATACATTAGGTGCAAAACGGGGTCTGGAAAAGGCCGTGTAAGCCTGCCCTTTCTAGGTGAACCCCCTGCTTTGGGCACCTCTCCCGCTGGCAGCGGGTGCCAGAGTTGCTGCCCGCACAGAACTGCGTTGCGCACTGTGAACAATAGTTGAGGGAATAATAGTTGAGACATGAATGACTTGGCTTGGGGTTTGGTCCCAAGTGGGCAGATGGTGTCAGCCTGCCATTGTAGCTTGTGCCCTCCCCACGCCTCCCGGCGAGGTCATTGGTTCGAGCCCCCGTGGCGATTGCTGGCACCACGGTGGCATGTTCGGTGCCATGTCAAAAAGCATGCGGGTAGCGCTCGTTTTTTTCTCTCACGTCCCACTTACACGGCCTTTTCTAGACCCCTTTTTGCACCTAATGGTGCTGGGATTCCAGGGAGTCCTATCGCCTTGTTTGGGCCAGCCCAGTTTAGGAACGATTCTGACTTTAGCGACGATGAAGAGTATTTGGCGATCGTGGAGATGGGGACGAGAGTCAGGCCGAGTTTCTTACCTGCCATCCCAGGAGACGTCTCAGAGGGCATCATCAAGAAGATGTTGATGGTCGAGGATGACGACATCGAGAACTACAGAACATGCACTGTCCTCCGTTGTGTTTGCAGAGGGTGGAGGAACTTTGTGGATATTCAGCCACGTTGGTACCAGGGCCGACTTGCATTCAACCTGCGACCTTATATGGATTCTGAAGACGAGTCCTAGGAAATTGTTCGTTGAAACACTAAGGTATAGGGTACTGAACATCGCAGGTTAGTACAACTAGATTCGTACGGTCGGTTCTATCAATCGGTTCATATTGTGGAACAAGTGCTGTAATACGAAGGCGGATTATGGTTGCAGTCGCCATTTCTGCTTGTGATCCTCGACTCTGAATCCGCATTTATTGTCTATCTATACACGTCTCCTCCAAACGCGTCGTCATCTGAATATGTTGAATGGTTTTGTACGTGGTCTTATCTCCCAATTTCTGCATGTCCGTCCTCCTAGATACACTTTGAACCGGTGTTTAGGCTTCGATTTAGCCTAGTTGCAGGTCTGCGATGGTCAGATTGGTGTCGACCATTGTCCGGCACCTATCGGACAAGGGGTCGGACACTGCATTGCAGCCGAATAAGGCTGGTTTATGATGATATCGAATCCTTAAGTATTGGCATCATGAAACTTTAATTTTTAATGCATCGATGATACTGTAATCATACTTGTACATCTCGCCTTAAATAGTGCGTTCACTCTCCAGATTCTTGCTTTCTGTCGCAGGCATGCCGCGAAGAGTAGAGGCCTGGGATCAGTGGTGGCAAGACTTGGGCGTGGTGGGTGCGAGGCCTCAGAGACAAGTTAGGTGTAGAATTTGTAATGTGACTATTGTGTACCAACGAGATAGATTGTTCGCCCACTTTGGATACAGACCTTTAGGTGGTCCAGGTAACTACGGTATACAAATTTGCAGATTACTGAGTGCGCGGGTGAGGAGGTTGTTCGTAGACTGCGGAGGTGAAGTTCCTAGAAGAGAGCGTGATGATGTTCATGACATTGGCTTGGAAGGTGACGGGGTCCCAGATCCGGTAATACCTCAAGCTCCCGATAACGAGGGGGCACGCGCGAATGATGGGCCAGCTATGCAGGAGCCCGATATGGCACCTTAGGGTTCTCCACCCAGGGAAATGCGTCAACTGAATATTGTGCAAGGATTCAACGCTTCCACAAAGCTTCGATTAGATAAAGTGTGGGCGACGGCATTCTACGAAGCCAATATCCCATTCAACGTTGTTAAGCATCCTGCCTTCATTAACGCCGTTTGGGATACAGTGCGATCCCGCTTCCCGGCATACCTGCCGCCATCGATGAATGCTATTCGCACAAAATTGTTGACCACAAGAAAGGCGGAAATGGTGAGACACAAAGTAAAGGAACTCACGGGCAATTCCACAGAGAAATACGATGTTACGATATGTTCAGACGGTTGGGACAACGTCCAGAGTCGTCCTCTTTTGAATGTTATCCAGAGTGGGACCAGGGGCGACGTTTTCCTTGGAACCATAGACACGACGGGACATTACAAAGATAGCAATTATATCGCTTCTCAGATCCGTCCGTTTCTGGATTGGGTTGGACCGCAACATGTTGTCCAAGTTTGCACTAACAATGCTCCAAACATGCTTTGTTCCAGTCGGAACACGTTTTCTTATCATCATCGGGATTAAACACTGAGGGTGAAATCCATGTTTGCACATGCCCATTTGATAGCATCCCTCCGAGCCAAATGGATTAAAGCACACGATGCATTGGGATCCGTCACTTGTCATTTCGTGCGGCTGGGGCCAAGTCAGCGCCTCGCACAGTTCTTTGGTCTAGCCCATCCCCCATTGCTGATTCCGCTTCCATTGATGATTCAGCTCAGCAATATTCCCTCACTGAATGCTGCCCGTGCTCGTCCGCATCCCCGGACTGTCCTCCCATTCCGGAAGGTACATCGTCTGTAAAGGCGGCCAAGAGGTGAGGAGCAAGTGTCGCAATCGTCCATTCTCCGCCCACTCTTTCTGAAGTGCCTCGAGTTCTGCCTCGTACTGAAGTCGCCCCGCTAATGCAAGGATAGCGATCACGTACATATCCTCCGTGGTTTGGAGCGCACCCCGGAGTAATGCCTTCTGCTCGTGAGCTAATGACTCTCCCAAGCGCTCGATTGGATCATCGTTGGCACCACCTTCATTCACAGCGGCGGTGGCCTTCCCAAGCCGTGTTACCTCCTCTAGTTGTCGCAGGTTCTCTCTCTCCAAGTCCACCACCTTGGAATTGTTTGCTTCTTTCTCCGCCTCTGCCTCTGAACGTATCAAGCGGTCACTCGTCTGGGCGACTTCCCGGACCTCATTTAGTTCTTCCTGCGTTTTCTTTGCCAAAGCTATTGCGTCCGAAGCCTCCTTCTTATGATCTTGCATTTTGGACTCTAGTGACAGGATGATCTCTCCTTGCTTCGATGAATTCTTCTTTTCCTCCTCCAGTTGGCGAGACAGTCTCCAAAATTCGTGTTCCATTGCCTTCGCAGGTATCTCGGATTCCTCTAGTCGGACACCCCGCTCCATGGATCTGGCTTCTGCCGCTGTTGCTCGCTTTTTCGCATCTTCGAGTCGGACGCTCATCTCCCTCGAATCCGTTTTCAACGCCGAAATGCGTTCTTGAGGGTCCGCGAGTTGGGCATTTAACTGCGTGGTCAGGTCCTCGGCCGATTTCGCTGCGTACATAGAGGCTTTCATATCCTTTTCCCATGCATTTGCCCGTGCCACTGCTCTCTCGACGGATCTCAACGCCTCGTCTCTTTCTTGCATCCACACCGTGTCCGGCGTTCCAGCGATGTGGTCCCCGCTGTCGGACATGCGAAGAGCCTCTATCGTGAGTCCCAAACCACCTATTGTTGCTTTTAATTCGCGAACGTCTGCGTCATGTTTGGCAAAAACTTCCTCTAGCAGTCGCCGTATTAACGTGTCTGCTCTCAATACAACGTTTTCTGCACCTCTCGGCTGAGGAGGATCGTGATGGGAGTGCTAGTTGTGGCACCTTGTCCAAATAACCCGTGTTCCGACCCGGGCATCCGCCAATCTGGTGTGGTTGTCGTAGCGATTCTCCCACCGAATCTGTAGTCCGACCCACCTAAACCCTCGTCCGACGCACCCAAACCCTTAATCGTCCTACCTAAACCCAGGTCCGCATTCCCGATCCCATCGTGCGCCATGTCAAGGTCTATGTCAGCTCCAGAAAAGGAGGCTACTGCCGCTTTGACGACTTCTTTCAATCCGACCATAGCCACATCTGGCCCGGAACTCTCTTCACCTGCCTTGGATGGCCCCCATGCCGATCATGTCCGCTCGTTCCCCCCATCCCTCGCATGGGATGCAGTTACCGCGCCCGACCCTTCTTCCGCACTCCCGCCAATGGTGGGGTTTGACCCACTTCCCAGCGATCCGGATCCGAGCATGCCAGCCATCTGATTCTCGTACGTCGCATTCTGTATTGTGCGTTGCCGTGGTCTTCCGGCCCTCGACGGTTCCCTGTCTATCGGTATCGGACCACCTGGATCTTCAACGAGTGAAGGATTACGCTTGAACCATTTGGGCACATCTATATAAGGTATTTGTACCGGCTTCTTGGCTGTCAATTTGTCCCCTAGACCTCCAAAAGAGGAGCCTGGAGTCTTTAAGGTAGACCAGTCGACCTTCTTCTTTAACACATGCTCGCCATACACCAAGGAAAGAATAGCCTTCGGGATCTCGTTCTTGGGCCACTTCGATTCATTGGAAATTGCCCAAAGAATGCAGAGGAATCTCCACTTCACGTCCACGTCTGTCAAGGATGCGTATTTCGCATTCTTCGACTTGCAGTGTTGTGCGTGCGAACTATCTGGCCAAAGCCGATTGAAATGAGGAAAGTCAACAAAATGCATAGCCGTCGCAGCTTCCCAAGGCTCTGGCACTTCCGTCCCAAGAGCTGGATTGTGGAAAATGTCGAGCTACAAATCCAGTTCTTTGCCGGCTCTCTTCCCGGAACCACTAGCGGACTGCGATCCGCCGGCGGACTCATCCCCGCCCGTTCTGCTCGGCCTCCTTCTAGAGGGAGTGCCCGATCCGCCGGTGGACATTCTCGTGCTGCGAACTTCGGACCTGCTCGCAGTATCTTGGTAAGCTCGTGATACCAGTACTCTTAAACCCTAAACGGACACTTCGCATATGCTCGGTTCCGGGAAAAAAATAAACATTAAGTATCTAATGTGACAAGGGACACGAATAGGGTCAATTTAGTACTTACAGAATATTAAGGTCGTACAAGGACCCCACGCTCCACCCCGCACCCCGCGCGCCCGCATACTCAGAGAGAGGCAAGCGGTCGGGGCGCAAAAGTTGAGAAGTGTGGAGAATGAATGTGCATTCGAAATTGCCTTTTATACGAGTCCGCCTCTTTGTCCCGCACTTGCCCGACCTAGTGCCCATCGTGCTCTCGCCCCTTCGCATTACTTGCTCCCTTCCACATCCCGCGCTCCCTGTCAAGTGCACAACGTTCCCTTTCCGTTCGAGGGCGGGTCGGACCAGGAATCCGATGTCCAGTCCGACTACTGATCCGGATCCCGATTAGGAGTTGTCAGTCCGGCTTGCAGTCCACAGTCCGCGCTTCTATCTGGATTGTAGTCCGCTGTATCGCCGACATGCGCGAACGTTCCAGAGTGAAGCCGTGACTAGCACTGTCCGACCTCGTCCGTCGTATCGCCCTTTCAAGCTTTAATGCTCCCCTATTATCACGCCATCCGGGACAAGGTTCCGCTGCGTCGGTCCGGCTTGTTTTTTTATCGATTAATGTTTTCCTTATTAATTTTTTATTTATTTTTGGCTGTTTTTTGCGCCAAAGAGCAAACTTCATCTCAAAGACCCGAATAAGGTCTTCGTCGGACGGCTGTTCACAGGGAAGATAGGATACTGGAGCATTGTACATCTACATAACTACCACCACTTCGGAGGTATTCCTTAAGTTTAGAGTTCCAGATCACAATGAGGATGAGTTCTAATTGCAAGGATGTGTCCGACCGGGTGTTGGATTAATCGTTACACGAGTACTCTGTGATGATCAGCTCTACAGTGAGTTCTTACTGGACAGTTGCACATTCAGAATCGTGTTCGGGAAAAAAAGGAAGGAACCATGCAGATGGAGGTTGCATGCAAGAGTCTTTTACGCATTGCCCTGGCTAGAACACCAGTATCATACATGGAGAGGATACACAACATACGCAAAAATTAATGAGGGATATCGGAGGCACATGACAGCTGTCAAAGCCGGAATTCCATTACGCAACGCGGACTCCATATCACGACAATGAATAATCCGGGATTTAATGCACGCCGCCAACTCCATTCAACGAGAATCCGACAAAATTGGAACTTTATTGGACGTTGCCAGAGCATTGTTCTATACAAAGTAAAAAGGGACATAAACCGATTATAACAACATGTCTAGCAAAGGTTCGTGCAAGATTAGGAAAGCCGAGTTATCCAACCTTTCCGTAAATCAGGATCACTTTCCGTAAATCAGAAACAGGTCCTGCACAAAATAGATCTATGAGACGGAAGTTACCGGGAAAAAAAGTTCTCAAAATCAAGCATAAAAACTGCAAAGCTCATTATGCACCGCAGCTCCAGCGGACCCTTTGAAGAGGCGGATTCAAGGCAAGTTGCATTGCATCGCTAGCGGATATATACTTCAACAAAATTGTTCGTTCGTATGCAGGTCCACCCCTTCCATTGCGCGGACACCCGCTCCATTCTAATAAGCCCATAAATTGTTCCTCTTCTGCGGCTCCGTAGTGTCCACTTCCAAATGGATTAATAGGTACACGTACAATCCGGCTCTGACACAAGATCCACGAAATCGGTCTGCGTTCCCTAGTCGCGAGTGACGCGCCGAGGCGTTGTGGATCCGCGAAAAGCAGGAAATGGAAGAAGGATACCTTCGTAATCGCGACTACGCCGCCGTTCCCGACTTCTGCAATGCCGTGCGACTCGGCCACCTTCGGTGAAAGTCCGTGTAGATATGCCCCGTTGGATTGGAGTGGGGATGTCCGTGTCGCGATGCGCCCTTGTGGGTGATCCGGTCTGCGAGTTTGTGAGAGTTCCGCTGTGCGCGTGGGTCGAGACGTGTGCAGTTTGATCTCCCGAGTTCGCAGCTCTGGCTGCGAGTAATCTCCGTCGCACCCACGTGTAGTTCAACACATTGTTGACGTTGGTGAACTGCTCCTGCATAATGGGCGTCCACTGGAAATCACGAGAAGTATTCAACAAAGACCTCACAATATCGTGGTGATCTGGTAAATACCGGAAATCTCGAATCTCGTGCATCACGCGGATTACAAGCAGCCACTGCAAAACATCCGTGGCGGTCTCAGGGTGCGGGGAGGACTTTGTCGGACTAGGCATTCTAAACGAGGAGCTCCTGGCCATGCTACGAGACGATGCAGAAATCAAGTGAGTCAAGTGGGAGTCTCAAATGACAGTCTCAAAAATACGCACCCTGTTTATTCTAAAAATAGAGTCTCAAGAATAATCAAAAATACTATACGCATATCGTCGAAGAGCCTAGGTAATCTACCGTGTAGACAGTAGACTGCCGTTGTAGAAGAATGAGTGGATAATGACTAAACAATGCATTTGACATGATATCCGAGAACAATGCATTTGACATTTCCTATGGCGAGGCTAGGTGCCTCCAGCATTACGATTGGGACCAAAGAAATCCCCCAAAGACTTGCTACATGGCATTTATCGCAGTGAAGAGGAAGTTTCAATTCTGCTCTAGAAAGGTTTCCGGCCCCTTGACACCGGAGGAGATGAATGGTACCACGCCAACATTTTCGGCAACAGTTTAACGTCCATGTACTAGTGCTTCCACACACAGTACTGTGTACGATGGATTTGAACCTCATAACAATGATATCAAAGAGGATCCAGTTGATTGTAGTGCGGCGCCTAGTAGGGCCGGTTTGAATACCACTATGAGAATGCGTCAATAGGATATGAATGAAGCATACCAGATCTCTAAGCGAATGGAGTTGGACATGTTGTGGGCATTGTTCTTTTACAAATCCATTGTAGCATTCAATGTGGTCAAGCACCTAGCATTTATACAGGCCATGAACTCAACGTCAACTGCCGGATTTGACTACAATCCCCCTTGTTTTAACGCGATGCGAACAACGCACATCACAAAAAAAAAAAAAAAAAACAAATTAAGCCAAAGATTGATCGACGTAGGAAAACGTCAACCGAGTTATACGAGGCTACCATTTGTTCATATGGTTGGGATAATGTGAATTTCCGACCACTGATGAATGTCATTTTAGTATGTCCAGCAGGCGATGTATTTCTTGGTTCAATTGATACTACTGGCGAGAAGAAGACGATGGGTTACATTGCGGGACAGATGAAGAATTATATTTGAGAGGTTGGCCCTCAGAATGTTGTCCAAATTTGTATGGACAATGCAAGCATTCTCCTAGAGGACTAGGGGAAGGAACCGTTTGTGAAGGATCTGGTCGCCAAAGGAAAACATGTGTGTCAATATATAAGGAAACATCATGTACTTATAGCACTTTTCCACCAACATTCACCAAAGTTGTCCTTGAGGGTTCTTGTTGAAACCAGATTTGCTTGTAACTATCTGATGATAGACCGCCTTATGGATGTTAAATTTGCCTTAGAGCAAGTAGTCATGGCACGAGAGTGGTATGAGTATGTCAACGGTCTATTCAACCAATCCATGGGGGTGCGTGCCTATGCACGCGCAAGCCTAGTACGACAACAATCCGTGATGATGCATTCTAGATTCAGTGTCAAAACTTCAAGGACATGGTAAAACAAGCCCTTGTAGCTCTGAGAATGTTTGATGGAAACTAGCCCGCAATGGGCAAGGCATGGGTTAGAATGAGCAACCTTAAGGATCACGTGTACAGTCTCCTTGCTATCACCCGCCGGACATGGCAACAAGGCTAGAGGGACATTTCAATCGTAGATGGGACATGATGCACACCAATCTTCATTACACCGCGACTCTCTTGAACCCTTGGTGTAAAACCCATCTCGACCTAAAAAACATAGGAGAAGCGAAGGAGGCACTCAATCGGGTCTTTCGTCAGGTGGGTGGTCAATCGGGAATTCCATTCGCCAAACTTGTGGTAGAGATTACCACGTATGATGAGACACGTGGCCTTTACAGCCCAGAAGTGACCATCGATATTGTAGCAGCAAACCTGGAATCCCATCAATGGTGGCAAAGGATTGGGTCAGGGGTTTGGCAATCATTGCAAAGCGCATTTTATCTCAGGTTTGCACCACTTCATCATGTGAAAGGAATTGGAGCATGTATTCGTTTGTCCACAACAAGGTACGTAACCGCCTGGGAGTGGAGAAGTCAGAGGCTTTGGTGTACATTTGTACGAACAGAAGACTATTCTAAAAACGACTAGCGCCTAACCCCCTCTCATGGTAGAAGAACAATGCATGATCAGAGGAGTCAGAACCGGAGGGAGATACAAGCAAAGAGGACAATAATGATGACGAGTACGGCATGTCGGATGGCCACGCATATGATGATGATAATGATGATGTTTGGAGACATGGAGCCGATTACGGTGACATGAATGGGGCCAATGATGGTCATGGCAACGGAGGTGACGACGCTAATCGTGATGGTCCTCACCATCGCAACAACGATGGTGATAATGGTGGTGTATATGACTTCAACAATGAACTAGAATATAACCAGGAAAACCCAGACATGAACATCTATGGAGACGAAGTACCTCCACTCCTGGATTTTGATGAAGCAGCTAATGCAGAAGGAGGAGAAACACGTGATGAAGAAAATGCTTTTCCAGCCCAAGTCAATTCCAATAACAATGACAGAGATGCGGATGATTCCTCTAGTGACGACCATCTTGGTAACAATAAACGTGCTAACGATGATGACGACGATAATGATGAAGGAGGTGATGGAAGCAATGGACAGGGTGTAGGTGGACGTCATTGGACCGGTCCAGTCAGTGGAGAGGGCAAGTGGGGAGCAGGTTCAATCAAAGGAGACTTAAGCTCACGCCAAGAGATTCCTCCTCGTCAAGAGAGAAGGACCGTTTGAGTAATTCCCGCACGAATTATACCTTCGTCGCAACGAACAGAGTTAGAGAGTAATAGAGCAGATACAAATGTGGATGAAGGTTTGGTCCAGAGGCCCACAATCTTGGTGGGTGCCACAATTGCTAGTCTCCATAGAACATCTACAGCGGCGAGGCCTCCCTTCCATCAAGCCGGTGGTAGTCAACGCAGTGCCTCCATCGTCAACAAGGACTCCATGGCGCCAACTAGAGACAACGCCATACAGAGTGAGGTCCGACATGGTGCAAAGAAATCCACGGAAAAGGTTGTTACGAAACCACCGTCACAAGAACCCAGTGGCAGAAGACGTAAGAGAGGCAAAAGAATAGGAAGTGACATACCTCCAATCTATAGAGGATACACTGAAGGTGGGCCATCTAGTGCAACTTGGGTGGTTCGCACACACTAAATCGTGTGGATGGCATCACAACCATCCGTAATGGAGGGAAGAAGAGGCCTATGAAGCGCTTGGTAATTGCCAAAGATAGCTCCACGGGGGAAATTTCCACTCAAGTGCGCAATATTACATTGGAGGTGGAAGGAGAGGTACGAGCTCTAGTAGTCGTCGAGAGCTTAGATGAAGGTGCAACGAGCGCTCAGAGGAGGAAGACCCAGATTGGGATGAAGCGCCATCAGAGTAAGATGTAATATTCCGACAAGAATTGAACCCACCTATGGCTCAAAAAAAAAACCTCCCTGCAAGAAAAAGGCCCGCACCACACCGGAAGAATAGACTGTGGCTACTTTTTTTCGCGCTTGATATAGTAGTAAATCTAACCGTAAAGTGCATCAACAAAAACCAAAAAAAGTATATAACATTAGTATTTAGAATTGGATTTTTTTTTTGTATGTTCAAATTAGATAGACCTATACTTTTACTTAGACACAACCAAATTTAGTATCTCTACCTCAAAAGAATTGTACGGTTGTGCTCTGTATTAGTTATGTGCGGAATTGCGGTTTTTATAATTCCATTTACCATTGAAATGTTTTTGTAATTTGTGCATGATACGAATGTGGAGTAGTCGAAAAGGTTTATAATGATGCATTTTCCGGGCGTGTGCACAGGGGCGGGCGCGTACAGGGGAACGGGCAAGTGCATGGAGACAGGCTTGTGCACAGGCACGGGCACGTATAGGGGGACGGGCGCGTTCAGGGGGACGGGGCGTGCACGGGGACGGGGACATACGGACGTGGATGAGTGCGCACACGCGGGCACGAGCGCCTACAGTCACATCGGGCACGCGCAAGCACGGCTGATGGGCGCGTGCAGAGTCCGCATTCGAACGCATTTGAAGACCCTGCACGGGCGCATGTACGTGGCTATTGGCGCAAGCATCAGCCGGGGTAGCATAGAAGGCTCCTTTTAACCTTTATTTTCTACTTTGCAAAGTATTCTCTTCCAAGTAGCTCCTTGTCCTAGCTCGTGACTCCATGTGCTATGCTTGGAACTGCAGGAAGTGGGAGCAATCACATTGAGCGGGGGGGAATTTTTTGTTTTTTTTTGGTGTATAATTAGGTAATCAATTATGTCGTTCTCTTGTGGCTCAGGGAAACGTCCCGCTTATGTAGACCTTGATGTCCCAAAAGAGGCGGTGGTAGCAACTTCCACAACACCAACTCAGACAGGCTCAAACCTATCAATGAACTTTTCGGGGAAGAAGAGCCAGAAGCCAGCGAGTGAACGAGACGTTCACTACCCACCTATTGCGTATGTGAACTTCATTAGAGAGCATGCCTTGGAGTGGTACTGAGTTCGTACTCGGGAGATGTTTACACGAGAATATATTCCGAGCAGAGAGTAGAGAGTTACAAAATTAAAAAATGACTTGCAATACCATTTGGTCAAGAAACTAAATTATTTTGAGAGATATAGTAATTGTAATGCTCCTACTTCCATTATAGCAAGTGTATGGACTAGCAAATAACAACAAAAACTTCAAACATTGTGCATGTGTTTGAGTGTGTCAACAAAAAGCCCAAGGAGGGCTACTCGAAGCAGCAGAAAGAGGAGTTGAAGAAGCTGGCATATGTCCAGAAGCAGTGTAACAAATTCTCAAGTAGTAGGACGAGGATTAGGCCATGGCACGAAGCCGGACTCAAGAGTGCAATGGAAAAATACTTGTGGGGAGCAGTGGTTTCAGATCCAAGAGGGGTTAAGGTGGTTATGTTGTCTAGCTCTACTGAAGGCGGATTCGGTAAAGTACTAAAATTACGTTTTGTTGGGATGGCAACCAAACCTGAGACTTGTGACTTTGCGGGGAAGATGTCCAAGGCAGAGGACAACACCAAAAAGCGATACATGACTGCGATTGAAGCCATGGTTTGTACAATTGAACATCCCGGCATTATTAAAAAATTTCCAGTCAATGACAGGACCATGGAAGCATACACACTTCGGTGGAACGGGGATTGTATTCAAAAATTTCTGCACATGGAGAATAGTAAAGTCTCAAAGGCTATTAACAACCGTAATATCAAGAAGCTTAAAGTCGATCACCCTATGGCAACACTTGAACGTATTTAGGCCTTCCGCACCCATAGGGCCAAGCTAGCTTGGGCATTAATCTGTATTTTGGACCGGGTCCATAAGAGGTATCTACAGCATAATGGCATCTCCCCAAGATATGTCTTGCTTCACTTTCTAGAGGATATAGTGGACCAAGCATACATTAGAGTATGCGATTCGGGCCTTGCAAGTCGAACTTGTGAGACAACACCTTCAAATTATGGTTACCGAAGTGATGAGGAGCTTAAGGCTATCCATGCCCAACGTGGTTGGTTTGAAGCCTTGGGGTGGTAGTACACTTATAGTAAGCCAAATTCAGAGACCTCATTGGAAATTCAAAAGAGACGATATTTATATTTGCAAGCTGCTGACGCATACTCGGTTGGAGTGATAGCAAATAAGATTTGGGATAACGAGGAAGACCCGGATCTTTTCAAGGACAAAGTGGGAAAGTCTAGATTTGCAGTGGTGTTAAAAGAGCTCGCAAATCCCGATCCCAAGTCCCGCTTCACCTTGCTCGAGGCCGTCGCCCTCTTGACATCATCTCCCTACAAGTTCCAAATTCCAGAGTGTTGTTATTGCAACAAAATTTAGAATGACACAAGTAGTGACAGGAATGTGACATTTCTTGTTCGTTATATGATGAAACATTCTTCGTAAGTGGTTTATTGCCACAATTTTGCAATTCTTTTTAATAAACATAACACTCCACACTTGCCCTCTCCAGAAATTTCTCTCCTCTCTTATGATGTTTGCCCAATGTTGCTCTTCCCCTTCCACACTGCAGCGCTCGCGCTCCATTGCACGCGCCCGATGTAGCACTCTCACCCAAACGCACACGCCCAACACTGTGCGTGCCCGAGGCAATGATCGCGCCTGATCCACGCTCGCGCCCAATATTTACGGTTGCTCCCGTCTACGGGATCGCGCCCGCCGCAATGCTGACTCCCGACTGTGCGCGCCCACGCGCGCTCCCGAAAAGCGCTTGCACCCACGTGCTCGAGCACTCCTGCACGCGCCCGTGACAACGCTCTTGCTGAGATGCTCGCGCACGTAACAGCGCTTGCGGCTACCTGCACGCGTCCGTAATGGCGGTGGCGCCCGCACAAAGTCAGCGCTAGGTAAATTTGTTTAACCCTTACCATGAGTCAACTGGTCATCGCCCTTATCGAACGAACATTTGAGTGTGTTTTGTCACCATGACGGACTAATGGATTAACGGACGGTTTGTCTATTATGACAACCCTGGTCATCTTTGGCCGGCCAGGTCTTTGCGTCATAGGCATCTCCATGTGCTTACCTAGACTAATCTGAATGTAGATGCCTTGTTGAGCTTCTTGAGCGGCTTTTTTTGCAAGGGACAGCTCATCACTACCGAGAAGGGCCAAGGCATCCAAGCGCTTCTTCTTTGTATCATTGCCAACGACCCTTGCTTTCTTGATGGCAGCAGAATGAGCACCAAGGTGTTCCTAGAACTTGCTCTCTTCATCCTCCTTCTCTCTCAACAAGGCATGCTAGTTTTGCAAATCACCAGCAATGTGTTTCCGTTGAGCCTCCATCTACACAACATACCTTAGGCTTCGGTTTTCTTGACCCTTGCTTCTCTCAAATTTTCCTTGGAATTTAAAGTGGTTCAATCCTCATGTCTTTTGCCATTAGGGAAAGACTTGGGATATCTCTCGTCCTCGCTGACCATGAGAATCCTTGGGCGACTCCCGTCGCGAGTTTGACCCCGGCCCTTCTCTATTTCAATCACTCCTTTGCTGCTGCTAAAATAACATGCTTGAATAAATGAAGTACAAAATTTACTATTGTTTGGATCGCCTCCATACACATTAGCACGCATCCCTGTGTAAGCGTGGATGGCTTGTTGATCCATGCAATCGGAAATGTAATGCTGCCTAAATATTCGCTCAAGCTAGGAATCTAGAAGTAGAGACTTCTTGAGCTCGAAAAATGTGGTTCTAATTTTGCGGAGACTGCGGATTTGGTGGAAAAACTAACTGTTGTAGTTTGTCCTCTTCTTGTTAAGAGGAAAGGGTGATATCACCTGGAGCTTCAATGCCACGGAATTTAATAGCAACGTCAAGCTGAAGGATTGGTCCGATGGCGTAGCTACCGAGTCGTCCTTGCTACCAACAACCATGGTTGTACACAAGTGCAACAAGACCCCCTCTTAGGCATAATCTTCAGCTCAGTTCTCTAGCAGCATAGCATTGATCCTACGTAACAGAAGAAATTATAGCAAAGAACTGAAGGTGTAAATTACCTGCATTCTTGAAAGGAAAGCCCTAGTGAGCCATGCTTCTGTCGAACCCGCAAACAACTTTACTCTACAGTTGCCCGATGTCGTGTCCCAGCAAAGCACCCCTCTACGCTGTGGTGTCCGTCGCCGCATCCATTCTCGCAAGGAACTTTGCTTTGCAGCACCTTTGCAGCCTGTCCGCTGCATTGGACCCCCTTCTTACGCGGTTCCAATCGCCGATCCATTGCAGCTGGTGGATTGCCAGTGCAACGATGGTGTTGGCATCGCGGAGAAGACTGCTACAATCAATGGGGGGCGAGAGGGGGAGCAAGGGAAGCGCTCTTCAACCTCTCTACTCCGCGTAGACTATTGGCCTCTTGATTATAAGGATCCTGACCGAGGCCATTAACTTCCTGACCGTCTAAGCGCCACATCAC
The DNA here is from genome assembly GCA_014871385.1 of Ceratodon purpureus. Classification (NCBI taxonomy): domain Eukaryota; kingdom Viridiplantae; phylum Streptophyta; class Bryopsida; order Pseudoditrichales; family Ditrichaceae; genus Ceratodon; species Ceratodon purpureus. The sequence goes on from CM026426.1 coordinate 27,693,296, forward strand.
CTTTTAAGAAAAATAAAAAGAAGAGGAATAAAAAAGGAGAAAGTTACCCAAAAGAATATTTGTAGAAAACATTATCCAGAATTGGGAGACAAAAGAGAAATAAAGTAGAACGGAGATATGTTGCAAAGTTCCCAAGTTCTCTCTTGCAACTTTGCATCATATCCGTGTTCTAAAAGTGCTTCCTCAATTTGGAATGATTGATTTACAGTTCATCCTTTGCTCATTTGTTAGGACTTATCATGTGAAGTGAGGTTGCAACGTCACGTAGGTCTCCATGATATGCTGCAAAGTTGCAATTGATCTTCTAGCTACGCACCAAGTCTTCTAAGTCGATACATGTTGTCCTTTAAATAGCATGATGAACATGGTTCCTTCGTGTTGGTGTATCAAGATCTGCATCTGCTACCACAACATTTGCAATATAAAAGATCTCTTCATACTCTAAATGTGTAATTTTTGCTGAAGTTTTACTACTAGCTCTTTCCATGGGCAGAGTGGGGTTGGGTGTTGCTGTGTGGTGGTTTGCATCATTGACTTTGGGTCCTGCCATCTTTATATCGTTTCGAGCAATAAGTCATGTCATCCTACAAGCTGCTGCAATCATGGTGGCACTTGCTATGTTCTTGCCAACTTTGACCTCTAACTTAGTGTGAACAAGTACATCGCAAGGCGTTGCTTCATCGTTGACACCGTGTACATGAACACGTGCTGCTATAATAAACGTCGCCTCCATGTAGCACGCAACTTGAACGGCTGGCGGAGTTGCCTTCCACATTGGAAGACATGCTCACTTGGAGAAGGAAAGCCAATTTGATGGCGCTTCAATCTTTCTCTTTTTATTCAAAAGCTTAGCCTCAATGCAACTCAACAAAAGTGCCTAGCCTTCTTTATCCACTCCTGTTGCGGCAGCCTTGGGTGTAGAAAGGTTGGACTCAAAGCCCCATTATGCCATCCAACCTCCAAATGGCTTCACATTGCAACGTAGACAAGAATGTTTGCACAAAATAGCAATGTCAAACAATTAGATTGGATAGAAAAGACATTTGCATAAGAGGTTCACTAAAGCCATGTCGGCCCAATAGCATCCGCAATCTACAAATTGAAGGTGCTTCTTCACAGTTCATAGCAATTGCTAAATATATCTTATGTGGGCGGATGCAACTCTCTTGGATTACAAGGACGACAATTTCGCCGCAAATGTTGTTAATGAAATTTTGAAGCGGCAATAATTGAGCTCTTAGATTGTAGTCTATTGCTTAATTGTATTATCCAATGTTTATAGGATGGTTGACACGGCAACTACATCCTCTATGAGAGATTGCAAGCGCTCACTAAAAAGCTTCTTTGAGACATTATCTAAGACCATGCAATGCTTCGACTGCTAGATCCTTGCAAAGTCTTCCCACTTTGCTCGCTTGGAGCACATCAATTCTTACCTCTTGGTCTCTCCCATCGCCAAAATTGCCAACGATATTTATGCATGCGCTGCTGATCTCTGATTTTAAGTTTCACTTCCTCTATCTTCTGACGTTGCTTCATTAGTTGTGCAACTCCCTATATTAGTTGCTTTTTGTGTGTAGCTTTTGGTTTTTTATGAGAAGGCTTCCTCTTAGGTCTTGCCAATGTTGCAGCTAGTGTAGGCTAAGACTATTATCTTGCCGCTTTAGCCCAACCCTTGACTACCACTACATGGCGACGCACTACTGATTTGTAGAGCATTGCTTCCATAATAGCTTTTGCAGCGCGTGGCTGATGCACAATACCTCCGAAACACGGCACACATCCCTCAGATATTCTTTTTTCTACGACGTTTATCTCCCTTACAACCTTGTTAACAACTGCTTTAAACACTTGCAACATGGCTTGGATTTGCTTCGGCATGCATGGCGGAGAGAGGTTTGTTGGATTCATACCAAAACTTTTGAGGCAGCTCTGCCTAGTTGATAAACATACTCTTAAAGTGGAAAATCCAGTGAATGAATCTCTTATCCTCAATCTCTCCTAGCCCAATATTAGAATAATGCTTATCACACCGAGGCTTGTCAACACATATACTTGTAATGAAGAAAGTTCATTCAAGATATCATAGTCTATAATTTTCAAGCCTTAACTCATAAAGCTCCTAGGCGTTTTTGTTGTGCTGAAATGAATGCGCTTTAGTTTCCGCCCCAACTCTAGAGACTAATTTCCAAGATTTCTGTACAAATTAAAGCCTTGCCATTGTAGAGTGTCATGATTTAGGGTGTTTCTAGTTGTCTCCATTATCCTTACTTAACTACATCATAATACTATGATATTACGGATTGTACTATACAAGCTGAAGATTATGATAAATTGGTAGCCTTCAATGGCCTTGCTCAAGCACAATCTGTGATTAGTACCCTTGCTTCAGCCACGTATCTTTTTTAAGTTGCCCACTTCCGTATCTATGTAAGTTAATAACTTTCATGTAATCACGACTCAACTGTTTGCAGTGCTACTTGTTAGTCCTTGCTGATCACATTGAGGCGGAAAATGGCAGAGAAGTGGGCTAGAAAGAGGAATCTGAGCCTGGCAGCACAAGTGCTAGATCCTCTAGTTCCAAAAGTCTAGAGTGGCGGCGAGGACGTTTCATCAGGGATCTGTCTATTTTCCCCCATCAAGCAGTGGCTCTAAGGCCAGGCCCGGGGGGGATGGGAGGGGAAGGGGCAAATCTCTACTCCTATTATTTGCCTTGAAAGGGGGCCGTAGTGATCTCAAGAGGACCTCTTTAGGGTAATTTAGGGCCTACAGCCCCAAATTTTTAAAAATAAAAAGCTATATAAAAAAACCCCTGGACCCCAAAACGGAGAGGGGCAGCAAAATGAAACCCACCAAGCCTAGCAACCGAACCAGGGGTTGCACCTCTTGATGGGGGAAAATAAAGAGACCCTTTCATCAGATCATAGTAATCCAAAAGTTGTTTGTCACCTCAGGCTCACTATGGAGGATTTCGACGAACCAATTGACCACGCAAATATCCAGCCAGATGTGTATAAGCCCATGCGTGCGGCAACGTCCATGCTAGTGGGGCATAACACACATTTCGGGAGCAGATTCTTCACCACTTATGTTGGGCTGTGCAACAAGGGTTGCGCTTCTAAAGAATGTTGCGAGGGAGTACAGTTGCATTACCAATGCCGAAGTCATGCAAATCAAAAAGGTAGGCACCCAATCAAATGGTTATAAATTGTGGAGAGGCAAGGATGCTAAACAAGTGAAGTTGTACAAGCAGCACAGGTTCAAGGTTTATGGTGATAAGCCTAAGAATAGTTACAGTTCCATGCATTTTTAGAAGGGTAAACTCATCATCAAGCACCAGGGCGTTTTTATTATGCTGAAGCAAAAGTTGCTAAAACCACGGAGTTGTTGGTGTGGCTTACTTTGCTGCGTGAAGCAGACACCAATTTTTGAGGAGGTGTTTGCCGGAATGCTGACAAAGAGTACAACATAGGAGGTAGCTGCGGCAGAATTGGCGATTGCTCAGGTAAAGGCTGCAAAAGCAAGGTAACCGCTACTTAGCATCCAGACACCCCAGCCATTTGATTATCAAGAGGTCCCTTCTTAGGATTTGCGTCTTGTTATTTATTATTTCCAATTAAATTAATTTTTTTATTTTCATAATAATATTTTGGTTTTTATTAAATCTTCATGAAAATGCCTTAACCAAGCTGGTCTTCTTTAGGTTTGTTATAATTCTAGTTTCGTAATAACTAATTTTTCAATTCAAAAATTGAAACAACAAATTTTATAATTCCATTTTCAATGAATTAGCGTTGGCACTTCTTCATTCCATATACAAGATCTAGGATTGATTGTTTAAAGCAAAGGGTTTAGGGTTTAGAACTGAGGTTATAAGACTTATCCTCTAATATGTCAAGTGGTTCTTTCACCGCAATTAATTATTTATAGTTTATTTATCAATGAGGTACAATGGCTAGTTTTGGTTCCAACAACCCTACACATTCCACCAAAAACAAGCAAGAAGAGTACTATAAAAGACAAACCAAGTGCAAAGGTTGGAGTTCATACATTAGTACGTACTTTGTTCAATCTATGCACTTAACCTCATAATATAGCTCGAGGACTAACGCTGGAATTAGAATGTGATGACACTATACAAGAGGAACTTAATCATGATTGAGTCGGTTATGTGATGCTCCCGCATGGCCTTAATAAAATTTATTTAATTATTATATTAAAATCCAAGTATTTGGCCTTTTGTACCACTTTGTTATTGAATCAATATTTCAGGTCATGTTAACATTCTCAAGGTCCGGATATTATTATGTATTACTTTGCCCAGCAATTAAAAAGAAGCAAGGGCATTTTTAGATACGGGTTACGATGTAATTTGGCAAGCCCTACCAAATAGACAAAGATAGGTTTATTGGAGCCACATTCTTTTTTCCAAAATAAGGAATTATAGATTGTCCTATCAAAATTGATGTGACACAATAATGAAATTATATTGCTAGATATGGAGAAAAGCTTACAACAAGGATTGGGAGATATTGGTTTCATTGATGTCTTGCCATGCTTTAAGCACTTCAAAGCTGTATGCATATTTTGCAATAGCTACTTGTCAGACCTAAGGGCTTTCTTAGTGTCATGCTAATGTTCTGTACAAGTTTGGTGAGACATGCTCTTCTAATTCAGTTATTACTAATACGTCTTGCTAACAAGAGGTGGAATAAGGAGTTAGACCTTGAGTGGCTAGCTACCAGTGAAATAGTGTTGTTTGCTATAGAATAGATGGCTAAGCCAATAAAAGAGGTCCATAGTCTTGTGCTTTACAACAATGTGGATGCACGTCGAAAGATTGTTCTAATGCGGGTAGAGATAAGATCTTGGGTGACATTGAAGGCAGTTAGAAGAGGCCCGTGGTCCTAAGATTCCTGGATCCACAATATCGACTATTTTGCATGGAAGGCTCAAATCTTAGGATCCTTGATTATAGCACAAGACGGAGAAAAGATGGACTAAATCTAGACGCCATCAATTTTGACATGCTTATCAACGTCAATAATTGTAGCTTCATCCAATTATATTTGCAAAGGAGCCACCCAAATGTAACTTGTTGTATCACTGGTTTTGAGATACCTGAATTGATTCAATAGTGGTGATGGACGTCATTTTTGTGCTTCATCACAAAATTGGACAGGCTGCGGTTCACAATGGCTGGAAATACAATACTGTTGGTGTTACCTGGCCCAGCCTCGGCAGTCAAGGACCCCAAGGCGGTGCGAACTAGCAGTGAATAGCTAGAAACTAGGAAACAGAAAGTATAAGCAAGGTAGTTACACAGGGACTTACACTCTTCATTTTCTCGTAGTTGAGTCGGATCATAGTCTAGGTCACTTGGCCGCCGTTTTGTATGCCTGAGCGCTGCTCTTGAAGACCTTGGCACTCCCGTTATCAGAGACTATTCCTTGCTAAAACGCCTTGCCTCCTTGCTGTCTGAGGTTATGTCTTTCTTTCTCCTTGGTGACACTGTGCATGTATGACTCTAACCCTAGGCATATATGCGGTTTTGCTACTCTCTTATGTCTGATCATCATTGGTTTCACTCAATCTTTGGTCTGCCGTGGATATCTTGGTTTACTCCAACAATCCATTGGAGGCCTCAAGGCACACACACACACCCTGGTCAAGGATCTCCCGGCTCGAGTCTTGCCTTGAGAATCTCCACGCCCTCCCTTGATCTCCCTCCTCCCAACTGTCTGAGTCCGCTGCCAGGGATACTCTAGCCGCTATGACCGTGGCCTTCACGGTCACACCCTATAACCACTACTCCCTATTAGTCACCCACCGCCCCCCCTCTTTAACTACCAGCCCTACTCTTGGCTTCTCCATGGTGTTACCCAGACTAATAGTTGGAGAATGGCACTTTATTCTAAAAGCGGTCTTTGTTTGTCAATTAGGCTCATCCTTGTACGGGTGTCTGGAGGAGTTGTCCTTGCCATCCTTGATGACCCTCATTGCCCCTGCCCTGACAGGCATACGTTAGAGGCGGTCAAATTAAAGCTAGTCACAAACTTTGCTGAAGTAATGAAAGAAGAACCCAAAGTAAAGGCGCACACGTGAAATGGTTTATGCATGTGCACATCATGATAGATTTTTTTGTTGGAGCAGAGAACAAACATCATACTACCATGATGTACATCTTCAAATTACCATCCAGGGAAAGTTTTGAGTAGCCTTATGGATGTTGGATGGAACAAAAAGTTTCAAGCGGGGCAAGATGTTTAGAAATCTATTGTGTGCAAGGCTACCATGGTCCATTGCTATCATCTAGCAAGTCAGATTATATACTTGAATTTCCAATAGCTGCAATACAAAAAGGAGGGTGTTGCATAGGTAGCCATTGATCAAGCCGTGATTCATTACATGATTTGTGTCATAGCAAAATTTAAAGGTAAAGAATTACCTGGCATTGAAATTTGCAATTGCAAAAGGGGACCTAGTCTATGTGGACTTACAAAAATCAAGGAGAGGGAATTGTGGATGCCTACCAAAGACAACATGTTGACGCGAGAGTTCGCCAAGTGGCTCTCCAATTTGACAAAAGAAGACCATGTTAAAATGCTCAAGCATATCCTCAACGAGAGTGGATTGAAGTAGCGCATCAGTTATCCAAAGGTGGTGATTAAGATACCAACTACCGCTCTAGCTAGTTGTTACATTGCAATAGAATGGATGAAGCTTTGGAAGTAGAATCATGTTTTCTAGCGTGAGTTGCAAAAGATCAAGTTGTCTCTCAAATTCTCAATGAACATAACAACTTCATCTTGGAATGTCGGAGGAAATATAAGGACAATTATCATGTGACTTCTGCCACTATGTGTGCCCTTCTTGGTCAATGGGGATAGGCATTCTTATATGAGGCTAGGCAGATGCGGAGCAAAATCAAGACAATGGAGTAGCTTTTGTTTTATGCCAAGGCATGGTTCTAGTTGTTTTTGGAAAAGCAAAAACACTCCGACGAGTTTGCTTAAGCTGCTTTTTTTAAGATGTTGAACATTGTGAATCATTGAAGTCATGGCCGGAGAATAGCATCGACTACACCTAGAATCCTTCATTTGCCTTAATTGCCTTCTGGCACATCTTAGGTGCAAACATGAAGGAAATTTATTCCATCACCAATTCCTTCTGGAATGCTTCTATCAACAAGATAAAAACACCAAGTACCAAATTTGCAATGTAAGCCATAGACGTTTGAATGTGGATATAAAATGACAATGACAACAAGAGGAAGGTGTTCTTGGTCCCTAAGAAACCTCCATTTTCTCAAAATTACAAGGTATTTTAGTCTTTGTATATGTCAAGGAAGTACGTGGGGCTCTAGGATCTTTTCTTTACCAATTGTATGTCCAAGGAGCTAGTTGAATTCTTTAGTGTCCTAAAGAATTCTCTTGTAGCGGTGCATAAGATACAAGAGGAGTATAAGTCTTTAAACCACGTGACGAACTCAAAGAACCACAAGTACAACAAGTTCAAGTATCCAATTTTCACCGACAAGTTCACAAGTACACTAGTGGGTCTAGTGTACAATAAGTTTGGCATCACAAAGTTTGTGATTGCTGCAATCGTATGTTACTAAATCCCCCCCCCCCTTTCCCTTCCTGCACATTTAACTCGGGTCAGGGTAAATGTACTCAAGGCTAATACTTTATGCTTTAGATGATAATGCCCCTATCATATGCTAATGTCTCTCTCTCCGCTGAACGTTTAGCTTGACCCGAGCTAAATATACCATTCTTTGTATTTTTTGAGCCAACCTCCCAATGACTTGACATGTCTATCATATCATTTGGTATTTGGCTTGCATTTTTAGCTCAAGTCAAGCTAATTGTGCATATCTGTACTACTATAACTGAGGGTCTAACCTTCTCTTCCTGTTATTGCAAGATGGAATTCATGACTTATGCTTGCATCTACAAGACTGTCCAGAGCAAAGTCTACACGGAAAAAAATTAAGTTCATCTTTGCTCTTTGAAAGGCCGACTTGATAATAGACGGGTAACCTATAGATGAGAGGAAATTTTCTTACACACCTCCCAAGAGTAAGGATAAGATAAAGGAGGTTATTGCTGAAAATGAGGACATTGATCACTACAACAACAATAATGACAGGGACTTTGAGTTTGTTCTTAGGTCTAAGGAAAGGGCACAAATCAAGCACCTTATCCATGCCAACATCTCGAGAAAACTCCAATGAACATGCCCTTAGATCCTATTTGAAAGAGGGCTCTCAATGTCTTCTACGTTGTCACTGCACCGTCCCAGAGTCGAGTCAAACAAATGAATGATACATCCGACGATGAAATTCAAGTTGCGCCTACACTGTCTTGCAAGTGGGATAGGACTTGGCATCTGAAGCCCTAATTTATGTAGTCAACATCCCTTAAAACACAACACATGAAAAATCTAATCTTTAAGTAGTTTCTAAAGGTGTAGTTGTAAGCATAGCAAAGGGGGAAGGAGGCAGCATTACAACATCAAGAAGAGATGCTCATGAGTTGTACACAAAAAGCTTCAAATAAGCATATAGCGAAGAATGTTGCACACAAAAAGCTTCAAATAAGCATATAGCAAAGAATCAAATGTCGATTGGAAATATACTATTTATGTTATAGGAGATTATAGCTCATTTGGCAGAAGCTCTAGTGGACCTTGGCACAATAGATAGTATTTTCAACCCTTCTCCCAACCCTACTTCTCGAAGTCCCATAAGCCCTCCTTCTCATGTTGTTGCCCCTGCCCCTCGGAGTCACATAGGGCCTACTTCCCTAGCAGCCTACAATTAATGAATCTCGTCATTGAATGCATAGGTATGAACTGATTACTACTGTTGTTGTTGTCTCAGCAACTACTTATCCGTCGACACCCGAAAGTTCCTGAGGTAGAATTGATGATGTTGTGGACTGATTAGGCTATACTTTTGACTGGATGTGAATATGAAGTGTGCTGTTCTTTAAAGCTCAAAGCTGATTTTGAGCATTTTGGTGTAGTTTTTGAGCATTTTAATCACTTTCCAGGGTGTCATAAGGTATCTTACACGCATCGTCATAAAAAGAACATCCTCAATTGAAACTAAATTTGACAACTAGTTCTAAATCATGAAAATGAACTTTTCCAAAGTCTTAATTTCTTCATTTGGTGCCTTCTATTGTCTTTAGAGGATGTTTTTTTCAATATATAGAACCATGTTCAGTGAAAAAAAAACGCACAAAAAGTATTGCGAAAGTGACCCTCCTAAAAACATCCTTGCAGTACTTTTGGAACCCTAAACCAATTAATGAGTATATGAATTGACTATTTTAGAATACCTTTTAAACATACAGAGGGCACCACTTAATTAAAAGTGATTTTTTGATAGTTTTGATTCTTTTGTAGTCACTTTTTCAAATGACTGCATTCACTTAGCTTGGATTTAAAGCCTTCATACAATAACTTAAAAGTGTCTACTTTGCACAAAAAATTTCCAAGTTGTAGAAAAATTAGTTGAGAATCTATATTAACAAATGTAAATTGACTTCAATTACATCTTTCCATCACTAAATGCAATTTTTGCAAACGGGGTGAAACTAGCAAATAGCTAAGCACTTTTTTGGTCCACTTTATTGTGCTTCTTTCCGTATACACTTTGGCCAGTGTCGCACATGTGCGAAGAGATTTTGTAGACAACAATTTTAATCTTGAAGAACCAATTTGCTAAATTTTGTGACTTCTAGAATCAGTTAGCTTATTGGAATGGGAAAATCAGTGTAAAAAGGACTATTTGTACATTGAATTTCAATAGGTTATAAAAAAGGGTTATGAATGGTGAATAGGACAATTAGTTATAACTGAGTGTCTTTTTTCTTGCTACAAAGGGACGAACTTTGGAGTCAATTGTTAATCCTTGTGAAGAAGGCTCTTTCCATAGTGTGGGAATTGTGTGTGTGTTAGCCAATTGGAATTTAGCGAATTAGGACAATATAAAATATATATTGAAAAAGAGTTGGAGACTGTGAAGATTAAATGTACTTTGGAGATTTGAAAATAATATAATATAATATCAAATATTAATTTGGTGACAATTTGGAGTTGAGTGTAATGTTGATGTAAGGATGAGTGATGAATGTGATTAATTAATTAAATTGTACATTGCCTATTGTTTAATCTGAAATCAGATACTAAGAGAGAGAGTGCAAAGACTTGAGAGTGATTGGAGAATGATGTATGAGCTGTGAGTGGAAAAAGCCAATTAAAAAAAGAATGATTAATGGAAAGGAAATCAAATTTTGGTGAATTGAAGTTAATACAAAAAGGAATTTAATTTAGATTATTTATTTTCTTAGAGATGGGTGTTGTTGTAGTGGAAAGAAAAATACCTATAATTTATTACCGATTGGCTGAGCAGCGCCTAATTAGTATGAAAAGGAGAAATCGATGAAGTGAAATTTATGGAGCAAAGGAGCGTTTGATAAATCGAAGAAGCCAATAGGAAGTCGGATTATAAGAGATGAGTTTCTCAACTTTATATAATGTGTTTTGGAGTCATAACTAGACCGTGTATGTAGAAAATATAAAGAACCTTTATCATTTGTCCATTGGGTAACCAATTATTAATGTTGACAACCTAGCAATGAACCTGCCAATAGCCTCCCCGGTGAACAAACTTAGATTTATTTGAATTATTTCAATTAAGTAAATATACTAATTCTACAAATTTCAATCATGCTACTACAAGAGGTCATTCCTGAATACTACGGCCTTGTTGTAAAGGGCCCTAGTTTCACCTATTTCAAGGTCAATTCTCACTCTGAGCAAAGTACAGAGATTGGAGCACTCTTTGTAGAGAGGTCTAGTACCTTGAAAGTTTTTCCATTGTTGCGGAGCACTACATTACAAATTATGTAGGGACTAGCTTGCAATAGAAATTGAGAATAAGATTTTGAGCTAAAGTGCACTTGCTTTAAAAAAATTATTTGAAACCATAATACCATATCTGCATTGCTGCTAAAGTAAAACTTTTTGATAGCCCTAAAGAAGTGGTGCAGCAATGTAGTGTTGCTTGCGCATTTCAAAAATTACATATATTGTATATCATTTTAGATTACATTTATACATAGTATCATTCAAAAGTAAGATCAATAATTATATATTTCACGTATTTGAAAAGAGCTGTGATTCAAGTAAATAAATGATATCATTTCAGAACCAGGAAGTTAATAAATACAAGGTATTGCAATTTGAAGATTAGAGCATGTCATTGGAAGGCTTTGAAAGAGCTATGAGTCTTCTAATAGTTGCTCAAAATGTATTTATCTGATGATGTATAATTAATCTATTAACATTCATGGAAATCATATACCCTTATTGTATTTTTTTTAATAATCACATATCAAGCAACCACTTTTACTTTTTTTTGCGCAATGCCATGGTTTGGATAGAGTAGGATCATCCTCCCTACTTTTTATAGCACTTGCTTAAAAAGTTGATTGCTACTAAGTTGTGGTGCCTTGACTAGTCCAATCAACAAAAAACTCTCAAAAGAGACTTGCCATTCAAATTTCTATTATTTTTGATGTACTTGTGATGATGATCAAACAACAATATTCTCTCAATTACAGAGAGCAGAGAGCACATGATGCAGCACAGAACATATGCATCAGAGTAAGGTTATTTTTATGTGGAACAAGGTCAATTCCGCATGACTGGTCCATACCAGGGTCCTTCAAATCATAGCAGTTTTGTATCTCCATCTGCTCCTCATTGTCAACCTCTATTACAAACTTGATGGGCTTGTAGAATTGCTCCACAACATTGACGTCATTGGTTGCCCTTCAAAAGTAATTAAATACTTTTATGGGTGGAAGCTCTGCAAATTGCAGAGAACACGAGTGGTCTATGTCAAGGAAATGCTCAATTAGCTCTAGCCAAGCTAAATGTGCAGCTAAAGACGAAGCAAACCGGTTTTTCATGCACATCTAACTTGAGTCGAGCTAAATGTGCAAATGATGTTTTCTGATCCAACCTATCAATAGACACATTCAGCTAGAGTTGAGCTAAATGTGCAATGACCACAACATTCAAGCAAATCTCGAGTATAAGCTAGCGTCTACAAACTTATGGAATTATTTGTTGTTTGGATATGCTTAAGCAATATAGTAGCAGATTTGCATCTTAAATAATTTATGTTGTACTTTTGATACGATTGACACACCTAGCTTGATACAAGATTAACCTACAAGCACTGAGGGCGTGCATTGTGCAAATTTGGCTTGTATCAAGCTAAATGTGCACTACTAAACTAAACATTTAGCCTACATATTAAGCTCAATACGAGCTAAATGTTCAAGGTTTGTAACAATTCAGAGAACCAAAATAAGCCGTATATCTCATCTAATATTGGAAATTTTAAATTCTACAATTAAAGTTCTATGAGTTGATAGTTACTATTACTAAACAAGGAATTTGGATGGCATTTTGCTCCAATTCTTCCGGCATTGCACACATCCACTATATATATATATATGTTTGGAAAAAAAATATTAATCAACTACTAATGAAATGCCTACCTCTCAACCATTAGGAATCTTGTGCAGATATGAATGTCCTCCTACAAATTCTTTGCAATTGTTAAAACCCTAGTTGTTAGTGCCTACATTTCATACACAAAATTGCAATGAAATCACTAGATTACATTGCTACAACCTTTGCATCCATCTAATACCAACTTGGACCTTTATATGTATTATAAAAAATGCATAGATAATTTCTACAAGTTGCTATTTCCATCCATTTCATTTAACAAAAGAAGAGTTACTTCCTAAACATTCTACAGCAATTAACCTTTCTAATAAGAGATGATAATCTTACCAAAGAATTCAAATTCACCTCCTCCACTCTTGCAATTGAAACTTGTTTAAAATTTATATAAGTTGAGGATTTAGCTATAAAGCAGAGAATCTTTATCCGAGACCCTCAATCCTGTATCCTAAATGCTCAACCTTATACCCTCAAATCCTATATCTTAAACCTATAATCTACAGCCGTCCCTACGACATAGGCCACGGTCCCTACAAGATGGGCTCTAACATCAAGGTCGTAAATCTTAGACCCTTTATTGTAGACCCTTGATTGTAGACCTTATCAGCATATCTATATTTTTTGTCAAGGTTGTGGCTTCAATTGAGTAATGGATGCACCCCACCTTCAATGTCCAGTAGATTGCTAAAGCCATAACATGTGACAAAGCAATTCCCGATAGATTTGCTTTCCTGCTTCAAAGAACACTTCTTTGATGTGGTCAAAACGCCCAACTGAGAACAAAATCATCCTTTTTCCTCCCCACTCTTGTGTATGCCAATCTTAAATATTCTTATGATGCAACACTAAAGATAGGCATAGTGCTTCTTGAGTTAGTTCTATTCTCTTGTCGGAAGTGTTCATTGTTCTTTGAAACCTTTGGTCTTGAACTCTGTCAAGCGGGTGGTGTTCTTGCATGTTCTAAAATCAAGTGGGTACACAAGTTCCTAAAGGTAGGATATTGAAGTGGTCAAATGCTGAGCAAGCATGTGCGATCTTTTTTAATTGTTTGTAAGTTTGTACATTCTTTACCGTAGCTACTATAGGATTTGCTTTGTAAAACTTTTGTCATTGGTTTCATGTTGGTGGAAAATGTTCTCCCACTTGAGCTAGACAACTAGAGTCCTAGAATTTAAGCTCACTCTTATATATGAATTTTCATTCGAAATTGTTTAAGGTATAAGGTGATTTTTGGTCACTATCAATTGTTGTGTAATACATGTTCAGCGAGTTACAAATTCAAATTTTGCAAGTTGTCTCACTTGCTATCGTAAATGTTTGAATATCTTACTTGTATACGCTTCAGATATATGCGACTACATTCACAAAATGCTATTATGCACATTTAGCTCGACTTGAGCTAAATGTTCAATTCTCATACATTCTACAATTACACCATGTTGTTCAGCATGTTCAAGTTGAATTTTACTAACTTCACTATTGTCTATTTGCTTTTGCTCTAGTAGGAACTTAGTTAAATATAGCATAATCATCGACAACGACCTCTTGGATGTCGTCCATAAAGCTTCATTCTTGCCTAGCATCTAAGATGCACATTTACCCCCCTTCAAGGTTCTACCAAGATATTCATGGGTGGAAAAAGTTGTTCAAATGAGAAACAAGTCCAATGTTTCTATTGCAAAGGAGATTGTTGACAATCTACATATGACGGTTATTCTTAGGTTTAATAGCCCTTTAAGTGATAAACATGTTGCCATTAAGAAATAATGCACATTTTATTCGGAAGAGGCCTCTTGACAAATGGCCTTATTCAAACAAGCATTGGCCTATCAAACTCATGTTCTATAGCGGGATGATTCTATTTTGTCACCATTAATACGCCACATGCAACTCTGTCATGGCCATAAGACGTCAACCAATTGGCAGTAGAATTTGTGCATACCAGAGTTTGTCAAGATCAATCTTGATCCCAACCGTTACAAAATCCTTAGTTATCCAAGTGAAATGATCCATCCATTTTGTTGCAAGGAACTCTTGTTGTTCCAGATGTTGTATCCAACTTTTTCCTTGTCTACAAATCAAAGCGTTGCAGATGAGGATGTATTTTGGGACAACTATGCAATTCATATGACATGTGAAGCTAGACGTTCATAGGCGGTTCTATTAAGACACAACTAGTAGGAATGTAGTAATTTATTGAAGGTGTTGATGATTGCCCTATCACTTGAAGCGCATCACGGGCATAAGTGAAACTTCATTCTACGCATATGTAGAATTGGCTACTGCGGGTATTGTTGCACAACCGCACGGTTATACTAGAAAAACAAAACCAAGGTTTCCCATAGTTGTCACTACAACAAGTCTTTGTCTGATTCTCAATACAAATGTCAATCATAAGAAACAAGTAAAGGCAAAGACACACTAAGATGGACTCGCTCCTTCTTACCTCTCTACTTGCAGAGGCTTAACAACTACTTCAAGCAAGGAAGGCAACTTTGGCAAGACACAAGCAAAGAAATAAAAAGAAGAGTAAGTGAAGAACATAAGAGCCAAAGGCTTATTATGTACAGTACATTAAATTCACTGGCTACGCTCAAAAATCTAGATTCACAAAAGACAAAAAGTGGCACCTAAAAAGTCAAAGGTGCCTAGTCATTGGTGACTAAGCAAATCAACTCTAGAACCGAGAAACTTCCGGTCTAGGGCCGGTAACTTACTTTTCAACCATCACTAGATAGTAAATAAACTTACTCAAGTGCGAGCAACCGGGTGCACAATGGGCTCCATCATCATTGCTTCTGTCACCCTACTGTTAATCTTCTACTACCATCCTATAAACAACAATAATACTTCAAAATAAACACATAACTACAAAAGATGTTCAAATAAGTGACTTCTTTGAGAGAAGATGATTCTCCTTGGACCACTCTATAGTGTAGTGAACTAGAAAATTGCAAATATCAAAGGATGGGACACTTAAAGCCCACGGTGGGGTCATCTGCAAAGATTAGTTCCTCCAATTAGAGCAACTCTAGCAACATGAAAAAGCTTCTTGGGGTGGTGAAATATCTACTAGTGGAGGAAGAATGTCTTCTAGTAACGCATATACATCCACTCGTAAGCTACAAGTGGCCAATGGTAAAGCATGCACATCCTCTACTAAGTATAGAGAGAAATCTTGGATGGTAGAGATATCCACTAGTTCATAGCCCAAGCCAAGTGGCATTCCACTCGAGAAGAAGAAGAAGGGTCTACCAACCCCTCTCTAGAACCATCATTCTAGGTTGAAGGAGATACCTCTCTAACCTAAGACTCCATATCTAAGAACTTTTTACATGAAGAAAGAGATCTTAAGGGAACAAACCTTCTCCATGCTTGGAATGGTTCCACTTTGGGGGGAATTGGTTCGGTCTGCCTCTTAAACATTCTCTTACCTTCCCAGCACTTCTCTTAATTTGCTCAAAGCTCCCTCTTTATCCTCACTATTTCCCTCCAAGTATCCCTAGCAGCAGATAGGTTGTCTTTCACTTCTTCCCATCGAAATAACTTACGAAGAGCCTGGTGAAGAGTTCTTGCCTCTAAGATCTCCACTTTGTTGTCTTAAATACTTCAGGTCACCTCCTTGGATTTAGAGATTTACCTTCTTCATCAATAATGGCTTATGTGAGGAATTGGAGATGATTAGTTGAGCCTCTTTTGTGGTGATGGGGAAAGCTTGTAAGCCTCCAGGGTGCAAGAGATGATAAAGCCTCCCTTGTTAAGATGGCTAGAATTTCCTCCTCTACTTTGAGATATTATGGCCATCCGATTCCAAAAAATTGTGAAGTGCTTCCGAAGGTAGTCCTCCTCCGGCTCAAGACAACCACAATGCTCTTGTAGATGCAAGAGATATGCAGTCAAAAAGGTTTTAGAGATATTACACCTTTTGGATTACCCGGAGTTTAGGATGAATTGCTTCTTTTGTCAAGATCCTCCAATCATGTGAAACAAGCTCAAAAAATGCTTAAATATACATATTGGCTAATAAGACGGTGGCTCTTTAGTTCCAAATCAGGTTAAAAATTTGATTTGACAATCTCTACCACCCAGCAAATTTGCTCATTCTTGATCCTACTACTATATAACACTTTGATGAGTCATAAAATCCGGTTGTGTACCTACTCAATAGCTCTTGGTCCACCTTTGATTGCCACTTCTCTTTTGCAAAAGAATACACCTCTCTCCATAGCGTTAGGGACCATGCATTAAGATTGACTCATGAAGACCTCGGGTGTTTTTGGGAGGTAGTAGTTGTTCCTCAAACCTTCTTTGTAACACATTCTATGGATTATTATACAATGAATAGCACTCCATCCAGTTTCCGTAAGATTATCCTTCAACTCTTCTCCTTCCAATGTGGCCACCAACTTCTTAGGGCTGACCCTTGCAAGTTTGTGTACTCTTCGAGCGGTTATAGCTCCCCAAAATACTTTCACTTTTGTTCAAACAAGCCCCCTTCTTCAATGACAATACTAAACTCTACCATTAACTTTAGTGAGGCCATGAAACAAAATAATAATTTAATGATTGGTATAGTATACTAAAGAAACTCTTGAATATAAAATTATCTTCACATAAATGACACTATTTGAACATAAAAGAGAAGATAATAGTTAAATATCAAGACACTCAAAAAGCACAACTCAGAGTTTATGGAAAATTGAAAAAGTAGTTCCAAGGGGAGGAAAATAGGAGGTAGCGAGAGGTTATAGAAGGTAGCCAGCGGAAATCGGGAGGATTTAGGCTAGAGTTGAAAAAGCAAGAATATCCCCACAGTGACAATACAAGACACTTTTCAACCTCCTTCTACAACATCGCTCTTTGTCAACCTCAAGTTCCAACTCTAATATGAAACCCTAAGGTTGCAGACTTTGATTTCTTCTTTAGAAATCCTCCATCTTGCCCCAAGCTGCTTCTCGTTGTTGTCTCTTTGCTCCAAGACCTCCTTCTTACTTCAAGAACTCCTCTTGCTCCTACCACCCTAGTTTCTTTTTCCCCTAACTCTCTTTTCTACTATTTCCTTCCTAAAAGCTTCACAATTTTTTAAGTTCATTAACCTTGAACCCTCTTTTTATATGTATGGATTCCTTTTCTTCATCTTCCCTCAGAAGAAACTCTCTTAGATACTCAACAAAGCACCTCTCAATACATGCACTTAAAAAACAAAATTAGAAAATAAGTCCAAAAATCCAAATTTACTCCTTCACGCTCACAAATAAAAATTAGAGTTTTGTCAAAAAGCAAAATGTAGTAGCGCCCTTACAAGGCTTGGTGGTGGCTCGCAACAAGGCGGTAGCAAAGGGCAACGGCGAAGGCGCAGCGCATAAGCGCTAAATAAGGTCAATGTGGGAAGGGCAGGATCGTGGGTGCAAGGCGTAAGGTCGGGGTAGCATAGACGAAGCCAAGCCAAAAAAAAACCCTCCTCTATCCCTAGCGTGTCATGTTAATAGCCAAGCCTAGCTAGGGCAAGCTTCGACTAAGGCAATACTTTCTTTATTTAATTTTTTTTAAAGATTATTTATTAATTTTTTTGTTTGTTTGGGACTACCTTGAGCCTCTTTTTTTCTCCCACATTTGAATGTCTAATTCTTAGTCTCAAAAGTTAACACTTCTAACCTACCTCTAAATAATGGTTTTATATTCTTGCTTTGGAAGGCTTTCCTCTGAATAATCCATTTTTGTCCTAAGGTGCACATAATCAATTAAAGGAAGCCTTGGTCATTTCACCAATCTAATATCAGTTGACTACTTTTTTTTCTATTTTTTTTCTACTTATAATTTTATAAAGCACCAAATCCTTTACCAATTATCTAGAGCTAATTCATTTCTTATAACTAATTTATTTATTAGAGGCCAGAAAGTGGGAGTTTTCGACTCCCACAATTCTGCTTGAGAAGGATACTATAGAGCTAAATCTTCTTATGTAATGCTCCAAGTTTCTAGTAGAAAATATGAACATGTTGTTCCCTTTTTATGAAGAGGCACTTGTACCTCATCTAACACTTTGTGAAGCTTATTGCTGGAATCAAGTATGTAGATTTTAAATATGTCCTAATAGCATCATCCTAACCTTTAAAATTTCATGTGTTGGTTGGAGTATACTTGCTTCTTGCTAGATAGACCAATATTCATAATCTTTTGCAGTAGAAGGTGCTACCTATTGAATACCATTCTTCATTATAGCCCCTATATGTACAGGTTGTGGATGTTGTAGTTCCAGCCTTGGCTCCTCATCATCCTCCTTCACGAATGGTTGAAAGGGGTTATCTTTGTATCCAAGCAAAACAACGGGACAACACATATTTTCCATGACAAAGAACAAACATGGTGCCTATCTATAGTAATCTTTCTAGTCTTTGTAAATCTGAATGAAAATATGCATAAGAAATTCTCTATTTATTCCAGTGTATATAGACCTTGGCACTTTGCAATTTTTTGCCCTTCTACACCACTTTAAATTTTTTCGACTAATTTCATTATAATGCAATGCTAAAGTATGGTCCAATAAGCACTAAATTCTTTAACCATCGTCTTATTTTGCAAAATAATTTCAAATCAGAAACCATCTTAATATGCTCCAACTTACAATCATAGGACCAATTTTTAAGCCAAATATAGGTATGCTCTAGATGCTGCTTAGATGTGTGCCAAGAGCAGGAACATGTGAGCAGGGAACAAAAACATGCAAGCAAGCTTCTAGATTCACATAGAGATTTGTATGAAAATTCAGTTGATTTAGGAAGAAATGAAAGACTTTATAGAAATTGACATCTCAAATTTGGATGTAAGAAAGGGGCTCTATAAGCGTGGAATATTGAAATCCAACAGTGATAGGGTATTTATATAGAGGAAGTAGTTGACACCACGACCATGGTTGTAGTGGTTCGGGTCATGGCACACCAGTGAGGTGGTCGGGAGTTCAAATCCCTATGCCAACGTGGTGTCTACTACCATAGTCCACCAAACTATGGTGGGGGGTCTTGAGACCACGTTGCAGGGGTACCCTAAAAGACCTTGGGGAGATGACACGTCGGTTGTCTTCAAGGCACTTAGAGTAGAGGCACTTAGTGTAGAAAGTGTTTACCTTTGAAAGGGGGAAGTAGCTCTAGATTCATTATCCTTTGTCCAGAGGCCATCGGATAAGTGAATAGAATGAACAAACACTATATTCACGTCGGCCCCCTTCGAGGCCGAAGTTCTTTTTCTTCTTCGTCTAGAGGAAGTAGGAATCCCAAAAAAACAATCACGAGAGACACCAAAGAGAAAAATTAGGAACATAAATCGAGAGCAAAAGAATGAAAAATAAAACATGTAAAATAAATTCTCAAAAATATACCTTGAAACAAAAACGTGCATAATCGGGAATATGGTGCACGTAAGAAAAGGGTAACGATATACATGAAACGATTGTGGTTAGAGTATATCATATAGACCAAGCACCGACAATGACCATAAACTGTAAATTTTATAGATAGACAAAGTTTTCAAGTATTCTGAAAATACTTTTATCTTAATATATAAGAGGAAGTACTTCCTACTTTCTGTAATCCTAATCCCTACTAAATAATAACCAAAAATTTTGTCGACATTGTAGTTCTAGTTTAAGGTCTATGTACAATAACTTGAAAAAGGCGATTGAATATTTTTAACCATTCACTCTTTTTCTACAACTCCAGCAAGCTCTAGAATTTGCATGACCTCGTTGTAGGAATACGTACTAGGTTGGTGAATGAACTTGTCTGTCTCATAGTTCATCTTACATAAGTACCGGAAAAGATGATATAGGTGCTTGCACGGCACCCACTTCCTACTTGCTACCTTAGAGCTCATACCTACAAAGTCTTTGCAGATACACTGTGGAATAGTGTTCAATGAGACAAGGTATGCCTTGTCTTTGTCATTGACGATGATGATGACCACACCACACCCCGGATACGAAACCACAATCACTCCAGTAATGTAGTAACTGTTCATGTGGCCCGTACTCATCCATCTGATCTTGTGATCAGCGTTAAAGGCATCTGGACTCCGACAACACTTCTTTCCAAACCTGTTGCTGGGATGAGAATCCATATTGTCGGGAACATCGAATTGCGAATGTGGTGCAGGGATATTTACCTGAGTTTGGAACTTTTGCCGAGGTCATAAAGATTCTTGCTGATTTAGCCATATGTTTTGCTAGAGTATGCTAAAGTGTTAGCACAGGGGTTTGAGTCCGTCGTTGTTAGATATGTTTCTAGTCGAGCTTTTAATTGTGATCTTAGAGCCCTTGTATTTATGGACACAAAGTCTGTAGTAAGAGATTCTAAGTCCTCAAGATCAGATAGTAGAAGTAGCGATTATAGCATATCTTGGGTTTGAACGACATTTCGGACTTTTGTTGTTTTGATTTGATTTAATTTGATTTGATTGGATTTGATTACATATTGCTACAAACTTTCTTTCGCACACCTCTAGCATTATTGTACACGACAATAGGGTTTTTTTTTATAGTTTTTCCATTTTATATTCTTAGTTTTGTCCACGGTTTTAGGTGTTATTTTCTTTTCTTCAGTCTATTTTCCGAATTGGTCTTCCTAAATACAACAAGATTCTTCCATTAATAATTTATAAACTTCCAAAAATCCACGGTCATAGGAACTCATGGCTAAGACAGATTTCGGTTTTCCTCCGGAAAGTTAACTCTATGAGTCTACTCGTGGCTTGGTGCTCTCTGCTTGTGGCTCACATCTTAGCAGCTGTTTGTATGCTCTCAAAAATGTTTTAATATACCAAACAATAATTGAATATTTTAAATTTGATTTTTATATTTAATAAATATTTGTCTACCTTAAAAGAAATTCTCGTCAATTCTATACTTTGAGGAATTTTTTTGCTCTCTACCGACTGCTCTCACAGAAGCTTTATTTGCTTGATGGACGCCAAGAAAAATGAAATTTCTTCATGCCACTTATTGGAGACAATTTACATTACGTGGCTCCAACAATTACACAATTGTGTAGAAAACTTTTACTTTGCCAGTTCAAATAATTACGTTTGCGTATTCATGCACGGCTTTTTCTATGTCATGGAAATTGTGCTTTTCTATGTCTTGGGAATTCTAATAAAGACCCTTGAAGGCAAAAGACCACTTGAAAAGAGCACAAGAGTTGTTACCCCAAAGAATCAGCTGGAAACTCGAAGTTAGGGCGGTTGGTGACCCAGACGACCAAGGAGAACTCCCAGTTCCAAAGACGGCATAATAGTATAAAGCAGTAAACAGGCAGGATAGAAAACGACCCTTCATAGTTTTGTTAGAGCAGTGTTGTCCTAGGATTAGTATGGAACGCTGGACTAGCTCACGGGCGGCTCCTCTTTTGTAACCCTGGTTGCTTCGGCCCAGACTCTGAATATTATACTAACTTTCTATTATATCGCCTTGCTTATGATTGTGCCTAACCTCTGCTCCTTTGCCGCCATAGCTGTAACCTAAAGTATTCAGACCCTCTCTCTCTCGCAAGTTCAGCATTTCCTAAGACTCTCTAACCCCACCCCTGCTCTTTCTCTCGGATACTCACAAAGACTACCAAGACTAATGATGTGTTTCTCTGCTCTCTATGACTTTGAACCCTAGCGGTTGACGTCCTGCCTCTGTGAACTCAGCCGCCAAAGACTAATCAAACGACCCTCCTGCAACCAAGACGTCCACGGCTACAAGCCCACCGCTGTGCCTCTTCTAAGACCGAGCCCTCTCCTTCTTCCCTAGCTACCTTAACTTAGCATCTCCACCAGTTTCCCCTTTGCTCTACCCTCCATCCCAAGATCCCAGTTAACAAGAGTTGGGTATTCCAAAGCACATTGTCGATGTTACATAACACTTGAACAAATCATCAGAGTTGCTATCAATTGAGCCTCACCCAGAAGATAGAGAAGTAATTGGCTCAAACAAGCAAAGTATGAATAAATTATTGGTAGTGAATTTGACTCTCATTGATCTGACACGATGATTTTTACTCAACCTCAGAAAGCACCTGATTTGCTTGACAAAAGACATATGTTAGGCCTAAACAAGTTCTAGGGGTCTCTATCATCTCCACCTATTGCACTTGATATTGGCCATCACCACGGGTGAAAAAAAATAAAAAATAAAAAATAAAAATAAAAGAGGAAGAAGAACAAGAAGAAAGAAGAAGGGTGAAAAAAAATTTAAAAAAAAGACGTGGTAGAGTTTGAATAGCACATTGTTTGCATGCTTAAGAAATGTGCCAAAGCTTGCTTTCTAGGGCAAGCAAATACCAATAAAGTCTACAAGGTCCAAGGCGTCTGTGGATACAAGTCTACATGGCGTCATATTATTAAAGTTTGATGGACGACTACAAGAAGGATAGACAATTTGACATGGGCCATGATGTTCCAACTATTTGGCCTTTGATCTGCGGAACTCAATTTACAAAGAAGGAGGTTCTAGATCTTGAAGTGGCGAGTTTCAAACTACCTCAACACAAAAAGTTGCCAAGCCAACAAAATTTTTGAGAGGCTTTATTGAGGCAACCACTTCTAAACTTGGCCCACCTTGTTGTTTTCTTTGCTCCACAAATGTATCCATTTGATTGGAGTGGATTTAAGAGTCAACTTCATATTGAAGGGAGTTTTGACTACTCCCTTGGTTGACTTGGTCTCTCCCCCTGGACCACTGAATGGTCATAGCCTGCCCACGGATTCGACCTTGGTTGAGCCTGGAGTTTCTGGCTTTCATCCCTCAGTATCTTCCGCCACTTGTATAGGGTTGCTTGCCGGGTAGCTTCTTTCATCTCCTCTTCTTACTTCTTCTAGTCCTCCAACCTTTGTGCTTCTGGTAATAAACGCAGAGCCTCCTGTCTTAGCACATCCTGCAACATTGCTTCTTTTCTTTCAACAGCCTGCTTAATTTCCTCCCTCCTTTGAGCTTCCTGCCATGTCCTAAGGGCCTCCTGCCTCTATATCTGCTAGGCAACTAATTTTTGCTGCTCTTCCTTGAACAAATCCTGTCAAACCACACGAGATTTCAGCTAAGTATGAACATCCTCCAACCATTCACGTTTAACATAAAACAAACTTGCGTCTTTGGTCTGGTCCTGAACATTAGTCGCGGGTTCCGCATTGGCCAGTGTTGACATCGCATCTTCCACTCTATGATTTTTCCCTAGCGTATACACCATTGTAAAATCGTACTTTTGAAATTGCAGTAGCCATCTTGCTTCCTCCCCAATACCTGTGGCTTATTGACCAAATACACCAGTGCCATATGGTCAACATAGAAAATAAGTTTATTGCCTACCACATAATGCCTATACTTGTTCGGAGTATAAACCATTGCTAAGGCCTCCCTTTTAGTAGTACTGTAATTCCTTTCAGCACAATTCAAAAGTTTACTGGCATAGGAAATGGGCTAGTCACACTTCCCTGTTGGATTCTGGGCCAGCATCACCCCTACTGCTCTATTTGAAGCATCAATATGCACATGGAACTCCAGGTCCCATCTAGGTGCAATTAAATTCGGCGCATTCAGATATCGCTCCTTGATCTTCTTCCACGCCTGTTTACACTGGTTGGTCCAAATGAACTCCTCGGTCTTCCTCATGAGCCTGGTAATTGGCTCCATAATATGTGCATACGACTTAATGTAACACTTGTTAAACTGGGCAAAACCGTTAAAACCTGGACATCACTTGGCTTTTCTAGTCTAGGCATTGTCTCCACTGCTTTAATCTTTTTAGGATCAGGAGATTTTCCTTCTTTAGACACAATATGGCCCAATATAATACTAGAAAAGACCAACTATAAGCATTTTTTGGGGTTCAAACTTATACCATACTCACGGCATTTTTTGAAACACTTTCTCAATTTGACCAGGTAATTAACAATATCACTGTATACACAAAAATCATCTAAAAATAATTTCATAAAATCACCAATAAAATCATAAAATGCTTGGTTTACAGCCCTCTGGTATGTTGGTGGTGTGTTTATCAACCCAAAAGGCATGACTATCCACACAAATGCTCCCAGTCCGTTACAAAAGCAATCTTGTGTCGGTCCTCTAGTGCTATCTAAATTTGGTGGTACCCTAAGTATCCATCCAAAAACGAATACATCTTATGTCCTGCCACAAAATCCAACACCTCCTTAGTAAATGGTAATGGGTACAGGTCCTTTTTAGTGGCAGCATTTAATTTATGAGAGTCAATGCAAATTCTTAACTTCCCATTGTACTTAGGAACAATATCAATAGGAGATAACCATGTAGCATCCTCTACTAGTGTAATGAATCCGGCCTGGAGCAATTTATCCAAGTCCTGCTTCACAATACTAGCATAATTTAGATTCATGTGATAGATGGCCTGATGCGATGGTGGTACATCCTTTTCCAGCTCAATCCTGTATTGCGCAATTGAAGGTGGAATACCCTTCAGGTCCTTATAGGTCCATGCAAATACATCCTTGAACTCCCTGAATAGGGCCTCTGCTTTGTTGGCATGTTCAAGACTAATGGTTGCATTAATTCTCAAGTACTGGGGTTCCTCCACTGTTCTGAGATTAATTTTTCATAAATGCTTTGATTTTCATAATGTCCAAGCTGTAATCTTCAGTTTCTTCACCTTCTCTCGAGCTGGTGTCTCATCCACTTCGATATTGCCCTCTTCAAAGTTGTAGAAATGGTTTGGGTAGACTCGCTCTGGTCTCCCCTCCTCTTTCAATCCCCCCTCCTCTTTCTGGTCCTGGTCATTGTTTAGGTTCTTGTTTTGGTCCTTACTCTGGTCCTTGCTCTGTACTATCCGTGGCAAAGTGACAGTTCCAACGGCCAGTAAGTCCTGCTTACTAGCTAACCACAAGGCTTCCTCCTCATCTGTCAGTCCTTCAGTATAATAATAGCAAACTAGAACTTCAGGTAACTCAAGCCTAGGCCCTTTCCATTGACTGACTGAGATGGTTTTTACAGTGCCATTGCCCATGATAGTAACCAGGTTGTTACCTCAATCGTGATTTACCTTAGCATCAATTAACCAGGGTCTGAATAGCAACAAACTACAGGCCTTATTCACTTCTTTATTTTTAATAACAGTCAAAATGATAAGGTAAGGAATACCATGGATGTGAATTTTCACATTACGTATCATTCCTACTCGACCGATGATTCTCTGGTCCGCCATTCTTAATCTAAAAGGAGCACGTTGCGGGTCCTTGAGTCCCAGCCTTTTACGCTCCTCCTCAGTTATCAGGTTAACACATGATCCCCCATCCAATAGGACATTCTCAAAAGTCCCATTGCCCACCTACACATTCAACATTGGCAGTTCTCTGTCAACATCAATAGCCAGACTGCTTATTAAATTAGTCTTACCTGGTTGACCGGTTTTTGGTTTCTTGCTTGGTGTTGGCTCTGATTGAGTGTCCTAGTCTGGTACGAGTTCGCAAAACACGTGAGTTTTAACAAATTTTGTCAAGTTAGGAGCCATCTTCAGCAGTTGACCCAAAGATATCGTGATGGGACTGTCCAAGATCTTCCTTCCAACCATAGTTGCATAAAGCTGCTCCTGGTTGTCCTCTCTACTGGTCTTCCTTTGGGTCTCCAATTCCTGCTATATTATTTTGGAACCGTTGTCCAGAGTGTCAGAGTTTGGAAATCCTACCCATTCATTATCCAATACCTCGCCTTCTCCTTCCTTTTCTGTTGTTTTCAAGGTATTCTTGACTTTCACTGCTTCTGCCTTCTTCTGCTCCTCTCGAGGGTGTATTTTCTTCAAGGCTTCCAGCATAGACTTTTGGATTCTTTCTACTTCTTGGCATTCCTCCTTCGTTCAGGCCTTTCTTGGTTCAGGTTCCCTCAATTCATCTTGGATAGGTAACAGTCCTGCCTTTAATCACTGGGCCCTGGTCATAGTAGTTACCTCCACTAAATCTTCTGGTTCCTCTATGAACTCAATCTCCACATTGCTCATGTGGTGGTCCTCTTTTTTGTTGGTCTTCTACTGGTCTGCCAAAAATTGATTCCCTTGTGCCTCCTTGGGGCAGTTCCAACTCCTGTGGTCTACTCCTCTACACAAAAAGCAACATGCTGGTTGGTCACCATAACTCCAGTGTTGAGTGTTGCCTGCCCTGGGGTTTGGTGGTCTCTAATATCCTTGACTGTAGTTGTAATTTGCTGCAGGTTCCGAAGCAGATACTTCAATTACACATACAGGTTCCTCCCCTTCCTTCTTTGTACTCGACCCCCTCTGGTTTGCTAGGTTGTACCAATGGTTAGCATTGTCATGGCCAAGTTTCTTGTAGATACCACAAGCTTTCCTTGGAGCCTCCTTGCTTGGTTCCTTCCTGGTTACTGTAACTGCCTTACTGCTGGTCTCCACCTTCTTGACTACATACTTGGTGGGTTTACCACTAAAATTCATACAGTTCTCCTCGCACCTCAGGGTTGCATCCACTAGTTCTGTCAAACTCTTTGCTGGTGCTACATTCGTAGTAATCTTGATATACTCCAGCAATCCTGCTCTAAAATTTGTTATACGAAAGCCTTCTCCTGGGTCAGATTGTAGACATTTAATTAATGTCATGAATCGGTCATAGTAATCCTGTACTTTCTCTCTCTCCCCCTGTTGAAGGACTTTACTTTTCTGTATACTACCTCATCAGTCGTCCGGTCTATATACCTCTTCCTGAAAGTAGATTTAACATCCTCCCATGAGCTGTAGACATGGTTCTCCAGGAAATTCTCATACCGGGCACCAACCTTGTCCAGTAAGGTGGTACCCATCAGGTTGATAATCACCTGCTCATTGGTTTCTCCATTGTGCCATAGGGTACTCTCAAACTGCCGTATGTGGGCATCTCGATTTGTCCCCTCCTTGTACTTGGAGTAGGTGAGCGGTTTCCTCTGTGCCACAAGCACTGGCCTTGTCACTCGTGGTACTCTTGGTCTAGCAGCTGGTGGGTAAGTTGGTGGGCCATGCTTCACTAGATAACTGATGTCGATTGTATCAACTGGTACCCCTATTCACGCAGGTGGTCTAGTATCATGCGGCATTCCCCTCATTATCTTCGCTGGCCTTTGATATCCTCTTCCTGTATTCGAGACTCCTGCTCCTGCTTGTGCTCCTCCACTTGGCTAGTATGCAATTCTGATAACTTTTGACCGATACACATCACTTGTGAGGTGATCCACGTAGGTTGGATGTATCCCTCCTCCTCCTTTTGGGCTCATCCAAGTCCTCGAGTTTGAGAAATGGTCTGCCACACGTCTCGCTGGTGTAACAAGTATTGAATAGGGTACTCCCATCACTTCTGCTTCCATTAATTGACTTGGTCTCTCCTCTAGACCGCTGAATGGTCATATCCTGCCCACGGATTCGACCTTCGTTGAGCCTGGAGTTTCTGGCTTTCTTCCCTCAGTATCTTCTGCCACTTGTATAGGTCGCTTGCCGGTAGCTTCTTTCATCTCCTCTTCTTTCTTCTTCTAGTCCTCCAACCTATGTGCTTCTTGTATTAAACGCAGAGCCTCCTGTGTTAGCACATCCTGCTGCATTGCTTCTTTTCTTTCAACAGCCTGCTTGATTTCCTCCCTCCTTTGAGCTTCCTGCTAGGTCCTACGGGCCTCCTGCCTCTGTACCTTCTGGTCCTACTCTTTGAGTCTCTTTGTTTCTTGCCATAGCTTCATGGCTTCCTTCAATTTAATCTGCTCCCAATTCTTTTCCTCCCAAGCCTCCATTGTTTCTCTAAACCTGGCTGCTTGGCCTAGTTTCTCCATCTGTCTCATGTAGACTTCCTTTGTTGCCTACTGGTTCCTTTGCTCCCTCTCTGCTTGCCTTTTAGCTTGCTGTTGAGCCTTGAACTCCTCCAGTTGTCTTCTATCCTCCTCCTCTTCTTCTATCTCCATTCCTTGGATTCCTTGAAAATGCACCACTGGTCTCCTGGGATTCACATGTGCTGGATTACCCGTCTTGTACATTTTTGGTAGTACCGCTGCTCCTTCCGGGACTCTATTCTCAATTTGAACTTGGTCCAACTTCTTCTTTAACGTCTCCCAGGTCCCCACCAAATCACTTGGTGTTTTCGCTCTTGGTTTTGGTGTGTCTAGTCTGCTGCTTCCTTTCTTCTTCTCCTCCTGGTAATGGTCATACACAGGTGCCATTCTCAGCAGGGGGTTCTAGCAATGTTGTGTGTCTCCATCACCTGGCCTTGGAAATTCTCTCGTGCTGGTCCTAGGCAATAGTGGATTTGCCTCATACTTCCGAATTTCCTCCTCCTCTTCCTGACAATTCTTGAAGCTTGGGCGAGATTCTTCCCTTGCTGACCCTGTCCTCCTGCTTACTCCAAGTAATGTGTCATGGCTCAAATTTTCTCCTACCAGGTCCATATCAATCAGGTCCCTAGTTCTCCCTTTAGCTATGCTTTCTTCTGAACTCAGTTGTCCTCTCATGTTTTTATCTACTTCTGCTGCTACTCTTTGCTCCCTGAGTTCGTACCTTGCTAACAGTTCTGATGCTTGTCTCCTGACTATCTCCTCTCTGTCTCACCCTCGGTATTCTCTATCCATTATAGTACAGTTTGCTGCTCTTTCCTTGGTACTCTCTAGTCAGGTGCCCTTTTGGTTTGGCTGGTGCTTCTAGTAACTGAGTCTACTTCTTCCAAACTCCTTGGTAGGTGATGTAGGCTCCTGTCCCAAGCCCTCCTCTGGTCCGTCGAATGCTAGTCCTCTTGCTTTTTCATCCGTGTCCAGTCCATTCCTTTGCCACCCTTCCAATTTGGTTCCTTTGGGGCCTATCAATCTTTACTGCTCTATTCTAGATAGTTTTTATGCCCTTAGGTTTTGCAAGTTTAGCATAGTCTAGGATTGTTTCCAAGTTTTAATGCATTACAGGTTTGCAAGTTGTTCCCACTGGTTTTCTGCTAGTTCCTTAATTTCCATTCATTTTTGTTTTAACTTTTTAATTTTTTCCATTTCCATTTTTTTTTTCTTTAGCAGTTTACTGTTTTTTTAACTTCTATTGCTATTTTCATTTTTACCCTCAATATTTTACTGTTTTCCTTCGTGTTGCTAGTAACTTTTCAATTTTTACTTCTACTTTTTACTACGGATTTTTCATGCAACCTACTGTTCCTTTCCTTACGGCCTCAATTCAACAGTAGTTTGAGACATATCTTAATATCAGCGACTATCCTCCCTCTGCTTTGGAGCTATCCTTAGCTCCTGTTGCGTAGTTGACTGCTTGGTTACTAGCTCCCCGACCACGAGATTCTGGAGCTTGATCCCCTCAGCCTCTAAATGTGCTCCTGCTGCAGTATTTGTGGTCTTAATGGGACTGTTATCCTCCTCTTCGGCCATTGTGCCTGTCCACGTGTTGCAGAATTGTCTTGGTACTGGTAGGGTCGCAGCAAGAGCCACATGTTTCGGACTTAATGCATGGTCGCCAATGTTAAAGGGAATTTTGACTACTCCCTTGGAATAATTCTTGTTCCTACAAATTGATGAATGTCACGAAAAATTTGAGTACTAAGCCAACTTTAACTAATCCTAACTACTCTCTCCTAGACTGCACCAGAAAAATCCACTTCTGCCCTCTACAATAATCATTGCAAGGACCCCCTCATCAGTACTTGTTGAAACCCTAGCATTCAATGCATACCATCATCATTAATGCAAAAGCTCTTCCCCTTAACATTAACTCCTTTAATATACAACCAATTCTTAGATCTACTAGTTTGACCTAGTATCTCAGACCTTAAACTCTAACCTCCTTTCTAACCTCCATAGCCTACAATTTCCAAAAACACCTCTGAGAGTGAGAGAGAGTGAGAGCCGCCACGGCCTCACTCCTCACTACCCCCTCCAAACCCTAGCTGCCTTCATTCATCCGTCTATTTATCATCCAGGTCAAAAGTTCATTCAACTGTCAAAACTTCATCCAAAATATAGTCACTGTAAACTAAACAGTATCTTTCTGTTTTACCGCTCACCTTCGTTTATTGTTCCTACCCCCCTCCAGTTACTGTTCCTGCTCCTAGCTAAAGGGTAAAAAATCGTGTTATCTTTTTACAATTAAGCTCCATGCATTGAATGTGAGAACAATCGAGCCTCTTTGCTTCTTCTCACATTTGTCTTCAACCCGTGATGATGATACCATCTCCAAGCTACCGTTGCATTATAAGCCTACTTGATGAGATAGTTTTAGAGACTTTTGCGTACATAATCACAATTGGACCTAAGTTGGGATACATATGTTTGTACTTTACAGAGATGTGTATCAAGATCCCTGAGAAACGTCCCCCTTGGGATTTTTGCAAACATCTCTATCATATATTTAATGCGGTCTACAAGTTGGATTAGTTTCAAGACACTTTTGTTGATGCCTTAAGCTTCAAGTTGAACAAAGTGAAGACAATCATGGAAAGTGGACTTGTTCACCATATTGCAATCTAGAATATAGAAGTCTTGTGTGACCTCTTTTCTAAAGTATTCAATCCAAAACGTGGTCTTATTTGGCTATATTGTCATCCCTGTAGATGGCATCATCATGATATACACGTAATAGGATATTTTTTTATCAACAGTTTGGCACTTTATATTCTCAACAAATTAGTCTAGTATAAGAAATAAGGTGAGATTTTGAAGCATCCAAACATATACAATCAACTCAATAACTATATTCTTCCTTGATCTATAACAAATTGGCTCTAGCTCCATCAAATCGGTTTGGGAATTTTGAGGTCTTGCCACATTGGCTACTTAAAGCCCTACTTTCCTTTGTGTCATGGGCTCGGTATCCAACCAACTATTGAATGTTCTAGGGATAATTGTCCTCCTTGCAAAGTCGCGGTTTTCCTATGTAATCTTGGCATAAATGTTGTCCTTTGGATTTGACAGTTGCTTTTAGCTTCTTCCTCAAGTCGCAATTACTCTGTATAGTCATGGCCAAATACACTACAACAAATCCAGCCCAATGTGACTAGTTGTAAACCGGCCTATGTGACCGCCTAGTCACATCAGTCATTAGCTTAGTCAAAACTCAGTCACAACAAGGTCCAGTCATGGACTAGTCACGGATTAGTCATGTACCCAGTCATTTTTTTGAGGACCTGGGTGGGAATGTCTTCGGGAACAAGTAATATGTTCCCCTGCGATGCTCCCATACTCATGCATTGAGTGCTTACTATCTGCAGTCATACTCACGTAGTCATATGGTTTTGGTATTAGATTCTTCTATGACTTGGTGTTGTCATAGAGTTGGTTCGGGTGACAATGTGTAGTCATGTAGTCCTTAACTTGACTAATAGTAGTCCTATATTTCAATTAAATGATTTTGAAGTTATCTAAGTCATTGACTCAATTGGTGAGTGCTGTAAAATTGGAGTAGGTCTATAATCTTCACTTACATAATATTCAACTTCCCTAATCAGTAGTACCGTAGTTGCTCGCAAATATTTTAGGATGTCATTTTAGTAGTACTTGTAAATACAACTTCAAGAATTTGCACCTAATTGTAATGGGTTTGAAATTGAGAAGCTGAATTTCTATATAATCATGGTGTATATTTTAGACTAAGCGATTTTTAAGCCACTTATAAGTTTCCTTCCAAAATTCATAACTAACTGATCAATAATTATCCAAAATTAATTATTCCAGTTAGTCAAATTTTCTAAATATTTTGTACATCTTCTAAAATTTCATTCCCTTAATAACTCCCCACCAAGCTTGCGAATTTGAAATTTTAGCAATTCATGAGCCACATACTATATTTACCAAGGTAGATGTAGCTAAAACCAACTAATTATGAGATTTCCCACTCATTTGAAGGTGTGTAAGTCGAGGTAGATTTTTCCTTGAAGATAAAATAAGTTTAAGGAAGAATGCAACTTTAAATTTCATGTTTATTTCAGTCTTTAATTTACTATGAATATGAAATCCATTTTTTTATATACATTATGAAAAACTAACTTGCAACCACTAATTTTTAGTAAATATGCTTATTATAATGCGTTGGCTGAAGTAGTAAACTCATAGTAAATTTACATTTTGTTTCTCTTCTCCTAGACATCCCTTAATTTGATTTGTCTATGACTTTTGACATCCCTTAATTTGAACCAAACCAACCGAAGGGGGAATGAACGACTTGGCAATAAATTCGTCGGAGTCGTAAGCAAACCAACGAACTCCGATCTCAACTTACACTTCCAGCGCATCGCGGCATCTCTCTGTCTCCGCCGTCGCCACCGATCGCGCCGCCTTGCCATCGCGGTTGGAGTGCCTTCTTCACCATGGTATGCTGCCGTTTCCGCTCCTCTTCGTGGCGTCTCTTTCCGTGGAGTATTACGGAAGTTCGACTTCTCTATCGTTAGGGTTTGGGGTTTTGTCCGGGGTTCTCTGTCGATGCTCTGTGATGGGAGTTTTTGGCTTCAGCTCCAGGCGTTTTTGCTATGGTGCATGCCTGGTGGTTGTGTTCTTTTGGGTTTGACGGTGGGGTGGTGTGGGGTTGGGCAGTCAGCGTTGTTCAATTTTCAGTCATTCTTGACTGTGATGCTGCTCGTCATTTGCACTTGCACCTTTGTCAAGATCGAGGCTCCTAAGCTCATGGAGCAGAGAACCGGGTGAGTGAGTGAGTGAGTGATTGAATGGAGCGATGATTCAGTTTCTTGCTTTGTTGTCGTTTTTGTTCATGTCTCAAGTCGCTGAATTAGGGTTTGGTTGAATTTCATCTGTATGTTGATCATTGGTGTGCGTTGCAGGTTTCGAGGTTTTTTCAAGAAAGCAGCTCGCATTGGTATGTTTACTGCTTTGAGGTTATCTATCCTGCTAACAGAATAATTTTAATGTTTCGATATTGTACTCTGAGGTTTTTCTCCCGGTAACAGAATTGACATGCTTTTGTGATGTTTTGTAGATCATAGCAGGTGTAGAGTACTGCCACCGGAACAAGGTTGTACATAGGGACTTGAAGGTTACGATTGAAAGGAATCCCATGGCCGGGACATGGAGTTCGGTGATGAGGGAGATCGTAGCATGAGGCAAGCCAGCATCGGAGGAAATTGTGTATGAACTCTCTTCTTGACTGTGCCCATGTTATTCAGCTTGCGTTTGGTAGCATTCTAGTCTCCAGGAATTTGAACCTGACGATGATCAGCTCCACTAATCTTGTACGATGTAAGCATACGATAAGCGACAATATCTTACACATAAGCGTGGAAGCGCTGTCTGAAGATAGTCCAAATGTTCTTCAGCTATTCTTACATCAGCTTTCTCTTCATTTTCTAATTCACATTGCTCCCAATCCATACAAACCATGTGAGTAGTAATCTAGATCAACCCAGTTTCTGGCACTTCTTCATTGACATAAGATGCGGCAGAGTCCGTGTCCATCTCTCTTGCTTGAAGAGTTGATCCTAATCCTATGAATCATCCCTTCTATCTCAGTAATAGTCACTAACACATGGGTTTCTGATGCTTCTAGTCTTCTTCCTTGTGAAGTTAGAGCAGGCAAAATTCAATTGTGAACCCAAGTAATAGATGGATGGTTTTCATGCTGTTTTGAACGCAGGTGGTTGAATCAGCAATTGACTGAAGCTCAGTTAGGGAAGCTACCGGTGGGATCAGCTTCCTCCCGTTTCAACGCATTCACCCGACCCAATTCGAGTGGCCTTGCATATTCCTGCCTCACGTCCACCAACAGACCTGGGGAAGCAGCGACTCCCCTATCATCCAACAGTACAAATTCTGGATCTGCAGCATTCAAGAACCAGTTTCCTATGTCGTCTCCTTACTTTTCATCCACAGGTACACCAATTGCAGGCATTCCTTCTCTTCAGATCAAGTCTCAGCTAGGTGGTTTGCAAAGTGGCTACACGACTACGAGCTTGGCTGGAAACCAGCGATCCATGTACGTACCAGTTACAAAGATTGCCGTAGAAGCAGCTCAAAAAATCCAGTACAAGTCTAAAGGGATGCCAGCCACTACGGCCATGGCAGGTTCTTACACGGGAAGTCAGACACCAATGGATGGAACCCCGCTGCTAAACACATGGGAGGATCCAACACTCTCTCCATTACTTCTGTTTTCAATTCCACATAAGGACTCCACATAGTCATCAGATGATATAGATGAATATATGTGACTATGTGTAGTGAAGTATATATGACTCTACAGAGTCGTATTATCTCAAGTCTATGTATGACGCAATACAGTGACAACCACATCACTACTTTGAAACTATTTCAGTATTTGTGACTATGGATAGTCACCACATCAAATAAAAACTATTTCAGTATTTGTGACTATGGGTAGTCAATTAGATGTGACTCAAATGAGTCGTATTTTCTTCACTCAATGTATGACTCAATTTAGTCACCATCACACTACTATACGTAGTGATAAAACCATTTATGTGTTGACTGATACATCACTATAATTAGTCATGCCAATCAAAAGATATTTTCGTATTGGTGACTGTGTAGAGTCATATATTGTTGACTATACTTAGTCACCTATACGATATTGGTGACTAAGTATAGTCAACAATAGATGACTGTAGAGAGTCATATTTTCCCAAGTCCCAGAGCAGGTCCCTACTTGAGGTCCCAAAACACCATGGGAACGCAGTATCGAGAACAAAAAATGTCCGATGTGACCGCTAGTCAGATTGTCCGGAGCGACTTACTCAAAATGACTGGAAACAGTATAAGTCACATTTTGGTTTATGCCCTATTCCAGTCATAAAACCCAGTCACATTGGGCTGGATTTGTTGTAGTGATAGTAGTCCAACGTAATCAAAAACCACAATTGGCCTCTCTGCCAAATGGAGAATACTTATCCATTATTGTAGCCAATGGATCCGCTTTATAAGTCTTCTTACACTAGAATGACTACCATCATTTATTCGTCTTTTACAATTTGTAGTTTTAAGTGGCCATTGTGCAACCTCATTTTGATCTTTATGTCATGACGTCTCATTGTAGCCTTCTTTAGAAGTAAAAGTGCCACCAAAGTTTAAATAGACAAAAAACTTAGTTTCTATGCATTGAAACGTGCCTGCCACTTGACATTAAATAATTAATGAGGTTTAGAGGTTAATGAGTACGGTATAGTGATTGTGATGATATGGTATGGTAATGATATAGTGATGGTATGGCGTGGTAATGATATGGTATGATGATGGTATGGCATGGTGATGGTATGGTGATGGTATAGTGATGGTATGGTGATGGTATGGTGATGGTATGGTGATGGTATGGTGATTGTAAGGTGATGGTATGGTGATGGTATGGTATGGTGATTGTATAGCATGGTGATGGTATGGTGATGGTATAGTGATGGTATAGCATGGTGATGGTAAGGAATGGTGATGGTATGGTATAGAATTGAATTGGGGATTTGTCTCATATTGTTTGAGTATGCATAGGAGTCGAGAAAGTATATATAATGAGAGTTGTGGGCGAAGAGATTTGAAAGGGTGTTTAGTTGACATGCTAATTCACCAACCCATACTAATTCACCAATTCACACTAATTCACTAATTCATTTTGCCTTAGTTTCATAAGTGCCATGTGGCGCCTCCACATGGGGTCCAGGTGGCACCCTTCACAAGGATCATTAATTAATTAGTGCTTAAGGTGTAAAATTACCCTATACACCTTAAATTCATAATACATATATCTTTACATAGATGTTACAATAACTTGGTTACCATACAGTCAAAAGCCTATTAATTTTCTAAGCAATCAAATAATCTTCAAAAAGAAGAAGAGTTCTTAAATAGTCTGAAAGATATATAATGAAATAATTGTCAGAAGAGGGACCTAATGAACTAAAAAAAAATTCTTAAAAATTAATTGAAATCACTTTTGATATGAAATAAAAAATTTGAAAAGGTAAAAGATAGAAAATGAAGTTTTTGTTGAGAAATAAAATTAAGTATTAGAAATTAAAGAGTTAAAAATCAAAATTAAAAAAGTTAAATGAAGTGATAGATTCCTATGAAGCAACTTCATTTTAAGTTCTTATATTGTGATCTTTGATTAAAGGTTGTATTTGAATATAATAAGGTATTAGATTTTAAAATTCTTATTTTGAGTACAAATCAATTGGAAGAATATCTCATAGAAATCTAGAGCACATGGCGTTAAAATTTCATATACATATTGATCATTCTGTGTAAGCAATAAGTTTGTTATATTAATAGTATTTAGGCACATTGCCTTTGTCATTATATAATAAGCCTCTAAACCCTAGTCTTCAATTTATTGATTCTATTAATTTAGGCATATAATGAAAAATCTAGCTACTTTCAAATTATGTGTTTGTTGATAATTATTGCTTTTTCAAGGTATTGTACCAAAAATATAGTTAATCATTTTTTGGACTTCAAAAAGGATAACATGATTTTTTCTTTTGTCCCTTTGATTATTTTAACAAGGATTCGTAATTTTTCATTTTGTAATCAACACATTTGCTTTGAAGTTTTTGCAAAGCCATGATGAGTTTGTAATCTATCAAAGGTTGTTGGAGTTGCAAAGCTTGCAATATGACTCTACGAGACCTGTTAACAATCGGCTTGGAGGCTATTAGAATGGCGGTATGAGCAAAATTGATGCCTGCTACCTTTGCTTGGGCACTGATCATCAGATGCGCAACTGTCCATTACGATTAAAGTTTTAGCAGTTATTGGCAGCTAAAAAAAAAGCTAGTAATACTATGGGTGTCGACAGTGTGGAATTGCAGGAGTGCGACGACCTCGAGGTAGCAACCATACTAACCTGAGCAGCTCGAGTGAGAGCTGGACTTCCGCTGGAGGACAAGGAAATGATGGAACCAAACCCCCAACAATCTAAAAGACAAGCTCATTGGGAGAAGGAAGAGCGCCTTCGGAATGAGTTCATTGCCTTTACGGAGATTAATAGAGAAAACGAGCTGGCACGTCAAGCTGAAGAGGAGCTTTAGAGAGTCAACACAACCGACTCTAAGACCAATGCTCCTCAAGGACCGATTCTAGATGGCAATTGGGCCGGATTTCCTGAACCTGATTGCCTACAAGATGTTCCCAAGAGGGTCTTGAAAGCAGCTACTGAGGACCTGGCTTGGCCACAGCCATAAGCATTGGCTCTGACAGTCAGTTGACAAATTCTAAAGACACCAATCACGGTGTCCTTGGGAGAATTGCTGGAGGTAGCCTCCAATCTCACGGAGTATGCTAGTGCGAAAGTGTTCCCCAACACTAGAAGCCACTCAAAGACACCAGCCGACTCTGCTCAGCACCTTGAGACCTCCCAGATTTTTCAACCAACTACAGAGCCAACTCTTATTCACATACAGACACGGAGTTCTAAAAGCCCGCAGATACATTCTAGTCTTCTTGTCGACGCTGTAGATATTGATAGAGGTCTTTCGTTGATTTTTGTGCGGGTGGGCCACTTGACGCTGGAGAACGTATTGTTAGACTAGGATGTACTTTTAGAGGCTCCGCTGTCAACTTGATCATAGAGGAGGAACAACTCAGACTAGGTCTCAAGGACCCGTCTCTAGGGGAAAGTTCGTATGTGAGCGGAGAGCGTAGAGCGGAGAGCGGAGAGCGTAGAGCGGAGAGCGGAGAGCACAGAATGGAGAGCACAAAATTGACAATTAGCAAAATTTTCAAAAGCAAAGTAGACCCTATAATCGTGGAAAGTTACTAAATAAGGCATGATTCTGTTACTTATTTTAGTAAAAGAGTATATTACCGTGGAATTCAAGGGTTTTCTATGGTAAGAATTTCTTAAGTTTGTTTACTGAGTTACAAATTAGGGCCAGGGTTTTCTATTCGGTCGTGACTTGGCCCTCTTGTGTCATAATGTCGGGACGTCACGACGGTTTAGAGTCACGACCAGACGTCCCATTCGGTCTTTATTGTGACGGCCCAACTCCGAAATGCAACCTTTTCATTTATACTTTTTCATTTTTATATTACAAAACCTATTATGACGTCGGATGACCCTCTTCGCGACCCATTCCGACGTCGCGACGTGATAGTCACGACCAGACAGGATAGAAAACCCTGATTAGGGCTGATTGCATGATGATGTCATGCATACAATCCTTTAGATTTGGTCCCTTATTGGATGTAGATACGACTATTCTTGCATGATGTTTTAAAAACACAGCGGTTTAGATTGAATAGATAATGTAGATAATTATAAGGAAAAAAAAACTCGAAACAAGCAAGAAGAAATGGTCTTAATACTTCGTGGAATATTTCACACTTTGTGTACAATAATGGACTTGCTGAAACCAAGATGTATACCAAGTCATACTGCATGTCTTGGTCGAAGAATTCTCCGTCTTTAGATAAGGCCATTCCTAGCTTAAGTGTCAAGAAACGATCTATATAAACCTTGGCAGACGTCCTTGAAGTTGTATTAGCTCAATGGTTTCCGTAGAACTTAAGCTTGTACTTGCTAGGGAGTTGTTTGAAGGTATGGGCGATTCATTTGAGGTCGTTGCCTGCAAAACGATTTTACAGGATTTGCTTAAGCGGATGGCGGATGGGCCTAACCCGTGGGATCATATAGGTAGTAGTGCAACGCAGGGTTGGACTCCTCCGACGGTAATCACGTTTGAAGACGTCGAGAACGCTCGTGCTGTGTCGAAGAGGTGGAACCGTGAGATTGACTGCAGTCCTGAATACGCATGCCTTTGGCTAGCGAGGTGGGATTACTTTTCGTACGAGGGTCGGCATTGGAGTCCGAAGGACGAATACGAAGTTAATCGGTTCAACATCAACTGGAGTGTTTTTAGGAGTTCTTGGAAACTTGCAACTCCAATTTACAACGAGAGGTTAGAGACAGCGTCCCTTGGAGAACTTAGTTGCGTTGAGGTAGATCAGTTGAGGACATTGCTATGGGCCAATGGGAATGAGGTCTTGGATGTGCCCGGAAGGAGAGAAAATTTCTCCGAGAGATGGTATCTGGATCTCTCCCAAGAATAGGTAACATGGCTATGGAAATGTGAGATTTTGTTCATTGATAAAGGAAAAAATTAGAGTACTCTATATATTTTGAGCATTTTAGTTGTTCATCTTAGTATTGTCTAGTGTTCTGAACAGAATTTGCAGACTAAAATAACTTCATCACTGAAGTGGTTTTCCCTTCAAGCATATGAGAATTGAGAGCTAAAAAGACTTGCAATTGTAGACCTTTACATACACAAATATAAACTGGAAATGAGAATCATGAATACTTTAAGTGGTTTGCAATAGAGTAGACGATGGAGTATGTAATCAACTTCATTGAAATCAAATCAAATCAAATGAAAACAATGATAGACCGAGGCCTCTTTCAAACTCACAACATGCTACAAACGCTACTTCCACTCTTAGAACCCGATGACTCAGAATCTCCTTCTACAGCCTCTTATCGACAAATAGAAGGGCCCTGGGATCGAAACTAGTGGGCCGACTAGAAACATATCTAAGTGCACCAGATTCAAGCGCTTGTGCTAAGCCCTCTGCATAGTCCGGAAGTACATAAGGCTGAATTGGGCTGGAATGAAGACGCCACGATGGACTACACACGGGTGTTGGCCTACGTGGCGGTGTTGCCGCAACTACTCTGCAAGAGAAAATCGATAGTGGTAAGAATGAGTGGATGAAGACGGAATCGATAAAGAAGCAAAGAGAACTAGCCCTGAAGTTAGAAAATGTAAAGTAGAACTTACAATACTTATCTTGTCGTGGTCTCTTTGGAGGTGCTTCTTCAATTGCTGCCGGTCTAGGATGTTTAGGAGGGCCCATGGCGGATGACGTAGCCATATACGGTTTGAGAAGGGCGTTGAATATGGCTTTGTCCTCCTCACAAGCTATAATATGGCGACCAATACTCTGGGAAGCCTTGATGGAGGCCCCTGAAACATGTAGCACAAGAATAAAAAATTAAGACTCTGTGGAGAAAATCATAGGAACGAAAATGCAGAAACAGTTAATATAAGATTACCTGTTGCAGCCTTCTACTCGAAGACTATGTCTCCGGGCTTGAACATCTCTTCAATTACGGTCTGCATCATCTCATGGGCTTTCTCCCTTGGCCCTCTCCATGGTACGTCCCCATTCATGTGCTGCGATTCCAAATCGGTGAAGTTGAGAATGGCATCACTCTCGGTAATGTGGAGGTCGCTGTATACGACATCGGATTTCTTTGTTTGAAAAGTGAACTTGGATGGGGGATGGCCACCACGGATGAAGACGCGCAACCAGAAGCGAAGAGACTGCGAGACACCAAAATATGTGAGTGTAAATATTAAGAAAGTTTAGTACAATGCAAAGACAAGGAATGATAATGATGTACATACTAATGAGCCGGGGATCGTAGGGTGAGCCAAGCCTAGTGCATTGAAGCCCCACCAGTCTCGGTACTGCACAAAGGATTTGTCCTTAGCGTGTACAGAAATATGCGCAGCCAGGTCTTGGTCATTGTTGTGGATTATGCAAAGAGCACCATCGTACTGCAAGTAATGTCTTGCGAATTCGAAGATGTTCCACACATAATCCTTATCACGAGTGTTCGAAGGTGGAATGACGTCGGGGGGATCGGACAGCGAAGGGACAGGAAGATTCTCAGGGATGTCGGCAATGATCAAGTCGAATCCCAAGTGATTTTGCTCTTTGCATCGTGGCGAAACTCGATTTTGGCGGCCTGCTCCAAACTAGAGGAACCAAGAAAACAGAGTTAGACACTATAAGATTTACAGTAATGTACGAATTAAAGGGAAAGCAGTAAGCAACGGATCATACCTTTCTAACGATGTCTAGAGCCTTGTTCCATTCGTGATCGCCACCCATGTCTGAGAGCACCTTCTGTCGAAGCATAACTGAATCCACAGAGGAGTTGATGACATAAACTTGTGTGGATAGCGGAGTTCCAGCGGAAGAAGTAGTCTGCGGAAACTACTTGGCCTTCCTTTGTTCAAGGAGACCTCTAGTGACCTCAGGAAGCACTGATCGAGGAAGGGAGCCGGCGAAGAAGTTGGGGAAGGCTTCGTAACGACAATATCGGGAGAGGGCTCTGGTGCCTTCTCAACTGGCGCGGAAGACTCCGCCCCAGTCTATTGTGATGCCTTTGACTGAGAACGCAGAGATTTCAGTCGCCTTCCTCTCCCTCTCTTCGGTGGAGGAGCAGAAGACTGATCCTGCTCTCCTTCACGACCTTCTGCATTATCCACGGAGTCCTCCACCACAACCTCACCCCCATCATGTAGAGTCTTGACGTCCGCCTCTGAGTCAATCGTGAAACCACGAGAGCAAGATACCAGCATCTAGCTTCCAATTGAGGAGATTTGTACCTTTACAACTGTTGGGGAGAGTACATACATTGGTCCGAGCTTCTCTCAATCCAAGCACTAAAGAACTTAGGGAGTTGCTGAACTTTCAGTGCCCCCTTCAGAACAAGCTCTCGCTTAAAGTACCTAAGGTAACCAATATGGAGAAGGTTAGTATGAGAAAGATATAGAGAGCTCATTATGGAATTTGAATCTGACAAAGGAAAGTAACGTACCGGTAAGTAACCCGCTTGACAACCTCAGCGGTTCCAGGGAATTTAGCAAAGTTGGACTTCTTGTCAAACACCTTGTCAGCCTTCTTTCCAGTGAACATAGGGAAGGCCTTGTCTCATAACAGAAACGTGAACTCTCGACATAATCGCCCGGCTCTTGGACTTCAGGAAATGCCTTCTAATTGATAACGAGGTTCTCCGCCTTGCATATGTCCTCGACTTCGTTGATGACGGCTTCCTCCAACTATTATACAGAATATAATTCATGAGCAGTGACAAAAAATTGAGGAAGAAAAGAAATGATTACGTAATTGGAGAGCTTTATGATAAAACTAAACCCCAGCCCAGAATGAGGCCTTGTTCAACCAGGGGTCAAAATCGGTATCCTTGAATTCAGGTGGTAGAAATCTGTAAGACATTCGGGAACTCGGAGATGAGTTCCACCACCTCAACTAACGAGCCTTGTACTTGGCCTCAACGGCCGCTGGAACTATCTTCTGAAGCTTATCGAGTGACATCTCTGGTTTAGAGTTGTCACCTGAAATGGCGATTGATCTGCAACAAGTAGAGAAGAGTTATGAAATATGATTACAAATATGTTGTAGCCAAAGGAAATACTGAAGTCAACCACGGTCAGGGTCTCACTTCATTGAGGAAGTCGTCACCGTTCTTGGGATTTGCAATTGTCAAGTACTTGGTGAAGTCCTTCTTCTTAATCGATTTGACCATGTTGTTTGAAGCCGCAGTCATGGCATTCCATACACCTGCTGCAGTTTGGTCTTCAGTGGCTGTTTTCTCCTTGTAGATTATGGCAGCTTCGTTAGAGGCTGCCACGATTTCTCTCTGGAAACCAGAGTTATCCCCCTTTTTAGTTCATAGACGAACATAAATCAATTGTTGATTGGAAGTGTCAAAGGGGAAGGATCAAGTGCTTACACGATAAAGAAACGCAATGAAGACTTTGGTTGGCAAGGTAAACAAGGACCGAGTAGATGGTTTGTGATTCAAAGATAATTGATACTCCTTTGGTGTGAGCAGATCCTTGAATTCCTCCAATTTCATCACACCGAAGGAGCGAATTCGGAAAAGTTTAGTCGGAAGATTGCTCTTTACATGATCATTTTTTGTAGACCTGTACGAATAGACGGTAGTTAGTAAAATGCATGAACAACAAGTTCAAGGGGCGCGCAAGACGTCTGGCCATAATAGAGGGGGTTCATATTCTCACCAATTGATGTCGTGCATGGCATGAAGAAGGTTTCCCACATGACCGCGTGGGTCAAGAACAATGCAGTGCACAGAGATGTGCCACGCAGGATCTTCGCTTTGATGGTTGTTGATATGTCTGTACCAGGCGGCAAGGCGATGGTTACCTTCCCAGACATAGAACATCTTCCCAGAAAAATCCTTCCAATCCGAGTCGGCCAAGAGCTCATCTTCGAAAGCAGCATTCGCTTTTTGCCAACAAGGGCTCCACTCAGCCTTGGTCTCCTCAGTCTCCATTTCTCCGACAGGTCGCACTTTTGCCATTGAGAGCATTCTGCAAAGGAGAACTAGGATACGCGACTTTGACTTTGGAATAATTCGGAGATTGTTGATGACGCCTATGGAGTCCACTTTGTGCTGTATCCGATGTCCAAATTCACTGTCCACTGCATTCGTCAATTCACTAGGACAAGAGGGCACTAGCATCATATCCTGTGTCTGAGTTACCTACAAGTAGTTATACATTTTCAAATTTTATTCCAAGACAAGGATCATAAGAAGTAAAACAATTATGAAGAAGAATAGAACAATAGCTTCCTGTACTGATACATCTCTTCTGGAAAACCAATCATCATCAGTACAAAGTAGTACATAGGCCACTATGTACGTAGAGCACGGCTATAATTCTCCCTAGCCTGTCTACACTTCCAATGACAGCGCCTCCTCCAAAAATGCCTGGTCTGTTGGACAGGGCAAGGCAGTATCGCCGGGAGGGCGAAGACAACATGGGCTGGCGTCCTCACTCTAATAGACGAGGAAGGAGATGGTGGAGACATCGGAGGGGTACCAAGTCGTGGAGAAGTAGGCATGTAGCCTGGGGATGTAGGCTCATAGACAGGAGATGTAGGCATGTACTGAGGAGAGTGGACCTTGAAAGGTCCACTACCTAAACCTACAGGGTTTCCTAAATCACACCTACAATAGGGCTGATCAAATGAATCCGAGAGGTCGAAAACATTGATCACTGTGATTGGGGAACTAATGGACAAGGGTGCATCTCAGAATACCTACAACCAGAGGAACAAAGACAATGTCAATTTACCATTTTAGTTTACAAAACTACTTAAGAAAGTTTAATAAGAAATGCAATGTTCAATACAAAA
Source organism: Ceratodon purpureus (assembly GCA_014871385.1). Classification (NCBI taxonomy): domain Eukaryota; kingdom Viridiplantae; phylum Streptophyta; class Bryopsida; order Pseudoditrichales; family Ditrichaceae; genus Ceratodon; species Ceratodon purpureus. The sequence continues at coordinate 27,737,781 of CM026426.1, forward strand.
GCAAATAAGATTAAATTACCTCAGTTTCTGCAGGAGTTGGACCATCTCCTTCAGTCGCAGTGAGTTGCTCTGTGAACTCCTACAACACAGAGAGAAAACAAATTATAAGAAATCATATAACAAGAAAAAAGCAATAGTTCATATCAAAACAAATAATCTCCCCATCTACTGCCATGAGTGCCCTCGCGGCCATGGCCTCGGTAGCACCCACTTCAATGCCCTCCCAATGTTCCCCCAACTCTCCCATCTCCCCCCTCCCCCCTTTCGGCACCAAATCCCCATCTACTGCCTTGAGTGCCCTCGCACCCACTTCAATCCTCTCCCCATACCCTTACGGATTTCACGACTTCTCTCTGGTTGTGGCTGCGACCACATTCGCAATTCGCAATGTACGATTCCCCTCAATCGCTGCCCAATCTATCGAAGTTGCAAATGAGAATGCAATCTGAACCTCACACTGCGCGACTTGTTGCATTGCAATCTCCGAATCCCGAGTCCAATACCTTGCTACATTCAACAAACCCACAACAACAAAATCTTCAATCGGATCCCTTACCTCCTCCGTGGCTGCATCTCAATCCGTGTCGACCCCCGCGCTGTCCATCTCCTCCACCCCACGGTCTTCTCCACTAGCAGCCATTCTCCTTACAGAAGCCTCCACTTGCGATGCCGCGAGCTTGAGTATAGAAGTGCCCTTACTCTTGACCCTCCCTCGACTACCTCGACCTCTCCCTCTCCCTGGACCATCTAATCCTCTCCCTCAATCCGCAACCTCACCCTCTTCACACTCGATGTCGACTTCAGGCCCCGCCATTCTACCTTGCGAATGATCTTCGTCTACACTCCTTTACGATGGACTTCCCGGGTCCCCTCGTCCCGCTTCTATTGCAGCTATTGCTTCGCCTCCGTCGCCCGCCTCCATGATTTCGCGTCTCGCTCTCCGAGCCACTTTTATCAAGATCTCAGTACCTGACTCCTCGCCCGCATCCACTTCTTGCGTCTTTTCCTCTAAAACCTCTTAATCAATCCTAAACCAATCGACAATCTGCCCATATATTTGAGCAATGACGAGTATCACTACTTCGGGTCTCTTATTCTAAACAACCATTCGGTTCATGACGCATCAAAAATTCATTGCAGTAAAAATTAAACCCGCAACGAAGACAATACGTAAAACTTAATATAACTCTACTAATAAACATGATTTACATGAAGCATATTTAAATGTATCAATTATGAAACTTACCACATCGGTGTTCGACTGGTCGCCCGAATGTGTATCCGTCCCTCTTGTTGAGCACTCCTTGAATCCGAATGACGGTTGTGGTGTCTCCAAAGTCGGACTGCAATTGAACCCTAATTCTTCCGTCATCTCTATTTGTTTTTCCCCGCTACTTATTACCTCATGCTCCTCAAGCTCAACTACGTTGTCCTCTAAAACCTCTTCTTTTAACTCTACTATAGACTCTAGAATGAGTTTATGAATGCTACAAAATTTAATTGCCAAAGGCAGCCCAGCTCCTCGAACCTTCAGAGGTGCACTCAAGAGGTTGCCTGTCGACTTCGCCTTTCTACGTGATTCTCTCCTCTTCCTCGCTCTCCTATTCGTAAAATCTGTACCACCTGGTTTTCTTCTAGGTTTAGGAGTGACATAAGTGGAGGGAGCTGACCCTCCACTCTCCTTCATGTGTCTAACTAACGAGAGAACTCTCCTAACAATATAGCTCTCCTTCTAACTTCCCCTCTTCTTATATATTCCAAACCTTCAACCCCTCTGACTCAGCCCTAAATACTTAGTTTATGCTTAACCTACTTAAATTAATTAAAACTATAAATAAATGCAATTCGAATCAAAGCTGATGAGATCAATCTATATTGGAAGACAATAAACCGAGCCCACAGAATAATGAAAGATTTGAATTAACCACAGGAATACTTGTATTAAATATGGAAGCAACTCACGGCTCACTCTAATCTCAACAAACTTCACATCGAATAGAATAGGTTCCACGATTCAAATATTAAATGCGTTGTCCTAAAAACTCCTCCTTAGTATACTTGGGCCTGCAAAAAGCAACATTCTAATTAGTTAGCGCCGTCTCTCTTTAATCATACATTCGTTACGTAACAGAATGAATCATTACCTAGTCGTCCACATGGAAATTCCAACTAGAATAAAATGGTCAACAGCGATGCATCATTCCTCTCACTTTGCTCTCGCTAATCTGCTTCGCTAGTACACTCGCTCTTCTCCCTTCTTCCACTAGTATCACTGTCTAGCCTGCGAACATGGAGATGGTCTGTCTGTACGCCGAAGGCATGGGCATCCCCCTTAGGTTTTGCGTTGATGACGATGGTCTAGCTACAGTTTCCTCTCTTCGCCTGAGTCTTAGATTCCATTTCCGTAAGGATTCTATCAGTATAGAGGAGGAAATCTTTGATGACGTCACTGCCGAGGTTACCCACACCCTCGGGCAACTTTCCACGAGAGATGAGAACAATATGTTGCAGTGGAGACTCTTCCCTCGATCCTATAGAGTCTATGGTCTTACTGATTCTCTGATGGCTGCATCAACTGAGATCCTCACCCCCCGTCGCTCATCTACATGCACAATTCAGACTCGCTTACCTCGTGATGTCAAGGTCAAAGTCGAGCCTGGTACTGAAACTTCAGACGTAGAGAAACCTCTCCCTCCGACAGTCATTTCTCTCTCCTCTGATGACGAAGTCAGTCCCGTCAAGTTGGTGCCTAAGGTCCACGCAGATGGTCCTCCTTCCAATGTGTCTCCTCCATTGTCCCAAGTCACAGTTAGCATTGTCCCCCTCCTTCAACAGCTTGCAAAGGCGCGTGGATCAAAAAACATTCTAAAGAAGATAGACTATTCCACTATTAGACACGAGAGAGTAGAGTACTTGCCTGCGAAGTTTGATGGTCCGGTTCTTTTTGAGTTGCCACCAGCTGCTGCAGGATCCTCTAAGCTCACCGCCAAGTCCATGCAGGGAATGGACAAACGATACGACGGACACTTGTGGACCAAGACCATCACAACAAACATCAAAAACGACTTTAGACTCTCTTTTTGAAGTTCCACCTCCGTCGGATGGCTACGCTGCAGCAACCAGGAGTGTGACTTCCTGAAGCGTGTTCCCAAGATCTTCGATGTTAACGAGACTGAGTTCGATAGGTGTACCCTCCTAAGCGTTTCTCATGGATCAGCCTCTCATCTGACTCCACGCTAGTGTGCAAGGTATGTAAAGAACCTCCATCATGTGTAGCTACATGCGAGGCTAAGATTTATTACGTAGTGGGCAAAGCAAATCAGACTAGAGCTTGTATTTACATAGGAACACATGATCATCCAGTGAAAGTTGGAGACTACAGAGACTCTAAAGCAGAGATTAGTAGCTTAATAGAAGAGCAGGTAGAGATGAACAACAAAGCAACGAAGAGCGCCGTTGTCCTAGAGGCGAGCAAACTCCTCATCGGGAGCTACTTGCTACAGCCTGAGGATGCACCACCGAGGAAGCTGACGCTCGAGGAGTTGGTACCTGTTCTGGATCGATGCAAAGACATGGCGTCACCAAACATCCGCAACAAAGTCGCCACCTTCAAAAAAATCAGAAGGTACGGAATCATGGACGATATCACCAAGCTCCGTGGAAATAGTCTCTAGGCGTATGTCCAGGAGAATAGGTTTCCTGGTCAGAGAGCTATGCGTGACAAAGTCTTCGTCTTCAAGATGTCGGAGGTCGGGCCGGGAAGTGGTGTCGACTTGGTCAGCCGTATGCAAGCTGGTGGCGACTTGGAGAACGCATGGATCATGTTCGACCATGTAAAACGCGTCAAAGACTGGTCGACCATGGCGTGCCATGTGTACGACGCCACCTACTGCCGCGTGATGACAATCGCCACTTGCGACATGCAGTCCGAGGACACGGAGGCCCAGCTCGTCTTCTGGAAAAACCTGAACCTGGTCATGGAGATCAATGGCGTTGCAGCGCCGAACTTCAAGGGGTTCATGGCGGATAACGCACAGGCGAATTGGAATGCAGTGCGAATCCTTTACGGCAATGGCAACAAAGAGGACCCAATGGAGGACCGGGAGAGGTCGTGCTTGTTCCACTGGACTCAGAACATGGTGGCGTATACGCAGAAGCACTTCCCCGAAGAACTCTGGGACTAGCACAAGGAAGATGTGTACTCAGTACAAGAATGCGACCAGCATGGCAGAGGCGGAAACTCTGTACCACGCATTGCGAGCATGGTGGGCATCCACCGGGGTCGTTGGCGAGAGCGGGACTCATCAAACTCGATCAGTGGCTGTCATTCTCGGCACCACCGCTTCCGCCAGTGGGGGGGATTCATGACCGACGGTATGATCTCTGCACTATGTTTTGATGTTTATGATACTGGTTTCCTAGCCCTAACCTACAAAACTCTAATCCGTGAATCTAACGGCACCCACTGTCTAAATCTGCAGAAATTCACGGAAGAAGAACTCACAGAGATGCCCACCTGTAACCTCGCCAAAACAGTTCACAACAAGTGGCTCCAGGGTTCTGGAAACAACGGGAACGACCTCTACGTTGCTACCGTGGACGATTTCGTTCGGGCTTTTCTTCAAGTTGTTAACTACTACCAATTCCTCAAAGGTGACGTCGGCGGAATCAGTACCATCGAAGAAGGAACTAAGGCTCCAGATGGCGGAACGCAACGCGAAGAAATGGGGAAATCCTACACTGCTCGAAAACCCCATCCTCGATATGCCAGGAGTGGATGAGTTCTGCACCCGTCAGCCTATCATGCCTGAAGCGGAAGTGTTTGGTTCACAGAAGCGAAAAGCCGACGTCCCCATCGGAGCTGTCGAGGAGTCTCATCGCCCGGACAAGACAAACTTCTCACGCCCAAGAGGCCCAAGACGTGCCGTCAGGGCTCGCCCTATGCAGATGCCCGTCATTGTGGAAGACGACTCCGAACACGACACCGAGATACAATCTCTTGCCCAGGAAGTTGATTCCCCTTTACCTTCACCTATGAACAAGGGCGGCATTTGCCATGTCAACGCGGTTGAAGAAACGAAGGTCAACGTGAAGGAGTGGCACATTTCGAGACTTCACAAACTTTCTGCAAAGTGCTCCTGGGCCCAAAGAGCTGAAACGAAAAAGAACTGCACTGAGAGAATTGTCAGGGGTCCCCATTGCATAGTTGCCCCGACCTACACTGGGCTTTGGACTAACTATCGCACGAACACAGTCGAGAAGACAGAGTTCTTCTTTCGCTCCGACGATATAGAGCGCTGCGTGAAAGGCTCTAAGCCCAAATGGGTAGCACACTGCTCGAAGGACCAGGAATTCCCCTCCATTCCAGAGGTCTGGCCAGTGAAACTAGGTACAATCCTCAAACTCACTGAGATTCTTGCCCTCGAAGCAGCAGGCTTTCAACTTCCGCCGAAGAAGCCGGTCTCCCCAAGACGCCTCTTCTCCTCTGCCCCGCCCCCTGCAAATCTCAGCTCAGTGTCGGTCCCTACAGACGCTGACCACTACCCAGGCAAGAGAGACGGCAAGATGGTGAAGCGCACTGCCACTCGTTCCACTCCAGCGCAGCGACTCTCCATGGGCTCCTCAGAGTCCCTCAAAGCGCGCCTCCGTTCCGTCACCATGATACCTGAGCCGGGCCACGGTTGCATCATTGGGCTGGGTTCGGGCGTCGCTCCACACATCACACGGTACCAGATTACCATCAGTTCTTACCCTGGTTGCACTTGCCCAGCATTCAAGAAGACGATGACTACGTTCCGTGGCAAGACTCAGTTCGCGTATTGTAAGCACCTATACTACATACTCTTGAAGGTCTGCAACCGTGATCCCGAAGCGGAGCTTTTCATCCATGCGCCTACCTTTAGCTTCAACGAGGTCAAGCTACTCCTAGAGAGTGGAATCTTACGTCACCCCTTGGCGAAGAAGTAGGTAGCCCTCCTACTTTAGAACTGCCATTTCCACAATGGCCATTGATCATGTAGTGAATGATTTTAGTAATATCCCATGTACTAAGTCAGCAATACAGAAGCTGTATTGACTTTTTCATTATAAAGGCTTTGTCGTTTACATTGATTTCATTCTATATCAAAACATTCTATCTTGAACAAGTGCACTATATACCTCGTATCCCCTGACATGTACCCTTTATTACAGCAAACATATACTTGTTATTAGATGTCCTAATCTTCGAACCTAACACGTTTAGGAGTGCCCACTACACTATCAGCAGCAAAGCCAGCCACCGACTGTACTACATGACAAACTACATTTGCGTTCACTTTCGGTCCCACACTTGGCAAGTGTCCTTGGTATGAACGTTTCAGCAATGGCCCACCTCCCCGCTTCCGATTCACTGATTCCCTGGAATAGGTTTCCCCTGGGATCTTTCCAACCTTGGAGTATGCATGAGGTTGCAAAGGCACATCTGCGTCCTCCTCCAGCACTCTGATATCATCCGAATTTTCTGAACGTGGAGGGTCAGCTTTTACATCCGATTGTACGTCAACATCCGTTGTAACAGGACGCCCTTGGCTGTTGGCCATCACCTCTTCTTCGTCCTCCACCTCAACATATGGTTGAAATGGACAATCATCGTCAGCAAGTGAAACAACAATATCTCTGACGTCTTCCATAACCGCTGTCCTGCACTACAGAAAAGAGCTTCACAAAACACTAACACAGAAGAGGAAGAGACATTCTATATTCTTATCTTAAATATCGTTGAAGAAGATGCTTGGCGCCCTTGAAAATCCGCTTTTCATTATTTTAAAAGTTGTCATCCTCCTAAACTGAATGGAAAAGGATGAGGGTTGAGCAGAAGTCATTTAGCATTTTAAAAAAAAAATAAAATAATGAAATTATAAAAGAAAAAAAAAAAAAAAAAAAAAAAAAAAAAAAAAAACATTTATAAAAAATGAAATTGAAAAAATAAAAGTAAATAAAAGCAAAAATAAATATTAAGGTTGAAAATAATATGAAGGAGATCAAGAAAATGAAAGAGAAAATAAAATGAAAGAGAAAATTCAATGAAAGGACTCTTTTGACCCCTTTAGCAAGATAGATAGAATAAAGGAAGTTAATAAAAAATACAAGACAATTATAAAAAATAAAAAAAATAAAAAAGTTGAAAGGCATGTAGACCATGGCGGACGATTTCTAGTAATGTTAAGAAAATGTTACGATATTAAATGTTACTTAATCCCTCTTAAGAGGTTCAATACCAATACATTTTAAGCAGTAATTTGCATATAAATAGGAGGAGATAAGAGGAATTAATGTATGCCTGAACTAGTTAGAAGGAGCTGGAGCATAGTAATTGGTGCACGTAGAAAAATTAATCACTAAGAAAAGAGAAAACAAACTACAAATTTAATGAAAATACTGTAATTAGTCCACGGTTATAGGGTCAATTAAATTACTAAAATTAGTAATTTTCTAAAAATATTCAGAGAATATTCAAATCTTCTAATTTTATATTTTATTTTTAGAAAAAAGGTGTTATTTTTAGGTTCTATCCCCCATTCTGTGCTCTCTGCTCTCCAAATCTCCGCTCACCGCTCTCCGCTCACGTACAAGCTACGTCCCCCGTCTCTGGCACCGTATTGATTGCGTATGGCTGACCAGGCAGTGGTTGAGCCAATCGGCTTGATACCACATTCATGGAATTGCGTAGAATATTAGCCTTTTGATGACTTGCAACAAGGAAGTCAATGAAGCATACAAAATGCTGTTGGGCAGACCTTGGCTCATAGATGCCAAGGTAACTCTTGACTTGAGGAACAAGTTGATGACAATCCAAGGTCATAGTATTGTCAAGACCATATCCATCAATTAGAGGTAGGGACCCCTGCCAAAGTTGCCAAAAGTGCTAGTGTGTTACAATCTAGCTGAAGAGCTGACAAAGGAAGAGCAGGATCGTTTCTCAAAGACTCAAGAGGATCTATTTGCACTCGGGACTATCACCCTGACGGAGAACTTGCGTGTTCCACTGCTCAACAGAGCCGACTTGTACCGAGCAGACCTTCGCAGAGCCGACTTTGACACAGCCGACTTGGGCGTTGCCGACTTAGCACCCACGACTTCTCCTATTACGGATTTGAATACTTATCCAGAGCACTTTTATACGTTTCCAAAAGGAGAGGTACAAGTCGATGAGATACCTGTACGGGACAAGTTGGGAGACATGAAGGTGGCAGCATGGATACTGACTAAGGAAGAACAACTACGTAAAATCAAGTCAGCACGAAGAATGCACCTAAGATTCTGAAGATTGGTACTCAAACGGAGTCAACCTTAGCCCAGGCAGCGGAGGACCTACTGAGGAGGTACACCAGCGTTTTTGCATGGACATACAAGGATCTGAAGGGCATACCTCCATCAGTGGCCCAACATCGAATTGTATTGGAGAAGGATTTTCCGGCAATGCATCAAGCCAGAAAAAGAATGAACCCCGACTATGCTAGCATTGTCAAACAAGACATTCACAAACTAAAAGCTGCAGGGCTCATCATTCCAGTCAAAGAGGCGACTTGGCTCTCACCCATTGTTGTTCTCCCTTAAAAAAATGGTCAATTACGAAATTGCATTCACTACAGAAAATAAAATGCTACGACTAAATAGGACCTTACCCTCTACCCTATATTGAAGAGGTGTTGGATGCTGTGGCTGGGTACAAAATGTATACTTTCCTCACTGAATGGGGCACTTTTGTGTGGCTAGTCATGCCTTCTGGTCTGACCAATGCGTCGCTGACTTACCAGCGGGCTGTGAACAAAGCGTTCAAGGACTACTTGTGGGATTTCATGAAACTGTTCTTGGATGACTTCACAGTCTACTGTGACACAACCGACCACTTACACAGACTGCGACTCTATTTTTAGAAGTGTCAAAAGTATGGCATCAACTTAAACCCGTTGAGGGGTACAATTATGGTGGCCTTAGACATCATACTTGGACGTGTCGTTTTCAAGGCAGGGTATATGCCCAATCCTAAGAAGACTTAGGTCCTACAAGAGACGTTGCGGCCTCGACGCGCATCCGACGTACAGGTTTTCAATAGGTTTGCACAGTTTGGGGAAAGTTCTTATGCAAGAGAGCGGAGAGCAGAAAATGGAGAGCAAAGAATTGACCTTTTACCAAATATTTGATAGTAATAGGGACCCTAGAACCGCGGGAAAATATTAAAAAATGACAATCTTTTAGTTACTTTTTTTAGTAAGTGAGTGTAATTCCTTGGATTTCAGGGTTGAAATCGCTTGACTTCACTACGTTATTCTTAAGGAGTACAAATTAGGGCTGATGTCATGATGACGTCATTCATAAATACCGTTAGACTTGGTCCAAGATTGAATCTCGATACGATGTTCCTGCGTGATGTTTTTGGATCAAATTAGTAATTTTTGCATAAGATGTTGTTGTTAATTATAGGAAAAACAAATTTTACAAAATGTAAATGAAGCAAGGTCTGAATACTTCCTGGAATATTTCAAAGTTCGTGTACAATAATCGAACTGCTAATACCAAAATATACCATATCAGAGTCCTTGACTTCATCGAAAACTTCTCCGTCTTCCCACGCAGAGAATCCTTTTTTTTTTTAGTGATACAAGTACAAGATTCTCATCAAGTTACAGCAGGTGAGTTCGATATGAGGAGGCCTTTCCTTGTTTTTCAGCTCGTTTCTAGGTGGCGTCTTAGCATGGTGACACGGTCTCTGGCATTCCGTGTTGTATGCAAGGGTAGAGTACGACGTCGGGGAAGTAAATCTGCAGCCTAGCTTGAAACGTTTTAGGACAACAAAAACCCATTCTAGAGCGCGATGCCGAAGGTGCGTAATGCAACGTCGAGGAGGACGAGAGCGGTTGTGGGTTTAGCCCCGAAGGCACCGACAAGTTTTGAGGAGCTGCGGCCATGGCTGGTGGAGGTGGAGCGCGCCAGGCTTCGAGGCATGGACCTTCCAGCGTATAGGCACATTGCACGTCTCAACGTTTCGGATGGGGAATGGCGGTGGACAGTGAACTATACCATTGAGCTCGTCAACATCATGGAGGAGTCCCTTATTGCGTATCCTGTGGCCTCCACTGCCGTCGTTAATCCACTTGTTCAATCAAGCTCGTCGGCAGGTCCGAATGTCGCAGATTGCTGGTTTAATGTTGACAAGAGTTGGACGGGGGGTTGTTTACATTAAGAAATAGGAAACTAGTGGTGTGTTTGCACGCCGTAGAGGATTGCAGAGGATTGCAGAGGAAAGAGCCACTCTTTGTGAATGCAGCTAGGAGAGATATTTTCGCCAAGACCTGGTATCTGGGTCTCTCTGAAGAATAGATGAGATTGGTATTATGAGAAAGATAATTGACCTTTAAAGAAAGTTCTTATAGTTATGTATGTAGTCTGATTGTTTCTCTATTGTATATTTATGTCCACAATATTGTTTTTGGTTTAATGGCTATTACTTCATGAAAGATCCTATTTTTAATACAATTTGGTACTAACATGTTTGGGCTGCTGCTGCTTATATTTTATTGTGAATTTCATAGTCACTTTGGCATAGAATATGTATTTCCATAATGAGGCCAGGAGCATCAAATTAGAAAGTTCAAATAAAATCAAATTGACAATGGTCACATGTTCATGATCTTGTATAGCAAACATATAAGAATTACCTGCAAAAAGTCCCACAACTGGACATACATCAAATTTGATGATTTCATATTTAATTCCTTTTTGATCTTGTATTTTGTCAATTGGGCGATGTCTCCGCCGGGTTTGGGGCAAGTTACGCCTGTTCCTCTTGGTTTCACTAGTCACCAACAACCCAACGAATACATGGCGATTCAATTGACAACCAAGTGCTCACAACTCCCGAATTTATCGCAGTAAGCATAATGACCAACCATCAACATGGTTTAATTTGAAGGGCATTTAAGACGTAACCATGGGGGCCGGAGATCGAACCCGTCACCAATCACCACAATGTTGAAGAGGTACATCACACGAGAGCCTCAAATTAAATCCAAGCTTGAGAGTACATCATCTTGATTGAGGTTAATGATACCAAGGCCAGAAGACCCTAATTTTATTTTTTATGTTCATTATTTACATTGATTACTTGAACATGGAGTGCCTTCACGTCAAACTTTACCATTTAATGTGAGATTGTGTTCTCATGACATATGATTCATTATTCATTAAGCAAGTTCAAATATAATTTTAAAATAGAAATTAAAACGTCCGTAAGTAAACCCGCGACCAAACTAAAAAATGTAAAAAAATGTTGCAAAACTGGACATAGTACAAATATTGCATTCTGATCACGTTGACTAGATGTAGAGGAATCTGCTACGTCATATATTGCTCAGATTTGTAGAAATTCAATAATTAATCAGGTGAAGGTCTAACCCCCAACCTTCAGGGACCAAAACAGGGACCCACAATTGGACCGAATAATTTTTTTTGGGTTCTTTGGTGATTAGCAATGAAGGATTCAATAGCTCATGCGCTGCTCTGAACGTGCTCCCCTACCCCTGCCGTCAACGGCTGATGTAATTTTGTTGATTAAATTGTGTAAACAGAAACAAGATGAGTGCACGGGATACTTTTGACCTTGGGAATTCCGAATATAATTTAGAATTTAAAAAAATGTCCGACAACTGGACATAGGAGAATCAGAATACTGTAATCACATTGACCGGATTTGGAGGAATTTGGTAGCTCATGCGCTGCGCTGAATGTGCTCTTCTACCCTTGTCCTCAACAAAGACAATTTTAAGAGTGAAACGACTCCAGGTCAAACCCTCGACCTACGCAGTTGAAAACAATCCTGGGACTGACCAATTTTTTTTTTGGTATTTCTACTTATGAGCTTTCTCTGAATTCGGTACCTTATGCGTTGGAGTGAATGTTAGCCTCGTGTATATTAAAAACTAGATATTCAAACAGTTAAAAAGAGTAGCAGACAGGTTTATATTAGAGATAATAGATCTAAAAAGAATGCAAAATAAAATAATGATAAGGAAGTTGAAAAAATAAAATAAAGAAGGAACATAGGTCGGGCAAGAAATAAAAATAAATAAATAAAAGAAGACTATAGAAAGGAAAATGATGCTCTCTAAAGAAAGAAGAAATGGAAAGAAGTTCAAATAAAAAAAGGCATAAAAAAACAAAATAGGGATGCAAAATCAAATGACTAGAAGGAAGATGATACTCTCCATAGTTAAATCGCGCAAAAAAGATGGAACATAGTTGAAAAAAGATAGGGGGAAAATAAAGAAAAGAAGGCTGAAAAAACAAATGATGAAAAGGAAGATCTTGCAAGAAGAAAAAGAATACATTGGAAGATGTTGAAAATGAAAATAATATAAGGATGAAATTAAGGATGCAAGATCAGATGATGAAAAGGAAGATGATACTCTTTACAGGAAGAATAAAAGAAAAGTGGAACGAAGGAGTAAAAAGAAAGGGGGGGAAATAAATAAATGAAGGCTAGAAAATCAAATTATGAAAAAAAAGATCTTGAGTCACAAAAACAAAAATAATAATTGGAAAGACGTTGAAAATGAAAGAAATGAAAGAATGAAATTAAGGATGCAAGATCAAAAAATGAATTGGAAGGTGATGCTCTCAACATGAAGAAGAAAAGAAATGGATTGAAGTTCAAGAAAAGAGAAGGAAAAAATTAAAAAAGGAGGATGCAAAATCAAATATTAAAAAAGAGATGTCGGATAAACAAAAAAAAGAAAAAAATATTTGAAGTGAAGTTTCAAAAAAAAGGGTAAAAGAAAGAAAAGATGGAAGAAAAATCAGATGTTGAAAAGGAAGATGATGCTCTCAACAGGAAGAGGAAAAAAAAGATGGAACACAATTGAAGAAATAAAGGGGAATAATGAAGAAAAGAGATTGCGGATTTAAATAATGAAAAAGAAGATCTTGTATTCAACATCTTACCATTCAAGTCAACCTCAGTTCTCAAGGTCTCTTAATTTTGAGGGACATGCAATTCTTGACCATACCTGGGGAGTTGGGACTAGCATCAAGAATTTGTTTGCATATGTACAGTATACAATGGAATGTTTAGGACCCAAACTGTAATTTAACTCTGAGATAAAGCTCTTCCAAAATTGTGTATTCGAACATTCTATACACCATCCAATAAACAGAATTGGGACTTCGACTACGGTAAGTTGCCAAGTCATAAGAACTCTGCTTGGAAGTGTATATTTGCAGGAGGTAGGATTTGTGTTACAATGCCATAAATTCAGAAAATGCTTTCTATAACTCCTTTCTACCATAAATTCTCATTCACAAATCATAGCATTATTAGAAATTTCAATATAATGACGCAGAGCTCTTTTGAGCCCAACACAATTACAGCAATGTTTGATAGACACTCTGTCCCAAATATCAAGATATCAAAACAACCACTCACATGGGACAGGCAATTAAGTTCTATATAACTTATTGAGTAAAAAACAATTGTAAGCTTCAATGTCAGAAGCTAACAAGGGAATTTGAAACCCGTTGCACTCCCTCCAATACAATGAGAAATAAATTATAAATTCAAATTGAAAATCACAATGATGTTTCTCCTTCACTTTCAGATGCACTCAAATCTAAAAACCTCTTAACGCGAGGGTCGTATTTGCGCCTCGGTGATGGGGTTTGTGAATTAGAACTTGAACTAATTGCAGCTAATCTTTGAGCTTCTTCTTCTGCATAGATCGGCAGATAAAATTGATCGGAACTATATGATCCTCGTGATTCACATTCATTCGCCCAAGACATCGTCGTTGATGATGTACTCTTCAGACTGCAATGCACAAATTGATTTAGAAGATTGAGATGAAGGAGCAAGACTATATTTCGAATTCAAGAATAAAACAAGGTTGACTTCACTCACATAATTCCACTGGAGGTTGGTCGAGTATTTCCTCTGCTTCATCGTCGGATAATACAGTCGTGTCAACAACTTGAGCTTCCTCAGTGGAGCTTTTTTTAGACTGTAATGGCTTTAAGACTTCTTCGAAAAGGTCGAAGTCACTTTCTAGAGCAACGAGGTATTGCTTAGATGATAGCGCGGCTCATACAGAAGCACCTATAGAATGGCAACAATAAAAATCAGAGAATTCAATATAATTCAGGTATCAAAGAAGATTAAAGAACTAAGTATTCTTGAATTGAAATGGAACAAAACTCACCAGTGCCAGCAGATAAGTCTGCTAACGATTTCTTTTGGAGGGCAAAGTCCATTCATGAGCAGGTGAATAAGAAATCGGACCTCTCCTTAGGGGCCCTCCACGGTTTTTGGTCAGACTTGGGTTTGGTGGCAGATTCTTGGGTCACTAAATCAAACAGTGTGTCGTCTTTGTTGAAATCGACCTTTGGGTAAGCCAGGTCTGAGACTATAACAAGGTCCTTAGGTTGGCGTTTTACCTTGTCTCTTAAGCAGCGGACTATAAGAATCGTTGCACTTTTCAGTGTCTATAAGAAAACAAATTACAATCAGAAGAGCGATGTATTAAATGATAACGAAGTACCAACAATAATAATCGAATGTATAGCATAGAGTAAAGAACTTACCGATTTTGAAGCATGAAGAGGATGTGGATTATGTAACGTATTGACAACATTCTATTCTTCTTTCATAACTAGTTTGTTCAATTTGAAAAAAAAGCAAAAAGCTCTTTCTTGACCTTGTCATTTTCTGGATAAAACAAGAGCATGGCTCCATTATTGTGAAGGTATTTTGCGCAAAGCCCACAATGATACAATGGAAGTCATCCACATGCGCATTCCATTTAGGAATGTGTAAGGCTGGAGAAGAAACATCCGGAACAGAGAGCCCGTCAGGGTACTCTGCTATTGTCAAGTCAACGGCAGGTTGTAACTGAATTTCTTTATTAAAGAAAAACTGCCTTGATGAGCCAACCTGTAGAGCTGTATAAATTAAAATGAAAACAAAAAGCAAAAACAACCCATCAACACAGATGGTGGACAATAAGTAATGAAATTTCATACCTTGTCAAGAAAAGTCACTATCTTCTCAAACGGTGGTGGGAATACGTTGCCATGCTTTGTTCGCCACTTCAGCAGTCCAGGAAAAGAATCATTCAGAAGCAAAATTTGGGAGCTTTGAGCAGAGGAGCGGCTTGGTTGAGTTAACGACATTGAATCAAGGTGGGGTGGGGTGAAAGCATTCTCATCCTGCTACTTTTCAACAGTCTGTTTCTTCGCGGATCCAGTTGCCTGTGTAGCAGCCTTCACAGTGATTGCATCAATTGCAGTAATATCCACCTCCTCTTCAATTTCGACTAATTCTGGAACCTTGCGTTTTCTGCCTTTTCCTACAACCTTTGCCTTGCCCAATCCAGTCTTGGTCTTGCTCGTTGCCTCTGGCGATGGCTTCGAAGGAGAGGCAGCCACCACCTGTGTCAAAGTATTGTAAATGTGTATTCAGGCTCGAGAGAGCGATTCAGATTAACGGAGAAAATATATACAGAGTCTGGAGCTTCAACAGACGGCGGAATTAGGGTTACTTTACACGTCACCAAACTTAGGGTTTGGGAGCGGTAATTTCGCTAACACCCCCTCTCAACCCGAGACGGGGAGGATCGGGGTGATTGTTTTCTAATCTGAATTCACAGTAAAGTACAATGGCGGACTTTGAGAGTTGTCGGGAGGTTGTCCGTCGTGGAAGATTCACCGACCTGGTGCTATTGGTGTTTTGGTCGGTAACGGCGCTACTACACTTCCTGAGTACGGAATTGTTCCGAGTGTTCGATGAGTTGTTGGTGAGTCGCCGATGTAGTGGGCCGGTTCAAGCTGATTTGAGCGTGGGAGTTGAGCGACAGCAGATTGACTCCGATCTTGATGAAGTCTCCGTCAGTGAGCTTGGGGAAGACATTCGAAGTCGAGGGTTCCGATCAGGTACGCTTCCGATTAGGGTTTCGGTTTTCTTCTCTTGTGTGTTCTGAGATGCGTTGAGTATGTCTGAACAGTTGTGGGTTTTGCAGATAAGGCGGAAACATCTGCGATTCGCAATTGTTCGGTGAAGAAGATGGACAGGAGATCGGAGGCTGTGGGCGATAATTCTAGGTTTATAGGATACTCTAAGTTTTATGTTGTCAAGAAGGGTAGAGTCACAGGTATCTATCCGAATTGGGAAGAATGTAATTCAGAGGTGTACGGTTTTAAGGGAGCACAGTAAAGTCCTTTCGAAGTCTGAAGGATGCGCTCAATTACCAGTCAGGTTAGGGTTTTACACTGGTTTTTGAGGAATTCTAGTGAGTAGAGGTTGAGATTGGTTCGATGTGATTCGAACTTGGTTCTGCCTAGAGGTTTTGTGAGGATATCTGCAGATTGGTGTCCTGTACTAATAAATTGAAGTTTGATTTCCCCCTCTAGTACGCGTTCTCTCACAAAATGGTGATGGATTTCTATATGCTTGGATCTGGCATGGAAAACTAGGTTATGTGCTAACTTGATCGTACTCTGGTTATCACAATGTATGAGTAATGGAGGTTCTAACGCATTTCTGATTTCGGTGTTGGATTGTGAAATGGAAATGAGCTTGGTGGGGAGAACCTGAATTTCGCAGAGAAGTCGAGACAGCCAGACTCCTTCTTGTGCTGCATCGCTGAGTGCCTTATACTCCGATTCAGTGGAGGACCTCGAGATGGTTAATTGGCGTTTACTGTTCCAGCTAATTGGACCGCCAGCAGCTTGAAAAAGGTACGCTCCGATGGACCGTCTGGTGTCTGGACATGTGCCCCAGTCGGCGTCCGTAAAACCTTGTACATGAAAGGGTTTGTCGTGGTTGTATAGGATGCCGTAATCACATGTGGATTTTAAATATCGTAAGATATGTAGAGCAGATTCAAGATGGGATTGCTGGGGGCTTGACATATATGAAGCAATTCTGTTTACTGTGTAGGTTATGTCAGGCCTAGAAATTGTAAGAAAAATCAATTTTCCAACTAACTGAGAGTAATGGGATGAGTCTATGGGAGCTGTACCGGTTTCGGTTACGAGGATCTGGCCGGCTTGGAGTGGTACTTTTGTAGGTAGGAGCGCAGGTGGCATGAAGTCTGTAATGATCGACTGCGCGTAGTCTCGCTGGTGGAGGAAGATCCCCTGAGGTAAGTAGTCAAAAGTAACCCCAAGATACTTGGTGATTTTTCCCAAGTCTGTCATATCAAATGTGTCCTTAAGGTATGTTTTTATCCAGGATATGAGTTGCAAGCAACTACCTGTGATGAAAAGATCATCGACATACAACATAACTAATAGAATGTTGTTGTCTCGGTGCAGAAAATACAGGTTCGGGTCAAATGCACTACGGGTGAGACCTATGTTTCGGAGTGAGGAATCACACCTCTTGTACCAGGCTCTTGGAGACTGCTTGAGCCCATACAAGGATTTCAGCAATCGACAATATTTTTCTTCTTGGCCGGGAGTTTCGAAACCTGGAGGCTGGCACATATCCACCTGCTCTTTAAGGATACCATTAAGGAATGCCGTGCGCACATCCATATGATGGATTTCCCATCGGTTTGAAGCAGCTAAGGCAACTGCTGTTCGAATGGTGACCCATTTCACGACTGGATCGAATGTTTCAGAATAGTCTAGTCCGGGTCTTTGTTGGAAGCCCCTGGCCACGAGTCTAGCTTTCTTGATGGGAAGGTTTTGGTTGGTTGCAGGTTTTGTTCTGTACACCCATCTACATGAGATGGGCTTCACGCCTGGAGGTAAGTGTTCGAGTACCGAGGTTTTGTTCTTGTATATGCTGTCTATTTCAGATTGCATTGCGTTTTTCCAATCCTTGTCTTTAATAGCCTCTTTGAAGTTAGGTACTAACTCTGGGTTTTCTGAGTTTGTATCTACAGGAGGTTCTTCTGGGAGCATGGAAACGGGGCAGCAATCTGGCGAGTCAGAGCTGAGATAAACGAAATAGTCTCCCAGTTTAATACTGGGAGCACGAGATCTTGAGCTTCGACGGAGAGGCTCAGGAATAATATCCGAAGGTTCTGTTTCTAAAGATGGTTCTGCTGTGGGTTGGCGGGTTGGTGACTGTGGAGCTCTGGAGGGGCTATGTGAAATAGGAGGTAGTTCTACAGGTAAGGTGCTATTCTCAGGTGCTATTTCGGAAGTTTTGAGATTGTTTGATGGATATGAAATTTGTATTTCAGGTTCTAACGTGTCCAGTAAATCTGTGGGTGTAGCAGGTGCAGGATTTAATGTGAACTGATTTTCGTGGAACACTACATCTCGACTGATAACTAGTTTGCGTGACTGAGGGTTCCAGCACCGGTAAGCCTTTGATTGTTCATCATATCCTAGGAATATAGTAGGAATGGCTTTGTAATCTAGCTTGGTTCTCTTTTCTTCCGGAACATGACAGAAGGCAATGCAACCTATAACTCTAAGATGAGAGAGGTTGGGTCTCTGACCTGAGAAAGCTTCTTCGGGTGTCTGCAGGTTCAAGGCGCGGCATGGCAACCTGTTTTGGATGTAGTTTACCGCTTTGGCAACTTCATCCCACAAATAACGAGGTATGTGAGTCCCTGAAGCTACGCTTCGAATGCCTTCTAGCAAATGTCTGTTTTTCCTTTCAGCAACGCCGTTTTGCTCAGGAGCGTAGCCTGAGGTAAGTTGATGGTGAATTCCGCTTGTGACGCAGAATTCTTTAAATTCAGTAGACATATACTCTCCCCCCCTGTCAGTTCGTAGGGTAGCAATTTTTCTTGTAGGAGTTTCTACGAGAGATTTGAACCTTCTAAAGTAGGAGAATGTTTGTGATTTTTCAGACAGAAAGTAAAGCCGAGTTTTTCTGCTGAAATCATCAATAAACGTCAAGATGTACTTACAGTGATGTCGGGTTGGTGTAGACATGGGACCACACAGGTCGCTATGGATAAGCTGAAGAGGCCGAGTTGAGAAGGTAGTTCGAAGCTTTGGGAAGGCAAGGCGGTGAGATTTGCCCATGGCACAACTCACACACGGTCGTTTCAGGTATGGGATGGCAGGGACGCCGGTTACCAACTGTTTGTTGGTAAGATGGTACAGACTTTGTCTGTTGACATGGGCCAAGCGCCTGTGCCATAAGTCGGTGGTTTCAACAGAAACCCTAGGTGTTTGTGAAGCAATGAAAGCTGTAGATTGTGAAATAATCGGTTTTGCCAGGAGTTTGTATAATTTCGATCTAGGGTCACGAGTAGCTTGTAGGAATACTCGGCTGGGATCAACTAGGTCAAAAATGAGACAGCTAGTGGAATTGAAAAGAACTGTATGACCTAAATCAGTAAATCTACCTACTGATAGCAAATTCGTCTTAACACCTGGGACGTATAAAACATCAGTTACAATCTTTACTGATTTGTTGGAAAATTTTACATTTCCTTTGTATTCAACAGGCAAAACCTGTCCTGCAGCAGTGCGAATGCTGGACGTGGAGGATGCTGAGACATTGAAGAGAAGTGCAGCATTGCCTGTGACGTGTGAGCTAGCTCCTGAGTCCAAGAACCATGGTTCTTCTTTGGTAGTGAAGGCCGACATACAGGCGACGATGGCTTCATCCTGGTCGTCTTCGAATTCGTCATCTGGTAAGTCTTCAATTGTTGCAAAAGAGCTGCCTTCGGTTGTCTTCATCTTGGATAATTGAATTTGCAAATCTCTTATCTGCTTTTCCACCTTGGTAACCGGACAATCAGCTTCGGTATGATCTGACTTACCACATTTTTTGCAGGTTCGATGAGGCTGATGAGTGCGCCCACGGCCACGACTGCTTCTCCCGAAGCGTCCTCCGCGACTGATCTGCGATTGGTTTCCTCGACCTCCACGGAACTGGTGAGCGTGCTGACCCCTGCCTGAGTTCTGGGAATAGAAGATCTCATCTTGCTGGTTGTCAGACTGCCGTGATATTTCTTCATAGAGAAGAAGTCCCTGTAATTCGGAGAAGGTCGGGCTTCGGTCCCTGCCTTTCTGAATTGCTTTGAAAGTTGCCCAGCTCCTAGGCATGCTAGCTAACACCTGGTCTACAACATCTTCGTCTTGTATTGTAACTCCGAGGCTAGCTAATTGTGCAAGAAGAGAGTTGATTTCCTGTAAATGAGTATCAACTGTTTTTCCCTCACTCATCCTGAGTGAATAGAATTTTTCCTTCAATGCAAGTCTACGAGAGGGACTCTGAACATCGTACATTTTTCTAAGTTTCTCCCAAATTTCTAACGGATCAGTAAGATGGATAATGTGCAGGATGATATGGTCCTTTACCGTTCCTACGATGATGCGACAGGCGCGGATCTTGCGCTCCGAGTCGTCTGTTGTAGGAGCTGATGCGGCTGGACTGGATGCGGCTGGAGAAGTGACTGGAGCCGCTGCGGTAGTGGAGCTGGTAACCGTTCCCGAATCTGCGCTCGAGCTGGTACTCTCCGGAGTTGGATTCGAGGTAGGTGCAATAAAACGCCACAGGTTTTCTTGCATGAGGGCCATCTTGACCTTGTAGCTCCAAAGCATGTAATTAGCCTGTCCTTCTAGTTTTGCTGATTCACTCATGTCTCTCAAAATTGAATCCATCTGAACTAACAGCAGCTATAAGGATCTACTACTTGATATCTGTATATTACAGATAGCGCTCTGATACCATATTGTAAATGTGTATTCAGGCTCGAGAGAGCGATTCAGATTAACGGAGAAAATATATACAGAGTCTGGAGCTTCAACAGACGGCGGAATTAGGGTTACTTTACACGTCACCAAACTTAGGGTTTGTGAGCGGTAATTTCGCTAACACAAAGTAGGCTGAAGCCAGTCTTAAAGTGGAATATCAAACAAAGGAGATTTATGGACTGGACTGTCCATATACCATCCACACCTCTCCTGATGGCAAGGGTCCCAAGCTTTGATCATTCTTGGAGTATACATGAACTCGTCGTTGTTTGGATCCAAATAATTAGAAAAGAAAGGAGGGATCTTGGAGATGGCCTTCCTTGGAAGAAGGATATACGTAAAGTATCGATACAGAACTCTTTGTAGGGCAGGAAAAAAGAGCACACGCAGAGCAGCGCATGAGCTGGAGAAATCATTAAAAGTTGGAAACAAGCAAAGGTGGTAACAAGCTGAAAACAAATACAAGCAAAGAACCTCTGCCGTTGACTGCAAAGGTTGAAGAGCCCAGATAGAGCAGCAGATGGGCTACCGAATTCCAAAAAGGCTGGTAACAATGAGCACAATAAAATATTGAGAGAAGTTCACATTTATAGCAGTGAATGAACTATCGAAACCTCTATGGCTGATTACCGACGAATCCCAAAAAAAAAAAGCTAAATTGTATGTTGTTGACGGCAGGGGTAGAGGAGCATATTCAAAGCAGTGCATGAGCTATCGAATCCTTCATTGCTAATCACAAAAGAACAAAAACAAAACAACTAGAACCTATGCCGTTGACGGCAGGGAAGGATGAGCCAATTCATATAAACCTCCGGAGATGATCACTAAAGAACACAAAAAATATACCTGGAATTGATGCCATTGAACAAAGGGGAAGAAAAGCCCATTTATAGCCTTGCATGATAACTGATCACTAAAGAAGAAAAATAAAAAAATCTACAACGTTCAGGGTAAGATGAGCCCATTTTGAGCAGAGCATGAAGTATTGAATTCTGAGAAAGTGGATAGATTTACACACAAAAAAAATAAAAAAATCTAGAACTTTTACCTTTGACGGCACGGGTAAGAACACATGAAGAGCAGCAAATGATGTACCGTATCGTCAGTTGATGATCAATATGAGCACAACTTGAAAAAACAAGTTTAGCCTCTGCCGTTAACGGCACAGGTTGATGAGCCGATTCTGAGCAGCAAATGAACTACCAAATTTTGAGAAAGTTAACAACTATAATAAAAAAATAAAAGAACTTGAACCTCTGTCGTTGACAGCAGGGGTAGGAGAGTCCATTTGAAGCCATGCATGAGAAACCAAAATCCTCCAAATCAGTTCAAAATGAAGAGCAACAAAAAATAAAAGAAAACCTCTGCCGTTGACGGCAGGGGTAATAGAACACAATCTGAGCAGTGCATGAGCTAAAAAAATTCCCTTGAAACCGCTTAATACGAGCACATAAAAACAAAACATAAACATGTGCCGTCGACGGCAAGGGTAATCGAGCACATTCAAACTAGCGCTTGACATACCAAATTCCCCCAAAATCAGTCAAGACAAACTCAATAAAACAAAACACAAATCTCTGCCGTTGACGGCAAGGGTAATGGAACACGTTTGGAGCAGCGCATGAGCTACAAAATTCCCCCGAATCCGGTCACTACGAGCACATTTAAACAAAACATAAACCTCTGCGGTTGAAGGTGGGGGCAATAGAGCACATTCTAAGCAGCGCATGATATACCAAATTCCCTCGACTGCGGTCAAAATGAACAAATCAAATCAAAAGAATAACCTTTGCCGTTGACTGCAGGGTAGAAAATCACATTTAGAACAGCGCATCATGAGCTACCAAATCCTTCAAATCTGGTCACTAAGATAACAACAATAACTATGAATGCAAAGGAACATATAAGAAATAATTATCCAAACGTTATAAGAGAAAGTCCTACTTGCGCCCTCTAAGTTGCTTTGTGCAACCAGGGAGGAAATTGGAGATCTAGAAAGGCCTCTTTTGGAAATTTATGGGACACCTGGATTGATGCGGAAGAGTTCCAACGCTGCAGCCATTTCACCTTCATAGCAGGGGACATTGCAGAGGTGGCTAACATCCACAATTTCTCTTGTTGCATCTCCGGTTGATCATCGAACTTCTCATAGTGTATTTTGATTTGTTCTAGAAAGGCTGGAGTATGCTTGGGATCCGCCAATGGCAGGTGCTTTCTCAACTCTCTTTGCAAACTTCTCTCAACCCTCTTCACTGATGCGCTCACACACTCATCGACAGATTTCACAGTCCATGCCTTAGGATCAGGATACTTCTCATAGAACTTTCTCTAGGCTGATGGAGCAGCTTCTCCAAGCTCTTGCTAAAATCACCACATATAACATGTTAATTTTTTTCTTACAAGCAAGTGAAAAACCGCATACCAATTGCTATTAAGTAAAAAACAAATCCTTGAAATCCCTTACTTGGTAGAGGACGGAATTCAACACTTCAAGTGTGAGCGTATACCATGTGCGCTGATTCCCTGCTTGCTTTGCTTTTGACATATCTAGAGACGCTTTGGGAACAAAGCCTTTGAAGTATGAAAGGGGCTGCGGTGCGATATTCTGAAAATGATATAGCTTGTGAACGAGATTTGTAGCCACATGCGACTTCTGGTTCCTCCTGAAACAAACATCAAAATGAAATGGATATGAGTGAATGTAACCATTAATTGTTGAAAGAGGATATACTGGTGAACTAAAACTATACTCACCAATTTACTTCATGCAGAGCTGTCAAAATAGATGGAAAGTCACCTCTAGGGTCTAGAATGACACTCTCCACGGAATAATGCCATTCTAATTCTCTTGCATGGTCATTGTCAATTACTAGCAGCCATGCTTGCAGTCGATGATTGCCGTCCCACACCATGAACATTTTCTGGAAAAAAACCTTAAGGTCATCATCGCCCTCGAGAGTCTTCTCAAATTCGTCATTCACCTTGATCCATTCGGCACTCCACTTTGCCTTGATTGAATCTGATACATCCACTGTAGCACCGTGGTTGTTCTCGATGGCTACATAAAAGGAGCCATTGCCCTCCATATATCCACATTTTGTAAAATGTGATGCAAGGATGCCATATTTAACTATTTCTGGACTGTCCAGAGTCCAGAATTAAGTAATCACCCGATAATAGACCTGATAAATTTAGAGCATAAATGTAACAATGTATGGGAAGAACCGTCGTGGACGGGCTCAGAAGTATTCATCACGGGATCTCTCGACACCGAACTTGACCAAGATATAAGTAAATTGCGAGCGAGATATTAAAGAGCAGAGGACATTTGGGCTCCAGAGTATGTGTCACGAGATCCCTCGATAGCAAACCTGACCCAGATAATTATACGTACATTGCGAGGAAGGAACGGAAAACAGAAGAGATTTCGGCTCTACAATATTCATCACGGGATCCCCAACAGCCAACTTGACTGAGATATACGTACATTGGGATTAGGGTAATACAAATGAATAGAAGAGATGGGGGCATATAGGATCTCCGATCAAAAAACTTATCTCCGATCAGAAGGAAGAGAATTAACTCAGGAAGAGAATTAACTCAGACGGACTCGTCGTGGGATCTCCCGATGTCGTACCTAAACAGCACATAGGGTCTCCAATCAAAAAACTTGTCTCCCTATACATTTGCTAACGCAGATTCCATGGCTATCTTGGGAATGATTCTACTCGTCATATCCATGATCCACGACGAAGTTGCATACACCACTGCATCAACAGTGACCCACAAAAGAGAGTAAGAGATGTGGGCTCGGAAGTACTCTACCATTCATCGGGGGATCCCGCGATGTCAGAGTAGAACCATGGATATCACATGGCAAACATACAATCAGGTACAAGGTCTGCGGCCTCGGAAGTATTTTTCACGCAATACCCCAATATCAAACATGACCGACATATTATACTGTGAAGCAGATTTGAAACTATTCTAGATTTGCTACTACTAAATTTATTCCAAACCATGGAAATATTAGAATACAAAATATACAAATATGAAAGCATCAAATAAAACTCTGTTTTTTATTCAAAGCAACTCTGTTTTGAAGGCATTCCATTCAAAAAATAGTTCAGAACCCACACGGGGGACACCTTCGGCAAGAGTTACAAAAAGATGAAAGTGATCTGTTTTTACATCTATGGTTACCAAACATCGTAGGATATAACGGTCTTGCTAACTTCTTGCTAAAGTCCCCTTCCGATATCTGAGCTGATTAGCAGCAAGAAGTTAAACATGTGGAGTATATGGAAGATGCCTGCAAGTTCAAAAGCAAAGAGAAAAAGAGGATCAGATGGTATGAAGTTTAGGGTTTAAAACCGACAAGTGCAGGTCTAAAGCATGGACTCATCCTCTTGACACTCACCACGAACTCAGCATCAGCCAATGAAATTCTGCGCAATACATATAGCAAACGTAATCTATTACTATGAAAACATCAAACTAAGGGCAAGGTTAAGGGTTCTGAGGAGATAACATTTCACCTACTCACTCATGTGGTGGGCTCCCCAAATTCTCGCTCCCCTCCTCATTAGAATCAGCCATTAGAATCAGACCTCCCCGGAGGTGAGGGGAAAATTGATGTTGGAAGCGGTCATAATCTCCACTTGCTCTAGAGTATGTGCAAGAGTCCAATCCCACTCCACACCTGGCTGCATTAGGCGTGCAATGCGGTTCCACGCGGGAATGGCTACGTCGCGACCACGGGCGCGTTCCACCGCCATAAATCATTGACGAAGCTCCTCCACTCCTTGTGGCCAAACAACCGGCTCCCACTCATGTGGTGGGCTCCCCAAATTCCCGCTCCCCTCCTCATTAGAATCAGCCATAGAGAAGCCCTCGCCGCAGGTGAGGGGAAACTTGATGTTGGAAGCGGTCATAATCTCCACTTGCTCTAGAGTATGTGCAAGAGTCCAATCCCACTCCACACCTGGCTGCATTAGGCGTGCAATGAGGTTCCACGGGGGAATGGCTACGCCGCAACCACGGGCGCGTTCCACCGCCATAAACCACGGACGAAGCTCCTCCACTCCTTGTGGGGAAACAACCACCTCCCACTCGTCTGGGGGGTAACTTGACACCCTAAAACTACCGCCCGCCCTCCTCATCACGGCAAATGAATTAGAAGGAGATGAAACAGAAGGGAAACTGAAGTTGGAACAACTATATCGTCACGGTAAGGAACTTATGCTTATGAGGGGGCGTATTATACTGTGAAGCAAAAATGAAACTCATACAGAAACTAACATCATTGACACGAAGAAGGGTTTAGGGTTTCTAGGGGATGAGTAACGGTCAAGCAGTGATGAGGAAGGCGTTCTTTAATAGAGAATGAGGAAGACAGGTGACTCAGACGTAATCATCGAGGGATCTCCCGATGTCGTACCTAAACAGTATATAGGATCTCCGATCAAAAAACTTTAAACAGTTTTGGTGTGCTACGTTATTTTCTGTGCGATGTTAGTTTGTGTTTTTTGAGGAATTAATTTATTTTAATTTTGCAATCGGTCTATTACGTCCTGCCGATCCAGTGCATTATGATATTCACACATTCAAACCTATTTAACAAATTCAAGTAACCGTGCTCATACAACTACCATTACAGATTGAGAATTTACAATTACGAGAACTTCATGTCATCTATTCAAAATTCTAAACCGGGCTCAATGGCAACTAAAGTCTGTGAAAGTACTTAAACAGAATTGTCCAGAGAACGAGAACAGTAGGAATGTTTTTACAGAAAATCTACTACATGTCCGCTGAAACATAGAACTACAAAAGCTGCCTCAATGGCACCTGAAGTCTCTGACTACAACATATCCGCTACATCAGAAGTAAAATCCTCCTCGTATGGCATCCACCACACTTACAAGTCCTTGCGGTTTTCTTCCATTTTGTTGATGGCTGCTTGATATTTGGCGAAAGAATATCTAGTCACTTTTGGAGTTGCCATTGTCGGAGCTGGCACTGTTGGAGCTGGAGCTGGCTCTGTCTCCATTGTCTCCATGAGGTGGTTCTTGATAGAAATGACCTGAATCTTGATGTAAGTGAGTTGGTTCTTCTTGTTCCTTGGAGGGTGCATCACCCCAGTTGCATTTGCAACGGCCACAAATTGCCTCAAAGCTATGTCGTTCCAAGTTCCATCCCATCCTTCAGAAACCATCCCCGAAACTTTGTCGAATTCAGGTACTTCATACTTTGTTGTCTCCTGAAACTTGGCCACATCCTTCAGCCAATGTCGTAGGCATGGCAGCTTCACATGTGCATCTTTCATGAATTGAAACTCATTTCCTCTCCTTGCTGCTGCATCTTTCCAGACTGGAAGCTCTGGTTGCTCGCAATCTCCATTGAAGACCAACTCGGGTTCCTTCTGGGAGGTTGAACCATCCTCAATCTTCATCTTCCCCTTCTTGAGAATCGGATCCTGTTTCATACCTGGGACCTGTAGAAAAAAAATTCAAGAAAAAAATATTAGAAAATTCTAGACCCACATGAAGTTCATAAAACCAGATCCGAAAGAACCAATAACCACAACACACTTCAAAGAAACTAAAAAACTGATGACAAGATATGTTATCTCAAACCCTTCAACTGAAACACATGATGTATATGAATGTAAATCCACCTCCACAGCCCTAAACCCTAAATCCTAAACACTAAATCCTTCAACTACAAGTTCATCGCAGCACTTAGCCAAATTTCCACCGGAACAAAAGTATTCGATCGACATGTGTTATCAGTATTGCCCCTCAAACAAACAACCAATTCGTTAACAAGTAGCCCAACAAATGTCTCGAGTAGACATCAATCAACTGCGTCTTTACCTCAACAAATGAAACCCGCTCAACTCGTCACGATAATAGTGATAAAACTTAGACAAAAATGCAACAACATACAGTGGGATCAGGCTGTCGACATTGTATGTCCATATGTATTAGGAAAACGACAACTCCAGTGGACCAAAACGACGACTCCAGTTGACCGAATTACATGCCAACCATATCTGCTGAAACTAATACACCAGCTAATCTCACCTGATACACAACGTCTCTATGACTCGTGTTGCTAATTGCTCAAGAACCCAACAGTCTCGATACGCAACACAACCAAAAACGCAACGAAGAGAATTTCAACTAAAAACTCAAGTCGATTGGCCATGGCCCCTGCATGTGTGCATTGCTCTCATTTGCTCCGGAACTTGCGTTGCTGGCGATGCCGCTGCCAAAGTCGCTGCTGAACAGAACGCCCGAGTTCAAGTTTATCGACACCAAATGAACTGGGCGTATGAATCTGCAGTTTTTCTCCTTCCCCCCTTGTTCTGAAAGCTTCTACTTGCTTCCTCCAGTTTCCCACTACTCCATGTGCTTCCACAATCAGTCTCCACGTTGCGCAGTCATGATTGTGTTGGTTCTTAAAGTGTCACAAATCTCAGAAACAAACATCATTGACACGAGGAAGGATGATATTATACGGGGATGAGAAACGGTCAAGCAGTGATGACTCTTATTCCTTTAATAGAGAATGAGGAAGACACGTGACTCAGATGTAATCATCGAGGGATGACCCTCTGTCGTTCCTAAGTGGCATAGAGGATCATGGATCAACTACGTTAGCTCTCTCTAAGTTTGCTAAAGCAGCCTCCATAGCTTTCTTAGGAATGGTTCTAGTAGACGGGTCTTTCATTTTTGACCAACTTTGAAACAAAGCTGCACCAACAGAGACCCACTCCGGAGCACGCGTCTCTACTACCCACTTAGCAGACCAACAGTTACGGTATTTCAATGCAAGGTCTCTTTCCACGCTACGAGGTTCCCAAAACTGAATTAAAAATTTCCCATGGTTTACATGGCCTTCCTCTCTGCATACAGCAGTCGCTGCTCTTCCCTGCCATACAGGACAAATGAGTGGATCTTCAGGTCTCAAAAGAACCCAGCTGCTCGGCCGAATATCACGCCACGGATTGAAAGGACTGTGCGGAGCTTGGTTTGCTAGGCCACAATACGCTTCTGGTTCCTCATCCTCAGGAGTCACATCCTCAAGTAAAAATTGTAAAAATCTTGGGCGCGGTACTCCGTTGGATACGTCCCTCCAGTCATGGCTTGGCCAGAAACCCTCTAACAATTTAGGATTTGTCACTGGCAAAGGCTTATCAAGCTCAGACAACAAACAAGTCCTGTAGTTAACATAAGGCCCAGAAGCTGCTGCAAATCCCTCGCATTTTGCCATTCCATTTTTCCAGGACTGAATGT
Organism: Ceratodon purpureus; assembly: GCA_014871385.1. Lineage (NCBI taxonomy): Eukaryota > Viridiplantae > Streptophyta > Bryopsida > Pseudoditrichales > Ditrichaceae > Ceratodon > Ceratodon purpureus. The sequence goes on from CM026426.1 coordinate 27,766,784, forward strand.
ACTTTTGGAGTCCGCACTTCATGAATTTCTTGTTCTCAGTGGCTTTGGCTGCGGTCTCTCTCGCCTTCACCTGATTCCCAGTAGATTTAGGAACCTCACTTCCCCACATAGGTTTGAACGGAACCGGCTTTGGTGAGCCGTGAGGAAGTTTTGGGCCGCCATCCATGTTTTCATTCCACAATCAAATAGGGGGTCTGTTGAGGGGTAGCCATTGTGGGTCGACGGCTGATTTCTTGTACCTCATAACCGGCCAACAATCATCGTCCACATAGAACTTGAAGAGGTGCATCTCTCCAAGTCCAATAAGGCGTGCTGCACCACTACTTTGATAGCCTTTGATGAAAGACTTGAAGTCTGCAACCTCTTGAATGAACTCCGGCATGAATGACAACTCCTGGGACTGCATGAAGGCCTTCATTAGATCCGCTAGAACAAACGTATTCTTGCTTTTTAATGCCTTCGACAAATGGCTAAAATAAGCGTCAATATCTTCGTGCGTATGACCCACTAGTAGAAATCGAGCCTGAATTTCCTTGAAAACACCCCGTGCAGTCAGAAGGGAGAGAAACGCCATGAGATATTTCCGCCAAAGATAACAAGAACCTTGGACATCGGGAGATCCCTCGATACGCGGTAAAATGTCGAGGCACCTAGACTTCCCCCTCAACAATGTCTCGAACACTGAGTTTTGCGGGGGGTACTCAAATAGTTTCCCAGACTCCCGAAAGGAGGGGCCTTCCAGTCGACGGAACAGCCTCGCCAACAACGATATTGTGGCGTTAGAATCTCCTGGCCAACACTGAGGACAGTAATGTGCATAGGCGCCATCCCCGTGCCCCTGTGAAACCATACCAGTGACGTTCATAGGAAGTTGGCCCAAACCTTGGGTAGCCTTTGTTGTAACCCGCATCCGGGGAAGGGCGGTTTTTGCAGTATCCATCTTGTCATGAATGATGCACAGAATCTCACTGGGATTGCGCTTTGATTCTTCGCGCCATGCACCATACAGACGACGACAAGAGGCTTGGTGAGCAAGATGCTACTCCCGTTGCTTCACGAAGTCAACATATTCTGGACTTCCGTTAGCTGACTTCAGAATGAATTCTTAAACTTGGTCACATGTCGAGCATTTCGCAAAAGAACTTCCAACCGGTTTGATTGCGATATTGTTGAAGAGTGAACTTCTAATTCTACTAATTGTAGACTGGCTCACTGTAGGCAGACCTAATGAAACATTTGTCTCCAAAGCACCGGTACGTTCAAATGGCTGGTGAGCAGGGTTGTTCAAATAGACGTCCGACCCGGCTCCGGATGTCAAGACGTCCGACCCAGACGTCCCCCGTCCCGAACGTGGCGTCCCCGACGCTCGAGAATTACGTCGCAGTAATAATTTTGCCACCCCGGAGGGGTAAAAACATATCCCAGCCGTCCGATCGGCCGATCCCGCCATCACGCCCCATCTCGGCCGTCCGCGGGGACGGCCGCGGGGTCGTTGGGGACGGCCGCACGTTGATCCGACGGCCAAGATGCGGCCGTGCTGGCACATCCCGGGCCGTTGGATGTGGGCGGCCCTCCTGGGCCGTCGAATCCCACGGCCGTCGCCGTGGCCGACCGCGGGGACGGCCTCAGGGACGGCGCGGGATCCGACGGCCCGGATCGACCCCGGCGCAGGCCATCGGGGACCGCTCCATCGGCGCGGCCGACCGCGGGCCGTCCGATCCCGCAGCCATCCCCGTGGCCGTCCCCGCGGTCGGCAACGGCGACGGCCGCGGGATCGGACGGCCCGCGGCAGCCATGGTCGGCCTGGGTGGGCCGTCCGATCGGGCGGCCGTCTCCGCGGTCGGCCGCGGGGACGGCCATCGGATCGGACGGCCCTCCTAGGCCGACCATGGCGGCCGCGGAGGGCCGTCCGATCCCGCGGCCGTCCGCGTGGGCGACCGCGGGGAGACACGGCCGTCCGCGTGGCCGACCGCGTGGAGACGCGGCCGACCGCGGAGACGGCCGCGTCGGTCGTACGGCCACGCGGCGCCATCGCCCGACGCGGCCGTCTGATCGGACGGCCGGCGCCTTCGGGCGGAGTCGCGCCCGATCGGACCGCCGCGGGGGCGTAGATCGGACGGCCGTGGGGACGGCGGTGGGGACGGCCGCGAGGTCGGCTTCCCCTATATAAGGGGAAGCTGCCTCTTCATTTTTTACCTTTTTTCTCCCTTTTCGAGTGAGGCTGATTGCTACTGGTGGGGGATTCGATCCTTCTCCGTTGGTCGTTCTCACCGGGAGGAAAGGGGTCCTTCATTTGGGGGGGGGGGGGGGGACTTTTCGAATTTTTAAACGGTTTTTTTCAAAACCCTTTGGATTTGTATTGCTCTTATTAATCATAGTGGGAAGTGAGGGTTTTCTTGGACTAGCGGTTACGATTTCTTGAAGCCTTGAAGGCTTTCCACGATGCCGAAGAACAAGAAGCAGAAGAATGTGGGGGAATGGGCGAACCAATCTGATGACATGCCGAGCTTACGTTGCAGGGATTATATGGTGGCATTCATCGTGGAATTTTACCAGGAGAATATCCTTGTTTCATTGAATAGTCGTTACGTTCGGTATGGGGAAGATGGGCCCAGGAAATTCAAGTCAGAGATGGAGACAAAGATCAGGGATCGTTTGATGGATCCGTGCTGGCATTCGGATACACAGAAGCCCGGTTACGATCATTTCGTGTCACAACGTGCACACGATGCGTTATGGAATGCTAAAGAGGTTATTACTAAGTATGCAAAGGCGCAAAGGGGGGGAGTCCAGGCCTTCAAGGATACTATTGCAAAGGCAGATTTTTTCACGAGACTAATGGCGCCCCTAAACTCAAGAAAGCATCGACGGGCGTCTATTACTTGGTGGAATTCTCCGATTGGGATGGAGACGGCGGCTGACTTACGTAAACGGCATTTGACTATCTTGGCAGACTTTGCAATTTTCTATTACTTGGACAAGGAAGTCCAGAGAGGTGGTTATGCTACCATACGTAGGGTTCGTATCGAAGGAAACCCGGAAATCCCACCGTACTGGGAGTTTGCTGAGAAACGGCCGCTCAATTGGTCTATGAGGCCGGATTTGGCACGTGTGGACCACTACAATGAATCTCTTGCGATAAGGATTCCCCATCCTGGTGTCATCCGCTTCATGGCCATTCATCAGTTGGAACATGTGGGATTCATGTTCTGGTGGAACGGTGGGACCCTTCGAGCCATGCTACAGAGAGACAACGAGGCCCCGGGTGACCTCCCCATCGACTACATCTTCAGTGAGAATGCAGAGGACAGTCCGATTCTAGGGAAGCGTCTCCAACTTTTCCGAAGTAAGCGTACAGAACTTGCTTGGGCATTGTGTAACATCATAGATGCTGTGCACAAATACGGTTACCTCCACAATGACTTGTCACCGGACAACATCCTACTTCACTTTCCGGAAGATGAGTCCAAGATCTACATTGGGGTTTGTGATTGGGGCTTGATGACAAAGACACTAGAGAACAGAAGGTCGCCTTGGGTTTTTGAGAGTGTCCATCAGAAGGAGGAGACTATGAGGAGGCGATATTGGGTGGATCCTCGCGTGGTATACGTACACAAGGAAAACCAAGATATTCAAATCATTCCAGATTTGACGGTTGCATCAGAGGATTTCGCAGCTGCGAAGATTGCAGCAAAGATCAACAGGGGCAACATGTGCACGGCATACCACGAAGCGGAGCCAGTAGAAACACGCCATTTCCAAAATATCGGAGAACTCGCAATGGTTTTCGAAGGTTACCTTGAGAGAGTTTGCCAAAACAACAGTGGAACGATTGGTGGACTCGGACATCTTATTAACCGTTCCAGAGATACACACAACTGGCCCACTCCCATCGAGCACTACCGCGTGGGTTACTGATATGGAGATACATATCTACCTTTCCGTATTCCTATAAAAGCATAATATTTTTTTTGTTACCGAACGGCGGGCATAGCTCTCAGTAGTGAATAGTCATATTTAGAGTCTATATTATTATGAGATGTTGGAATCTCAATTTTTGTACATGGGTCAATATTTTGTTTCTAAAGTTTATTTGCATTTGGTTCAAATATGGTCTCTGTACTAAGATTGGTCTATTTCTACCCCTTGTATTATGAGGAAAACGGATTGGCTCCACACATCCAGCTAAAAGTCGATACTCTCAATTCTAATTATGAAAATGATGCGATATGTGAATTGTAACCGTTATGCTTTGTACGTTTTACTCTTAGAAATATTGGCAAACGTATACTGAAGTTCTTTTCGTGAAGACGAAAGCGTAAGGGCCGCAAAACATGATTGCTCATAATCCCCGGTACAAACAAATACCTTAGATATAAATATGCATCCCTCAAAAAATATCATTCACGATATTCTTATTAATTTAGCAAAAAAAATAATTGAAAATTATTTTGCATACTTGTCTTGAGATTCATAATATTCTAGTGCTCGTAAGTCGTAACCCATGTCAATAGGAAGTTGTCATTTTAAAAATAGTGATATTGATAGTAATGTGCACTTAGAATAATGCTAGAAGAATATTAAAAAGGTAAATTCCTTTCAAATGTGAAGACAACTACAATATAAAAGACAACACAACTACACTCTAAAACACTAATTATATCTATTCTACTTGCAAAATGTGGCACGTGCCAATATTCTTGAGTCCGTACATTTTAAACCTCCATCTACAAAACTGCAAACTACGTACATACTATGCTTGCATCTTTTACTTTCCGTTGTAAATTTGTAATATGCAAGGTCCACGTTAAAGACTCGGTACGCTCCGATGCTGTAGAAAGTACTACCATGCACCCCATTCTAATAGTCTCCCCTCCACCCTAATCCATTGTAGTCATATGGATGATAATAGTTCCCATCATTGTGGAGTTCGCTTGGACCTCCCCGATCGTACGTTTCTTGTGGCCCGTGCCTTGCAGAATTTGTGGAGGCTCTCAGAAGTCTCTCTCTCTCCTCCATCAATCTTCGATTATCCCGTCTAAGGTGAAACGCATGATTCTCCATTTGTAGTACGTAATTTTGCCTTGTTTGCTCCAACTCCAGTTCTTCCTCAAAATAGCTATCTCTTACAACTCGACCGGGAGGGTATCCAAAAGGAGGAGGTGGTACTCTGTCATCGGGACAAAGTACGTTGGGGTTGTCCCCGCTATTGTGATCAGTACCGTCGGTGTGATAACCTAGAGGTGGAGGAAATATTCCAGGCCGAGTCCGCGAAGATGATCTGTAATCATCTTCTGCAAATAGGGCAGATGGGGTACCATGACCACCATATCCGCGGTATGGAGGGGGAGTTGCGTAATCATCACGTCCCAGTCTCTGCGTATCTTCTTCGCGATCTGGGGAATAAACGTGAGGTACCTCTCTCGGAGGTGTTCGATGGCGCGGACTAGCACTCCTTGCAGGACTCGGTATTTCCAACCACCCGTCGTCATAGTTACTAAAGTATCTTGATCCCGTTGCATAATCTGGCCACGGTCGTCCCCCATAGGGTCCATACGCACCATCCGCAAAGTCAAAGGGTAAATCAGCTCCTTTCGGTTCCCCGTGGCCATAGCCTTGTTCGTGGGGTCCCATGTCCTGACGATCTAGCGAACGGTGTCCCCCGTGGGCAGAGCTTTGTCCATACTCCTCATGGTTGGTACGCGATGACTCTCTGCCACGATGCCCTCTGCGATTCTTGGGATTTTCGTTTGAGCGACGCCCTCGATAGTTGTCTTCATCATCATAGCTTAAATGACGTCTCTCCTGTTCCTCATCATTATATTCGATGGCTAGAGTTTGTATTCCTGCATCTTGTGCCGGTGGACTCCGACGGTTTGAAATATGTAATGGGGGACAATCGCTATGTCCACTCCAGTCTGTTACAAGATCCATGCTGTCTCTATTCATTCTATCTGTCCTCAGGCCCGAGACTGTGGTCCAGTCAACCCTCTTGTGTAAGACTATCTCCGCCCACACCATTGCCATATTCGAATACAACATGATATGAGGTCGGGAGTTCTGGATTCGTGCTGCTCGAAAAACCTCGTTGTATCGAATTTAGAAATGATTACTTTCACAATTGTCGATCCTGATCTCTCCCCGTGTTGCCTGTTTCTCCGCAGCCTCGGTACGTAGATGTACTGGGATCAACTTCATGAGGTGCTTCATCTTGACATATTCCTTGCAAGTTACCATCCGCCATGGTGATGGTTCCCCCTCCCATCCAATCTCTGCTACACAATCAGGGTCATTCGTAGCGTATGGATCCAAGGGGTGTTTCCTTTTAGGAGTGGAGGGTCCTCCCCGGTCGTTACGAGGCATGGCGAAAGTCCGGTAAGCGAGTAGCTGTGAATACCGTGTATCGAACCAACCTTGTAACAATGCGGGTAACTTCTCACCACCGTATAAAAGTTGATTTAATCTCGTATATATCTAGTGCATAAGGACTAAAACAAAACCCAGAACTCCTGCCAAAAAACCGTACGTATGAAGCACTATATTGTTGGTTTCATAATAACCAACATACGGTGCTGACAACCCTAAACACAATCCCACGATAACCCGTGGGGAAGTAGAAAAAGCTTGGAGGAACGCAACTGAGCTGAAGTAAATCCAGCACATGTAGCACGAGCACCCAAGTGAAGAAAAAGGAAGCAGGGCCAGCCTTTTATGCTGGCCCGAACCCCTAGACAGCCAGTTAGGTCAGACGACGGCCCCCCTACGGCCGTTGGATCTCGGGGAATGGAGAATCCAACCGCCGTAACTGGTCCGTCGCGCGACCGGTCGCGGCCGTCCAGGATCGCGGCCGCGACCAATCGTGCGGCCGCGACCGCTCCCCAAAGGGTGCGTCGGTGGACCGCCGTCCCGCGGTCGGGACGGCCGACCACGTGGACGGCCGTCCCCGGGGTCGACCGCGGCCAACCGCGGGGACGGCCGTGCTCCACCCGGCGGTCGGAGGCTGCAGCGGCGTGGTCGGCCACAGCCGTCCACGCGGACGGCCCTTCCGACCGCGGGGTCGGCCGTGGCCGTCCCCGGGTCGGGGGGCTGCGACCGCGGTGTCGGCCGCGGCCGTCCACGCGGGGTCGGCCACGGCCGTTCCCGGGGACGGCCACGGCCGACCCCGCGTGGACGGATGTCGTCCGCAGCCGTAGGATCTTCTCGGCGGAGAAGATCCGACGGCCGTGGGCTACGGCCGTCGACGCAGGGTCGGCCGTGGCCGTCGCCGGGGACGGCCGGGGGGGGGGGAGGGTCGAAGGAACTCCCCTCCCCTTGTGTTTTCTCTCCTCTCCTCTCCCCTCTCCTCCCCTATTCTCCCCCCTCCTTCTTGTCCCAAACAATCCCACTTGGGATTGTTTGGACAGCATATTTCCTACAAATGGAAAATTCATACATATCCCGGATATTGTGGGGAATGTCCTGAAGATCCTGTGATCGGGGAGGTGGGGTCGACGTTTGAAATTGGGATCCAATGAACTATGTGATATTTTGGTTCTTTGGGGGTGGATAACCCCCTAGGATCTACAAATAATGTGAACACGTTTATGAAGAAGAATATATATCCTATTGAATGGAAAGAACCGTAAACATTGTGGGTATACTAAAACAGTTTTTATCAATTGTCATTTAAATAAACGAAGTTACTCATGTTTTAGCATACGGTAATGAATTAACATTTTATACTAACGAATCAAAAGAGTAAATGTCAACAAGGAGATGATAAGATGAACATCGCGGAGAGAATGCACTAGAAGTAATTCAACGCATAAATTGATGTACACACTTGGTTTTTCATGCGGTGCAACTTACGTTTAAATGGTTAAGAGATTTGCATTTATATTTCACCGGTTTACGGTTTCATAAATCTCTTAGAAATATAGATCCAATTTCTTCTCGAATAGTGGTATACAATGAAAATATTTATATAGATTCTTTGACTCTAATTTTTAATGGAATGATTTATCCCAGTTTTATTTCTATAATTTTACATACTCTCGTTCTTTAGTATTATGATAGAATCAAAAATAAAAACATAAATAGTAGTTTAGATTATGAGAGAAACTGAAGATAATAATAAATTAAAAAAAACCAAAACAAACATTCAATTCTCTTGGGATTATGCAATTCATGGGAGGAATAAAACTCAAATCATTGTTTTCATAACAGATGGTCCAATTCTAATTTCTCATGCCTGGTTTAGAGTTATATGAAATATAAAAACTCTCCTTGCACTTTAATGTCTTTTATTTTACACACTTCCATACCGTAGTACTGTGTTAACATTAAAAAAAAAAAAAATCACTAGCTCACATTATGAGATGAGGAAGGGATAATAGTAAAAAACAAAACAAAAACAGAAAACATTCAATCGTCACTGAATAATGCCAATTTGTGAACGACTAAAATTGAAATCATTGTTTTTATAAACAATTCTAGTTTCCCACGCCCAGAATTGAGTTTTAACTTATATGAAATAAAATAAATAAATTAGGTAACTCATTTACATTATATTCTATAGGAATATATGTTTATTCATATACACTTTAACGTAAATATAAATATGGAATTGGATTCTAACTTGTACAATGTATAGTATATACGTACAAAAGTAATCACTTACTAATGACACAATGAGAGAATTTAACAAGCACGATAATTCATAGAGACACATAGACTATACTGTACCAAGGAAAAATTAAAAAGTCACGACGTGAAATACTTGGAGCTACAAGTACGGAAATAAAATTATTACACGAAAACATATATTGACGGGACATAATTTTAGAAATATATATATATATATATTATTGGAATACTAAAAATACTGATGAACGATGTTTGGTAGGGTGGTATTGTTTCGGAATAGTAATTAATTAAATTAATGAACAACACAAAGAACAAGAGGTTTGAGGACGGATATGAATATTAGAACTATAACAACGACGGGTGTAATATTAAGAAATAACGTATCGATACACTTGGGGAAAGCTGTGAAGTAGAAGTATATTCATAAGTAAACAAATGAGTGAACCATCAAAATAATAGACGAAAAAAAAATAGTTTGAGAGGGAAAGTATCGAAATTATAATTATTAGAAGAAATAGAAGTTGGCCATGATGTAGTGATACATGGAGAGTTCAAAACGTATATATGAAAGAGGGGTACAGTACTCAATAAAAACTAAAGCAGTAGGGTACATCTAGTAGAATATAATTCAAAACTAAAGCAGTAGGGTAGAATTAGTAAAATGGTGGAATAGTGGTCGAATTAGTAAAATATACTTTAACATGGGTCATGGAGGAAATAAATCGAAATACGAACGTTCGAAACGATATGAAAGGAAGAAATTCACGAAATGACATTTATGGAGCTTCGAGGGTTGGAGTTGTAGATTAGACAAATTAGACGTTAAAAAAAGGGCATAAACTAGGGGGGAATAAACATAGAGGAAAATAAAGAAGAAGTAAATGAAAACCATATTCGAAAGTGGAAATTGTATAGAGGGAGGAACGTTAAAAGTACATAAAGAGATGGTAACTCGAATTAAATTGAGAATATGAAGCCGTTTAATGAAAGTATAATAGAAGTACTTATGTATTTAAAAAAACAAAAATTCAAAGCGGAGAATAAGAAGACGGAGAACTATTAAGATTACAATTTCTGAAACAAGTTTAGATGAGTTCGATTTCTGCAAGGAACTTCTGGAGTGCGATGGTAGACAGCATGAAATGCGTACGATAGAAACAACAGAAATAATGATTCAAATAAATGACACATACATTAACTTCGGTGGAGCGTACGGAATAATGACTCGTTGAAGAATTTAGATGCTTTGCATACCATGAAGTATTTTAATTCATGTTTACATTAACTGCTGTTCTCATTTTAATTAGTGAAAGAAATTAACAGGTTTAGTTTAATATGTGGTCGGAAGATGTAGCATTATATATTTTTATCATTTGTATTTAAAAAAAGGGGGGGAGGGAAATTTCCCGCGGCCGCGACAGCCTCGTCCCCACGGTCAGGGGCCGTCTCCGCGAGGGGCCGTCCGCGGGGACGGCCCTTCGACCGCGGCCGTGATCGAACGGCCGTCACCTTGGAGACGGCCCCGATCCGACGGCCGCGGGCTCTTGCCGACGGGGCCGTCTCCAAGGCCGTCTCCAAGGCCGTCTCCAAGGCCGTCTCCAAGGCCGTCTCCAAGGCCGTCCCCGCGCGGTCCGCCGCCATGGACGGCGACGGCCGCGGAGACGGCAGCGATCGGAGGGCCGCAAGCCGCCCCCTCGGGGGCCGTCTCCAAGGCCGTCCCCTCGGCGACGGCTTTCATCGGACGGCCGTCGCCGAGGAGACGGCCCGATCAGACGCCCGCGGAGGCACGGGCCTCCGCGGCCGTCACCGTGGCCCCCGACCGGACGGCCCCTAACGGCCGTCGTCAGGTTCGGGACGACGGCCATTGGCCGCGGCCGTAGGATCGGGGGGCGACGGCCCTAGGCTCGGGGGGACGGCCGTAGGGTTGGGGGCCGTCGCCATATATGGCAACGGCCGTCCTCCACTTCCTCACTTCACTCTCCTCAATAGTCCCTCTCCTATTGCTACAGTTTCCCAATTCACTTGGGAGCTTGTTGGTACGTGGGGGTGAGGAGATGGGGGTCCCTTTTTATTGTGGGGGGGGGGAGTTTTTGAATTTTCTGTATTCGTTATTTTGTAAACCGTCATTTATCAACTCCTTGTTTTCTTTAAAACAAAACCATTACGTTTTTGTTAAAAACGAGGTTACTATGGCGGATCCGGAACATGATGAGATTGGAGGAACCGGGAAGAGGAACAGGCCGAAGGGAACGTGCCACAACTTTTCTTGGGAGATCCTAGACAACAAAAACATTGTAGCAGAAGAAGGCTGGGAATCTGTAGGGGAGATTTTCTGGACTTTCAAGGAGTGCAAGAAGTATGTGAAGATGTATCACATTGACAAGTTGTGGCCCCGAGAAGAACACGAGATGAACACACGGACTTTTACTTGCAAGCCCTGGTCATGCATGGATGACCATTTCTTGCATCGGGCATATGAAGTCTGGACTACTATGTTTGGGCAACGGAAGCCCAGCAAAGGCCATTTCAATTATACCATTTGCAGTATGGTATATGCGGAGCTAATATTGAAGCGGAAGATTAGTTGGTGTACGTACCCCACTACGAAAGACAGGCCGTTGCAAATTGGATGGATGGTAAGAGACATTCCGGATTTATATCTGATCGATCCTTTGCAAGCAAAGTAGGTTGTAGCAGAGTTCCGAAAGCGGCAGTGGCCACATCTAAAGAGCTTTCCGAAGAATGAAGTAAAAAAATTACAGAATGAAACTCCGCATCGTTCAGAGGAAAAAAGCCTGTTGCCACTGCCAATGTGATCGCTATGATGTTCCCCGTTGCCACAGAAACTAATGTCCCTACTATTCCTAGAGCAGACCTGGGAATCACGGTGAAATCTTCCAACGATACAAAGGGCAAGGCAGCCGTAGATGAGGTGGAAGTGGAGGTGGACAATGACTGTTCAACACATCTTACGGCTGCGGCAGCCGGATGCTCCAAGCCTTGTTCAGTGGATGATGGTCCAAGTTCCTTGGCAATAGTACAAGTGCGTACCGAAGAGGATAGCACAAAGGATGCAGTTCATTCCATTTCGGAGATTATGGAGCTGGTGAAGTCGATGCCAAACAACAAATCATTGAAGGAGTTACTAGATTTTAGCATCAAACTGACGGAGGTGTCCTCTGATGAACAGCGTGGGGGCTTAGAGAATACCACGGAGGAAGACGCTGCAGGAAAAACCACGGAGGAAGTGCAACAAATTCATAATGTGTTGAAGATTGCACACACCCTGAAGGAAGGGACTTCCGTATTAGGCGCTATGGCACCAGATCTCATAAATATGGCTCATGCATTTGGAAGTATCACTCCGGGCATGGTACAGGGTGCCCTTGGCTTTGACACTTTGGCATCTTCCATTAAGCCTCTTCTGGAAGACCGTGTGAAATTAGGCGAAGAGAACGTGGCCCTGAGTAAGGATTTAATGGAGGCAACGCAACTAATCAAGAGTTTGAAAAAAAGCTTGGACATAGTGAAGATGAATTGGAGTGCACAATTGGAAGAGTGCGAAAAATTCCACCCGATAGTTAAGGAGAAAATAAAAATAAAAGAAATGAAGCCTGCGGTGAAGAAGGAAGTGGTGAAGGTGGAAGGAAAGGATCGTATCATTGAAGTACTGAGCGATGGTGAGGATTCCGATGACCTTGGCCTTTCTAAATTTTCAAATAAAAGTGGAGATGGGGCCACACAAGGGATGGCGTCTCAGAAGTCTAAAATGACATCTGGTCCAGTTCCATTGGACATTGGCTCTAGCCAAGCATCACCAAGACATGAGGATAGAGGAAAAGGGCTAATGGATGATTCAAAGGAATTAGACATTCTTTTACGGGATTTGGAGGTGGCTAGAAGGGAAAGAGACGAGGCCCGTACGGAACTGGAAAGGCTGAAGACCACCATACAGATGGTAGATGATACACCATCTTCCATAAGGGCATTATCATGGCTTGGTTGGGTCCACAAACTACGAGATAAGGAGACAATAGTCTCTAGAGCACAACAGGATATGAAGAAATGTGCAATTACTTCCATGGATGTCGAAGAAGCTATCCAATCATCTTTACAGAAGTATAACGAGGCAGCAGCCAAGGGCGGCGAGGATGCTACAAAAATCACGATATGGCGCGATGTAGGAGAAATGATGGAGCGCACATTACATAGTTCCAAAAATAAAGAAGGGGTCATTGACTGAGCGCTAGAGGTCGAGGAGGGGTGGATGCCGCACGATGTACTATCATCTCATTTGGATGAATCAAAACGTGTGGTTATCCATACCCACAAACCGTCGGAGGAATATTCAAAGGAGACGTGTCCCATCTGTCAACAATATTTTGGGCCGGAAGGGGCCTTTGAGATGGGACATTGTAATCACAAGTTCCACATAACCTGCATCGCGAAGGCTGCTTTAATCAACAAACAGTGTGTTATGTGTCGCTCCCCAATTGGTTCACGTTTTTACGAGATGCTGGGACTACAACACGTGATGCCGCCTGGGCATGAGTTTGATCGGTGGAATTTACCACTAGACCAACTACCTAAGAAAGAGCTGAATTATTATGATTGGGGCAAATCACTTGCTTGGAACCCGGAGACAATGACTCACCAACTATCTACGGCTAACGATGCCGGAATGGACGATCTTTCATGGATGACACACGACTATGAGGTGGAGATGAGGGCACGTGAAATTCCGGATGCCAAGGACCGAGAATTTTTTTGTAGGAACTTCGGTGGACATTGGAGTATACATGGCAATCGCTTCTTCCGGTTTCCAAAACCAGAAGTTGTGGTAGATGCCAACGGTAAGAGAAGAGAAGTAGAACGGGACTATGGCCAACTTGATGAGTACAAGATGTATGACAGAACCCCGGTTGGGAGGGCACTTGTATTGGCCAAACTAGAAGAAGCCATTCAGCATCGTCGCACTTTTACAGAGGAATCCTTCAAATATTCGGACCTAGACTACTGGGTGATCATTAAGAAGTCTGACGATGCTCTTCAGAAAATAGTTTGCGACTGGAGAAGGGCACTTCGTGCGGAGGATAATTCCTCTCGTTGGTCACGGAATAGGATTGAGAAGATTGTGCAAGAAACAGTAGCCAAGATTGAGAAGGCAAAGGAGTTGTGGAACGGGAAGAATTCCAAGAAGCGCAATCGAGACAACCCTTATGAAGATGACCCCGAATGGGTAGAAGATAATCGTCGTTCTTTGGATCGCGCGGAAGAAGAATATCGATCGGGGGGTACGATTACACATCCAAGCCAGCGACGCCAAACTCGGAGGTCAAATGCAAACAATGGACGTTGAGTACAGTATTTTCGTTGGACATGGTACCCGCATTACTACGGTTAATGTGACAATACACTAGGTGATAGTCGTATTTAGAGCAGTATATATATATATATATATTGGTTGCGGAGCCGGGTGTATGGACTTTAGACTACTTCTATATGTACTTGCAAAAATTACCTCTGGTTTTAATACAATTTCATTTATGTTTTCTCGGAGTTGCATTTGTGTTGAAAGAATTGTTAGTACTTAGATGCATCAAACTTCATATGTAGATTTTGTACATTCATTACGAGAAAGAAATTGCGAGAAGTACAATCAAAGTAAACATAAGTACACAACGCGGAGGACGATATTGAGGATGCAAGCACCAGCGCTTAAAAGTTAAATGTATATGATATGATAATGGTTTTCTAGAAATGGACATTCATAAAAGAGTGGCATTCTAGGGTGCTGCACCGGAAATGCTGCCTTCTAACTATCGTGCACAATCACGCCACCTAATCGCTGTCGTCCTTCACTTCGGCCCCACTAGGACCGGAAGAATCGTATTCGTCACGCCATCGCTCTCGCGTACCTTCTTCACCCTCGCCTTAGTCTTCTTCTTTGACTCGAATGGGTTCAGGAATTTCTTTGGGCCATTCGGGTCATCCAAAGGAGTTTTTGGCCTCCCAGAATTGAAAGCCAACACCTTCTGAGTCTTGTCTACAGCCTTTCGCTTGGACGTGGCTCTAGCAGGAAGTTTCTCAGGAAATATGTCCGGTTTTCCCAAAGCCAACTTCGGCCCAAAGAGATGCCCAATTGGAAGTCCGTCATCAGTAGAAAGGAGGCCCGGGTCCGCTTCTCGGGTTCGGACCAATCTCTTCCTACATTTCTCCGCTACTTCAGCAGCCTTAGCATCTGCCTTCATTTTTTTAGACAACTCAACCAACCTCGTGGACGATTCGAACTCACCAACTTGGACCCTAGTCTTTGCGGTTCCAAACAATGTCCGAGATGCACCCAATACGGGTACGGGCACATCCTCCTTTGTAGTGGGTGGAACCATATCGTCCTTCAGGCGGTTGAAGTTTGGAGAAAAAACCTTAGAAGTATCAATGGTGGGGTCTCCCTCTTTCTTTGGTACGACCAAATCCACGGTAGTATGAGAGGATCCTTCCCGGAGAATCTTATCACTGTTTAATAAACCGTCTCCATTCAGAAAAGAGGCAAGAGGAATCGTATCCTCCTCGTTGGTACCTTCTTGTTCGACATCATCATACTCGAAAGCACGCTCCATCGGCGCAGGAGAATAACGGGATTTTCCTTTCGGAGACACCTCGAGGTCGTCGACTAGGGCCTCAATAGGGGGGTCAATTGATAGATCGTCAAAGGGTAGATCAACATCAGACTCACTAGAGTAGTCAACGTCCTCGGTTTCCACGGCCTTCGGATCCTCCTTCCCCTCCAACTCCCCGTAGAACCTGCCTAAGGCACTCAACTTGGACTAGGAAATTATCTTGGAATTTGTATACACAAACACAAGGTCATTAGCCCTCTCCGGAAGTAAACGGTTTCGCTTCCTGTCGTGGACAAAGGAGTAGCTACTCCAATTCCGCTCGCATGAAGAAGAAGACACGGGCTGAGCTAAAATCCTTTTTGCAATTGGGGAAATGAATTTACCAGCGGATCCGTATATATCCCACCAACCAGAAGGCGGCAGTTGTGACTTAGAGGAGTCACGTACGTCACAAAACGGAGGATAAGCTTCACAAAATGCAAAGAACTCTTCTATGACCACTTCCTTCAGTGTCGGAGAAGCCATCGACAACAAGACCTCCTTCGCCGATGCCATCGCATCAATATCATTGTGAAGGTCCTCATCGTCAATAAGATAAGGGTTTAGAAGCGCAGCAGCACACTGTAAGGGTGATTTAATCATGGCTTTACGCTCATAAAATGAGTCCTCGCAGAAATCAGCATTGTCAGAGTCTAGTTTGAAGGGCTTATGGCGTAAAGAGAGGACATGCTTCTCAAGGTTGCGGAGAACGACGTAGGCTTTACCCAATGCCGATTCCTTCGCATCAAACTCTCGTAGGGCAAGTACAATGGGACTCGTCATCCACTTGAAGTTTGCACATTGCTCCCAGAAAACGTCATCCAAGACAACCCTCTTAACATCGCGTGAGATCTTTGCTTTGTCACGGGCAGATAACGTCTTCTTCGTTTCGTAGTTTCTCCAGTCAGGATCCACAATGCTCTGCTCCAATGCTCCTCGAACCTTCAATAGACGCGAAATCATAATGTAGTGCGATGCAAACCTAGTCTGACCAGGCATCAGCAAGCTAAGTTTTGCCTCGTGCTTTTGAAATACGGAGAGTGGCATTTGCCTTATCTTTATGAACTTAACCAAGTTCTTAGCCCGATCTAGGAGCTCCTTCACCCACTTCATCTTACTCCGATCCTCCAACAAAAGATCCATCGCATGGGCAGCACATCCTTGGACAAATATGGATGGATAGAGTGCTTGGACCAACTTTCCGGCATTAAGCATCACCGGAGCATTATCGTAGCATACTTGAATGATGTTCTGTTCTCCAACTTGTTGGATAAACTTCTCAATGACGGTCGCTACGAAAACGGCATCCTTCTCTTTCCCACTCGTGTCAACGGCTCCCAAGAATAACTCACGAGCGGGAGATACCAGCATTGCGTTTATTAGAGGGCGACTGCTTACAGAAGTCCACCCATCCAGGGCCAACATTCCCCCGTACTTCCTAACACTTGAAAAAATCCTATCATTCAAGGAAGTCTCCAAATCAGTCCTTGCTTGGGCTAGTAAATTTGTTCGGAGATGGTGGAAAGATGGAGGTGTGTATGATCTCTTCATGTTGGACGTCTTCAACACCGCGTCCTTGAAAGAGGCACTCCGAGCCACGTTAAACGAGATACTGTTCTCGTAAAAACATGTGGCCCATGCTTTGTCGCATTCCCGCCTCTGAGTCTCTTCGAAGCCCTCTTGAAGGGTAGATTGCCTCTTTGCCTTCAAAGGAGGAAACGGTCCACTACCTTCCCCTGGAAGAGTGGAAATGAAAGGTACACCCTCACCAAATAAAACGGGTTCATTCTTCGGAGTTGAAACCCGGGATCCAGAACATGAGTCCACATCCATGGGAGTGTTCACTCTCGGGGATATATTGCCACGAGTCACGGGGGAAGTACTCTGCTCCGACATGAATATTCTGGAGTCGTTGGGGAATTTGCCACCGCAATTCTTGAACAAGGACAGTATAGCGGGTGACAAATTAGTGCAACGACCTACTCCACTAGTCCGTACCCCTAGAACTTTGTCATAGCCCAAATGACTGAGCATCCGCTCAATCCTCTTTGCGAAAGTGTTCTTGCATAGCATACATTGAACCATCTCAGTCTTCTTCTTCTCCGCATTGATCATATGGACTTCGGTATACCATGGGGAGTAACTTTTAGACGCCATTAGTGCACTTGATAGATCGCCCGGAAAAACTTCACAAAATCAAAGTACCACGTCCTCAAGAGAACTAGAGCCTCCGAAGAAGCTCCAATTCAACACACTTCTGAACGCCGCCGTTCACCATGCAACAGATACACACGTATATTAGTGCAACTAGTAGCACATGGAGTACAATTCAGAAGTGTAATGCCAACTTTCACGAGGGGTCTTTTATACTCATCCCATGAAATGCCAAGGCGTAAGCCCTAAAAATCAAGGGAGGACGGCCGTCGAGGCCGTAAGTCAAGCGAGGGGCCGTCCGATCATGGATTGTCACGGCTGTCGAAGGGGCCGTCGCCGGGGACGGCCCCTCCACAGCGGCGACGGCAAGGGGCCGTCGCCGGGGATGGCCCCCCCCACCGCGGCGACGGCAAGGGGCCGTTGCCGGGGACGGCCCCCCCTCCGCGGCGACGGCAAGGGGCCGTCGCCGGGGACGGCCACCCCCTCCGCGGCGACGGCAAGGGGCCGTCGCCAGGGACGGCCCCTTCCCGACGCGCCCGACGGCCCCCCCCGCTCCGCGGCGACGGCCGCACCCTCCCCCGCAACCCCTCCCCCGCGTAGAAGGTGTGGTTTCACCCCGGGGTGAAACCTATGCGGGTGATTTTTTTTTTCTAAGTCACAGGACGTCCTCTGGCGCTGGCGGACGTCCGCGGACGTCCCCACGTCCCGAGCGTCCCGAACGACCGTGACAACCCTGCTGGTGAGGAAAAGAAAGAGACGCATGCAAGCAAACAAGCTCGAAGTATTACACGACAAATTAAGACAAATCACCGAAGACGGGAAAAAGAGTTATATATTGCATGACGTAGGTAGAGTGCAACGATACTATAAGATAGAGAACGGACTGTCAATACAAAAGTAACCTTTATCGGGAGATCTCCCGATGCAATGACACTAGAAGAAACGCGAAGCAAAGACTCGTACGTCATTGGCGTCAGCCATCACTCGCTTCCAGTTGTTGCCTGCTGGAAGATATTTCAGAGTGTCCACTCGTCCATTTCCGATTCCTCGCATTTGATCGGGCATCTGATCTGCATTCTCGTCTACAATAGCAGCAATAGTACCCATGACTTGAACTGTTCCGATCCTCGGTCGCTTGTAGCCCTTGTTTCCATGCGCTGTTGATAGAACCCCTTCGTTGTATCTTTGGACATAGCTATGAAAAGTTGACTTGGGAACTCTGTGAATAAGATACCACGCAGTTGCGCAAACTTCCAAACCATGCAGCGTCAAGTACTTCCTCCTACGGTCACCGTCGATTGAATGCATCTGTCCACCCGCCGCAATCATGTATTCCCGTCTTCCCTGAAAGGATTTCGAATAGAATTTCTTACTCACTATTAGTGTGAGCTCCTGGGGAAATGTCTGACAGCAATGCTTCGAGCAGCATCGTTCGGAGCTAACCTTCCTCACTTCAGCATCCGCTGTCTTCGTATTGTACAGCAGACGTTTTTCATGCGTTTTAGGTTTCCGCACTATAAACCGGTAAGGTGCCTTCCGTCTGCCTCCAAGGTGCTCTTGTGGATCTACCTCCATTGGGATTCGGGAGAAATGCCCGACTATCGACCGAAGAGAAGGGCCGTTTGGATATTTGCATTCAAATATCAACCAACGCTCATTACTCATTATGGCTTCAGTGTCCCCGACAAAGACGTCGAGGATTGTCACTCCAATGTATCCCTCGCCCAATCTTCCGTCTCGGAAATACTCCTCCGGTTCTGAGCAGAACACTCTACCGGAGGCTATAACCGCACCCGCAAGGTCCAGTTTCTGAACTTCCAGACCAATCCAGGATTGTTGACGAACGTACTCAACATCGTTCATGGGAGGATCCTGCAACAATGCAATCGCATCACCAGCTCTCCAGAGGACTGTTCGATTCATAGCATCCCTCAAAACGATGCAGCCTCTCTGGCATGGTTCGAGGAAGAGGTCCTCTGCGTCTGACACGATGCTTGATGGTCGCACAAGAATAAATTCTGAAGAGCCAGGTGGAATGCAAACCCCAAGCCACTGCCCAGAAGGATTAACGTCGACAACAGATCCGATTCCAACATCTCCGAAACGAGGGACGACAAGCTTCACAGACTGACCGGGTCGAAGCTCATCTGAGCGAGCAGTTGATTCCTGAGAGAAGTCGTAACGGGAAGGTCCCACAGACGGCATCTGGGGACCGTCACTGTCACTATCAGAGTCCTTCTCACGAGAGCCAAATAAGTATCGGGGGATCTCTCGATGCGGGTCTAAATTCTATTGGATCGAGGGATCTCCCGATGAGGGTCTAAATTCAATAGGATCGTGGGATCTCCCGATGAGGATCTCCAAAGAAGTATCGAGGGATCTCTCGATTATGGTCTAAATCCTTTAGGATCGGGGGATCTCCCGATGAGGGTCTCTCGATGAGGATCTCCAAAGAAGTATCGGGGGATCTCTCGATGAGGGTCTAACTTCTATAGGATCGGGGGGTCTCCCGATGAGGATCTCCAACGAAGTATCGGGGGATCTCTCGATGAGGGTCTAAATTCTATAGGATCGGGGGATCTCCTGATGGGGGTCTCTCGATTAGGGTCTCCAAAGAAGTATGGGGGGATCTCTCGATGAGGGTATAAATTCTATAGGATCAGGGGATGTCCCGATGAGGGTCTCTCGATGAGGATCTCCAAAGCAGCATCAAGGGATCTCTCGATGAGTGTAGTTGGGTCCACTAAGAAGCAGCCTCCACCTCGCCACCCCCTGTTCGTACAGTAAGATTACTGTCCGTACAGAATAATTTCTACAACAACACGGAAATCACATAAGTGCAGTTTATTCCACCAATATGCAACATGCAAGGGTTAATCTAAACTAAAAATTCCCCGATAACTTTGCAAATTCTACATAATCCGCGGAGAACTACATGAACAATTCTACTTACAATAGGGGATCCTGCGATGGATCACATGATCAGCACATGTAACGTGTACAGGAGATAGAACACACCATTCAAGAGCAATAAAATAAACCCGATTGACGAAAGATCTTCCAAGGAAAGACCGAGATCATACCTGCGAACCCTGCAAATGTAATCGGCCTCTCTAAACACCCAAGCAGGTGCTCCCTCCGCCTCCTCGAATAATTCTCCGGCACCTCAATCCCATCCTCGGTCCCCCGCAACCCTTCAATCTCAGGTTCTACCACCCGTCTAAGGTTCTACAACCCGTCTACGACATGCAATGTTGCAGGAAACTCGTACTCTGAAACGCGCTAATGAAACAACTCTGAGGAGACTGCTCTGAATTCATGTGAATGAATCAGGAGATGGCGGTCCAGCAGAGAATTCAAACGGAGAATCCCCGCCAATTCAGAAGGGAGAAACAAGATCAAGCCCTTCAGGTTTGAATTCGAAGGGAACATACATGTCATGATGCATAAACCATCCAGCAGTACTTTCGTGAGGGTGGTTTCCATTTCATGATGCAGTGCCACTCGATCTGTCCCCCCTACTTCTGTAGAAGTGTCCATATCATCACCTGGTCCACTATTGTACAATAGTCGCTCTCTACGAAGGACCAAGATGTATTTATATGTCAAGATCTGTTACGTAAATAGCCACACCAGGGCATGATTTATTAGAGTCACGTACCACGTCCTTTTAGCAACATATACAATATTTACATACAGTAATGTCCATCGGAACACTAAATTTGTACTGAATACCATTCAGTTGTACCATATATGCTTCCAATGCGTACATATATGTACCATATATGTTCCCAAACTTTTCATAGGAGTGCTGGCGTAATAGGTCCATTTCTGAGTTCAAGCTTGAAGGTTCAGAGTTCAGGGTTTCAGGGTTCACGGTTTAAGTGTTAGGGTTTAGGGTATATCTATTTTAGAATTTTCGAGGTCACATAAAACTTTCGAGGGACTATCTAATTTACACACCATTCAAACGTTTTTTTTTTATTTTTTAAAAGTCACATAAATCTCGTGGGGGTCAATTTAATTTATGGTGTCTTGAAGAAAATGACAAGCAACACCAAATGCCCCCATTTTGCATTTACACACCATTCAAATGTTGTTTTTTATTTTTTTATTTTTTTTAAGTCACATAAATCTCGTGGGGGTCAATTTAATTGATGGTGTCTTGAAGTAAATGACAAGCAACACCAAAATGTGCCCCCATTTTGCATTTACACACCATTTAAATGTTTTTTTTTCTTTTTTTTGAAGTCACATAAATCTCGTGGGGGTCAATTTAATTTATGGTGTCATGAAGTAAATGACAAGCAACACCAAAATTTGCCCCCATTTTGCAATTACACACCATTCAAATGTTTTTTTTTTTTTTTTTTTGGAAGTGACATAAATCTCGTCGGGGTCAATTTAATTTAGGATGTCTAGAAGTAAATGACAAGCAACACCAAAATTTGCCCCCATTTTGCATTTATACACCATTCAATTTTTTATTTTTATTTTTTTTTTTTGAAGTTACATAAATCTCGTGGGGGTCAATTTAATTGATGGTGTCTTGAAGTAAATGACAAGCAACACCAAAATTTGCCCCCACTTTGCATTGACACAGCATTCAAATGTTTTTTTTTCTTTTTTTTTTTGAAGTCACATAAATCTCGTGGGGGTCAATTTAATTTAGGATGTCTAGAAGTAAATGACAAGCAACACCAAAATTTGCCCCCATTTTGCATTTATACACCATTCAAATGTTTTTTTTTTTTTTTTTTTTTTGGAAGTCACATAAATCTCGTGGGGGTCAATTTAATTTATGATGGCTTGAAGTAAATGACAAGCAACACCAAAATGTGCCCCCATTTTGCAATTACACACCATTCAAATGTTTTTTTTTTTTTTTTTTTTGGAAGTGACATAAATCTCGTCGGGGTCAATTTAATTTAGGATGTCTAGAAGTAAATGACAAGCAACACCAAAATTTGCCCCCATTTTGCATTTATACACCATTCAATTTTTTTTTTTTTTTTTTTTTTTTTGAAGTTACATAAATCTCGTGGGGGTCAATTTAATTGATGGTGTCTTGAAGTAAATGACAAGCAACACCAAAATTTGCCCCCACTTTGCATTGACACAGCATTCAAATGTTTTTTTTTTTTTTTTTTTTTTTTTTTTTGAAGTCACATAAATCTCGTGGGGGTCAATTTAATTGATGGTGTCTTGAAGTAAATGACAAGCAACACCAAAATTTGCCCCCATTTTGCATTGACACAGCATTCAAATGTTTTTTTTTTTTTTTTTTTTTTTTTTTTTTTTGAAGTCATATAAATCTCGTGGGGGTCAATTTAATTTATGGTGTCATGAAGTAAATGACAAGCAACACCAAAATGTGCCCTCATTTTGCATTTACATAGCATTGAAATGTTTTTTTTTTTTTTTTTTTTTTTTTTTTGGAAGTCACATAAATCTCGTGGGGGTCAATTTAATTTATGGTGTCATGAAGTAAATGACAAGCAACACCAAAATTTGCCCCCACTTTGCATTGACACAGCATTCAAATGTTTTTTTTTTTTTTTTTTTTTTTTTTTTTGAAGTCATATAAATCTCGTGGGGGTCAATTTAATTTATGGTGTCATGAAGTAAATGACAAGCAACACCAAAATGTGCCCTCATTTTGCATTTACATAGCATTGAAATGTTTTTTTTTTTTTTTTCTATTGAAGTCACGTAAATCTCGTGGGGGTCAATTTAATTTATGGTGTCTTGAAGTAAATGACGAGGAATACCAAATGCCCCATTTTGCATTTACACACCATTCAAATGTTTTTTTTTTTTTTTTTTTTTTTTTGAAGTCACATAAATCTCGTGGGGGGTAATTTAATTTATGGTGTCTTGAAGAAAATGACAAGCAACACCAAAATTTGCCACCATTTTGCATCTGTACACCATTCAAATGTTTTTGTTTTTTTTTTTTTTTTTTTGTAGTCACATAAATCTCGAAAGGGTCAATTTAATTTATGGTGTCCCGAATTTAACGTGCTACATAGTTGTTCGTTAACATATGTATTTTTACGACAGTATCGAATCCAAAACTCCTTTCATTTTTTTTTTGGATGATGGTAGTACATCGCATTGTTACTTTTTTATATTCATTCATGTGACCTTTCACGTTTTGAAAA
This sequence comes from Ceratodon purpureus, assembly GCA_014871385.1. Taxonomy (NCBI): domain Eukaryota; kingdom Viridiplantae; phylum Streptophyta; class Bryopsida; order Pseudoditrichales; family Ditrichaceae; genus Ceratodon; species Ceratodon purpureus. The sequence continues at coordinate 27,790,386 of CM026426.1, forward strand.
TGAGTGACTCTTCAAAACGTGACTCTTCAAAACGTGAATTTTTAATCGTGCCTCTTTGTAATTTTCTAGGGATTTAATGTACTTCCATTTAAAATATGGTGCATCAAAAAGTATAATTTGAATTCAATCTCAATTATGATGTGAATGGTTTATGTATTTAAGTCACACATGTAAGTAATTTCTTTAAAAAGCGTCGAAGTAACGTTGTATAAAAATGCTAAATTTTAATTAAGGTATCTTTATATCACCTAACCTTTGTTATCAATGATTTTAATTTATAACGGGAAATTTGCTGATAACATGGTACTCTTATTTATGACGGGAAATTTTAAGAAGATAATATAAGGGTAAAATGAATGACTTAACAGTTCGCGTGAAACTAATTTAAAAAAAAAATGACTTGCACCATTTTCTTTTTAAAAATAATGATTTCATAATGAATGTTGTTGGATCTACTATGAGTCTGATTTATCAAGTATGAAAACGTGAGGATGATTTATATCTTGCAATAAATCAATAGTGGTTGCCACTATTTAAGGTATTCAAATAAAATTATATATATATAAAAAGTTAATGGTGGTTTTTTGAGAATGTTAGAGTTATAATCCATGCGCGGTTTAGGGTGGATGACGGTAGGACAACCTATAAGGGGAACTCCATATTAGTTCTTCGAGCTCCGCGTTTATTTATCTGGAAGTATCTATTATTGCATCTTCTAGAATGTGACATAAATCTCTTGAGGATCTATCTAATTCATGAAATCTCGAAAGGCGTACTCCATATTAGTTGTTTTTAATTTCATTTTTCTTTTATATTTCATTCCCGTCTCTTTTAACATGCCATTCTCTTTTCCACCATATTGCATTCCCTTCTCTTTAATTTTTCATTCGCTTCTCTTTTATCTATCAATTATTTATCTTTTATTTTTAAATGTGCGTTTTCTTTTATGCCCGTGATATTATTATTTCCTATTATGAGTTTTGTTTTAATTCTTATTCAATGTAATTCCCCTCTCTTTTATATTTCATTCGGTTCTCTTTTATTTTTTATTTTTAGATTTCATAATTTTTAATTCCCACTTACTTTTAAAAGTAATCCCATTAAACTCTTTTGATTCACTTGATTCTATTTTATATATATATATATTTTTCGTTATTCTGAATATCCAATTTAATTTTCTATTTTCTTTGTTCATTTGCCATCGTTCATTAATATCCAATTAATATCAAGGGGTCACTTCAATTGACTGCATGCACTCATGAGCCAGAGATTGGTGCCCCTTAATGTACGTCGTTCTCCTCCAAGTACCTGCTAACCCGTTTTCTTTTTTACTATGGTACTAAGATTCCACTGTACAGTCCAAAGAGGGCTCCCCATCTTCATCGTGAGGGTCGCTCGATTGCTCCTTCGCTCTACCTCGCTTTCGCGCCTGGTATGCTGTAGGTCGCTCCGAGTCTCCCGCGTTAGTCCGCTTGCGGTAGCTTCCGTATCGAGAGTCTTAGGTCGTCGTGGGAATTCGCAAGCTTTTGTGTCGAGTTGCGAGGAAGGTTTAGGGCGATTAAGAGGTGTTTGGCAGGTTTAGGGCGATTGAGAGGTGTTTGGGAGGCGAGTGAGAGGTGTCTTTTTTCGCATTTGAGAGGTCTTTGGGAGGTGCACTAAGCCGAGATCGAGGCAGAGCTTTTGGATCGGGGGGCGGACAAGGAAATTAGATCGTCAGAGCGTGCTTTGAGGAGGAAGACGAAGCAGCGGACGAGGGGATTTCCACCTGCAAGTGCATTCACAGGTACTTCTTCCGTACATTCTTGGGTAAATCGGGTCTGTTTCCCGTTGCTGTCTCCTCTTTTGTGTTTGCAGTTGCCAATTCCTCCAACATTGCTCAAGTCTTATGCGTTGGTATTGTTACTTGCATTGTTGGAACGAGTAGAGGGACGTGAACTTAAAATTTGTCACAATGTTTGCTCCTCTAAACTGTTCTTTTATTTCTCATTCTCATTTTTGATTTGCAATTTCCCGTGCATCGTGCCATCGCCGTGCAGAGTTTGCAGGTAGCTATGGCAGGGAGTTCATCCAGAGGGCCAGGGACCGCAAGAATCTAGGAGGACCCGTAAGTTTTTTTCTTAATCTCAAATTCTATGCTTAGTGACATTTTTCCTTTATCATATTTGGAAATGCCTACGTCCCAGTCCGTCTTATAATGAAGAGCAACATCAATAGAGGTTCTGTGAGGAACATTCTCTTGGTATTGTAATTAGTTTCTGTAGAGTATCCACATCCATATAAACCCAGCTCCAGCTCTTATTTACTGTAAACCCTAAGGTTTTAACATACACTGTACGGACAGTGTAACAAACTTCAGTGATATCCGTTGATGCATAAAAAAATGTCCTTGGTCCATCGGGGGATCTCTCGATACGTCAGTATCCCCGTCCCATTCTGTGGGAACGGCAAGCCATCGGGGGATCTCCCGATGACCACTCTGCACATGTCCTTGGTCCATCGGGAGATCCCTCGATGTCTTGGTATCCCCTTCCCATCCTGTGGGTATGGCAGAACATCGGGGGATCTCTCGATGACCCACTCACTAGAAACCATATCTATAAAACATAAACTTATAACCAGGTAACCTCACCCTGGACAATAAACTGTATGGACAGTGCTATATTGCTTAGGTATCATATCCTTGGTCCATCGGGGGATCCCTCGATGTGTTGGTATCCCCTTCCCATCCTCTGGGTATGGTAGAACATCGGGGGATCTCTCGATGACCTCAGTGCCCTTTTGTGCCTTTGCTTTTTTCTATGGTACTCTAAGATAGTTGTTGTCCTCTACGTAATGCGCATAGCCCCCTTTGCGTGTGTACCAATCGAAGTAATCGAGAGATCCCCCGATGATCCGATTTTTATAACTGTTAACTGATTTGGAGCAGGAATTTGACCAACACTGATGTATGTCTGTTTTGCAGGAATGAACAAATAATGGAACCACTATTGGACCACAAGCCCGTGAAGCTGTTCCCCTTTGTCGATCACTAGATCCATGGCTACAATCACAAGGGTGAATCAAATCCCTGCGCAGTCTACCGCTGCGATAAGAACGTCACCGCATGGGCCATGTCGTGGAAGGATACGGCAGGAGGCTTGGCCGTCATTGTCCCCCACCTCACCTGTGATTTGCGGATCCATTCCCCGATTGGATTAAACGTTCTCGAACTGAAAGGCCTTGATGCGGAGACAGCTATCATGGTGGTGGAGGAGAAGATGCCGAAGTCCGATCGGACTGTAACTTATGGACTAATCCTCGACCTCGGCAAGCTCAGCCTCAATCAGTGTGCATCCCTCACTGCCAAGGGCTTCATGTACCTGCCGGAGGATAAGGTGAAGTGGACTCCGGCACAAATTGAAAATCAGTCGAACCAAATTGACGAGGCGCGAAGTGAGGCCGCAGCTGCTGCTCCTGTTCCATCGCAGGCTCCGACTGCGTCTACTCCTACCAAGACGCGGGGCACAAAACGTAAATCATCCTTGATCAATGACGAGGAAACTGCGGTGCCGGACACAGGGAAGGGCAAGAAGGGAAAGGGTGATGACAAGCTCACTCTCTAACAGTGTGTGACAATGTCAGCTTCGGATATTGAGAAGTTGGACAAGACCAAGCAGACGGAGATGAAGAACATGTACAGCGAGGCGTTTGAACCCCTGTACAAGTGGGGCCACGAGAGGCTGAAGGATGAGAACGATGCGCCAATAACTGTGCATTTCTCAAAGCTGCACAGGGCCCCTCCAGGTCCAATCGTCTACCGAGGTCTTGTTCCGGACAGGTTAAAAGCCTTGACGAACCAGGCGCTTCGCTCCGAGGTACAGTGGAACAGATAGAGAAATCACTGTACTTCCACTGAAGAAGGGACCGTATGGACCGGATAAAAGCGTAGAGTATTTCAATAAACCTCCAGAGAAGAATCAGATCAAGAGCTCCACGAACTTCTTCATCACTGGGGGCCAACATACGGTTCAGTGTTACCGAGATCTCGTCGAGAGTGGGGAAATTGTTGGGGCTGACAAAGACAAGGCGTCGAAGTTCTCAATCATCCCAGTGTGGGCGCCCAAGCCTGAGCACATCAAGCTCATGCTCCTCTCACGTGTCCTAAACCAGGATATGGCCGGCCCACAGAAGGAGCACACATTCATGATGCAGGTGCTCCATGCCAGAATCAAGTGGAAAGAGTTGAAGTGCCCGATGCCAACTTTACAGGGACGGCAGTACCCTATAGAGTTTCTGGTAAGTCTGTATTCCCCCCTTCATCGAGAGATCCCCCGATGATCCGAGTTGTATATCTGTATATATGTATCAAAGTCATCGAGAGATCCCCCGATGATCCGAGTTGTAGAAATATATATATGGCCTCTTAGAGTATTCCTCGTACTTCCCATCATCGGGCGATCCCCCGATGGCAACTTCCTTTGTCGGAGAGCGCTACTAACCCCTCCCCCGACGTGTGGTATGCAGCAATTTACTCAAGCTCTCGCATCGATCTTCACAAACGTGAAGGAATCAGAGCTAAGGGACTGCAAGATACCGCTACTGTTTCTTGAAGACGACACGGCCGTTGACCGATGGGTGGAGATTGAGAAACAGTACATGAAGGGGAAGCTGCCAGATGCGCAAGGGAATGTGCAGACGAACTATGACCTCAAGCGGAAGCCCTTTGTCCAGAATGACTTAAAACCGCTATATGGCCTGCGCTTAGAGGATATCCACTACCTTGCTGACCTTGTGGAGAAGAAAGAAATATCTGTGAAAGATCGAAGGCCACCAAAGGTGATATTGTGGCGAGATTACCGTCCCTTCAAACAGCAGGGAATAGGGAAAGACTGATCAGATGTATGAAGAACGAGTTGATGAACAACTGTATCGGTTGGGAGCTTCCAAGCCGTAAGAGCACATACGTAATGTATCCTGCACAGGAATGGGACGAGTTTGCCGATTCGAAGGCCATCGGTCGCGCGGAGCTGGAGAGCTGGCTGGATAAGGCGTATGCAACGGCTGCGGGGAAGAAGTGGTTGGACGACCGAAACAGGAACCTCAACAAGACGTCTGATCCTGCGGATGTTCCTGACTTTGTTAAGGTGATGTGGGACGCACACAACATGGTACAAGAGCAAGCAAGTCACTTATCGCACATCCAGAGGGGGTTCAATCAGAAGTACAAGTGCGTGCTTACGGACCGGAGTAGGCCCGAGATTTCTGTTATTCTAGGAAGTGAAGAAGTGTATAGTTGGAGAGGAGGGGGAAAAGCACACATATTCATGTACTTCTTGTTTGATGCGATTGCTGACATGCCAGTGAAAGCTCAGGTGCTGGCCGAGAACACGCTGACTCGGATATTTGATCCTCTAGAAGGCCAGGAACTAAACAGCACGCAGGTCTTTGCACGCTCAGGAGCAGTTCTCTTCACAGATGCGGCGGGATTCCATGCGACACTATTGCACATTGAAAGGCGCAAGAGGACAGCAAAGAGGAGGTTGTGGAACTGGCATGTGATCCACTACGTCCCTTCCCGCGAGGATGGATTTCCCGAGCCGGAGCTGGGTTCTTCGTATGTTGTGTACATGATTTTCTGCTTCGCTTATTCGCCAACGCAGTCTCCGAAGGAATGCTTCGGGGATTTCTTTGCGGGGAAGAGGCCATTCGACGCAGTGTACCTGGCCAAGGACATTACGGAAACCATCCAGCAATGGAAACGACCTGGTCGACCAACGATTAAGCTGGCCGCACTTTCTACTCTCTTTCAGCAGCACATCAAAGATAACATGGTACTCGTAAACGTCAACGACGGGGCTCACTTCACCCTCCTTGGACTTGTAAGTACTCTGTTTGCACCCTTTGAATGCTGAAGTCATATTAGAAATTTCTCTTTCGGTGACTCGAATGCTTCCACTTTATTTCATACTTGTGCGAATAGGCTGTTTTTCTTGAGGCTTATTGTGCAGATCTTCTCCATTTATAGTACTCGCGATATATGCACTTGTTCACTCACGTATATAGAATCTAAGTCAAAGGTCCTTCTCTGTTCTCAGCCTCAGTGTTTCCTGATATGTCTTCACGGATGCAAGATTTATCGGGGGATCCCTCGATGGACGGTTCACGTCTAAAAAACCTAGGTATAGGGGTTTTCAAATCATCGAGGGATCCCCCGATAAATCATGCACTTCTGTCCACATTTCCCGGCACTTCTGAACCCTTACGCAATGAAATTGAACGTGACATTTGGTTAGAGTGTGCTGTTCGCATTTCATACATGTTCTTATTGCCTGCATGTCTACAGGAAAACGAAGCCATGGTCCTCGAAGTTGTCTTCTATGTCGATGATGAGGAACACGCTAAGAAGACGTCGAAGCAGATATGGGACATACTTTACAAGGACGCAGTTGACCCAGATAAATTGGTAACCAATGATGGTAGTGACGATGGTGATGATGAGGCAGGCGGTGGAGAGGGTGATGATGAAGATGGTATGGCTGCTGATGAAGATGGCTGCGGACAAGCTCCGCCTGATGATTCCGAATCCAACTCTGACGACGAGGAGACGGCTTGCACCTCGGTAGGTTTTCAACCTTAGGCAGGCCTACCCAATTTGGGATACCATGTTGTTTTCTAGAGTGGCAAAATCTAGCATGATCACTATCCTCGTATAGGGGTTCTGTAAGAAACTGTACCATTCTATAAGTATCATAAATTGCATACCATTATGGAAAATGAAGTATTTTATTTTTTGAATAACGCTATTCATCTCCTAACCAATTATTTCATTCCCAAGGATTGTTTCAAGCTTCCTTAACTTAGCTATTCCATGTAACATCCCCCTCACGACTAAATTCCCTACTCTTGTGAGCAAGGCACCTCTCTTTTGTTTGCTTAGCACTGCACCTCGGGTTAACTTCCAAGGCATTGTAGTATTCATGTACCATATACTCGAACCCAATTTCTACTCCAGTGCAGCTTTTCTTACCGCTAATGGTGATCTGCGCTCATATTGCAGGGACTGCTGAACTCTGCGCGCGTTTACGGTGGAGCTGCGTCGAGGGATCACACCGTTGACGATTCTCACGTGGGGGAGTCCTTGACGCCACAAAGCGATCTTGCCACCGTGTCGGGCAACACGAAGGACGTAGCTCGGTCGCTGCTGGATATGAGGACATTACCGGTGGATCACCAGACTCAGACTACGGAACTTGAAGGTGGCGCAGGAGACGTGCGAGAGGGTGCTGAGGGGCTGGATGACTTGGACTTTAATGTCCAGAACTTCGCTGCGGTTTCGCGAATGAATGAATTCGCACCAGCAGGAAAGGAGGACGCGGGAGTTGACAAGGATAGGGAGGGGACGGATAGGGATGCTGTGGACCCGGAAAGGATTTCTCCTCTTCAAGAGCAGGAGACTGAGGGAGGAGTAGCTGATACTCAGCATGAACCGTGCATCCCACCATCGGGAGATATTCCGATGACAGAAGGCACTGCACCAAATCTCCTCCATCACCCCTCCGTAGCTGAGGAGTGCGGTCCTCAGAGTTCGCAGTCCGTCACTCCTTCTGTGATTCCATGCAGCCCCCCCCCTCCTCTCCCATCCAGCCCCCCGCCTCCTCTCCCACGGATTACATCTCCCGGGGAGACCCATCAGTCTCCCCCCGTGGCTCGTGACATGAACAAAGATGTTGTTGACGACACTCTGAAGGATTTAGACGCGTTCAGCCCGGAGAAGACGTCGTGCGACGCGGAAGCCCTGGTGTGCGACGATGTGAAGGCATGTGACGAGGTCAAAGACAAAGACGCGGAAGAGGAGGAGTTAAACTCGGAATTATATGAAGGGCTCCCAGTCAAGGCACTGACGGAGGTATCCAACGAGCGAGATCTAGTGGCGGTGGAGAAATCTAAGGACACAGATCGTGAATGTCGCTCACTTGTGCTGGAGAAGCATTTGCAACGATCCCTTCCGCCGGAACTTCCGTTGGGAACAACATCCGGCCCCCCGGCCACACGAGGCAAGGGTAAGACTGGGCCTAGCACCGGAACGGGAGTCAAGGGGAAGGGAAAAGGCAACGGCGCTGAGAGAGAGCCTAAGGGAAAAAGCACTCTAGCAGGAGTTCGTGCTAGTCTGGACGAACAGGTAAGGCAGCACATATCCCAGCGAGGGAATTACACCCCACCCACTCGCAGCGCTAAGCATCTTGAAGCAGTTAGACAGGCTCACGAGTTCGTTTACAAGGACTATAATTATACAATCCCATTTACTAATAATTTTGAAAAAAAACCTTTACCAGATTCCGACGTCTAAGACGGTGGGCATTTCAACGGAAGCCCAAGATCCGAATTCGGACGACAGAGCGAAAGGTATCTAGTCGGACTCTAATTGTAGGACTGATAGTTTTAATGTCCTCAGATTGGACATGTGTAGATCGTGTAGTGTCTCCCGTAGATGCTTGAGGAATTTTGTAAACATCTGCATCGAGGGATCTCCCAATGCTAAATTCTGATGAGACATTTTTTCAGTGGACATCTATATCGAGGGATCTCCTGATGCTGAATGTTGATCAGACCTGTTTATAGTGGACATCTGTATCGAGGGATCTCCCGATGCTGAATTCTGATGAGACTTTTTTTTGTTGCATTTTCCAGGGCCCCCTCTCCCATCCTCCGTTCCAGCAAAGGTGATTGGAAAGGTACCCGGTTGAAGGTATTCGGTTGTACTAGACTTAAACGGGGTTCTCGTTCACCGTGGGATTTTTGTCAAGGGAAATAAGCGCCCTGTAATGATGAGACCTGCTGCCAGGAATTCCTGAACTGGCTTCATATTCAGGCAACGGTAGCCTTTTGGACCAGCATCGCGCCCAGGAATATACCTGAAACTCTTCCTGTTGTTCTTCAGGGCACCTCCTTACAGCTGCCAGATGTGCAGGTTCTTAGCCAGAACGATTGCATACGTTCGTCATACGTGGAGTCGTCAAAACCAGACAAGCCATTCTTTCTAAAGGATCTCCGTGTCTTTGCGAAGTTGCTGGTATTGGAGTCCGTTGAGGAAGTCCTACTAGTGGATGATAGTCCACAGAAGAACCTTCTCAACGATCCTCATAACGCTGTCCACCCCCCAACCTGGTCCGGGGATGATGATGATAGGTTTCTTACGATGACACTGAAACCGTGGTTGGAGGGTCTATTCAGATCAGGGGAAGTTGTCCCAGAGTATGTGAAACGGGCCCCGCTTCCGTTTGGTCAGTTCCCCATGGACCGGTTGTCGGACTTGACACTGAAGATATTGAGGGGCGCTGTAGCTTAGTACAAATGACTCTGGATTTTGGAACACTCATTTTATTCACAGTTCTTTATTGTCAATACTTACATTCTCTCACATGACCATTCTATCTTGATAAGATTGTAGTTTAGTGCAAATGACTTTGGATTATGGAACACTCATTTTATTCAGAGTTCTTCATTGTCAACACATACATTCTCTCACATGACCATGTAATGAAGCTGTATCTCCCTCATGTTTGATAGCAAAATGAAACTAACCGAGTTCCTGAAAATTTGCATTTGTCTTCCTAAATGCAATGGAGTTCTGGAACTTTGAATTTGTTTTGATTTAAAATCGCTTTGCTATAGTAATACTCTTTCAAGACATGGTATGACCACCTCTATGTGCCATGGCGTTGGGAGGCGCCATCGAGATATCCCCCGATGAACTATGTTAGCGAATTCGTCATTTACAAACATCGGAAGATCCCCCGATGTTTAGTCTCAGATGTAGAAATGTCCTGATATTTTTATTTCAACTGTGCAGAAGGCGATAGTTCTCTCGGTTAATGGCGTCCTGTGCTTTGAGGATTATAAAGGATTCAACCCGCCGTTGCTGGACTTAAGGAATGTCATTTGCCGTCCTGGAATTCGACCGTTCTTTCGAAAGCTTCTTCAAGATTTCCATGTCGGAATATGGTCATGTATGCCCCCATCCCGCTTGGACCTTGTCTTAGCGCATTTGCTTCCTCTGGAGCTTAAATCGCAGTTAATTTTTGTGTATGGTCAAGACAAGTGTGTTCAACAGAAGCCTTATCCATTCTTCCAGAAGTTCCTGCAACAACTTTGTATGGATAAAAAAACTCGCAGGTTTTGCAAACCGGGTAAGGTTTTCATGGTAGACGATTGTGAATGGAAGAATGTAATGAATGGAAATCATTCTTGCTATTTCCCGAATCCTTGGAAGGGTGAAATGCACCTACCTATTCCGCAAAACGTCATACCAGACGTCGGCACAGCCTTACTTCCATTCATTATGGATTTGGTTCATTATGACTCCGTTACTGAGTTCCTTCAGAAAACTCCCATGGATGGGGAATTATGTAGGAGATCACTTAGGCAATGGTACACCAGTAGAGTAGAACAGTAGACAGCACATACAATGAGTTGCTTACAATTTCGTGTCCCTATGTACCACAATGTATTAGTGGTAATAATATGGCACTGTTCATTCGAATGACTTTCAAGACAATACCTCATATTTATGTAACCCGTTTTTGTAATGTAAATGACTATTTCACCATCATCGGTCTATGTATATTATTTGTAATGTTATATTACTTAGTTTGTCCATACCATTTTACTCGTGCAATTGTGAGATGGCTGTTGTTCTTCCGGAAGACACCTATAACGGGAAATCTCCTGATCCATGGTTTTGCAAAACACACATTATTCATTACATTACTTTGTCCATACATTTGTTCTTCCGGAACAGCACTATATCAGAAGATCTCCTGATCCATGGACTTGCAAATCATACAATGTTCTATACATTACTTAATCCACACATTTCCCCCGTCTTGGAACAAGTCTATATCGGAAGATCTCTTGATCCAATCATTCAAATTATACACTATTCATAACAATGGGGAAGGTTTTACTAAGCCCCTTTCATTTTCCTTTGCTTTTTCTGGACGATCCATAGTCCATAATTCAATGAATAGTCCAGAATTAGTTAAATATGGCATAAGGGTAAGGACGTCATTTTTCAAGTACAGCCGGACCACTGGTAAGGAGATCATTCTGCATAAAGGAATATAAAGACGAGACTTCGACCGTGGCTGCCATTTAAGCTGCTCTAATCGAGATGCACTGTTCACAATCTCCTTTGAGACAAGGTCGGTTAAGTGCTTCTTGACAGCTTCTTCGGAAAGGGGCGTCTCACCTAAATCTGAACATACGTTAGTTAGGATTCCAATCTTTTAACTTCCACTTGAAGACAATTACGATGGTTTTTCAAAATCAGATTATTCTTGTATACCTTTATCTTCTTCTTCCTCATCTTCCGCCCCTGAGGTCTTCTCGTAGTTTTTTAGTGATTCTGCAAAATAACAAGCAAACCAAGTATTAGTGCAAGCTTACAACTGGTCAATGCGAATTTAAATAAAAAAAAATTGCTTTGAAACCTTGACGTTAACGGTAGAAGTAGAAGAGCACATACTAAGCACCGCAAGTGGTATCCAAATTATCCAAGTTCATAATAAATATCATCTTGCAAATTTTAAGCACAGCATGAGCTACCAAATCTAACACAGATAATCAGCCTGATCACAACCGAATATAAGCAAAAACCTCTGTCGTTAACGGCATACGTAGTGGAGCCCATTCGGAGCAGCACATGTGATGTCAAATCCTTCATTGCTAATAAAAAAATTACATAGAGAACATGTAAAACTTATTCCGTTGAAGGCAGGGGAAGACCCCATTTAGAGGAGTTACATAGCCATCGAATCCGTCATTGCTAATCACAAAAGAAAACAAAACTACAACAATTAAAATCTATGCCATTCAGAGCAGCGCATGAGCTGCAGGATCCTCCATACCTGGTCACCAAAGAATACAAGAAATGCAACTAAAAAGAACGTCAGCATGGATAAAATAGACCATTCTGAGCACCGCATAAGCTATCAAATTCTTCTTTGATAATTACCAAAAAAACACAAAGTATACAACAAGAATCTATGCCGTTGAGGGCATGGAAGGAATAGCCCATTTAGAGTAGTGCATGAGCTTTAGAATCCTCCGAAAATGATCACCGAAGAACACAAAAAAATTAACAAAAACGTATGCCGCTATCAGCAGAGGTAGAGGAGCACATTCTGATCAGCGCTATTGAATCCTTCACTGCTATTTACAAAAGAACATAAATAATACTGCTATAATCTATGCCATTGACGGCAGGGGAAGAAGGGACCATTCAGAGTAGCGCGAAAGCTTCATAAACCTCCGAAGCTTATCACCAAAGAACTCAAGAAATAAACCTAGAACTGACGCCATTGACCGCAGGGGAAGTGAAGCCCATGCTGAGCACCGCAGGATAAACCAATTTCCCTTAAGCTGCTCACAAATCAACACAAAATAAAGAACTAAACCATGTGCCATTCACGGTAGGGGGAGAATATCCGATTCGGAGCATCGCATGAGCTTTCGAATCCTACAGAGTTGATCACGAGTGATCAGCAAAAAATCAACTAGGTATAGGAAGACAAGTCATTTTTGAGCAACGCCTGAGCTACCCAATCCCTGAAATGATGATCACAAGAATCAAAGAGAATAGAAACAAAAACTCTGCCGTTGACGGCAGCCGTAGAAGAGCACATTGGGGCCATCAAATGGGCCACTGAGTTCCTCAGCGGGTGATCTCTATGTACACACAAAAGGAGCTAAACTACCGAATTACTGCAAAGCTGCTGAGTTTGTACAAAAGAGGCCTACTTTGAAGGTCTGGCATACAACGTATTCTTGCAGAACTCAGTTGCTGCGGATCTCAATGATGCCTTGATCAAAACCCCTGCAAGATTCAACTAGATCCTAAACCCTATTTTGCAGCAACTCTCAACGACCCAACAAAACCCAATCACTGCTTGTAGACGTGTGTACCTTCTCCATTGTCTTGGGGTTGAAGTTGATCTTGCTCGTCTTCTTCTTGATCTTTGCGTTGTGAGTCTTCCGCGCTGCCCTTGCTGGGGCTGTCTTCCACAACCTGATTAGCTCGCGGCATCGAAGATGGCCTCTCCTCATACTTCGAAGGCTACAAGAGGATAACACGAGCTTAGTATGGCTACTTCCTTGCTAACAAGAAGATTACAGCAGCTACCAAGAGGAATGCAGGCTCAACACAAAACCACAAAGAAGACAAACAATGAAACATCGACTCTAGAAAACAGCCAATGTGGTGTAGGGTGGTAGTTGTGGCCATTAAGAATGCAATGAGCGACGTTGTCATTCATTAAGTGAAATGCCGAATTTCAAGACCCCAATACCTGAATGCCCGGTGTCTTTAAAGAGTCTTTTCTCCTACAATTGTATTTCAGAGGCTCCTGCTCCCTCCACTTCTGGAACTGACTCCTTGTCCTCAACTACTGCTAATGACGCTACTCTATCAAAGTCTAACGTTTTATAACACAGTCCTTTTCTAAATGCTCGGTTGCTTTCTTCAATTTCCCCATTTGCCTATTAAGCAATTGCTTCCTGCTACTATAATGCGTCACCCCTAATCTTGGACATGCTGTTGTGAACTAAAAGTCAGTGCACGATTTAAAGTGCTCCTCACATGAGTAAATATATCATGGCTTTAATTCTCATTACGGTGCAAGGAATAACTAACTCTGTTAGTTAGATCCTAACTATCTTACGTTAGTAGGATTTAACACTCATGTTCTTAACGCATCGAGAGCTGTATATAATCCTTGCAATTGAACTACTCAATCTCTCACTCCTGAACTTCTGAGCTCGATTAGTGTCATCAACCCCCTCTCTAGCTTTCACTATGGCGCACGCATTTCTTCAGCAAGTCCAAGGCACTATCGTCCTTTATGCCCGCGGTTTTGGCATTCCTCTCTCTTTCCTGACAACTGATGCTGGAATGGCAATCGTTTCCTCACATCGTCTTAGTATGAGTTTTCATTTCAGAGAGGACACAATTAGTGTTGAGGAGGAAATATTTGACGAGGTAAAAACAGAAGTTACACACACTTTAGGTCAGGTGTCAGAGAGAGGAGAAGATGGTTAGTTGTATTGGCACTTGTATCCAGGTACATACAGAGTTTATGGTCTCATCGATTCACAAATGGCTGGGTCGACTGACGTCTTCACATCGCGTCGCTCCTCTACTTGTACTGTTTAGACTCCACTGCCACCTGACGTAAAAGTCAAAGTTGAGTCCACTTCTCAGTTGCCTGAGAGAGAGAAAAGTAAAAAAGGTAGAGTCCCCTCAGTTCTCTCTTTATCGTCCGATTAGGAAGATAGTCCCCTCTATTGCACACAGGATCCAACATCCTCGGTACATCCTTCTGTTTCTTCTCGTCCTCCCATCTTGGTCACTGCACAGAAGCTAGCACCTTCCGTTTCTTCATCTCTTCCTACTATTAGTATTGTTAGTTTACTCCATAAGCTGTCCCTTAGGCCAAGAAAATAAAATGCTTTGAAAAAGATTGATTATCCAGTATTAGAAAGGAGAAGGTTGAATACCTGCCAGCAGCCTTCAATGGTGACGTTATGTTTGAGTTGCCCCACACAAGTGAGAACTCTTTGCGATCTGACTCGAAGTTGATGTAGGGGATGAACAAGCGGTACGACGGTCATGTTTGGACAAAGACTACAACAACAAACATCACAAATGATCCTGGCCTATCCTTTTGATTCTCACCCAGTGTATGGCATCTGCGTTGCGGGAACAAGGACTGCGACTACCTAGAACCTAAGCCTCGGATTTTTGAGGTGAACGAGACGGAGTTTGATGGTTGTACTCTGCAGGCGTTTGTGGTTGGAAGACCTTCTCCTAATGAGTCTACGCTAGTCTGCAAGGTATGTAGAGAGTCCCCTAGTTGCATTGCTGAATGCAATGCTAAGATTTATTATGTGGTTGGAAAGAGCGTAGAGTAGGACTAGAGCGTGTATCCACTTAAGATTTCATGACTATCCAGTCAAGGTTGGTGATTATAGAGATTCAAAGGCTAAGTTAGTAGCCTCATCAAAGAAAAAATTGAGAGGACACCCCAGGCAACAAAAAGCATAGTTGTTTTGGAAGCGAGCAAGGTTCTGATTGGTAGTTATCTTCTACAACCCGAGGACACTCCGCCTAAGAATCTGACTGTGGAGGAACTAGTACCGCTTTTGGATCGCTGTAAAGACATGGCTTCTTTTAACATCAGAAACAAGGTTATGAGCTTCCGGTGGTTGAGAAGGTACGGAGTCATGGACAACATCACCAAACTACGAGGGATCAACACTTGGGCCTTTTTTCAAGAGAACAATTTTCCGGGTCAAGGGGCTGATCTTGATAAGGTGTTTGTTTTCAAGATGTCCGAAGTTGGGCCTAGCACATGAGTTGATTTGGTGAAGCAAATGAAACCGGGGGGAGGTACGAAGAATTCATGGGTGATGTTTGATCATGTCAGGCGCGTTAAGAATTGAACCACTATGGCTTGCAATGTCTATGACTCAACTTACTACCGCGTTATAACAATTGCCAGTTGCGACATGCAATCTGAGGATTGCGAGGCCCAGATGACGTTGTGGAAAAATCTGAATGCGGTCATGGAGCGAAATGGTGTCGAGAAGACTAACGTCAAGGGATTTATGGTAGACAGCGCACAAGCCAATTGGAATGCGGTCAGAGTTATCTATGGGAGTGGAAAGAAAGAAGAACGTATGGATGACTGTGAGAGAACCTGCCAGTTCCATTAAAGTCAGTCGATGGTGAAATACACTAAAAAGTACCTTTCCGTGGAAATGTGGGCCCAGCATAAGACGATGTGCCATTAGTACAGGACGGCTAGGACGATGGAGGAGGACGACAGTTTGTATCATGGGCTTCGCGCGTGGTGGGCGTGTATTGGAGTTGACTTGGACAAGGCCCTACACAAAGTCAAATTATGGTTGGCATTTTGGAACTTTCGCTATTGCTAGTGAGGTGGTTTCATGACCGAGGTATAATCGTTTGCTCAACTCATGTTAGTTCTATTTTCCTTTCAAATTCATAAGCTGTATCCTAGCTCTAATTGATTTCTGTGTACACTCTGAAGAAATTTTCCGAGGATGAACTTCCTGAGATGCTGTCCTATAATTTGGCTGAAACTGTCCACAACATGTGGCTTCAAGCCTCTAGAAACACTGGCAGTGACCTCTATATTGCTACGGTGGATGACTTTGTTCGTGGATTCCTACAGGTGGTAAATTACTACCAGTTTCTAAAAGGGGATGTTGGTGGTACAGTTCCTACTAAAAAAAGAGCTGAAGCTGAGGATGGCGGAGCGTAGAGCTAAGCATACCGGCAACCCACTAGTTCTTGAAGACCCCATGCTAGAGATGCCTGGAGCAAATAAGCTCTGTACACCTGTGCCTCGAATGGCCGGAGAAGAAGTTTTTGGATCAATGAAGAGGAAGGCTAATCTACCTCTACGGGCTTCAGAGGAGTCTCATCGTCTGGATAAGGTGAACTTCTCTCATCCCAAAAATTCAAGACGTCCAGTGAGAGCTCGCACTGTCCAGCTGCCCATCATACTTAAAGATGATGTCAATGGTGAGATCAACGTACAAGATCACCACCCAACTATAGAGGCTAGGAGCAACCTTGCATACTTTCAGAATTCTGAAAGAATCCGACATGTGAATGCAGTTGAAGAGACTGAGGTCAACGTCAAGGAATGGCACATTTCGAGACTCCTTAAGACTTCTGCAAAATGCTCTTGGGCCCAGAGAGCTGTCACCAAGAAAAAGTGTACATAGAAAATTGTCAGGGGCGCTAATTCAACAGCTGCTCCTACCTACACTAGAGTTTGGACTAACATACGGAGGAATATTTCAGAGAGGACGGAATTCTTTTTTGCTCCGGTGACATAGAGAGGTGCGTGAAGGCGACGAGGCGGAAATGGGTTGCTAGATACAAGGAGGACTAGGAAACGCCTCCTATTCCAGTCGTTTGGCTAGTGAACCTTTTCACAAACCTGAAGTTGGTGGAAATTCTTGCCCTTGAAGCAGCAAGATTTCAACTATCGGAGAAGAATCTCATCTCTCCACGACGCCTCTTCTCCTCCGCCCCTCCACCTGCAAATCTCAGCGTCGTCGCAATTCCTGCAGAGGCTGACCGCTATCCTCGTAAGAGAGATGGCAGCATGGCAAGCGTACTGCAAATTGCCCAAATCCGGCGTAGCGACTCTCCATGGGTTCTTCGGAATCCCTCAAAGCTCGCCTTTGCTTCGTGACGATGATCCCTCATCGAGGCCCTGGTTGCATCATTGGGCTAAATTCGGGCATTGCTCCGGCCATCACACAGTACCAGATTACTATCAGCTCATACCTAGGTTGCACTTGCCCTGCATTTAAGAAGACGATGACTAAGTTCAGAGGCAGAACGCAATTCTCATATTGTAAACATCTGTACTTCATCCTTTTGAAGGTTTGCAACCGTGATCCCGATGCCGATCTTTTCATCCACACGCCTACCTTTAGCTTCAATGAGGTCAAGTTAATTCTCGAAAGCGGAATCTTAACTCATCCTTTGGCTAAGAAGTAGTGGGCAGTCTATATACAATATAGGCACTGACAGCGGATGCTGGCCACTAGGTTTGCTTTGTCTTCACAGTTAGCATTGCCAAGTCTTTCCTTGTACCGATTCAGCAATACAATTTCTGTATTGTCTTATTCGATATAGTAGGTGATGCCCTTATAAGTATTTGCATCGTGTATCATTTCATTTAAACAATGATGATTCTCCACGTTGCAACTAAAACACTATGCACCTCGTATCCTCTCCAAAATGCACTATTTATAAGCCCTATATATGGCTTTTTTGACTACCAACCAATAAATATGAATGGTCTTTTTATTCATTGAATTTCACACGTTTAGGTTTGCCCCTTGCCATTTTTGCATATCTACCAGCCCTCGGCTGCATTAAAGGACAAGCTACTTTGAAGTCCTTTTGTTGCCCCCCACTTGGCACTTGTCCTAGGAACAGGCGTTTTAACGATGGCGCACCCGCACTTAATTTACTAAGTTCTTCCATAGAATAAGTTCTTGGTAGGATCTTACCAACTTTTGAATATGCATGAGGTGGCAAGGACGCCTTGGCCACCTCATCATGCACTAGAATCTCTTTAGTATCATCTACAGCTGAATGGTCTCCTTTCAAATCTGATTGGATCTCATTATCCTCCGTCACAGTAAGCCCCTGGTTGCAAGCCTTTACTTCCTCTTCCTCCTCAACCTCTACATATGGTTGAAATAGGCCATCGACGTCAACAAGCAAAACAACAATAATTCCAACATCTTCCATGGTCTTCGCACAGCTAACTCACTCTTACAAACACATGTTTGTAGAAAAACGATTGTAAAAGAGGAAGAGATTGTCTACACCACAGGCTTAAGTACATGGCGCGGCACAACCTTAAACCGGATCTAAAAAATGTAGATGACGTTCATCACCCTGAAGATGATTGTCTGCATCATAAACATTCTATACGTCAATAAAAACTTGGAGATAGGCCTAAGTTTACAGTTTTTGTAAACATACTATTCAAAATGTCCACGGTTATAGGTCCAAATTCTAAACACTAAAAATAGTAAGATTTTAAGAATATTCTAATAATATTTAAATTTTCTATTTTTGATTCATAAATTTGATAAAAATAATTCTATATTTGGATTCTGTTCCAAAATCTTTTCTCTCCGCTCTCTAAATCTCTGCTCTCTGCTCTCTGCTCTCCGCTCTTTTCCCATCGCTCGCATACAAGTCTCCTCCCGCACAGTTTCACCAGATCTACATCAAGCCATATACTCTCATCATGGAGCCTGTCACCTAGCTAATGCGGAAGACTAAGGAATTCAAGTGGTTTGGCAAAATCCAAGCTGCGTGGCTGGAAATCAAGGACCGGTACACCAATGCTCCAATTCTTGTTGCTCCCAGGTGGCATTTGAAGTTCCATGTTCACACTGACGCGTCCAACATAGTTGTTGGAGCCATGCTGGCTCAAAACCAGACAGCGAAGTGTGACCAGCCGATCTCCTATGCATCCCGCTTGCTCGATTCTGCTGAAAAGGATTATACAACCAGAGAAATGGAGGCATTGGCAATGGTGTATGCTTTGATTAAATACCGTCATTATCTGTTAGGAAACAAGCTGGTTTTTTATGTGGATTACATGGCCTTGGTCAACTTAGTTAACAAGCCCCAATTGTAGGGGCATATTGCACGTAGACTATTGATGTTTCAGGAGTACGAATTTAGAGTGGTGTATAAGCCAGGCAGGATGCATGGCGCAGCCGACTTACTCAGCCGACTTTCAAATGGCGAGTCAGTCACAGGCGTTCATGATCAGCTTTTGGATGTAGGACTGTTTTATGTCAAACCGGAGTGGCTGCAAGACGTCGTCGACTACCTGCGCACTAGCAAGCCGACTAAGACGATGACCAAGGTCCGGACTTTGTGGATCCGATCAAGCCAGCAGGAGCTTGGATGGATAACAAATTATTTTGATCACAACCGACTATGCGACCAAGTGGGTGGAGGCCAAGGCTCTGTATACTAATACGGCGGCCATGACCGCCAAATTCTTGTACAAGCAGATTCTGACTCGTTACGGCTGTCCTCAAACCCCTGTTAGTGATTAAAGGACTCATTTCATCAACAAGGCTATTGGCTACTTGGTGTAGCACTTCTGACCGCAACATTGAACATCCACTACGTATTACCGCCAGGGCAACAGACATGCCGAGTCGACCAACAAGGTTTTAGGTTGACTGTTATCAAAACTCGTGAGTGACAAAAAAGCCGAATGGGATGAGAATTTGCCCACACCTCTATTGTCCTACAGGACAGTGTTCAAGGTTACCATTGATCATACTCCCGTCCAGTTGGTTTATGGATTACACCCCCTGATGCCGACAGAGTACACTGTTCCTACCCGCCGCACCGTCTGCAACATCGTCTATATCCCTTCTAATGTACTACAAGCGCGCACAACCAACTTGGAGCAGCTAGACAATTATAGACTAGCTACCCAAGATCAACGTGCGAGCCGACAGTAGAACACATCCTTGTGGAGCCAACAACTCAACAGGCAAAAGGACTTTGAGGTGGGAGACCATGTTCTCTAGTATCTCAAAGGCGAGAAGGAGCATGCAGGGAAATTCAAGTGCCACTGGTTTGGACCATATCATGTTCAGTATAGGCTGCCCCATAATGCAGCTTTATTAGTGAGTGAAGTCTATTTTGAGCATGATTCCACGATCTCAAACATTAATAAGTTAAAACCTTGTCAATTTTACTCTGCAGATCAACAAGTCATTGTCAGCCCTAGACAGCTGCCACGTGAGCTATCCGCGACTGCCAATGATCAACACTCTGACGTGACCATTGCAAAGGGCGAGCATTTAAGAGCTGTGACCCCCATCGATCCCTCTTCTCTCCAACCTAAAATCCCTAACCTTCTCACTACGGACATAGTGGACTCAGCAAATTGCATCCTTGAAGACCCGAGCTCGACACTATGGTTGCCAACCACCACCGCTAGTACTCCCTCTAACTACACCGTCAAGGTCGCCACTCTATTTTTGATGCCAGGTTGTTTCGTCCAGCCTAGCTCACATTCTACTGACGTTTCCACCAACAATTCTTCCTTTTTAGCCCCGTCCTCCTTTCTCCATCACTCCCCTCCATTGAGCCCCGGAAATACTTCACCTTCATCGCCCGCCCCACGATCTTCAAATGGAGGAGCTCGCAGTCAAAATTCCTGCATCGCTGCTCGCGAGTACAACCCTCCTTCAACAACCCGCCATTAGGAGCATCCACCTCCAAGAGTTATGTTCAGGTTAGAGAGCTTTCGATTGCAACCCTAATTTTGGTGGTTCTCCTTGCTTTCAGCCGGTCAAGTGTCAGCAATTTTTGTCCATACACTCTGCCCGTACTCCTTGCCCTCCTACTATTTTGCGTGCTCCATTTCCTAGAATCAAGGTAGAACATAGTGACACCGAGGCACAATAGCACCTCTTTTGTGCCATTGCCAATCGCAGCTTTGTTGCCTTCTCCTCCCCTTCTTTGCAAGTTTGCCAGGGCTACTCCGCAAGTCTGGACAGCCATCCTCTCCATTGCTGCCCCCCCCCCCCGTTGTTGTTTTCCACCCCTTCCAGGCAACGGTGTCCCACCATTTTTTTAGGTTTCTGAAGACATCCTCCCTGGCTCTTCTAGAATCGCGAGTTAGTCGGATAGTCTGCAATTTCCAGAGTATTGTGCCTAGGTTTTCAACCCTCACATCCTCAGTATACACTACACCATGGAAAGGCCACATAGTCGACAGTGCCGCAGCAGTCATCGTTGTTGTCGCGGGACGCTTGGTACGTTAGAGCGGTACTTCTTAAATGGGGTATTGCAGCCAGGAATCCATGGATGAGGCAGGCCCTAGCTACCAACAGACAACCACCAACTCCGAAGCGATGGAGCTGGAGGCCCCTCCAAGAGCTACTGCCGATGCTTTAATTCACTAGAAGCTAGGTCTCTTGAGTGCTGGAGCGTAGGACGCGGCCCCTTCTACTCACAGGCGCGGCACCAAGCGAAAGCTCACGCCCATGGATTCTTGGCTCCGCAAGTGTATCTGCGTCCAATGGAACTCCAACCGCCGTTGGGAGGTGATATATGAACCTTACACTCATTGGAAGTTTTGGACAGGCATAGCCAATGATGACAAGGCTAGTTTAACTAGCCTCAATGTCTTCTATCACATCAGCAGGCCAGAATTGCGCTTGGAGCTGATTTTAGAATTTATTGAGAGCTTTGAGTATTCTCAACCCGTTCGCAATGCTTGGGAACGTGACGTCAGCCTTGTCAACTGAGTACCGGAACGAGTTCAGGCCCTAGGAGATGCCATCGGCTTCAAACAACATCTTCTCATTATCAGCAATGATCTACCAGAGCACATTTGACTGACCTTCTTTTGTTTTGGCTAATCTTTGCCGCCATATTATCTATATTCATTCACAGGCCCCGGGCAAACACTGACTGTGGGGCGCTCTAGTCATGGATGCAGTCTTATCGTACTAGTTCCCTGACCGGGAAGACGTTATCGGCCCACTTCACGTATCCTTAAGCGTGGATACCATGGATGGCAGCCACGAAGGTACGCCCATCACCGATCCAACAGTTTAACCTTCAATCGGCTCTAAGCTGCGCGACCCAGCTTTTAGAGATTGATTCCCTGGCCTTGTAAGCAATTCTATCCCTTCTACATTGACAAAGCCAACTACGCACTCCCAAGAGGGTTCCTTATATGTCGGTGACCCGGTCGGCAGTTGGTGCGGAATGGTCAACGCATGCGTCAACTTGACTTCGCCGCAGACACCACTCTTTCCACCCGACGACCTACTGATGCTGAGCTGCCTCCATCGATAGCCTCTCCCAGCTGCCGCTACCCGCTTTGATCTTGACCACAAGTTGGAGGTCAGCCGGATCACTCCTTCGACAACAAACACCCTGCAGGTCCATCCACTGGGCCCATCTTGCGCTTGTGTAGCTTATCTAATGAATCCTATGACCTAAGTCTTAGACAGGAGCAGACTTCCACGTCCCTTGCGAAGCCGACCATGACTACTTCGACGCCAACTCCAGTCTGCGACACTGGACCAGATCTCCTTCAGCCGCCTGCTCCGATGGATACACATCGCACCAGCTGGGAGATTGTACTTTGGCAAGCACCACCTGACGTTGGCAACCGTGAGCCCGGTTCAACACCGTCAACATCCACTCTACATCCAAGACAATGATATTTCCCTCTTTGATCTGCCCATACTAACTGCACCATCTCAACCATCTATGGTGGCACATACATCATCAGAGACAGTTCAGCGCATTGGTCAGGCATCTACAACACCTGTTGATAGTGCAACTCCCGGTGCCAACAAGATTACCACCCCTCTCTACAGCCGACCTGTCCGCCTTCACTTGGGAGGTTCTTCATGCCTACCTCTAGAAAACTCTTAGAACCCTCCCTCCCAGGTTCCCCTCGAACTATCCTCTCACTTTTGCTTGTTGATGAATAATCTCCAAGCTTTAGCCACTGTCCTTGTCAGAACAGAAGCTGCAATACTGCAACTTGAGACCACCCGTCAGCACACCGCATCGTTGGCAAGGACCCTCACAGCTATTGTGTCGGATCTGACTGCCCATGTCGCTTTATGAACAACCACTTTGGAATCTACTACCATTGCAAGGAAACTGCTATTGAAGGAGAAAGCGACTCTTTCCTCAATTGTCCATTCTCTTTAGGCACAGTTAGCGTTAGCCACAACCCAGATAGTCCGACCTGAACCATCTCTTTGCCGCCTCGAGCTCGAGGTGACTCTCAATTCTCGTCTCCAGCAAGCCAACCGTTTGTTCTTAGAAAACCAGCAGTTGGCTTTGGAGCTTGCCACTCGCACGTCACCTCGCTTGCGAACTCAACCGCGCCGTGTGTGACTAGGCCACTACCAAGCAGCGCAATCTTGAAGCCGCCCTTGCCACACACCAAGCCGACTTCGAGCGTCAACAGCGTTGTTTGATGCGTTTTGAAGAGCAAGATCCAGTCTTCGAGCGTTGGTTGCTGGACGACGATGCTCCAGCAACGATAAAGCCGACCTCAACACAACCGACCAACTGAGCTTTGCATCACCTTCATCTTTGACGGACTTGGACTGCGACTTAGTTTTTCTTAGTTAAAACATTTGTAGCCTTTTTGATATTAAGGTTAGTGGTTGACATTTTCTTTCCCACTTCACATTAGGTGCAAAACGGGGTTTGGATAAGGTTGCGTAAGTTTGCCCAAAGTAGGTGAACCCCCTGCCCAAATGGCGCACTGTTGCTGGCAGCGGGTGCCAGGATCGCTGCCTGCGGAGTTAATAGGGCGACTTAATGGTCTCGCGATGGGGTTGCGGGGCGGGGTCGGTGTGCTTAGTG
Organism: Ceratodon purpureus; assembly: GCA_014871385.1. Classification (NCBI taxonomy): domain Eukaryota; kingdom Viridiplantae; phylum Streptophyta; class Bryopsida; order Pseudoditrichales; family Ditrichaceae; genus Ceratodon; species Ceratodon purpureus. Next base: position 27,814,372 of record CM026426.1, read on the forward strand.
GCTCCGAGGTGGCTGCGTTGTTTGGTGAACCACGGCTTCTCGCATTGACTGCCCATGAATCCTGATTCGAAGGACAGATGACGGGAGATTGGTGTCAACGGTTTCAAGATTCGAAGTTTGCTGCCACAACGGGAAGAAGCCATGGAGCTCGGTCGAGACTAGGTTGGTCTCCCCACCTGGGAATGGGGAGAACCAAAGTTGGGTGCGAAGAATTTGGGTGTTGCAGGACCAACGACCCAATTCGCAGGTGGAATTCGAGAGAGTCAAGGGAAATTGTGACAACTAAACCAGTGAGCATGATTGTACAGATACGCGCTGGCAGCAGTTACAAATTCGAGCAGCAAGCATTCGAAGGGTGTTCTTGCAACACCTACTGCAAGGAAGAGAAGAGGTTGTGTAAGTGTCGATTTCTCTATGACAAGTTTGGGTTGTGCATTTGTACATTGCATGCTATTCATTTGATCCTGCAATTTCCTTGAGTGGCTATGGTATAGGGTTTGGTTGTAGTGAACTCTGCAGTTTTGGGTATTTGGCAATCTTAAAAACGTTTATCTACATACTTCCAGGCCGACCCGGGGCATTAAGAGCTTGAAGCACTACTTCGGAATTCTGGACTCACGATGGCAGTAGGAGTGGCAGAGCCTTCAAGCTACCATCCCTCACTTTCGCTTGATGCACGCTATGCACCACTTGTTAGGAGAGGTTCAATGAGATCCGCGCAACTCTGCCCATCAACATTTCTAGGACGAAGGGCAGCCGGAGATACAAACATTGATTTGTGGATCGATGGCAGCATTTACCCGGTTGATCCAGGAACAGGGAGGCCACCTCCATTCAAAACTCTTCGACATTGCCTGGAATTCATATGTCATGGAGAGCAATGTCTGTATGGATATGCACGCAGATTGGATCTCGTTGATGGAGGAGGATATGGCGTGAGATGGAAATGCAGTGCCGATATTTAGAAGAAGAACTCGGGAAGGTGAGAGACGACCTTGCTGGTCGTAGAGAGAGGCTCGACCATAACAGGGACATTGAGGATACATGCATGCAATTGCGGATTGAATTGGAGACTATTCGAACTGAGATGAGCAGCATGGAGAGAAATCATAAAGTGACGGTGCAGGGCTTGGAGACCGAGGTGCGTCGCTCGCAGCAAGCAAGTGAGCGCCTACAGGAGGGGCCTAGCCCTTTGAAGGACACGCCTATGGGGATGCGACGTAGGGCTCGACCGCTTAGGGGGATTCATGAGTTGAATCATGGTTCAGGGTGGGCAAAACGCAGAGTGAAGCTCGTTAGGACGCATTTGCAACCTCATCTCGTGGATGCTGTCAACGACAACAACCGGGTCAACCATGAGAAGCAGCGACTTCATGGAGATAAAGCCTCCAAAACAGTAACTGCTGTAGCGTTAGCAAAGATACTGTCTAGGCATGAAGGTCTCACCCTCGCAACTCAACCATCAATGGAGCATGTTAAGAGAAAGATTGCTAGTAACGTCCTCAAGGCAATTGGAAAAAGGTTAGGGCCCGGTAATATTCTTGCTGCCTGCGACCAAGCAGGGGTGTCTTATCGCGGCTATGGTGCAATTTACCAAGCCGTGAAGGATCCACTTCGGGATTTGACCAAGGATGGAAAATCCAACATACTACCTAGTCTCTACCACGTTAGAAGGCTTTGGCAGGAGCTAAATGCAAACTTGCCACAATTCATTGGCCAGTACTACCACGCTGAGGGAAGGATGGAGCTGCCAGCAGTGTCAAAGAAAACCAAGAAATCCGAGGAGCAGCGAAAGGAGGTGGTCTTAGATGAAAAAAAATCGCTATTCACGGACCTTGAGGTGGTCCAGCAGAGCATGGTGATCTTTTATGGCATCACGGAATCAGGTATGCATCCTCTGCTTCTCTTGTTGACAGCAATGGTGAATGTCCGTTTGCTGCCAGCAACTGCATTGTGTGTCTTTAACAAAGGAAGTTAATTCGATTGCATTACACAAACATTCTCATGTGAGGATATTCTTGCAGAGTTGGAAGGGGCTCTGTTGATATTTGTCCTCAAACTGGATGAGGCTGAGATTGTAAACGGGAAGAAATTTGAAGGTGTTAGCATCACGTTGATGAATTGGGCTTTGGACACTAAGATTCAGGTGGACCACGAGAGGTACTTCTCAGTACAATCAGAGCAGGAGATTTAGCCAGTTGCCACGTTTCAGGTCGAGAAGGAGTCCTACGATGTTCTCTCGTGGATATTTGGAAAGTCGAACTTCCCGGCTCTGATTGTAGCACAGTCAAGTGGCGAGAAACTCACGGTCCCTGAAGTTGGAGAATTCCAGGTGGAGTGGCATCTTGCTGCGGAATTGAAGACAATCAAGTGTATGTACGGGCTTCAGTCGGGGCCGTCGTGTGCAATGAACTGCATATACTACGACCAGAAGAGGATAAAGCCCACTGTGGGGACAGCAAGTCAGGCAAACGCTACCATCAAGAGCCGTGGTAAAGCAAACTAAGTGGAGGGGCTACTTTCCAGCAGCGTACCTGAGGAACCTTGTGACATGACAACATCTACTAGGTGGAGGCCTATTCTTCCGATTCCTTTGTCCAGAGTACACATTTGTACATTGCATGCCTTGGTTCGATTGACGGAGAAAATTGTGCACATGCATATCATTTATGTTTGGAACATACAGAATCAGAGACTGAGGGCTACTGCAATTGAACAGATGGAGAAGTTGTTGTCCGCAATTGGGGCTCATGGTGGAAACAAGGAGATTAAGAGGGACCCCAAGCTCAGTTGCAACACTGGAAACGTGCCGCAAAAACCCTCTTTGAGTGGTACCGTTGCCAGCAGGCTTTTTAGGCCAAGCGTTTGGTCAGGCAATGATAAGGCCTGGAAGGATATATGTCAAGCTGAGAATAATAATGCCGGAAGTGGAGCTGACCGCATTGCAAAGTATCAGATGTGGCAAGCCTTTGAAGAGGTCGTATCATATTTGACAGGATTGGTGTTGACAGCAGAGCCACGGATGCAGTTCAAGCAGAAGATACACAAGTGGGGAAAGGCATACTTAAAGGCCTTCGGAGAGGAGCATGTTACCGATTATATGGTATGCTCACGGCTCTGTCTGTTGTTGCTTTTGGTCTTTCTTTAGTGAACCGTCTACTTGACCTAAGTATCCGGCTTTTAACTTCCTTCTTCTTGTTGACAGCACGTAATTGTACGGCACTCCACTTGGTTTGTGGAACACTATGGAAGCCTTGAAGTCTGGAGCTGCCAAGGCATGGAGAAATCACACCACCAAGCGAAGGCGGCACATCAAGCACATACAGCCCATGGTGGTGGGAAAGCCCGTACTAGTGCGATTCTTTAGTAGTTCCAGCATTGGTACCGAAACATACAACAACGATATAGGAAAAAAATGGAGATCCAGGGAGCTGTACCTGACCCGGATGCTGGAGCACGGGCCTTAGCGGCATCCAGGAGACGCGAGCGATGGCAACAATCAAACGCTGCCATCGGCTGCGAGGAGTGGAGGTCAAGGAGAAGGCGTGTTGGAGGAGCATATGTTCTTGAAGAAGTCGTGGAGGGCGAAGGAGATGGCATGATGGAAGAAGTGCCGGAATGGAATGCCAACGGGGACATGGTTGGCAATGGGGGCGAGGAAGATGAACAGAGGGACGCTGCTAACAACGATGAGGGCATCGCGGATGCTGGCAACAGGGGTGCCGGGGAGGATATTGCCCCCGATGTCGACATTGCACATGCTGACAGCGACTAGGGGGCTCAGACACTTCAGCACGGTTGATGTGTTTTTTCTTTTTATACAATGTTTTGTAGGAAGGTACTTCATGGTTTTGTTCTATTTACTTCTTAATATGTTTTTTTTCATTGCTATAAAATGATGTTTTTGAAAGTTCCTTTGAGAACTACCAAATAATATTTGAAAGAGTACAAGTCTTCTGTAAGACCTTGAGATCGAAGTTGAATACAGGAGATCCTTTTAACTTAATCTTTGGCGTTTGAATTGATGTTGCTAAAAATTATCTACGAGGCCGGGAAGAGGAGAGAAGCTCGTTAGTTATTATATCTTTTTAAATTTATCTCTCATTCTTTTAATGGTTTGCATACTTTTGATTTTATCTTATTTTGTAATTGCCAAACAAGGTTTAAATTTCATTTGGTTCTATTTATGGCTCCATTTGATTTTTTATTTTTTTTCCTGGAAAATTTCAATTAAATCTCTTACCTTTCATTTTTTATATATTTGCGTTTATATTTTGTTTTTACATTTATTTTATTCTTCCAATATTGTAATGTGAACTATACTCATTGATAATGGAGTTAAATATTCATAAAAGAATGGTTTTTGTTCTGTTCCGCTTCTTATCATGTTCAATTTTTCAATTTAGTCATTTTGGAACTTAATTATTTCATGAATTTTTAGTTCCTTTTCAGGTTTGATTTGTAATTTTTTATGTTCATAATGTATACTTCCAGACCTTTGGTGGGAAGTGGAATAATCAAAATTTTACTAAAATGATTTGATACATTTTAATTTATATTAATAAATATAGTCTACAAGACCGAGACAAGGACAGAAGCTCGTTAGTTATTATTTGTTCTTGGATATATTTTAGAGGTTTTTTTGCAGGTGTTTTGTTTATTGTGACTTCTTTTAATTATTTTGTTTCTAATTTAAGATTGTTTTCTTATCGTTAATTATCTTAGGTTTCGTTTTGTTCATGTTTTTAATATGTTTGAGTGCTTTTTTGTTTCTTTGGTTTCCTTTTCTGAGGTCCTCTAATCAATGTATTATTTTTAAATGTTTTCCCAATTTCCTTTACTTTTTTGGTGAATTTAATGCCTTAACCGCTTCTTCCAGAGTTACAAGACTCAATCTTAAAAGTTTACAAGCTTCATTATTGAAAATTTTTGATACAAACTCTACTTGATACAAAACGGAAAGGATGTCCGTTAGGAGAAATTTGAGGTCTCAAAGGCGCACTGTAAGGCAATCCTCGTTGTTATTTTGATTTACGTTTTCATTAAATTTTTTTTAACTTTTCCTATTTCTTTTCAATGTTCTCCTAAATTTATTGCCTCAACTGCTTCGTTCACAATTATAAGACCTGGTCTTGTAAGATGACAAGCTCCACAATGGGGAGTTGTCAATACGAACTCAATTGTTCTTTGAAGAGTCATGAGACCATCACTTTAGTTGCAAAATGGGGTCTCTAAAAGGCCTTGTAAAATAGCCCGTGGTAAGGGACTCTTTGCCATTGATACAGTTGAAAATATTCCAAGTAATATCAATGTTATCCTATTGTGGGTAATGAAATGCTCCTCAAATTCATGAGCTTGGCATAGAAAGAAGTAGCACTTTTTTTGATCGATGCCATTGATGTCAAAATTATTGAAGATCACAATGCGCCACCGAGGACTGTGCGGGCAACGATTCTGCATAATGTCATTTTACCTTCGACTTATCGAATATGAATAATACTTCATAGACCCTTTTTTTTTGAAAAAAAACTTTTGTTTCTCATATCTGTAAAATGATGCTTTCTAAATTCCGTTGAGAGTTTTCTAAGAAGAAGTCTATTATTTCTTAGACTTTTTTCAAATTCCTAATATTTTCATCTTTACAATAATTATTAAATAACTACAATAGTTCTCCTAAAACCAAATAGAGTACTTGGTACGAAGGGTTAGAAATACGAAAATAACATATAAAAACGAAATAGTAGAGTCAACTACACATTTCCGCTGAGTTATTCCAAAATAAATTATAAGATTTTCACAAACTTATACAAGTCATATTCTTCAATTTATCAAATATGAATAATAATTTAGTCTGGATTTTTATTTACCTAATTTCATTTTCTTTTCATTTGACTGCAAATGATGTTTTTAAAGTTCCTTTTAGAACTACTAATTAACAATATTTAAGATTTCATTATTTTCCATGTTTTGTCAATTTTTGTTAGGGTCCTAACATTTGTTACTTTTAAGTTAACTGTGTTTTGTTTTTTTATTTTTATTTTTTGGCTTTTTTGAAACTTTTTGGTCCCCTCATTATTTTTCTTATTCTTTTCCCCTGATTTTTTCAATTTTCCAATTTTTTTCACCTTTTTTTTTTTTTTTTTTTTTTTCCTCTACCCTTTTTTTGTCACTTTCCTGTTCTTGTCCTCCCATTCTTTCCCCCCCCCCCTTTTTTTTTTCCTCCCTTTCCATTTTTTTATTCAATTACTTTTATTTTCATTTGGTTTTTATTATTTCTTCATTTAATTCTTTCATTATTTAAGGTTTTGTTCTGTTTAGATTTTTATTGAATTGTATGTTTTTTTATTTTTATTTTTATTATTTTTATTATTATTATTATTATTATTATTATTATTATTATTATTATTATTATTATTATTTTTAATTTTATTTTTTTTTTTAAAATTTTAAAGCACAAATAAGGTTTTATTTTCATTTGGTTTTTATTTTGTCTTTATTTGTTTTTTTTCCATCCAATTTCACGTAATTCTCTTACCGTTAATTATTTTTTATTTTGGAGTTTTTATGTTCTTTTTCTTTTTTTTCTTTTTTTTCCATATTTCTTCCCCTAATTTATTTATTTTTTTCCAATTCTATTTTCAATAAAAAAAATTTCCCACAATTTTTTAATGTGATGGGACATTGTAGAGGGGGCTGCATTTTGATGGGCGCCGGTCATCCCCTATGACCACGGCGCCCATTTCCGCGCGTGGGAGAGAGGGAGAGGAGCGCTCCCCTTTCCCCCCTCTTCCAGCCGTTGCAAGCAGCAACCCCTCCGTGCAGAAGGCGACGACTTAGAGGAGAGATCCAGGGAGCAGAGGAGGAGACCCGAGACGCGAAGCAAAGAGGAGGGCAGAAAGGGAGAGGGGGGCTAGGGTTGCGGGGAGGAAGAGAGCCGCAAGCGCGGAGCTGAGGGCGCGGGGAGGAAGGAAGCTGGGAAGCTGAGGGCGCGGAGGAGGGGAGTCGCGGGCGGGGAGGAGGAGAGCTGTGACTGGGGAGGAGGGGAGCTGCGGACGCGGAGGAGGAGACCTCAGAGGCGGAGGTCATAGGCCGGAGGGCGCTGCGGCTGCAAGGCACTGAGGAGGAACGACAAACCAGCGCGGAGCAGTGAGGAGGCAGCTTCTATGGCGACGTGCAGCTGCAGGCAGCAAGGAGGACCGTTGGACAGGTGCGAGGTAGAAGCACGGCGTGAGTTCAGGTAACAATTTCAATTGCTTATTTCATATTTCTTCATTGAGCTCAGCTGTGCTTGTTGGGCTGAGTCTACTGTGCAAGGTGTTGTATCGTGTTGGTTTCTACTTGCAAATAGTTGTGTCAAGATGGTTGTTGACTTGGTTGTGTAAATGAATGCGTGCTGAAATGTATGCAAGAAGCTTTCCTTCACGTGTTGCAGCTGTGCTTGTTGCGAAGTTTAGAATCTAAACATTGAATTTACTCTCTTTCCTACTTCACAATTGAACACATAGGACTTAGAGTGCGTCGTTTTTAGCTCAGGTGCTGGGGACTCTAACAACTGTATGTTGTGTTGCAGCCATGGTTGCTGGCAGCAAGGACGACGGTGTTCTCATGCAGTGGGACCTCCCTTTCGACCTGAAGGCTCTCCCGCAAGATGTGGCGGACAAGGTCGTGGTGATTGCGCATTTTCTTCTTGGTAGGAAGAGCGCAAACTACGACGTCGATTTCTTCGACCGTGCACTTGGCCTCTGCAAGAAAGGGATATCCTACACCGAGCTCAGCAGTGACAAGGTATGTAAGAAATCCTTGTTCATTAAGAGTTGGCCAGAACGATATGGAGGGCGCCACCACATTGCTGACTGCACTGACAACGAGGCTATCGAGGCTTACACACTCCAGCATGCGAAGGTGTATGGAGGTGAAGGCCATGACAACGGGACATTTGGTACCTCCTTCCTTCGAGGCTGTCATCTGACCTTCGAGTTGGGTGAAGACGTCAAATGGGCAGAGAAAGCCGCGACCTTGCAGAAGGCACGTGATATGGCACGCAATGCCACTGTCCCAACAACTAGTATGTCTTACTCGGTGGCCAGTCGACGGTTGTCTTATTCATCTGTGAGTCCATCTATAGAGTTGTAACAAACCGGTACCTCACGTAAATCTAGTCGAGGCCCCCATTAGAAAATGTTTGGGATCTCAACTTGCTTGTAAAGTAATTCTATTATCCGTCTTTCATAAATCCGAAAATGCTGCTTCCACCTTGGCGTATAAGATTTTGAGCAGATTCCACCAATGAGGCTGTTAACCGGAGATTCCCCAATCTCCCTTTCCCTTAGTTCCCCTTAGTCTCTTTTCAGTTTTCATCCTTACCTTCGACAGTCATCCAGTCAGCTGGATGAACTCTATCGCAGCCGACTTGGATGAACTCTGTCACCAACCGACTGGATGACTTCCGCCAGTTCAGGAGGTTTAAGAGGCAAGGTTAGGGTTTCCTGTAATCATTCTACATTAGAGCAGGTAGAGTCAGAGAGGTCTGAGAGCTGTTAGAAACTGCTATACTATGGTTTTGGGGCTGTTTTGACCCATTTTATGCAGTTTTGACCTCTTTTTGCACTTACATTGTATATTTCCAGCAACTTATGAGTGTTTGGAGCACTTAGTTTAGTTCGGTTTTGTTGGGTTTTGATGGGATTGTGAAGGCTAGGGTTTAGTTGGTAAATCCTCCCTTTACCATTGGCGACCATGCTCTAGTTCGTACCATGTGATCTCCTACTTGTTGTAGGCTGTTCCACATACTTTAGAGGTCCTGAAGTACTGAAATCGGGTCTGTAGAGGTGCAGTAGTTACTGTCGAGAGTCTATAGGAGTGCTAAACTGGTGCCACTGAAATTTCGAAGTGCTGAACAGTCTTTGGTTGGTTGGGTGTCGTCACTGTAGTGGTAGATCGGGTCGGCAGGTGCTGTCGAGCCACTAACATGGGTCCAGGAATCAATTGGGAGGTGATATGTTGCAGTAGAGGGGGACAGTGAAACAAAGAAGTTTCAGGTGTTTTCATTGGTGGAAACACTGGTGCACCGATAGATGCAGTCCAACACGTGTCCAGGGAGCAGTAGCAGTAGATCGGCTCTGTTGCAGGCTGGTGGGCGTAGGTGCTGTGAAGATTGAGGGAGTAGATTTGCATGCAGTCGACTTGTATGAACAACGGGCTGTCACAACTCGGAAAAGGGGATAGGGCGACTAGAGGTCAGACTTGAACTTGCACTGTAAAAATGGGCGAAAGGTAAGTAACCCAAAATTCTAGGATTTCAAATTTCAAATCTCGGATCCAAAAATTTAGGATCTTAGAAATTTGAATTTTGAATTTGAGGACCTCAATTTGGGACCTCAATCGGCTCTCCGAACTTCCATTTGAGGATCTCGGTCGGCTGTGGGACGTCGTGTTAGGGACATTAGTTGACACTTGGGACCTGGACTCGAGGTTGGCACATGTTAGAATAGATTGATAATTTGAGTTGCTGAGTGCATTTGGGTAGAAGGAAAACTCTGTTTCAAGTACTGTCTGCACTGTTACCAGCAGCGTAAGTCTGTAATTACTAGACTGGATTTCCTAAGAGTCAGTACAGTTTGAAAAAGGGGATAGGAACTAATTAGGGGCAATTTTGTAGAACTGCCTTAATCTGTTCCTTGTTGTTAAAGATTAAAAATTAAAAAAACAAAAATTAAAAAAATAAAAATAAAAAATGTCTGTAAACACTAATTAGACCACACAGCCGACTGCTGGGTCGATGAGTACTACAGTTTAGGGACTACAAGAACGTAAGGGAAGGAGCCAAGTATTGGTAGCTGACTGATTGGATGAGGACAAGCAGAGCCGACCACAGCCGACAGAGAGTAATAGCCGGCAAGACTAGGAAGAACACACAGCCGACTGAACGCAGCCGACTGAACGCAGCCAACTGCACGCAGCCGGCTGATTACTACAACATCGTCAGTACCAGCCGTTTACACCCATGGAGGAAGGTGACTCAAACGATTTGCAAGCTGAGAGACAATCTATGGAGAGGTACAAACACTGGATGCAGCTTGAAGAGCAGACAGCAGAGCCGACTTCACCTGAGGTACGCAGCCGACTTAGCTCACATGGTAGTGCAGCTCAGCAGGACGGGGAACTTCTTGACATCGGGGTCAAAAATGCCATTTCATCATCAGATGGGAGGACAAAGGAGAGCCGATTTGAAGAGCGAAGGCAGTTTGAAAAAGGGGATAGACTGAATAGTCATCCTGATCAAGCCAACATCCCCTGGAGATATCAGGACAAGGGAAGGACTGTATCATTCAAAGGGGATTTCTCCACTTTAGTGGATGACTACAGTACCTTCAACGAAGAAGGACGCCAAACGCAGCAAACCTTTGCAGAGCCGACGTAGTGTCCAAGTCAAGCTACTGGCAGAGCTGACTCAGGAGCACAGCCGATGTAGTGGCCAAGTCGAGCTGCTGGCAGAGCCGACTTTGAGGTAGAGCCGACCCAGTGGCCAAGTCGGGATATTGGCAGAGCCGACTTGGAAATGGAGCCGACTTGTTTACCTAGCCGACCAAAATCTTTGGTGCGCGTGCCAACAACTCCAGAGACATTGCCAGCTGCATTCCCGAACTTAAGGCAGAAGTTGGAGGAAACGAAGAGTCGATCAGTTCAGGAGCAGCACCTTACTGACCAGACCAAAGGTGGCCCTAGTAAGAATGTTCACTTCTTAGACGAGTTCAGAGTTGAGACTGAGTAGGAGCAAGAAGAAGAAGACCGAAGGGTAGTTGAAGCATTCAAAAATGACCTGTTAGGTAAGCGAGAGTGGGCGCGACGACAGCAAACTGCACCGTCGGGAGTAGCATCGTCACCGCAGTGGCCGGTGGAGCAGCACCCGACACTACTGGAGACTCAGTTCAACCGTCGTGTTCGGAAGGCAGCGCAGCAGTTGCCACCAGAGCAGATGGCAACAGAGCAGTTGGCTGTACAACAGAGGGAACAAGAACAACTTGAACAGGAGAAGAAGCAACTTGCACAACTGCAAGACCAACTGAAGGAACAACAAAGGAGGCAAGAGCAGGGGCAGACTGAAGGGATCACTACAAGCCCCCGTATCTATTTACTCCCGCACCAGAGATATCGATGGACATGAGCGCATCTGGATCATTTCTTGCAGCGACTTCCTCGACCGCACATCGGCTTCTAAGATAAGTGGATCAACTTACAGGCAATGAGTACCAGTCTACGCACCCGCCTCAGTTAGCAGGATATCCCTGGGAATCAGCAGAGCCGACCTTTAGAGCTGCAGTCCTCGGAACTATCCACGTGGGCCAGCCTACAGTCACGCCACTGTTTGCTGCACCTGTTGGCTATAGTACCACCGTAGTTTCCGGAGGTTCACACGTTGCGCCATCTGTTTTGCACATCCGGGCGCATTATCCAGTGACACCAGTGGTGCATCCTTCGGTATTACCAGTCGGGCGCATAGCCAACTTATGATCAGCTCCTCCATAGCCACCTATTAGCACACATCAAAAACAATCACCGTACAGAGCCTACAAGGAGGGATGTGATCCTCATGCACATCTCATGTATTTTGACAAGTGCGCCTGGTTCAATGGTGAGACGGATGAAACGATCATCATCACAGTATTTGGAACCACCCTAGTAGACAAGGCCCAGTGCTGGTTTGATGATTGGCTGGACCATCTTCCATACGGAACTTGGGAGGAGGCTAAGGCGGCGTTTAAGTTGCGGTATAGAGAACAAGACTCAGATGAGCAGGTGTACATGACGATGCGGACTTTCAAACAGGGTGAAGGGGAGAAAGTCCAGGACTATTACGAGCGCTTCATGAAACTGGTCAAGTGTCTTCAAACTGAGGTGGGTGAAGGATTTAAATTGACGTATTTCAGGGCAGGACTGTTGGATTACTTGAAGGTGACGACCAACAGTTCTACAGCCAACACCTTGACGGAACTGAAGGAGTTAGCACGACGCTACGAGACCAACTGTACAGATGCTTCAGGGAAGAACGTGTACTTTCAGCCTAAGAGGAGAGAGCCGACCAATAGCCGGTTTACTACCACGCTAGTCCGGACAGTCGGAGCCGACACTGCCAACCAGAGATTTTGCATAGTGTGCAAGAAATTTGGACATGAGGATGGGTACTGCTTCTTCAATCTAGCCAACCTCAACAACCAACTTCCTCGAACAGAAGACAAACCGACGGTGGAAGTCAACGCCGTCTCCGCTCATGAACAGGCCAGCAGCTCTGGGAAGCTTGTCAATACCCGACCGGGGGATATTAGAATGGCGGTTCTAGCAGAAATGATGTCTGCTACCTCTGTTTGGGCACTGGTCATCAAATGCGTAACTGTCCATTACGATTGAAGTTTATGTAGTTACTGGCCTCTGAAAAACACTCTACTCATACTGTAGGTGTCAATAGTGTGGAGTTGCAGGAGGTAGAGGTTCCGGAGGTGGCAGTCACACTGACCGGAGCAGCCAGGGTGAAGGCTGGTCTACCCTCGGAAGATAAGGAAGTTAACGGGCCGGAACCAAGACAACCTAAACCAAAGGCTGATTGGGAGAAGAAGGAGAGTGTTCGGAAGAAGTTTATTTCATTCACAGCAAGGATAAACAGGGAGAATGAGCTGGCTTGTCAAGCTGAGCAGGAAATCCGGAAGTCGGCGAGAGCCGACTTGGCAGCCAATGCTCTTGCAAGACCAATTTTGGATGGTGACTGGGTTGGGTTTCCCGACTCTAACTGCTTACAGGACATCGCAAAGGAGGCGCTTGCAGCAACCACGGAGGATCGTACCCAACCTCAGCCTCAAACTTTGGTCCCGACAGTCAGCCGCCAGATTCTAGAAACACTAATTACAGTGTCGTTTGCAGAACTGCTGGCAATGGCTCCTAACCTTTCACGGTATCTAAAGGCTCAAGTGTTCCTGGACTGTAGAAGCAAGCCGACTGAGCCTGTAGACTTGGTCGAGCCGCCCCGACCAGCTGACTTTGCAGAGGCGAGTGCGTATGCCGACTCAATCGAGCCGCCTCCACCGACTGACCTTGCAGAGTCGACTTCAACAGAGCCGACTTCGACAGAGCCGACTTTGACAGAGCCGACTCTCGAAGCACAGAATTCAGGGGAGTCAATTCTGGACCAGCCAACTTTGGGGAAGTCAGTTCTGGACAAGCTCTGCAGACCCATTCCATGGAGTAACAGGTACCGATACAGGCGTTAGATGACGCCATTGGATTTGATGAGCACATCTTTGATGCAAGGACAACTTCACACTCACTAGAGGGCTCTCCAAACATTGGTTGACACTGTTGACGGTTGATTTAGCATGGCCGACAGATCCGTCCGCCAGAGTTTCTCTCAGCTACAACCAGGAAGCGACTTACGAGGCCAACTGGAGATGAGGAGTTGAAGAGCCACGACATCCAGCCACTAGAGCATGTCCACGCTGTTCTAGACAGTCGAGTCTCATTTGAGGAAAGTAGTTCCCTCAGCTGCTTTTGCGAGCCTACTTCCTTGCATAGCCGACTGCTAGAGCCTTCTTCAAGAGGCTCTCAGGCTGATCATCAGAGCTGCACTTCATCTGATTCCGCAGGTTCACCAAGCTTGGGGGATGATGAGTTACAGAGGCCTGACCCGACTTTTACACAGCCGACTTTTACACAGCCAACTGTCTCCAATTTCAGCACCGACCGAGGCCCAGCCGACTTCGCATCAGCCGACTGTCTGACTTCACACGTGACTACTTCGACTGTGCCTTTCATTTTTGTAGTTTCTTTGGGGCAAGCCTTTTTTGAGAATTTGATTAACTTATTTTTTTTCTCTAGGCTGGTTCTCATTTTTCCTCTCTTTTCCTGTGTACCTCCCGTTCTGGGGACAGAACTACCGGAAAAAGGGGATAATGTTAACCGGAGATTCCCCAATCTCCCTTTCCCTTAGTTCCCCTTAGTCTCTTTTCAGTTTTCATCCTTACCTTCGACAGTCATCCAGTCGACTGGATGAACTCTGTCACCAGCCGACTGGATGAACTCTGTCACCAATCGACTGGATGACTTCCGCCAGTTCAGGGGGTTTAAGAGGCAGGTGTAGGGTTTTGAGAGATCATTCTACACTAGAGCAGGTAGAGTCAGAGAGGTCTCTGAGCTGTTAGGGACTGTCGTACCATGTCTTGGGGCTGTTTTGACCCATTTTATGCAGTTTTGACCTCTTTTTGCACTTACATTGTATATTTCCAGCAACTTATGAGTGTTTGGAGCACTTAGTTTAGTTCGGTTTTGTTGGGTTTTGTTTAGTTTTGATGGGATTGTGAAGGCTAGGGTTTAGTTGGTAAATCCTCCCTTTACTAGAGGCCAAAGTGTGGAAAAGTATAAAAAATGGTGGTACCATGAGTCGACGTACTGTTGGAAGCAATATAAATATATGAACCACAACTGATGGTACCACTGTCCCATGTAAGGTGCCACCAACAATGTGTGTACATTTAAGGAGCCGCTAATAATGTGTGTATGTTTGAGGAACCGTCAACGACGATGTGACCACAACGATCAATGTTATGACCATGAGTGCATTTTAAATAGGGCGGAAATAGAGAGTGAGGAAGAAATGAGTGTGACACTGAATTCGAGGATTGGTGGAAACACCACTATTGATGGCTTGTTGGGATGTATTGTATGTCTGATTGCTTGCGAGTATTTGCTTCTACTGAGTTTGGAGGTAACGTGGTTGAGGCATATGCCAAGGTTTAGATCAAGGCAGTAATACAGTTTAGGATTCACAGTGATTTTTTTCCGCATTTTGTGATAAAGAATCGTAGGCCACTGTTGTCCGACTAGAAGGCCAAGAAATTCTGGGATAGTGGATGATTGGGAACGAGAATTCAGCTCAAACGGTGACATTGGTAGAAACCGAGGACCCTAGGACTCACGGAATATTATAAAGTAGCACAACTGCAGTAGGAAAGACACTCCTCATTTTGGTACGAGTCAGAGGGAAGTTACCATGCGTGCTGCGAGCGGCGAGCAGAAAATGGGGAGCACAGAATTTACCTTTATCAAAATTTTCAATACTAATAATACCCCTATAACCGCGGGAAAATACGGAAATTTGCCATTTTTTGTAGTTACTCTTTTTAGAAAAGATGTGTAATTCCGTGGATTTCTAGGTTAAAATCACTTCAGTTTATTATGTTTCTACGAAGAGTTACAAATTAGGGCTGATGTCATGATGACGTCATGCATAAATTTTGTTAGATTTGTCATGGGTTTAGTCAAGATACAATGAGCAGGTGTTGAGTTTTAGACCAAACAAATAATTCTTTCATAGGATTATGTAAATGCACAAGGAAAAAAACAAAAAATCACAGAACACAAAGGAGGCAAGGTTTGAAAACTTCCTGGAATATTTCAAAATTTGTGTATAATATCTTAACTGCTGAAACCATGATATACCTTGTTAGAGTCCTTGTCTTCATCGAAGATTACTCTCTCTTCCAAGGCAATGATGCTTCTTCATTTGAGTGATACAAGTAAGAGATTCTCATCATGAAACAGCACTTGGTAAGATGGGTTCCACTGAAGGAGGCCACTCTTGGTTTCTTGAGTTTGTTTCTAGGTGGCGTATTAGGATAGTGACACAGTCCTTGGCATTCTGTGCTGTATGCGAAGGTAGCGTAGGAGTTCGGGGGGGTCAATCTGCAAGCTTGCGTGGAACGTTTTAAGATTACAACAATTTACTGTGTTGCGCGATGGCGAAAGTGCGTAATGCAAGATCGAGGAGGACGAGAGCGGCTGTAGGTTTGGCCCGGAAGGCACCGGCGAGTTATCAGGAGCTGCGGCCTTGGCTGCTGGAGGTGGAGCGCGCCAGAGAACGAGGCATGGACCTGCCGCCGTTTAGGCACATCGGAAGCCTCCATGTTGGTGAAGGTGAATGGCATTGGACAGTGCTTTGTACCAATGAGCTTCTCCGTATCATGGAGCTGTCCCTAATCCCGTATCCCTTGCCATCGAACGTCGAAGAGAATCCAGTTGTTCAGCTGCCCGAAGTGATCATATCGGATGGCAAAACTTGCTGATTTGATATCGACAAGAGTTGAACTGTATATCCCCCGAAGGATTATTACTGTAAAGACTGGTGGCGTGTTCGAGTGCAACGGAGAAGTCCAGAGGAGTGTAGAGGAAAGAACGTGTCTTTCTGTATTTAGCGACGAGAGATATTCTTGCCAGACTTGGTGTCTGGGTTTCTCCGAAGAATAGGTGACCTTGGAATTATAAAAAAAGATTAGTGTTTGAAAACTTCTAAGTGTTTAGGGTTATGGGTCTCGACGGAGAACATATGATGTAAGTATTATGAAAACCAAAGATTAATATTTAAAGGAATTTCTAATAGTAATGGGGGTCTCAGAGTAATAGATGAGATGGTATCATGGGAGAGGTTGTCGTCCTCTGAAGATGAATTAAAGTATTCATATTTACAGACTATTTCTAAGAGTGTTCTGAGTATAATTTTAAAATGGAGGAATCAAAATAATATAAAATGGTCGACGTTTATTGTCTAATTAATATATTAAGACGTCTGTAACTAGTTAATTTCAAGGTTCCGTGCGCTGTAGTTTTGGACGCTTTGGTGGCTGATCTTCATCGTCAAGTTCTCTTGTCCGCTTCCGTATTCGAACCCAGTCAAATCGTTTTTCCCAGATTGATCCGGTTTCTCCACATCTAACTCGATCCAGCCAAATTCCTTCATTATCTGCTTTCCATGCGCAATCTATACACTCGATAGGCATCGAAACGTGGCTTTGCAGAGGAGGTGTCCATATTTTAATATCTCTACGATAAGCCATACTCCCTAGGTCTTTAAAATTGCATATCCAAGTCGAACCTAGTAAGTGCTCATCAGTGCGTCGATTTTAGGATATTCGAAAAAATCGTTCAGATATGTGTGCTCGAAGGCGTCCAGGAATTTTCACAGTGTTCCTTGTGCCATCCACAACTCCAAATGTAAGCATTAATTCATCATCCAAATCATTAAAAATAGAGATCCTGTACTCTGAGAGGAATTCGTGGTGGTCCTCGTCCTCCTTCCAATGTTGAAATAGCTTGTACTGATGTCTCCCGCTAAAAGGATGGAATTGAGAAACATACAAACCATCTCGTTCAATATTCCATCGGCACAAATATGTATCAGGGCTGGGACCTTGTTCACAGATTGGACAATTGTCATCGTTGAAATTTGCAGATTCGTGCCGCATAAGACGAGCATGTGGATGCTCCCAGATGCACATGTAATCTATCTCATATTTTATGGCACAATTCCATTCGCGGATTTCGTATTCAAAATCACAAAACAAATTATCTTCAAAATCGAGAAGACCGCGGCCAACTTTGACAGATGCATGAGGTTTGATTTGATCAAATACGACATTTTGCTTTTTTGGCACACCATGATCATAGACCTTTTCGAAGCAATCTAGCCATACCTTCTTGTGAATATTATTTGTAATTTCAATTGGTGACAATACATTATGTATAATTTCCTCATCAAATGATTGTACTTGTCAGAAAGTTGTCAGAATTAAGACATAGAATAGTGAAAAAACGCATTTAAGTCTATGACCTTCCATGCTATTAAGTAAATCTGAATTCTGATTGAATTGTAATAATTATTAGAAAAAATTTGAAGTTTACGAGGACAGCTATTTATTTCTTCAAATGTTCTGAAAAGGTGTTGTGAATTGTGCCTATCCATCAATATCACTTATGATGACTTTTCAGTAACAGTTATACTTTTGGAATATAGAAATAGTCATAGTACAGCAGTTACTTATTCGAAAGATTTCTGGAGCGAATACATAATTCATTTCTTATAAAAAATAGACGACGAGCTTGGTAGCTATGGACAATGAATTGAAACTTGAAGTTCTCTACTTAGTTAAAATAAAACTTGGAAGTCTGAGTTTGATACTTATTGCAGAGTTCTAGATTAGACTCAGATCAGATCGAATGAAAATCCCTAAAAACCTTATGAGACTTGGATGTGCATTCGTTCGTACTTAGGACATTGACTTCATTTTTTAAGGAAAGGGGAGCTAAAGTGTCGATGAGATAATGTAAGGAGATTTGCATGAGAAACATGGAAACTTAAGCACCTCGAAAGAGTTATAAGCACTTGCTAGGTTTTAAAACAAACGTACAAAGTAGAATCAAATATGTAATTCTTGTACCTACAATTAAAGTCTACATTTAGTTGTTACAGAAAACAGTCTTTTGGAATCATTGTCTCCTAAAATCCTCAATGTATTAGTGCTCGCATGTATGAAGGTTTTGCACAGGAAAAAAACCAAATACATAAAGGATTCAATGGACAATGCGGATACCAGAATCTTGTAGTGCTACGAAATTCAGGAAAGGAAATGAGAAAGCAGAACTATGGAATAAACTCATCCTCACTCTCTGAAGCACTGTTCAGAATGAAAGGGCAGAAACTAGGATTATATTTTCTGCAAGGACTAGATGAGGCACTCGAACTAGTGGAAGAAATCTGAGCTAATTCTTCTGCCAGGCCTTCGATGTAGCAAGGAAGTCCATCAGTTCTGCTTGGTGAGCGGTACTCTCTCCAAAGACGTCTCAGATTTAGAGTTCGACTGCAAAAACAAATTGAATGTTAGTTACCAAAAAAATTGTCAAGAAAATACTGAATAATAGTAAATAAAGAATGATGAATATGATAACGAACTTTCTCACATAAATCTACGGCATCCTCCTTTGGAAGGACTTTGTCATCCTCGGTAAGATCTGTAACTTCGGATGGCGCAACCGCATGAGGCACTGCCGCGGTCCTCTGAAGAGGCTCCAGAACCTCCTTGAAAATCTGCTTGTCCCCTTCAAGTGCCACAATCGCTCTCCTTGTTGCCTAGGCGGCCAATACAGCAGCCTTTGAAAGTACATTCGATGGAGTGTGAGATCACATAATACAGAGGGAGTCAGTAAAGGAAAACTAAAAATATGTAGAATAAACTTACCAGTTCCCGGGGAGAGGTCACAGATAATCCCATTTTCGGGAGTAAGTCCGCCAATAAGGAGCTCCATCAGGGCCTGAGACTTTTCTTTTGGACCTCTCCAAAGGAAGTCAGAATCCTTCCTCTTCAGCGCGGATTCTTCAGTCACGACATTAAAAAGAACATCATCCCTGGCAAGGTTGATCTTCGCAAATTGTGGCCTTGTGACAATGGTTAGGTCCTTCGGTTTCCTAGTTAGGGGCTTGGTGAAGCTGCGCAGTAACAAGACGGCCCTAAACATCAAAGTCTGCATTCACCACAAGGTTCTCAGTACACTTGCAATAGTAAAATAATGTAAATAAAATAAACATTGGATTGTGGTGAATTTGGAAGGAAATTCATACCAATCGTGAAGGGTCCAAAGGGTGTGTATGATGGAGAGAATTGACAATGATCCACTCTTTCTTCACGGCCAGGTTGTTATTTTTGAGGAAGCTTCCCAAAACCTTCGTGATGTGGCTGCTGTCTGGAATAAAAAAGAGAAGAGCCCCATCATCGTGAAGGAAGCCTCGAGAAAAACCAACAGTCAGCTTAATGTAATCCTGCACCAACTCATTCCATAGAGGGACATGCTCCGGGAATTCAGAGACTCTAGGGACATACAACCCGTCCGGAAAGTCCGCAATCACCAAGTCCACTGCGGGTTTCTGATCAACCAATCCTGAAAAGTACATCTGCCGACTTGCTCCCACCTGTTGGAAAAAAATGAGTTCAAACCCGAAATAATGCAAATTTGAAATCACTGGATTATCAACTTATGAACATAAAATAGAATGATAATTTAAAATCTTACCTTGGTCAGAAATGCGATCATAGCCTCAAAGGATGGTGGGTATTTGCCTCGTTTGGACTTGTAATCCACCATCATGTGAAAAGCCTCATCTAGGATGAGAAGCTTTGTCGGGTGTCGGGTAGAGGATGCTGCCGCCGACATGGTCTTCATGGCTGGTAGAGTAAACTGGGAGGGAGCATCCTTGGAAGCAGGTGCATGCTGGAGGCGCTTGTACTGTGGACGGGGAGGAGGAGAAGGATGGGGCTGAGTGACCCCGGGCTCGGTTTGTTGACCCTCGGTGCCTGCAGCGGTGTTTGCGGGAATGTCCTCCTCTACCTGCTCATCAACCGGGTCCTCTGCCTTCTGCTTTGCTCCCCTTCCTTTCCTCCCCCTGGAAGTCGCCTTTCCCTTTGGAGAGCCTGCTGCTGCTTGCTGGTCCGGGGAATCTGAGGGCGCCGCTGCTGGAATCTTCGCCAGAGCTGGCAGAAGGGAATCTCGAAGTGCCACATCAAAAGCCGGGCACTTCTTTGGGGGACAGTCCATGTACCACCCACATCTTTCATAGTGAACTGGCTCCCAAGCCCTAAGCATCGCACGCGTATACATACACTCCGAATTCCACGTATCAAGGTAGTTAGGAAAAAATTCCGGTACCTTGGAAATTGCCTTTCTCGGTAGGAGAACATACTTGAAGTACCTGTAGAGAACCCTGCGAACAGCTGGATAAAAATTTGGTTGTTGATCCGCAATCTTGTTCTTATGAACCTGGTCTCCTGTGAATTCTCTAAAGAAAGCAGAGTCCCAGAGCTGGCACCTCATGGCCTTAACATAGTCAAAAATATGCTGAACAAGATCCCCTTCGTCTAGCGTATAGTTAACCTCCACTCCCAAGTCCAAAAGAACTCCCTTCAAGAGCTCCTCGACCTCCACGGCTAACTGAAAAAAAGGGACAAACCGGAAAATCAATGAAAAGTATACTATGAGTTCATGAATCTAATTCATAGACAGTGCTATTTCCCGCACCCGCACAAGGCCCCCCTCTACGGCACCCGCATGAGCCTGAGGCTCATGCGGGTGGAGGAGCAGCAGAGAAACTCTGCTCCTCCTAAAAGGACTACCGTTAACGGCAGTCCTTTTGGGAGCAGCAGAATGACTCTGCTGCTCCCTCACCCGCATGAGCCTAAGGCTCATGCGGGGACTAAAGAGGGGCCTACCATGGCATTGCCGTTGACGGCAGTGCCAGTCGGTGGGACCTCGAGCACCCGCATGAGCCTAAGGCTCATGCGGGAAATGAACAGGGGCTATTTTTCTACGGCTGTGCCTGTGAGTTGAAGCTCCGGGTACATATGCAGGTGTAGGAAAGAGTTGAAGCTGCAATAGAGTAAATAAAAAACTTACTTGAGCCCACCAAGTGGCCTTATGAAGCCAAGGCGGAAATAACACGTCGGAGAAGTTTGGCTTGGGGAACTTGTAGGCATCCCGAATAGCTACAGTCGAATTCCACCTCTGGAGCCACTTGATCATCATCGGCGTGGGCATCGCGGATGTTGCCAACATCCACAGCTTCTCCTGCTGCATCTCAGGCTTGTCAAATTTCTCGTAATGTAATTTTACCTCCTCCAGAAATGCGGACGTGTGTTTTGGATCTGCAACCGGCAAGTACTTCCTTAACTCTGCGCTCAGCTTGTCCTCCGTCGCCTTCACAGCCTGAGCAACCCACTCATCGGTAGAGCGTTCGGTCCATTGCTCAGGGTCCGGGTACTTGATCTGAAATCTCTCCTGAGCAGCATGTGCGGCCTCTCCTAGCTCTTGCTGCACTCCAACAGAACTGTTAAAGCTATTCAAAATAATAAAACTCTTTGAGACAAAGCCGCGGCATAGAGGTCATACCTGGTAAAGCTCTGAGCATAATGCTTCGACGGAGAGTGTGTACCAAGTCCTTTTCCTCCCGGATTGTTTCTTCTTTGCAGCTTCCAGGACCGGCTGCGGTACTAGACCTTCAAAGTACGAGATTGGCTGAGGTGCTATGTTTTGGACGCGGTACAGTTTGTGGACAAGATTAGTCGACACATGCGATTTCTGATTCCTCCTGGACATTCAGAAAACCAAATTAATTAGCACTCCGAAATAAAGAGGACAAGATTTAATGAAGATGTATGATCAATTCTCCCTTACCAGTTTACTTCGTGTAACGCAGTCAAGGCGGAGGGGACGTCCCCTTTCGGATCGAGAATTACACTCTCCACCCTGTAATGCCAGTTAATGTCACCCGCATGATACTCCTCAATGATCGGCATCCAGGCCTGCAACCTATGGTTACCATCCCAGACATGGAACATCTTATTCGGAAACATCAGCAAATCATCATCAATGCGCAAGCTCTGCTCGAAGTCTTCATTAACCTCCCTCCATTCCTTGGACCAGGAGCTCTCGATAGCCGGGGTAACATCAGAAGTGTGCCCATGGTTGTCTTCAAGGGCAACATAAAAGTATCCATTACCCTCCATGTATCCATCCCTAACAAAATGGGGAGCAAGGTTGTTCACATCATTTTTCAAAAAAGGGTGAACAACTAGCAGTGACACCATACGACAAAGAGGTATAAATATTTGGTCCTTCGCCTTCAGCTGCCACTTCAGTTTCTCCAGGCGAGATGCAGTGTTCACGGATTCTTTGTTGACAAGATCATATAACTTCTGCTTCACCCTCGGTCTGATAAAGGAACTGAAACAAGAAAATCAAAAAAGCAGTAATCAGAAAATCAATAAGCATGCAATGCAAATTTAAGTATGCGACAAGGGTTACCGGAAAAACTATAAGGGCACTGCTAAGGCAGTGCCGTTAACGGCACTGCTTTTGCAGTGCCTTTCGTATCGCACACCATCACCTTCATTTGTTAACAGCACTGCTTCTGCAGCAACCTCTGGAAGTCTAAGAGCCCTCCTCATCGGAGCATTGATGGAGGAGAATGGCCGGTCTCCTCCGTCAATGCTCCGATGGAAGAGGCTGCTTGAACAAGTCTGAGCGCACCGAAAAAGCAGTGCCGTTAACGGCACTGCCTTTGCGGTGCGCTCTAAGTTGTTCAAGCAGCCTCTTCCTTCGAGTTAAATTGATACAAATTTACAAAAAAAACCGAATGCGCTTACCTTGAGGTAGTGCATCGGATGTGTCGCGGCTCTCCTCTTGGAGGTCCTCCGACGTCGGTGTGTTCTTGGGCTGGTCTTGGGTCTCCTCGACTCCATCAGACCGACCTGCGGAGTGAGCGCCGGAGTGGCTCGCCATATCCTACAAAATTCAGAGGGTTTAAGTCAGACATACAGCTCGATTGAAGGAATTACAAAAAAAAAAAAAAACCACTTAACACACAGGCCGATCGAAGGAGTTACCGAGACAAGAGGAGAGCGCTGCCAAGCCGAGGGCCGAGAGGAGAGAAAAGAGAGTTAGGTTATATGTCTGATGTAAGAAGAAGGGGTTGGGTCGAGAATTAGGGCACACGGTTTTTGCGAGCCTAGTTAAGTGATGGACATAATGAGAGGCTATGGACTGAAATTCGGCTACTGATTGCTACTTAGAGTATTGGGACTTAACGCTGATAATTGCAACCGGAAAGCTAAAGAGTTTGAAAATCCCGGGAAGTCTCTTATGAAAAACAATCACGGCATGAACTGTGAACGGACTTTCAAACGATCTCAAAATTAAATCATACCTTTGTTTCTTGGCCTCGCATTTGCTGGGAATCAGAACTCTTACTGTTTTCCTTCCTTCCTCGCCTTCCATACTGCTTTGGAGTATCTTCTGTGAGAGTACCTAGCGCTTCTTCCACCTCCGTTCCAAAATCTAAAACTTTCTATAATCCGGTAGTCTCTGAGCCCTCAGTCGTCATCTTTCTAGTTCTCATCATCCGACTATTCTTTAAAGCCTTTGCACTACTAAATAACAAACCTCTCCTTCTTCTCTTCTTCTTAGTCGGAGCCTGCATATCAAGACCCTAATCTGCAAAACATCCTGCCAGATTGCAAACGCTAACTTCGACATAAGGATGACTGAGACTCGGGAAGGAAGAGGGACAATAAGTTTTAGACATTCTTTTGCAAATTGCAAGAGGAGCCTCCAAAATTAAAACCAGTGTCCTTGAAGCCCGTGCACTCAGAAAATTTAATGCAGTACCATCATTATCATTAATGCAAAATCTGATACCAGGAGTTGATATTTACCTTTCAAATGACGGCTCAATCTAAATCAGTACAGATACCCATCAAAACGAATTAAGCCCACGATGAAGATTTTATTAATCCGTTAAATTTACATCTTTGCACCCACAACCTAATTGAAACTGACGGCTTCTTAATTCACTGACATCACTAATTCATTCCCCTTTACATCTAAACTGAAAGCATATTGTGCTAATGAACTAAGGAATGAATCCTGCACAACTAATAAGTAGAACACATGTAATGCACTAATCTTCTCAACCACTTTTCACTAATTCGTCTCGTCTCATTCCAATCTTCCAACACACTGCCGCGAATGGCGCATCTCCCTGCAGACAGAGTGTTAGGCATGGCCGTCCTCAGAGCTCATGGTGTTGGGATACCACTTACAGTGAGGGTAGATGAGGATGGCTTGGCAACTGTTACAGCGCAGCGCCTTAGCCTGAGGTTTCACTTCAGAGAGGAGAGTATTAGTTTAGATGAGGAGATTTATGATGATGAGACCAATGAGATCACACACACTCTGGATCACGTTTCAGAGAAAGACGATGACGATAACAGGTTGTGGAACCTGTATCCCGGTAGATACAGAGTTTATGGTCTTACAGAGTCCCAGATACAGGCGTCGACTGAGATTCTAACTCCTCGTCGATCATCCACTCTTCAGACTCCTCTGCCATGCGATGTAAAGGTCAAATTGGAGCCAGGACTAGATACTCCGGATGTACCTCCGGTCATCTCCCTTTCTTCAGACGAGGAGACAAGTCCGCTGAAAGCAGCACCTGTGGTTCCAAAACAATCTGTAGAATCTAGAATGCCATCGGATTTTCCTGTCAAGGGATCCAATAACTCTCAATCTCCAAAGGACGAGACTGCCAGTGTAGTCCCTCTCATTCGGAGTCTTGCGGAGAGACCAGGGAGGAGTAACATTCCGAAAAGAATAGATTTCTCCGTGGTGAGACACAAGAAGGTTGAGTACTTACCTGCTGTGTTCGACGACAGCATGATCTTTGAGCTCCCTCCTGTTGGTGATGGAGCCTCCAGGACGCAGGCAAAGGCAATGCAGGGAATGGACAAGCGTTACGATGGACATGTATGGACCAAGACAATCACAACCAACATCGCTAATGATTTCGGCCTCGCTTTCCACTACTCCAGCTGCGTTGGTTGGCTGTGCTGCAACAACCAGGACTGTGCATTCCTCAACCGTCGACCGCGAATTGTTGAGGTAAACGAGACCGAGTTCGACGGATGTACCCTGCAACCGTTTCAGGTAGCTCAGCCTCCACTAGCTGATTCATCAATTGTCTGCAAGGTATGTAAAGAGCCTCCTGTGGAGCGAAAGTTTATTGCTACATGTGGAGCGAAAGTTTATTACGTGATTGGGAAATCCAACCAGAGTAGGGCATGTATCCATATCGGAAAACATGATCACCCGGTGAAGGTTGGGGACTATAGGGATACAAAGGCAGAGATTGGAAGCCTAATTGAAGAGCAGGTGGAGATGATGTCTTCTAGAGCTACGAAGAGCGCTGTTGTCTTGGAGGCAAGTAAGGTTCTGATCGGCAGCTATCTTCTTCAGCCAGAGGACTCATTACCGAAGAAGCTGAGCATGGAGGAGCTTATCTCGGTCCTGGATTGCTGCAAAGACATGGCATCCCCGAATATCCGCAACAAAGTTATGACGTTTCGGCGACTCAGAAGGTACGGTGTTATGGACGCAATCACTAAACTCTGTGGAATCAGTCTGTGGGCGTTCGTCCAAGAGAACAAGTTTCCGGGTCAGGAGGCCGAACGGGAAAAAGTCTTTGTGTTCAAGATGTCCGAAGTTGGTCCCGGGAGTGGTGTCAACTTGGTATGTCGGATGCAAGCTGGCGGAGACCTTGAGAACGCATGGATTATGTTCGACCACGTGAAACGTGTGACAAAATGGTCAACCATGGCTTGCCATGTGTACGACGCCACGTACTGCCGAGTGATGGCAATCGCCAGCTGCGACATGCAATCCGAGGATACCGAAGCCCAGCTCGTCTTCTGGAAGAACCTGAATCTCGTCATGAACCGGAACGGCGTTGAAGCACCAAATTTCAAGGGCTTCATGGCGGACAATGCGCAGGCGAATTGGAATGCTGTGAGGATTATCTACGGCAATGGCAACAAAGAGGACCGAATGGAGGATCGTGAGAGGTCCTGCCTCTTCCATTGGACTAAGAGCATGCTGCAGTATACAGTGAAGTACTTCCCTGAAGAACTCCGAGTGCAGCACAAGAAGATGTGTAACGAGTACAAGGCAGCTCAGAGTTTGACAGAGGCGGACACTCTGTACCACGCGTTGCGAGCGTGGTGGGTATCGACCGGGTTTCTGGGCGAGGTGGCACTGACCAAACTGGATCGGTGGTTGGCTTATTGGCACCACCGCTACCGCCAGTGGGGAGGATTCATGTATGGGGTAAATTATCCCTAGAACTGTGATACGTTCCTTTCATTGCTTATCTTATCACCCTATTCAAAAGAACTTATTTCCATGGCTGCCTACGAAGGCCCTTTAGTGTCAACGAGGGCACTGTAAAACTAGTGCCGTTAACAGCATTGCATTTCCAGTGCCGTCGCCTTCGCTCGGGGGTCCCTCACAAAACCATCCTAGATGCTATCCTTTAGTTTCAACGAAGGCCGCCGAGTGTCAGCGAAGGCACTGCAAAAGGAGTGCCGTTAACGGCACTGCTTTTTCAATGCCTTAGTCTGCACTTGGGGGCCCCTCACGAAACTATCCTGGAATCTATACTTTAGTGTCAGCGTAGGCCGTCGAGTGTCACCGAAGGGGCTGCAAAAGGAGTGCCGTTAACGGCAGTGCTTTTGCAGTGCCCTCGTCTTCCCTGGAAGCCCTGACTTAACTATCTTTGAATCTAACTAATTCCTTTGTCTAAACTGCAGAAATTCACTGAAGAAGAACTTACAGAGATGCCCACCTGCAACCTCGCCGAAACCGTTCACAACAAGTGGCTCCAAGCTTCGGGGAACAACGGCAGCGATCTCTACGTTGCCACCGTCGACGATTATGTTCGGGCATTTCTACAGGTTGTTAACTATTACCAGTTTCTGAAGGGTGACTTGGGCGGAACAGGTCCATCGTAGAAAGATCTAAAGCTTAGGATGGCGAAGCGCAGAGCAAAAATTACACGAAATCCTGCGCTGCTCGAAGATCCCATGCTGGACATGCCTAGAGTTGATGAGTTTTGCACCCGTGAACCTGTCATGCCTGGAGCAGAAGTATTTGGATCACAGAAGCGGAAGGCCGACGTACCCATCGGAGCCGAGGAGGAGTCACATCGGCTCGACATGGTTAACTTTTCGCGTCCAAGAGGTCCCGGACGCGCCGTCAGACCCCACCTTGTGCAGATGCCCGTGATTGTGGAAGACGATTCTGAACATGACGCTGAGGTAGAAGGGGACCAATCACCCGCACCGAAAGCTCCTTCACCTTTAGCGTCACAGGAGAATGAAGCAGGCATACGTCATGTCAACGCGGTTGAAGAAACGAAGGTGAATGAGAGAGAGTGGCACATCTCCAGGCTTCCCAAAACTTCTGCTAAGTGCTGCTGGGCCCAGAGAGCTGTTACGAAAAAAAAATGTACTGAGAAAATAGTGAGGGGCCCAAACTTCACTGCTGCACTGACCTATACTGGAGTTTGGACTAACTATCGCAGGAACATAACTGAGAGGACGGAATTCTTCTTCTGCTCCGATGATATTGAGCGCTGCGTGAAAGGCCCTAAGCGCAAGTGGGTAGCACACTACTCAAAGGACCAGGAATTGCCCCACATTCCAGAGGTCTGGCCAGTGAAACTAGGTACTAACCTAAAACTCACAGAGATTCTTGCCCTCGAAGCAGCGGGCTTTCAACTTCCGCCGAAGAAGCCGGTCTCCCCAAGACGCCTCTTCTCCTCTGCCCCGCCCCCTGCAAATCTCAGTTCGGTGCCAGTCCCTGCAGACGCTGACCGCTACCCAGGCAAGAGAGACGGCAAGATGGTGAAGCGCACTGCCACTCGTCCCAATCCGGCGCAGCGACTCTCCATGGGCTCCTCCGAGTCACTCAAAGCGCGCCTCCGTTCCGTCACCATGATACCTGAGCCGGGCCACGGTTGCATCATTGGGCTGGATTCCGGCGTCGCTCCACACATCACACGGTACCAGATTACCATCAGCTCTTGCCCTAGCTGCACTTGCCCTGCATTTAGGAAGACGATGACTACTTTTCGAGGCAGGTTTCAGTTCACGTACTGTAAGCACATATATCACATCCTCTTGAAGGTCTGCAACCGTGATCCTGAAGCCTAGCTTTTCATCCATGCGCCTACCTTTAGTTTCAACGAAGTCAAGCTACTCCTAGAGAGTGGAATCCTCACTCACCTCTCGGCCAAAAGATAAGAGGCTGGAAACTTTGGATGACAGGCAGTCACATCGCGGACAGTAGTTAATGTGGATGCTTAGTCACTGGTGATTGAATTTTTCCTTGTACTGAGTCAGCAATACAATTTTTGTATTGCCTATTTCAATATAAAGGTTTTTTCAATCACATTTACTTCATTGTGTAAGGGTAGCATTTGCTTTGGACATCGGGCTTACTTACACTGTCTCACCTAACAGTTCAAGTATATTAGTGCCATCTTTACAAATTATTAGCCACTTTATTCTTTCAACTTACCGCATTTAGATATTCCCCTCGCATTTTCAGCGGATTTAGCAACCTCTGGCTGTACTACAGATCAAGCAACATTGACGTTCACTGTTTGTTCCACACTTCGAGATTGTCGTAAGTGAGGACGTTTTGACAATGGACGTGCTTCACTCTTTCTACGCAATGCTTCCCTAGAATAAGTCCCCGGTGGAATCTTCCCAACCTTGAAGTATGCATGATTTGAGAAGGGCTCGACCAGCTCCCTCTCAACTACTACAGTACAGGTTGGCTCCTCTACAACCTTTGGTCCCCCTATGAGGTCTAATCCTGCATTGACCGCAACGTTTCCTGAATGCCCTTCACTGCCACCTTCCGCCTCATCTTACCCCTCAACCTCCACACATGGTTGAAATGGGCCAACAACATCACCAAGTGAGACAGCAGTTTCTCCGACATCTTCCATACCCAAAAACACGCTCTACTTGGGAGTCGCTCCAAAAAGAGAATGCACAAAGAGGAAGAGACCTTCTACTGCCACTACCTAAATATCCATGAACTGAGACGTTGGCGCCTTTGAAACGGGGGCCGTATAATGATAAATGAATTTCATCCTTTCGAAGTTGGTCTGTCTAGGACCGTTAGCACTATTCAAATTGATTTGAAAACGGAACTAATAAATTAAAAATGGAGGGGGAGCAAGCTAAAGGCCTATGTTCAAAAGTTTTAGTTTCAAGTTTTTAAAAATTTAAATTAAATAAAAAAATAATATAAAAGATGTATTAATTCGAAGAAAATGACATAAAATTCAGTAATTTAATTAAGGACCTTACTAAATATAGGATTAGTACAGGAACAAAGCGGGAAGGTAGTACATTTTTATTATAAAAACCTTGTTCAGTCCACGGTTATAGGGTACGGAAAAATTCCTGAATCTATTAATATTCTGAGAATATTCTAAGAATATTCTCAGTATGTTCGAATATTCTAAATTTATATTCGAATTTCACTCAAAAAGTTACTTTTTAAAAGCTTTTTACTGCTCGCCGCTCTCCAAATCACCGCTCGCCGCTCGCAGCACGCATACAAGTCTCCCTCTGGCTTCTATAAAGACATTGTCTCTAAATCTCGAGTTCTTTCTTATTTTGTATTTTAAGCTTCTCTAGTTGCCTTCTTTCTATTTGCTTCTCAGCTAAAGTTTGGTTCATTGCTTGTTTCCAATCAGTGCTCGGTGTACCAGGAAGCCAAGTTAAGATTATGCCTTTTAAGGGAGCCCTTGATATTTTTGGAGTCGACCCCTAAAGGGAGCCTTTGATATTCTTGGCCTCGGCTAAACTTCTAGTACTCACTGACAGTAGCTATTCTGACCTCTGACTACCTTGCACACACTACCACACTCTCACCCCCTATTCCATACCTAGCCTTCCTTGATCACCCGTTTGTCCTTGCTCACACCTCCATCCTTGATCCTAGTGTAACGGCCACGTTTGGAGGTGGCATTGGTGATCCTTTATAACACACAATGAATAGGGAGAGTTGGTTCCAACAACGTATGAGAGGTTATCACGTGTAAGACTAAATCCAGGGAGACATGGAACATGGGCAAGAGAGGCTCACAGGCATGGAGGTGAGAGCATGAGGGGGTCCTACAAAGCTCACGTGATAGACTTTTGATTTAAATTTAATGGACGTATAAATGTTTGCAACAGGCACCTACTGGAAGCAGTGTTGGTAAGACATGCATATCACCGAGATCAAATGCTTCTAAATCCGGAGATTTGTCATGAACGGGTTTCATATAATTGTAAGTATACATGACTTTGTTGATGCCACCAAATTTGTATCCATTCATCATGGGTTCCTTTCAATTTCACATTACAAAGGCATTGCACTAATACTTAGTGATATGGTTTCTGGTGTTGTCTATTGGCAGCAGTTCCGTATTAGTCCTTCTTTGAAGACTCGGTGGACCTGCTCTCTATACTTGGAGTAATCGTTGTCATGCATAACAAAATTGGAGAAGCAACTCATAATGGAAGGGCCTACAACGAACTGCTTTAGAATGGAATTTTCTTCTCTAACCTTGTCTATGTGCTGCCTACACCAGGAGTTCTTTACATAGTAATAGAGCCGCTATTGTTGCCAGCATTGACTGCTCCCGACTGGACTCTCCTAGACATGCACACCAGCAAATTGTTCCGGCACAAGCTTCGGGCAGATTTTCAGGCTGTGAAAAAGCCCACCACTAGCAGTCGCATGGACCACCTCCAATGGTTCATGACATTGCATGTGTTTGTTGATCTTTTTGCGTGTGCAGAAGAGATGATCAGACACAAGTCTGCCCTCTATGTTGTCAACAGTCTCTTTGATGAGTTGTGGACGAACCTCATGGATGCAGGTTGGCATCAATAAACTGCCTTTGGTAAAGAGATTGTGAGGTGCACAATATTGATGTTGTGACTTTTGGCGAACGGAACTGTTGGTGGAAACTCTGTGTTGGCACAACGTATTGGCAACACTATTAGAAATGCATGAAACCTATGCCGTTAGAGTTTTATTTGGAGTTAAATTGTTGAAGGAATTCACTTTAGGCTTGCTGAGATGTGTTTTGTGCTATATCCTAAATACCACATAGGTTGTGCAACACTGTAAACCAACTTCAAATAGAACAAAGCACGGTTGGCACAAGATGGTGTGAGTTGGCAACAATTTGACAGGGTGCATGAGGAGGACACGGTATTGCTTCCGTGCTAGTTCGAAGGGGTGGCGATGGCACCGTTTCAAATGGGCCAATCATGATCGTTGTCACATATTTGCAGAGAGGTTGTTATCACCATAGGAGGTGTGGTTCTAGAAGATTTCCGCTTCAGAGTCCAACAAGGAGGATTTCCGGACGTGTATGTGAACCGCAAACATGAGGAATCCAACTTGGTACAACATGTCCTCCCTCCGTAGACCTTTGGAATTAGTAGCAGCTTTTACC
This sequence comes from Ceratodon purpureus, assembly GCA_014871385.1. NCBI lineage: Eukaryota > Viridiplantae > Streptophyta > Bryopsida > Pseudoditrichales > Ditrichaceae > Ceratodon > Ceratodon purpureus. The sequence continues at coordinate 27,846,098 of CM026426.1, forward strand.
TAGCTAGAAGTTGAAAACAGTGAATCATCAAGAGTTCTATATGTTGGGAACATTGCTATGTAATGGTGGGGGGGAAGCACAATAAAGTGGACCATAAAAGTGCTTATCTTTTCCCCAATTCAGCCCCTTCCATAAACACTAGAGAAAGTGGGATCTCCGTTACATCGATGCAAAATTAAGTTTGGGATACAGAAAGAAGACTTGATCTTCTTCAACTTCCTAAAGTTACGGGAAAAGAAATTGAGTTTACAATGGAAAACGGAGACGTCGAAGTCAGGCAAAGTGAATGCAGTCATTTGGAAAAGTGAACATAACAGTTTAGGGTTTTGTACATCATCACTTTTAATTTCGCAGTGCCCTCTGTATTTTTAAGAGGTACTCTGAAATAGTCAATTCATATACTCATTAAGTAGTTTAGGGTTCCAAAAGTATCGCAAGGATGTTTTCTAAGTGGGTCACTTCCGCGGTACTTTTTGTGTGTTTTTTTTCACCGAACATTGTTTTTTAAATTGAAAAAAACATCCTTTAAAGACAATAGAGGGCAATATATAAAGAAATTAAGACTTTGGAAAAGTTCATTTTCATGATTCAAAACTAGTGGTCAAATTTAGTTCATTTTCAATTGAGGATGTTCTTTTTATGAAGATGCGTGTAAGATACCTTATAACACCCTAGAAAGTGACTAAAATGCTCAAAAACTATACCAAGGGTGGAACAAACAAGCAGAAGAGAAAAGGAAGACGTGTTGGCAACAAAATTTTGGTGGCACCATGGATAAGGTTTGTTTAATTGAGGAATTGGTTTAGCACCTGCATCTAACCCATTGTTTCCAACAAGCGCCTTCGGCTTAATTGAAGCTTGAGCTACTTTTTCTGCGTTGCACTGCTCGTGGAGGTCTGCGAGTTCTTCCTCCACCTTCTTATACTTCTTTGCAGCCACGTCCGCATCCGCCTTTACAGAAGTCAGGTCCATATGAGCCGTCTCCCACTCTTTGTTGTTTGCCTAAATTTTGCCCCTAACCTTACGCACTTCCTTGTCTCCACATCTCCGGCTTGCTGTAGCTCCTTGCTCTTGTTGCGCAAGTCTCTTGCATGTTGTTGGAGGTGTTAATCTTTTGCCTCAAACTCAAAAATCCTCCTTTCCAATTTTAACAATGCTTGCATCCTAGTTTAAAAGCCTTTGCTTGAATCTTGAATCTCCTCAGTCTTTCGCTCCACCTCCTTCAGCAACTCTTTGAGATTGTCGGTTGTACTGCCCTTCGTGTTGCCACCAATATGTTGTTGGTGCGGTTCCGTCATGTTGCCAACTACAGCCAACCCTCCACCATCACCCCCTGTGTTGCATCTGAAATCTTTCAGGAACATTGCCACCTCCATCAAAATGCGTGCGAGCTGATATCAGAGAGCTGGAGGTCTCAAAGTCAAAAAAATTTGCAGAGTGTGGGAAAAATGTTCCTCAAGCAACTGAGCTGTTGCTCTTGTCCAATTGACTCGATTGCCTTCCTTGAAATGGTCGATGCATGTTCGCAAGTAGGGCTGGTTGTATGCCTTGATGTCCGGACCTTTGCCATACACTTCCATGTAGAGTTGATTGTTCTTCTTCAAGGCTACTCCATTGTAGCATTGCTTGAAGTAGTGTCGATTTCTGTTGACACCATCGCTAGGTGGCTACACCTAATCATACCAAGACTTCGGAACTATGGCTTCAGTCACCTTGTTGGACAAGGGGTCCTTTGTCGCTGAGGCCAAACGCCTCCACAAAAAACCTAGGCGGATACTTGGCGTTGTCCCTCCCTAGCACCAACGATGCCAGCGCTTGGAGGCGCTCACACAGCTTTGGCGGAATCCCGAAGGGAGTCTCTCATTCGAAGCTTGTAATTCCCTTTTGTCCTCAATACGTCTTCATCTTTGTAAACGCTCCAGCTCTTCCTTGGCCACGGGTTTCTTTTTCACAAGGCCTCTGGATTGCCGCCTTCTCTCAAGCAATCCCATGTTGGAAACAAGCTGGATACAGAGAAATGGAAGGATAGTTAGAAAAAAGAAGAGGTGCAAAATCAATGACGAGCAAGAGAAAAGGTAGACACCGCAATGGAGAGCAAGAGATAGGGGAAAAAGAGACAAACTAAAGTAAGGAAAGTGGGAAAGCTTCATTTGCCAACAAGCTTTGTGTGGAAACAAGCACGAGGGAAGTGGACAATATTGGGACAAGTGTGGAAGGAGGTGGAAATAGTAGAAAAGTACTAGAACGGCATGGATTAAATGCGATTGGTTGTTTAACATAATGGTGGTGGCAACAAAGGCTTACTATATTAATCAAGTAAGGCCACCTCATGAAAACATAATGATGGAATATTATCGATATGTAATTTATTGAGGATCACCTCAAGCCGTTGCAACTATAAAAAATACTTCAAGAAATGGTGTGAATTTAATTGCATCCTTATGTGATTGATTAAGATCATCTAATTAATTTTAGATGGATGTTGATTGACTGCAACTTAGAATGAATGCAAGTTGAATAAATGAATGAATGCAAGTTGAATAAATGAATGAATGCAAGTTGAATAAATGAATAGATGCGAGTTAGATGAGTGCAAGTTAGAAACGATGTTATGCATTTCTCACATCAGTAATGATATTTAGAACTGGAAGGGAGCTCCATGGCTGAATTTTGCCTCGTTGGCATCGACGTGTTGACGTGTCGACGGTGTTCGGTGAATGCCAATGGAATGATTACAAGATTACAAAATGTGAACAATGATTAATCCAAAATGATTACAAGATTTTTTGGTTAGTTGTAGGTTATTGACTAGCCCAGGAAAGATTCAATCAATTCTTTGGAAATTTGGATTCACGATGGCAACAAGGCCTGCACAAAGCATTTAATTGATTTTGTAAGTTTCATTAGACGCACGCTATGCCAAGGTCATCAATTGAGGTTCTAAAAAGGTAGAGTTGCCCATAAGAAGCTCGTTTCTAGGGTAGAGGTGTCTTGGAGACACTAACATTGAATTGTGGATTGATGGAGGCATTTACCTTGTTAACTCAGGAACAAGGAAATCACCTCCACTCAAAACGCTTAAAGAGTTCCTTGAATTCATATGCTATGGTGAGCAGGGGCTCTAAGGATATACATACAGGCTGATGTATCATTCTGTAGATGGCCTTGCACCGCATGTGAAGGACATGGAGATGCAATGCAGAGAGTTGAGTGAAGAAGTGCTTTTGCTTAGAGGCGGAGCTGTCGCCAACAACTCAAGGGTGGCTCAAGAAATCTAAATGAAGAGAATGCATTGCGTTGATCTAGAGAAGACATACACGGATTTGCGGTTCAATTACAAGCTGTTCGCAATATCCATGTCCAAAGGGTGGAGCAATTGGAGTGCCATGTGCAAAGTCTCCAAGGAGACGTTGAGCGCTGCCAGCGGAGGGCCAACTTCGAAAAGGAGACCCCCATAGGCATTCAACGTAGGGCTCAGGCTCTTAGAGGGATTCACCACGTGATACGTGGATTAGGTGGAACAAAAGCAAGAGTAAAGCTCTGCTGCAACCAGATGTTGTGTAGAGTGCTGTCAAAAGAAACCGGGTGGAGCGACAACATCAACGTATGTGGGGGGATAAAGAGTCTCAAGATAGAACCGCTATAGCACTAGCTCGGACTCTGTCAAAGCATGAAGGTGTAGCCCTCGATTCTCAGCCTTCTATGGCACATATTAAGGCGAAGATTGCCAGCAATGTGTTCAAATTGATTGATAAGAGTATAGGACCAGACACAATTCTAATTGTTTGCGACATCGAAGGGATGTCACATTGGAGATACGATGCTATGTACAAAGTTGTGAAGGCTCCCATTGCTCATTTTAACAAAAGAGTGAACACTAGACTTATACCGAGCCTTATCATGTACAACTCCTTCGGCAAGAGTTGAATGCCAACTTGCCAGAGTATATTGGTGAATACTACCATGGTGAAGGTTGATTAACACTGCTAGCAACTTCCAAGGGAAAAAGATACCCAAGTATATGGTTGAAGAAGTCGTCTTGACCATAAAGATTTCCCTTTTTGCAAACCTTGAGGTTGTCTAAAGAAGCTTGGTGATCTTAGGTGGAATCACGGAAGTAGGTGTGTTTCTTCCATTGGTTATGTAAGCACCTCAGTTTGCTCTTTTCAATATTTGTTGTCAGCAAATCCAAGTTTTGAGCTATACTGCACTGTGCCCTGACAACCACTTGCAATGTTTACACAAAGTGGAGAAGGGCACCGCTGATATTTGTCATGAGATTGGACAAGCCTGAGATTGTGAAAGGCAAGAAATTTGAACGTGTCAGCATCACGTTAATGAATAGGGCACTTGACACAAACATTTAGAAGGACCATGCCCTGTTTTTCTCAGTCCAGTCGAAGCAAGAAATTTGGCCAATTGCAACCTTTCAAGTGGAAAAGGAGTCAAACAAAGTTCTCTCTTGGATATTTGGGAAATCCAAGTTCCCAGCTGTGATAACAGCACAATTCAATGCCAAGAAACTTCAAGACTCTGAAGTTGGTAAATTCCATGTGGAGTGGCACCTTGCCGTGGATATGAAGACGATCAAGTGTACAGGCTTCAATGCGGGCCTTCATGTGCAATGAATTGCATACATAGCGAACAAAAGAGGGTTAGGCCTACGGTGGAGACATGAAGTTAGGCAAATGCTGCCATCAGGAAACGTGCTAAACGCAACTAGGTGGAAGGATTGTTTGCCAACACTATGGCGGTAGAACCTTATATCATGAGTGCACATACAAGGTGGAGGCCTATCTTGCCAATTCCATTGTATAGAGTGCACATTTGTACAGTGCATGCCCATGTTCAATTAACAGAGAAAATTGTACATTAGCATATCATTTTGTCTGGAACAGACAGGATCAAAGACTTAGGGCTACAACAATAGAGCAAATGGAGAAGCCCTTGTTAGCAATCGGGGCTCATGGTGGCAACATGGAGATTATGAAGGATACAAAACTCAGTGGCAGCACCGGGAATGTGCCACAGAAACCATCTTTCAATGGCGTAGTTGCCGGTAGATTTTTCAGACCATGCATTTGGTCTGGCAACGAGAAGGTTTGAAAGACATATGTCAAGCCAAGATTGATACTACACGCGATGGTGCAGACTAGAGGGCGAAGGCTACAGTCTGCACCACCGCGCCCTCTAGTCACGTTGCAAGCCTTTGAAGAGGTTTTACCACACTTCAGCGGATTCGTGTTGGCAGTAGAACAACGACTCGAGTCAACGGGAAGATCAAAATGTGGAGAAGGACATTGTGAAAGGCCTTTGGAGAGGAGCATGTTTCCCATTACGTGGTGAGTTCTATATTGTTTTTGAGGTTATTTAGGGACTAAGGTCAAAGGTTACTTTCTTCAATTTGTCAACCAGTTTTAACATTGTTCTGGTTGTTGACGGCATGTACTTGTGAGGCGGGCGAGTTGGTTTGTGGAGGAATATGGTAGCGTGTCCAACTAGAGTTGCCAGGGTATGGAGAAATTTCATCATCAAGCGAGGGTACCAAATCAGATGCATACAACTCATGGTAGTGGCAAAGAGCACATGAGTGTTATTTTGCAACAATTCCACAATTTGTACCGAAATATACATCATCGGTATAACAAGAATCTATAGTGCTCCAAAGTTCTCCATAGTCTAGTTGATGAAGCAAGGCTGGCAGTTGCAAGTAGAAAACGTGAGCAGTGGCAAATATCAAATGTTGTCAGGGCGTTGGAGACTAGGCAATGTAGGCAACTGCGTGTTGGCAACGCTTGGGTGTGTGATGTCTCCGTGAGAGGTGATGGGTGCGACGATGATAAATGTTCAATTTCTGCCAACAAAGAGGACCCTAAGGAGGCTAGCAACAATGTGAATCCTGAGGAAGGTAGCAACTTCATCCACAATGAGGACGTTGGCAAGAACATGGACAGTGATGATGCTGCCAACATCTGTGTGTGAATTGAGTGCAATGCATTCTAAACTCATTATATAGACATATAGAATATGTCTGCCAACAATGTTTTCATTTAGATAGGGTAGACCATGGTTTTTCCCAAAACATGTTTTTTGGGTTTATTCTTCAATACTAATCTACAAATACAGTTACCATATTTCTCGGATTATTTTGGTACTTCACTAAAGTAGCTAATCCAAGCAAAAAATTAATCTCCAAAATGAGGGATTCAATCAATGTGTCCTAGTAATCATGACTACTAGTCACCCTAAAATTAAAAATTTAATTTGTGACAAGATTTAATGCACCCACATCAATGTTTGGAATTGAGCTTTAAGGCCATGGCAATTATATGCATGGAATGGGAATGAAGGACTTTGTAAGCTTCCCACCAACTCTTTATCCTCTTTTTAATGCATAATTCAAGAGTCTCGACCCCCTACTACATACCTTCATCTTCTTCAAGTACGCTCGGCCTTGTTTCCATACAGCACAACTGGTTGATTTTAGATTCTTTTGTGCGCCCCTCTCTTTTGCGGCTGTCTTCTTGCTGCCAGCAAACACCCTCACGATTGCACTAACAGACCAATATTCAAGCAAGTGAGAAGGAGGAGGTCGTGTGGGCAACGTCACAATTACGCACCTTCATTGTGCCATTGACGAGCGCGACAAACGCAGAAGTGTAGGGCCGCAGCACTAGGAGCAATAGTGCGTTGTGAAGATTGTAGAGTGGGGGCAGCTGCAGCGTCAACAAATGGGCTCACATGGAGCGTGAGGAGCGGGCGCATAGTTACGCGCGGCAGGAGGAGCACTGAATGAATTTGATTGAAAATTTGGAAGAGCATGTCCATGTAGCTGATTTGACACTTGCAACATGATTTTGGATGAAGTTCTTGTTTTTGCATTGCCAACAAGTTGATCGCAAATTGTTAGCGTGTTGACACCTCAGACTTTCTTAAGTTGAACCAAATTTAATTTGCAAACATGGATTGTAAAGAAAGTGATTCCTTAAATTCAAGTGAATGATTTTTTTATTGCAATCCTTATCCAATGTTTGAACCTCATTCAACCACATCCATGAAGGTGAATTGACATTTACAACATGCTTTTGTAAGGATTTGTTGTTTTCATAATCAATGAAAGCAAAAGAATAGAGAATCCTCCAAATTCCCATATATTATAGTTTGGGGGTGCACCATGGACAAATCGAGTGAAAAATTGTCAATAGAGCAAGTTCTACACAAAGTGCAGAATGATAAGCGCAACCCCCACTTGAACTCACTAAAGAGTTTGTAAACCATCTGATGAATTCTCGCATATTGAAATTACTAATTTTGAAATCTCTTATCCTACAGCTCTACAATCTTGATCCTTTTTGGAACGGTGATCTCAGCAGCTATAAGGTCTCTCATAACATTAGTTGATCCGCACCTAATAAACAGTCTTAGTTTTTTTTTGCTAAAAGCAAAGAGGCCAACCATGTCTACCAAAAACAAATGAATTAGTTTTAGTTGCTGCCAGCAGAATTACAACCATGTCTAAACCAAAAACAAATCCTCTTTTTTTCGAAACAAAACAGCAAGGAGTCCTACCATGTGCATCAAACCATACCCGGTTTTGTACTGTTTGGTGGTAGCAATGAGGAGAACCTTGTGTATGAAAAATTTACGGAAGGGTGACCGAATTTTAGGTAAACGGCAAGCTGAATTTTGTTAGGACTCGTACCTTTTTCTCCCAAACACCGGTGGCATCTACCACAACCATGTTGTACTCTTTGGGTATGTCATCTCCAAGCGTCATTGCAATTTCGTGCTACATGTGAGATACTAGCCATGCCTTGCCAACTTTGAATGGTTGCAGCGTGTTCTTGCTAAACACACAGCACAATTCTAACATCTCCACGTTCCGTAGGTGATCAATCGCATATCACTTATTGTTGGAAGCTCCTTTATACCATGTATACATGAACCTGGTGTACAATGTCTGCCTTCCCACATGATAGCAGAAGATAATGCTACACCTATTGGCAATGCACTTGATGGCATCTTGGCTAATGTGGAACTTCTCGTTCCACCCAAGGTTCATGAGACTAATTAGCAAAGGGGTGAAAGTACACTAGACCCATGTCACTTTTGGCAAAAACTTGTTGTACCAGTTGTACTCCAAAGTACTATATTCTGTCGTGAGTACTAATTCGCAGTCACCATTGGCCGTCGGATGAAGGGATAGGGTTGATGGCCCGAGCACCGTCTGATCTTGCTCCGCCAATGGGACGACGTATGTGTCACGTGGACTGACTGCCTGCCAGCATCGTGTGCGGGATCCATGGGAAAAGGGGACGATGCCAAGCTGGCTGATTTGAATTAGGCTGCAGCATCCAATGTGAACAACATTGTAATGTGGATCTTTTCTTGGGACCAGGGATTGTGATGTGGAACTTTGTATCTTATATTTTTGATGTGCCGAGAGCTATGGTTAAGTAGAATTTATGCCTCTTTTGGATGAATATTACATGAGAAATATTGAGATACACTGTGGTGTGCTAATGTGATGACAATTTGTATGTAATTTGAATTTCAGTGTCCATATTGAACTTGTAGATTTTGTGCGTAGGGTTTAGAGTCTTCCTTGTTCATTAATTATATGTAGGGTACATTTGTGATATAAGACATGGTATTAGGATACATTAATACTACGTATGTTTGTCATGGTATGCATTAGGAGTTTCTTGTAGGCTTAATAGTGCACACCTTGACATTTTACAAGCAAAAGAACTATAAATTCAAATACAGTAAATTATCATGAACATTTTAAAGTTAATAAGTATCTCATAACTAATTAAGTAGTTATTGAATCCTATATCTAAAATTGAATTATTATTATCCTTAATGATGATTTATAAGTTTAGCGCTTTTTTCCTTTTAGTGCTTTCTTTTTTTTCATCTTTATTTAACTATTTATTTATTGATCCTGTATTGCTAAATATTCTTATCCTAGACCTATACCATCTTCCTAAATCTATCATTCTCTCACCTTCTGAGTTCTCCATAATCTCATTTGCATTTTTGTTTTTTTTTATTTTTTATTATTAATTTTTTTTATTGTTGATTTTTTTGTTTAATCCAAATCTAATCTTTTGATCTTCAATATTCATTTTCTTCTCCTTCATCCATTTTTTAATTTTTGTTGAATTATCTTTATTTATTTATTTATTTATTTGCCCTTTATTGTTCCATCTTTTTCTCTCTCACCTTTACTGTCTTCCTACATCTATCACTTAATCACCTTCTGAGTCCTCTATATTTTCATTTGCAATTTTTTTTTTTTTTTTTTTTTTTTTTTTTTTCCTATACTGGTTTTTGGTTATTTTTTCCAAATTTTAATCTATTGATCTTCAATAGTCATTTTTTTCTTCTTCATCCATTCATTCATTTTTTTGGGTTATTGTCTTCATTTATATATTTATTTATTTGTCTTTCATTGTTCAGTATTTTTTTAGACATCCTATACCATCTTCCTACATCTATCATTTACTCACGTTGTGAGTTATCTATAATTTTTATTTTTATTATATTTTTATTGTTTTTCTTGTTTATTGGTTTGTTTTTTTTCTTCTTCATCCATCCATTCATTATTTTTTTTGGTACTATCTTTATTTATGTACTTATTAAATTATCCTTTATTGTTCAATCTTTTTCTAGACATCCTATACCATCGTCCTAGACAACTATTATTTGACTCTTTTTCCCCTTCATGTTTTTTTATTTTATCTTTTTTTTTTTTTTTTTTTTTTTTTTTTTTTTTTCTTTAAAAGTTTGAATCAATTTATTCATTTTTATCTTTCCTCTTCTTCATGCATTCATTATATTTTATTTGCACCTTCCCAAATTTGCCATTTTTGTACCTTGTGCATTATCCACTTCTCTTATATTTTCTTGTTTTCCTTCTATTTTTATATTTTTTAATTCTTAAAAAATTTAATCTACCTTATAAATTTTTCTCTTCCAATACCCAATAATATATTTATGTATATTTTTAAATCCGTCAATGTTCAATGGTTCTAGAATACTTTATCCATCTTCTTAGATCTAAGTTTTTTAAAATAAAAATAGCCCCGTATGTACATGACCGATATCCTCATTGTGGAGATTAATGAGTTATTCATTTCAGTTTGTGATACAAGGGGTCATTTCTAGTGGTAACCGGTGGTCAACAGTTGCTGCATTCGCTGTGAACGCAGGAAACCGGTGACCGCAAGTACCTTGGAGGGATGACCGGTGACCGCAGGTCGTCGTCTCGCACCTCACTTTGGCGGGGGGTTACTGATGTTGGGTTTTGAATCACTTGTGTCCCGTGCGTTGCTCCGTCCGTTGTGGACGTCGTTAGAGAAGGTTTACCGTGAGCAACATTGGCGGAGTGTGTTAGTTAGAGCGAGTGTTGGGTTTAGGGCTAGGAGATAGCAGCAGGGGTATGAAGTAGAGTGATTGAGGTGTTAGGCTTTACTGGCGCCATGGAGGAGAGCTTGACGGCGCGGACACCGTCGGCTGGGACTGGTAGAAGATCATTGCTGCAGTCGAAGTCTGGGGTTTTGAGCAGGAGAGAGGAGTCTGCGACGGAGGCTTTGAGCGACGAGGAAGGGGGCAACGAGGAGCTCGTCCGCGTCGATGAGGCGGTTCCAGCGTCCAATCGGAAGAAGGCTGGGAGATCCGTGAAGAAGATACAGTCAGTGGAGGACGTTGAGGCAGAAATCTGGCGTTTGAAGGCGCCACCTCGCGTTCTGAGTAGAGAGGACTTTCACAGGGAGTACAACCTTCCTCTAGAAGGTGACAACCCTCATCGATTTCGGAAGAATACAGTGCGCGCCGATTCGGTGAAGAAGTTGTTTGGAGGTCGATACGGAGATGGGGGCTGCGCCGGTTTCTGTTGGCTCAATTGCAAAGTTCCAGAGGTCATGGCGCGGGTGAAATTCTTACACCCTATCTTGTACCAGCATGGACCCGGAGAGATCCCGAACAATGTCAAGGTGAAGTTTGCAGAGGGTGTGACGTTTGAGTATGAGGAAGGCGCTGGGTTCGTGGATTGGTGCGCATTCGGTGCTGAGACAAACGAGCGCCAGCGGTCCCGGTACAAGCAGGATCTGGCCAAGCTATTGGCGTTGAGGAAGACTTTCGAGGGAAAGGATCCTATCGATGTGCGAGGAAAAGATTTGCGGAGCATCAAGGTGGAGCCCGGGACGGAAGGGGATGGTGGAGGAGGAACCTTCGACAATGGAAGAAAGCCGCTGCATGTGAAGAAGGAGGGAGCGGAAGGGGGTTTGGGGTCTTGCCTTGGAGAGACTGGGGATTGTGATGGGAACTTTGAGAGTGGGATGGGGTCTGGCGTGTGTGTGCAGGGAAGTGTCCAGGATCGGAGTGAAGGATTGGTGGGCTGGAGGCAGGGTTGTTCATGGGACATAAGGACCGGTCCGTCCGTCCGGTCCGCTCGTCCGTCCGTTAAGGGTCAGGGGAGGTCCGTTTGACCAAGACTTACGGTTGACCATCCAAATGGTGAAATGGGAGTTACCTTGGCCACCTAGGATGCCACGCGTCTGACATGTCACCAAATATTCCACATATAGAGTTGACACGAGGGATGACATGGCTAAGAGGAAGGGCACCAACGCCTTGGGGGAGGGGGGCGCCAGCATCTTGGAGGGGGGGGGGGGGGCGAGAGCTTCTTAGGGTGGGGGGGGGGGGAGGGGGGGGCGCGAGCTTCTAAGCGGAGAGGGGGCAGCGCTTCTAGGGGGGGGGGGCGCGAGCTTCTAGGGGGGGGGCGCGAGCTTCTGAGGAGGGGGGGGGGGGCGCGAGCTTCTGAGGGGGGGGGCGCGAGCTTCTAGGGGGGGGGGGCGTGAGCTTCTGGGGGGGGGGGGGGGGGGCAAGTGCTTCTAGGAGGGGGGGAGGCAAGTGCTTCTAGGAGGGGGGGCAAGTGCTTCTAGGAGGGGGGGAGGCAAGTGCTTCTAGAAGGGGGGCCCAGAGCTTCCAGGAGGGGGGGCGCGAGGTTATGGGTTTAGGGTGATTCTGGAGAACGGGGCATACAATTGATATTTTATTTTTTCCGTTCCATTACAAAAATAACAATAAAATTTTATTCTCCACAAGAGTATATAGCCGTCAAAAAAAGATTTATTACGATTTTGCAAACGTGTAAACAAAGCCATATAAGCAATCAAAATGTTACATATGCAATTCACTATGGTACTACAATGTGCCTCTAAAACAACTATCAGGAGCTTTGAAGTTGTAAGGGGGACTCATAAAATCATCCACAACTCTTGCAAGTGATAGCCTCATCCTGGGGTCTTCGTTAAGCAAGCCATTCAATTTCGTTGAGAATGCAATCATTGACATTGTATCCTTGAAGAGGTACGGGCATTGTTCGTCCCTCCATATCATCTTTGCCAAATAGCCTACCGAAAATGCATTAGATTGCTCCATCCTGGAACTCTAAATTTTATATTATAATCCCCTTTCTCTTCCAATATTAATGTTTCATCTCTTAATGTTTTGTGCATACTTCCCTCTGTAATGATTCATTTATTTATTTCTCTTCCAACCTTGTTCCACTCTATACTATTTTTTATTTTTTTTCCCTTTATCTTTCTATATTAATATTTGTTTTTTTTTTAACTCTTCCATTTACTTTTAATTGTATATTAGAGCATTGTTTGTTTCTTCCGTACTAAATTGATTAATTATTCAAATTTTTATTTCTCTTCCAACCTTCTTCCATCCCATGCTATTGATTTTATATTATCCCTTTCTCTTCTGATTTTAATGTTTGTTTTTTTGTTTTTTTTTTAATCTCTACCATTTTTTTTTAATTCTATGTTAGAGCATTGTTTGTTTCTTCCGTACTAAATCAATTAACTATCTAAATATTTTTAATTCAATGTTAATTCATTGTTTGTTTCTGGCATACTTCCTTTCATAATTATTTATTTCTCTTGCAACCTTCTTCCAATCTATACTCTTAATTTTATATTTTTCCCTTTCTTTTTCAATATTAAAGTTCGATCTATTTTCATCTTTTCCATTTATTTTTCATTTTGTGTTTAAAAATAAATGGAAGAGTTAAAAAAATAAACAAATAGTATAGAATGGAACAAGGTTGGAAGAGAAATAAATAAATGAATCATTACAGAGGGAAGTATGCACAAAACATTAAAAGATGAAACATTAATATTGGAAGAGAAAGGGGATTATAATATAAAATTTAGAGTTCCAGGATGGAGCAATCTAATGCATTTTCGGTAGGCTATTTGGCAAAGATGATATGGAGGGACGAACAATGCCCGTACCTCTTCAAGGATACAATGTCAATGATTGCATTCTCAACGAAATTGAATGGCTTGCTTAACGAAGACCCCAGGATGAGGCTATCACTTGCAAGAGTTGTGGATGATTTTATGAGTCCCCCTTACAACTTCAAAGCTCCTGATAGTTGTTTTAGAGGCACATTGTAGTACCATAGTGAATTGCATATGTAACATTTTGATTGCTTATATGGCTTTGTTTACACGTTTGCAAAATCGTAATAAATCTTTTTTTGACGGCTATATACTCTTGTGGAGAATAAAATTTTATTGTTATTTTTGTAATGGAACGGAAAAAATAAAATATCAATTGTATGCCCCGTTCTCCAGAATCACCCTAAACCCATAACCTCGCGCCCCCCCTCCTGGAAGCTCTGGGCCCCCCTTCTAGAAGCACTTGCCTCCCCCCCTCCTAGAAGCACTTGCCCCCCCTCCTAGAAGCACTTGCCTCCCCCCCTCCTAGAAGCACTTGCCCCCCCCTCCTAGAAGCACTTGCCCCCCCCCCCTCCTAGAAGCACTTGCCTCCCCCCTCCTAGAAGCACTTGCCCCCCCCCCCCCTCAGAAGCTCGCGCCCCCCCCCCCCCAGAAGCTCGCGCCCCCCCTAGAAGCTCGCGCCCCCCCCCCCCCCCCCCCCCCCCCCCCCCCCCCCAAAGAAGCTCGCGCCCCTCCAAGAAGCTCTCGCCCCCCCTCCCAAAAGCTCTGGCCCCCTTCTCAGAAGCTCGCGCCCCCTTTGAACTCGCTCGCGCACCCCTTTGCATATGTGGAATTCCCCGTCATCGTTCGTTGTCCATGTCATCAATATGTTTCCCCTATAGGTAAGTTGTAAAAAAAAAAAACTAACTTAGTAATTTTCCTCCTCCCCTCAATGTCCGATTATGTCCGGGGACCGACCGGTCCGTCCGTCCGTCCGTCCGTCTATGTCCGGAAATTTTGCCCATGTCCGTCCGAATAGACAACCCTGGCTGGAGGAAGGGATTGGTGCATGAGAGACTCAAGGAGTTAGAGGGATTAATGGGGGTGTTGCACTTAGAGTTGAAGGCATTTGCTGTGAGAAAGGTCCAGTGTTTGGAGAGGACACAGGCTGCGAGGTCGATGTGCAAACAGAGGACCTGCTTGGTGGATAGCTGCAAGCATCAAATTCAGCAGAAATGCGTGAGGATCGACGTGCTAGAGTCGGAGGGTCAGAGCACAGTCCGGGAGAAGATCAAGATGGAAGGGATTCAAGAGCAACTCGAGGAGGAGGAGGCTCAAATGCGGGTGGACTTGGCTGAACTGAAAGCAGCCGAATTGGAGCTCGAGGGCGTGGCAGCAATGCTTGAGGGGAGGCAGAAGTTATTTGACGCATTATCAGCCGAGAATTTCCAGCTGAAGCGAGGGAAGAGCAACGCCTCCATCTGGCCACGTCCTATGGTGTACTCGGAGGCCATTGATTCAGCCGTCATTGGAAGTGCAGAAGTTTCGGGTTCTATGCCAATGACACCCTGCTGCTTGTGTCTATTTCCCTTCCCTTGCAACAATGTGGTATTATCTAGTTGTAGACACCTTTACCACCCGTTTTGTGCATCTGTGGTATTTGTCCATTGCGGTGCTTGCTTGGTCAAGGGCTGCGGAGCTGTTCCCCATCCGGACTGGTACAATAGCTTCGGGTGGGGACATCCATCGGCAGAGATGCGGGATCGAGGGAGAGAGCTTGGCGTCACTGAGGAGAGGAGCAGAGTTCTGCAAGCAAGGGCTGATTGTGCGAGTTCGATGTTGCCATCAAATGGTAAGTTACTTGTCTATTGTGTGCGACTAAGTGTATCGTACTCTGTGAACAATGTATGTAGCGACACTGTGGCCTTGTACTGATTTCCTAGTCTAGGTACACTGCTCTTGTACCTATTCTGCCTTTTTCATTTTAAGTACCTTTTGTATAACGATGAGTCTACTGTTTGTATTAGAAGTCCAATGTCTGTCTAGAATGTACATTGGGTCCAGTTAGAAGTACTACGAAGTCCTTTTCTGATTTGTCTAACCAGAATCAGTACTTCCTGATTAAGTTCACACTGAACCGTCGAATGATTGCCGCAGAGTCTTCAAGCTTCTCCTTCCATGCGCCTGCTGCAACTCTACCTATCGTAATGGAAGAGAGATCAAGCCAGGTTTACATACCTACACCGATGAAGGGGGATGTAGTGATGCCAGTGCCGTTGCAGCATGGCCCGTCGAGGATTCTGCTGAAACAAAATGCGAGTGGCGCGAAACGGAAGAGGGACGAAGCTGCTGTCTTCGAGTGCTTGGAGGGAGAAGGGGGGCACACACAAGGGATGGAGCCGGAGCTCACCTCAGAAGACGAGTCTTCCATCGATGAAGATCAGGAGCAGAAAATGCCAAGGCTCCCCTCCAGTTCCGGGACAACGATATCAACTGGCTCGGGTGGAGGGTTAGAGCCTCAGGAAGATTCTCCGGGAATGTTGCCGGTTTTTGAGTCCTACCACCCGGACTTCATCAGCCCCATACTTGCAGAGTTCTCTAATCTAGGGGAACCCGGGGAGAAGCCAAAGACTAAATCTCCTATCCGACACTTACACATGGAGGCGGGGGATGATGTTGTTGAGGCTGTTGAGGTGACGTGTACACAAATGGAGGTTACATCTCCACCGACAATACCTGTACCCGGATCCCAGTGTCTACCCGGGAGGAAACACGAGTTCAGCCACACCGAAAGTGCAGCCGTAGAACCCACTGGTGACCCCTCTTCACTGTATTTTTATAGTGCGTAGTCTTAATAGGTTTTTTTATACGTACTATGCTCCATTCAATCAATTTGCAGTCCTAACCATGTGTTGGCTCTACAGGTGCTATCCAGAGGGGAGTAGAGAGTCGCGGCAAGAAGGTCAAACAACCAGTCGTAGGGCCGCAGCAGAATCTTACTGGAGATCTAAGGGATGCTGGACCATCGATGAAGCCTGCCATTCGGGAGCGTGTTTCAGAGGTGACTCCCGCGAAGGTTGACGACGGTGAACAGGTTGCGGTGGAGAATCTGATCTCCGTGGATAAGAGTGTCACCCAGCTATTCCATGAGGCTCTTGCTGGTGGGGAGGATGTTGAACCGAAGGCCCACATTGCGAGTGAAAGGATCACCCGGGCCCGTGCGAAGGAGCTTCCAGATGCTGTAGATGGCGGGGATGAGGCGTCTCCCGGGAGCTCGAGAAAGAAGAAGGGGGACAAGAAACGAAAGGTAGGTGGTGCGGCGTCGAAGGGCCGGAAGTAGCAGCGCTGGAGATAAAATGTCGTTGTCAATTTTGGTAGATTTTGTGAAGGGTTTACGGAATGTAGTTCACTTGTGGCCGGCTTGTATTGTAACCTCAATTGCGGGGTTAACTTCAATGAATGCACATTGTCGCATAACAATTGTGGGAGTGTGGGCTATCCAATTACCACGGCCAGTTCAGTTATTTGGTTGAAGATTTGTCTAGGGGACTAGAGAAGACCCCAGTCCCTCTTGTGTTCTCTGATTTTTCTTTGCCTACTTTTCAATACATCAACAAGAGCATTGTATACGACCAGGCACATGTGAATCCTACGCTGTCTAGTCTAGGCAAGGGTTCGTACTGTTCATGCCCATCAGGGGACTGCTTATCCGCCAAGTGTCCGTGTACATGTGCAACAACTGCCAACGGTGGTAGCTTTGCATACATGGCAGGCGGATTCCTCAAGGATTCTTTTCTCCAACGACGAATAAATGAGAGCTACGACTATACTAGTACTCTACAGTGCTACTGTACCAAGCTACGCCGTATTGAAAGTGTTGTCACATGTGGGGTTCACAAGTCAAGCGCCTTCATTTCTGAGTGCAATGCAAAGTGTGGTTGTCGTATCGATTGTAGGAACCGTGTTGTACAGCAGGGGATGAGATACGGTGTAGAGGTATTCCGTACAAACCACATGGGTTGGGGTATCCGAGCAAGAGTACCTATCCCTAGAGGGGCGTTTGTGTTTGAGATGTGTGGAGAGATTTTGACCAATGCTGAACAAATGCTAAGGAACCGGGGTGTGAAGGGGGGCTCCTCTTATAGCTTACAGATTGATGCCGACTGGGCTGCTGAAGTAGTGTTGGATGACAACTCAGTTTTGTGCCTTGATGCAACCCGATTCGGAAACGTGGCCCGATTCCTCAATCATCGGTGGGTCCCACTTCAATTTGCACCGTATGGTCTCAGCCGGTTTATACGTAGATTTCCATACTTCTAATCCCTTGTGTTCTCTGTGTCTACAGGTGCGAAGATTCGAACCTAGTAGATGTCCCAGTCCTAGTGGGAAGGCTGGATCGGAGCTGTTATCACTTGGCATTCTTCACGAAACGCAAGATTCAGCCAATGGAGGAATTAACATGGGATTACGGAACTGACTTCAGCACCGAAGACCCTGATCTACCGTACTTTGAGTGCAAGTCTGAGAGTTCTGTATGTAGGGGAAAAGTAGACTTGCTAAGTACTTGTTCTACCTAGTGTACACTGAGTACATAATGTACACATACTGAACACACTGTATATGTCGTACATTGCTAGAAAGACAATTTGTACATATTTTGTACACAATGGACATATTGGACATAGTAATTTAGCAAAGTTAAACTGATGGCAACCGCATTGAGATTTTGTATTAAGCTTTAGGAAATACAGTTATGATGGTATGTTGTGGACTTCTATTCTTCGTTAAATGCCCACTAGTCCCTCAATGCATCCTCACAAATCCTCTTTGACTCAGCTGTAATCTTGTAAACGAGACTACCTTTAACTCTGTGGGCTGCAAGAACCATTGGGAACTTGCAAGCTCTCACCAAATGAGCATCTATATGTGCATCAACGGCCCTATCACAAAACACGAAAGTTTTATCACCTCTTCCATACTTCTTACAGTACTTAGCTTGGATGACCTTGTCCCCAGCAGAAAAAACACCGCCCCATGGACATGACAAACTCTCCTGCAATACAAATTTCATACGTTGACATTGCAGTATGTAGTAATCGACTCCGTCTTCGTTGTCACTCTCTGCTGGGATCATGAAATTGTCGCCCACGCACACCAAATCACCTATCTCCACGGAAATGCCATCGTGAATCCAGTTGCTGTCGTCATCGAGATCATCAATCTGGTTTGCTACAGCGCCGGAACTAAGTGGCTGTAGACGCTGTACCTTCCACTCCTGCACATGAGACGAGTTCTCACAATTACTCCAATTACCATCAACACAAGGGATGCAAAAGCATGATAGCTCCCGAGTTCTAAGAAGAGTAGGGTCAGATAGAGAGAAACCCATAACAGAATGCAAACTTTTAGACCCAGGTAAAGTGCGACATCTGATACTACTATCTCTGTGATCTACTTCAAATTCTCCAATGTTCCAGAAAACGCGAGAGATTGGGTCAGTTGTTGACTGAGCGTATGTGCTCGATACACGGTCAGAGTAGTTCTCTTTCAAAAATTTGACAACGTGTGTTGCATTCTGAAGCGGTCTCTGGGGGTTCCGAATCTGTTCGGCTCTCAACGCCCTTTTTACCACTGCACCTGCACCATCCCACTCCCCCTTCCCGTGAGCTGATTCAAAGAAATTCCACCTCATCATGCACCCCCTAGTGAGCGACGGATACCGCCCAACAAAGTACATGGCTGTGGCACACTTGAAGTGCGACTACAGCCGTCACTGAATACCCAATGCTCCTCTATGGAAAGTCCAGCATCAACCACCCAATCCCAATGCAACATTAAACAATGTTGCACAAATGCAGAATCATGCGCCTTGTCATCCGAAATGTAATAATGCGTTTGCTTCATGATATCGTCACCTTCCCTCCACATCGAAATATGCACAAGAATGGTAACACTAGTGCTGAAGTAATACATGCTTTGCACTTCGTTTTGAATTGCAAAGGTATAATTTTCAGCATAGTCTATATGGGACACAAGAACTCCTTCTGGGATATTCTTCATCATGAGCTGACATTGCTCATCTTGCCACCTCGCTCTGAAATTGTGAGTCACAAAAGTAGTCACTGTTTTCTCCATGTACGAGAGGAACTCATGGACTGGCGTCTTCTTGAAAGCCTCTCTCAGTCTTTTCTTTGGCTGCCCTGTTTCTGCATGCACTCCAACCTCGTAGTACTCAAAGCACTTCCACTTCAGTAGAAACGACTGAGAATCTTGCAGCTCTAATGGACAGACCTTGAATAAATGAAAGCCACACTGTGTACAATCACCCATAAGACACTCTAACCTATGCCATCTATCGAACTCTCCCTTTGGACATAGACAAGCCTCCCACATGGCTGTAATGCGCTTGAAAATAGAATTGTGAGCATGGCAACCAGTCCCTTGTTCTTCATCTGCACACACCACACACAGGCATGTGCAACTTGTTGAGGTGTGAAAACCCCTCAACTTGTCCCTGAGATTGATTAATCCAGCCTTCATCATGTCCATCTCAACATGATAGATGCAGCAACATGTATTCCTCTCTTTTAATTTCTTTACCCACCACGGCTTCAACCTCTCGAATGCCCTCTGTCGAACAGTGCATTCAGGGTGGACTTCGAGGAAACGTTGGAAGTACGCAGTCTGTAGGAACATCACAGCATAGTACAAGTTGCTAACTGTTAGTACTCAATTATCATTCCGGTTACTGAAAGTACTAATACTCTATATACTGTACAAGATAACCACATAAAAGTACAAAGTCGGGTACTTTGAATAACTTTGAAATTACTGAATTACTTCAAAGTACAAGTGTAATACAAATGATACTCTAGTCTACCTATGACATTAGCGTCCGATGATACATTGTGCAAAAAGGATACAAGGTGTACATTATCTTGTTACATTCAGTAGGACTATTACAGTGTGAGTACACTTAGGAACACCCTAAACCTTGATTGCGTAAATGGCTGTACTCTAACACCATCGAAAGTACGAAAATTATCAGAATATTCTAAGAGGATAAAAGTGTACTCCGAGGCAGGGTATTGGAACTACACAGCATAGACTATTGCGACGTAATGTACACTGTAACGACAAAGGTGGAGGAATAGTACATTCTAGTGAACACATCATAAGCCAAAGCACTCTGCGTAGAATCTACAGCAGGGTTTTTAAAAAGGAGTTAGAAATATTGTATAGGCAAACTTACTTGCGTCTCACAGAGGTAATGAGTAGGATGAGGTGGAAGCCAGATTTTGCGTCCTACTCTGTGCCTTACAATATCCTTCTTGTTCGGAGAAACTTTGGTCTGTATCTCCCACCAACGGAGTATGCACTCTTTGACATAATCGAAAGACCAGCCCTCGGCTGCCTAGACAAACGCAACTTCGGTATTGATCCACTGGAATCTTCGTCTGGCAACCTCCTTCTCAAAGCAATGCTAATCCTCTCCTTAGTTGTGTCCAGAACCCTAGACAACGCACCCACTCGGACATTGGAGCCGGAACCAACTGCGGCATCTAAAAGAGCTGATTTCTGAGCTAACAGATCATGAGAATTTGCAACCTTCACTAAACGGAGCTCATTCTTAAAGTTGTCAATGAACGCGTCCCTAGCTCGGGCTTCTTGTGGACGGTGATAACAATCAGGCAGAAAGGGAGAAACTGTACAATGACGAAGGACCCTTTCCATGACATCTCTCCGACCAGCTAGATTAGGACACTGTTTCAACTCTTGAACAATGACTTGACAGATTCGCAATGAAATCCTACTATTCTCTCTCACTGTAAACGACTGAGCAAAAGCTTGCTCCGCCGTGTCATGAGCTAGAACTACAGACTCTGCTACCCTCTCCCTGTCGCGTACTCTCTGCCTTGCTTTTCTCTCCCGAGCTGTACAAGCAGTAACTACTCATTCTGCCTCTAGGGCTTCGACCTCGGCAGCACGTTCAGCTGGACCTGGACGACTTAATCCCTCTCTTACTCTCCGCCTCTTTGCGGTATTTCCCATGACCAGATCCTTCAAGGCAAAGTTTTGCAAAGTCTTCAACCTGGAGGGACGCTGAAGGAAGATTCTTTGAAGAAATTGACATGAACTTCGGAACCAGCTATGGACAACGCAAGTATGGGCACAAAAATAACAGCAAAATGAAGGATTCAAAGAGACCCCTTCCACTACCTCATGAAAGACCTGAGGAGTGATGGAGACTGAAGCGCCGCCTCGACCCATAATGATGCGCCGCAGTAACCAACTATTCTAGGCTCGGCGTCCGATGAACTGGCTGACAGGCCACTTGGACTGCCAGGTCTTTGCGTCGGAGTACAAAGAGTACTTTTAGGACTTCGAATACAAGCGCCAGCGCAGCCTCAAATAAAAAAAGATATATCCGGTAGAGATTTTTTTGGCTGATTCGACTGTTGGCCATCTTGGGTTGGTTCCTGCTCTTACAGAATCTGCCAGAAAAATTTCAAAAAGGCAACTTTTGCACAACTTTTTCTCTACAAAAAAACCCTTACTTCTTTATTAGATCTATGAAATTTTAGTCATGCTACCATGGCAATTCAATTTCCATCTTAGTAGCCTCCATGTTAGGTATTCTCCAAGAAGCGACTGCTGTCATTCGAGTCTGAATGATGCATGAACTTTGTACTTTTCTGATACTTTTGTACTTTGTGACATCCGCCGAAGATTCTGCAAAAGTATCAATTATACATATGTCCTAACTTTTTTTTCCTCAACTCCTATCGGATTAGTCCCCCTTAAGTATTGTATGACATAGGAAACACAACAAATCAACAGAAAACAACCTCTGACATTGAGTTATTCAAAGTACAAATTGAAGTACTTTGACATTTTTTCACTGTGACATACAAAAGTACAAGGGTCTAGTGTACTTTCACCCAAAGCCTCAGATGGACTGTTCAAAACATACAGTGTAGGTGCCCGCCTAATGTTGTCAGCAGCTACCGCAAACAAATCAACCATAACATGGATTGACATAAACCATTTCTGGTGAACGGAGCTGCTACTTGTTGTTGCTTTCATAGCATTTGCAAAATCAAATGTGAGCCTCGCCCTAAACGCCTCAAATGTATGCATGTCTGGCAAAGGCCACTCCACATCGTTGAAACCTAGGAGCGGGAGTGCCTCTACTTTCCCGTATAGCATATCACCTGTTGGAGGCAAATACAAATCCTCAAGAAAGAATATACATGTGTCTAGCAACATGGCATGGCTTTGTTGATTCCGTGTTGCCTCCTTAATCTCAGCATGGAGCACAAGAATGGAACCAATGATAGATGTGGGGTGCACTCAATCCTCCAAATGCAACACGTATAAGTAATATGCCATGCGTGAACTGATTGTTGCCACCGCATGATCGAAGCGTAGATGGCATGCTGATACGCATGTCGCACAAGCAACTTATCAAGGTTGCATGCTTCATGCACAGCGGGTGTCTACATGAAATCACTAATGTGCGCTTTCAAGGCGCCCGATGTATTTTCTCCACCATGTTGCCTTGCCTCTCTATCCCAAGACCCATTTGACGCTAGTTGCAGCATGAGCCACTACAGCTGAACCCTAATTTGCAAGCACAATGTGAGACAGAGGAGAACCTAATACGATCAAACCAATGATCCCTTTGTAGGCGACCAACTCCCTTCCTGATCGACAATACAACCGCGATAATTCTCCCATTACATTGCTTACTTTGAATGACCATAAGCAGCATTTTGACATGAATAACTTGCGGACGTTGCGTCTCAAAGGTAAAGTAGCAAATCAATTTCAGTAGGTGGACAAATTGGGCCAATTTTTGCAAGAATTCTTAAAGCCTACCACTGTTGACAATCTTCGGTCTACCCGGGTTTTTTGCGCGGCACATGCGCTACTTTTTAGCTCCAACAACACACACGCAAGAGAACACACGCTCTTCATTGTGGCTATTGGCCAAACTCGTTTCAAGCAGTGGTGGCAACCTCCCCGGCAGCATTAATGCCAGTAGGATAAAGTCCACGGCTAGAGCAAAATTTCAGGCACGTGGAAAATCCAAAGGCTTTTTAAAGACCCCATATTTCTCCTAACGATTCTTTTTTAATACAGTCGAATTAAGACTTTCATTCAATAATTGTTGCCAATTTAAGGAGAATTACAAATTATAATCAAAATTTGACTTTGAATAATATTGGATCTAACTCAAATACAAAACATCATATTACATATGTAGATAAATGAATTGAGCTAAGCACATTATTTTGGGCTTGAAGTTATATCTCAAATAGAACTCTATAAATTAAGAATTTAGGATAAAGCTATTTGGAAGATTATGCCTTACGAATTGGAAAATTAAGAATAAAAAAATAAAAGATTGAAAAAGGAGAATGGAGGATTATAATTAAAATTGGAAGATGATGAATTAAAGATGGGAGATTGCAAATCATATATGGAAGATTATAAAAAGAAATTGGAAGAATTGGAATTAAAAAAATGGAGATTCCAAATTGAAAATGGAAGAGAAGAAACAAAAAAAGGAAGATTAAAAATTGAAAATCAGAAGAGAATGGAAGTTAAAAAATTAGTAAATGGAGGATAAAATAATTATGAAGGAAGATTTTGAATTGAAACTGAGAAGAATATAAATCGAAAATGGAAGAGTATAAATATGAAAGATGGAAGAGTATAAAGTAAAGATAGAAGATAAGAAATTTTAATGTAACAAACATGGTAATGAATTGTTTTGTTGTGCCAAGTTTAGTATAAAAAAAAGTTCTATAACTATGTGTAATCAAAAACACTTCAAAATTGCTCATTTCAAGGCAAAGAGCAATAAAACCAATATCTTATTTAGAATCTTCATTTGCCACATTGTTCCTAGACTACTATAAGTTCATGCCTATTTCTTTTTTATCAAAACTTATTACAAGGCTTAAAAGACCATGTTGCTTGAAGTGAAATAATTTTTTTGAATCATACTTAAATTGAATCATGAGAATTTATTCTTCTCTAGTGCCAAATGATTGTAAATTATAAGGTCTAAATACTTTAATAGTTTGATGCTAATGAAATTGTTTTCTTCTACACCAAATTGCAGTAATAACAAAAGTATGTAGCATTGTTTGATAGAGATATGAAATGATAATATAGTTTCATATCAATACTCGTACGCATTTTATTTTATTGATAATTACATTTACATGGACAAATCATTTATTTATTTTTTATCTTGAGGTAGAAAGAAAAGAGAAGAACTGTTTTAAAAAAATTGACAAGATTTTTTTTAGTTTATTTGATTTTATTATTTATATTTATCTTTAGAAATACCAAATATGATTATCTTATTAGGCTCAAAGGAAATCAACATGTTTAATCATAAATTCTTAAATATAGGGAACACAATTGATATAAACCATCAAATATACTCTTAAATTCAAATAACAAAGTATTAATGTTGGAAACGAAGAAAAATAAAAATCTCAATAGATTGAATAAGAAATATCAAAAATATTGTACTTCTGTTGAAAAGAAAATTTAACACAATAGAACACGGCAAAACACCTAAAACAATAAATTTTTAAAAAAGAAAAAAATGAAATAACAAAACAAAATAAAATCAAGATAGTTATAAAAATAAAACCATAAACCTAGATTTTGGATCGATTTGCTTTAAGTTTTGAACATAGCCAAAATCACATATACAAATCAAACCATGATAGAAGCACATGTGAAGTATTCAGCTATTAGCTCTGTTTCCAACATTTTGTTAATACCAACAAGTTGTTACTACCAACTACTAACTTGTTTTTGAAAGGTCATCAATAGAAACTATTGACTTTGATTCCAATATGTCAAAACTCCCACCATCTTCTACAACCTCTGTCTTTAGCTTTGACACCAAAACTTGGCCCACTCTTGATCTTCCATCCCTCCACATTTTAGCTGCATCCTTTGCACTTAAAGTTTTGTAGGCCGCCATCCTCTTCTCTATTCCTACATCCATGACTGCCTCGTCTTCAAGTGACCTTTCGTTGGCAACAACCATAATCCATTCTTCCTTGAAAAATCTATGTTGTATTATTTTGTACCAATGTTGGTACTCATGTAGAATCTTTGCTTTGTCCATAATAAAGCTAAATGATAAAGACTTGTTTCCAACTTCTGCACATTTCATTGTATTGAACAATTGGTTTAAAGGAAGTAATAACATTATCTAATGTGTTCTATCATAATGTCATGGTATTTGAAAATTGAAGAGTACTCACTTTCGGTGGTGAATCAGTACAGCTTCACCATAGTCTTTTGCACAACTTCAATGTCAACAAACATGTTATTCTTGGATGCTAGAACAACTATTGATATGACTGGTTTCTTCTTTTTTGCTCTTCCAGTGGTGACTGCACCTTGCGTTTCCAACTCCGACGTACTTCCAATGTCGCAATGCTCACCAATAAGATCCTTCAACTTCGAATTCAGCTCTCTTTGCAACAAACTAACCTGCTCAACACAAGTCCGTTTCAAACAAGGAATAAGTTGGAAACAAGCATACACTTTGTTCCCAAAAGGGATTCATAAAATTCATAGATGTGACAACATATCTGACAAGTGTGACCAACAAGTAATGGAGTCTAAGTGTTCCTAACAAAGCATATATATAATTCATGTGCCAAGGTTTTCAGCTTGTAGATACCTTGTGTAGATTCGGAAGGAATGTTGGCTTCAAGCGCTTGTCAACAAACTGCACTTGTCCTTTGATTGTCTTGAAGATCTCACCATATCTTTTGTGAGACACTCTGGTCATGTCACATGTTGCAAGTATTGCATCTGATCCCAACTCCTCCAATTTTTCCAAGGTCGTAGTTAGTCATGCTGGTTGCAGCATCACTGTTTTGTGAACTTGACATAAAAGCTAAGTATCTCTCTTTGATAGTAGTTGTCTAATCATCTGTGCAGCCTCATTTTGGGTATTCTTGAACTTCCACATAGCTTTTCTTTTTTCTACACGTTGTGTTTCCAGCATGTATGTTTCCAACAACCTCTAATTGCAACAAACTCCAAATCTTTGCTATAGGAGCCCTTTCACCGCCACCAGTCTTGGCTAAATCAGCAAGACCCTTGGATGCTCTTCGTTGTGTTCCTACATGAGAATTTGCAATTTGTTCTACCTTCCTCTACTGCATCTCTTGCTGCCATGAGTTCCTGCTCCAATCGCTGAGCAGCTTCTTCTCCCTATTCTTTGGCAATGAAAAGGTTGATTTTGAAACCATCTAGAGTCCTTTGCAACCCTCCTTCAAGTGCTACACATCTACACTTGAATAAGTCAAATTCCCTCTTCAATGCTGCCATCTCTTCTGCACCCTATGCTTAAGTACTGTTGGCAACATCCAGTTCATCTGTTAGCAACGCGATGGATTCCTGAAGTTCTAGTGTCTTTTGAAGAGAATGCACCTATGTCTCTTCTAATTGCTGTTGGAAGCCCTCCACTTGATCACATGCGCTTACCAGGTGATTACAATACCCAAAGAGGGGAAAGTTCGTACGTGAGCGGAGAGCGTAGAGCGGAGAGCGGTGAGCACAGAATGGAGAGCACAGAATTGACAATTAGGAAAATTTTCAAAAGCAAAGTAGACCCTATAACCGTGGAAAATTACTAAATTAAGGCTTAATTTTGACACTTTTTTTAGAAAAAGAGTATATTACCGTGGAAATTAGGATTATCTCTGGTAAGAATTTATTACGTTTGTTCTCAAAGATACAAATTAGGGCTGATGTCATGATGACGTCATGCATACATTCCTTTAGATTTGTCATGGGTTTAGGCAAGATACAATGATCAGGCGTTGAGTTTTAGATCAAACAAATAATTCTTTCATAGGATTATGTAAATGCACAAGGGGAAAAACAAATTTGAAAGAACGTAAAGGAGGCAAGGTTTGAAAACTTCCTGGAATATTTCAAAATTCGTGTATAATATCTTAACTGCTGAAACCAAGATATACCTTGTTAGATTCCTTGTCTTCATCGAAGATTACTCTCTCTTCCTAGGCAGCAAAGCATCTTCATTTGAGTGATACAAGTAGGAGATTTTCATCATGAAACAACACTTGGTAAGATGGGTTCCAGAGAAAGAGGTCACTCTTGGTTTCTTGAGCTTGTCTCTAGGTGGCGTATTTGGATAGTGACACAGTCCTTGGCATGCTGTGCTCTATGCGAAGGTAGCGTAGGAGTTCGGGGATGTCAATCTGCAAGCTTGAGTGTAACGTTTGAAGACTACAAGAATTCTGTGTGTTGCGCGATGCCGAAGGTGTGTAATGCGAGATCCAGGAGGACGAGAGCGGCTGTAGGTTTGCCCCCAAAGGCACCGGCGAGTTATGAGGAGCTGTGGCCGTGGCTGCTGGAGGTGGAGCGCGCCAGGGAACGAGGCATGGACCTGCCACCGTTTAGGCACATCGGAAGCCTCCATGTTGGTGAAGGTGAATGGCGTTGGACAGTGCTTTGTACCAATGAGCTTCTCCGTATTATGGAGTTGTCCCTAATCCCGTATCCCTTGCTATCGAACGTCGATGAGAATCCAATTGTTCACCTGCCCGAAGTGATCATATCGGATGGCGAAACTTGCTGGTTTGATATGGACAAGAGTTGGACTGTATATCCTCCGAAGGATTAGTACTGTGAAGTCTAGCGGGGTGTTCGAATACAATCCTTAAGATTTGGTCATTTATTGGATCTAGATACGAGTATTCCAGCATGATGGTTTTAGATAATATAGATGATTCTAGGAATAAGAGAACTCGAAACCAACTAAAGGAAATGGTCTTAGAAGTTCGTGGAATATTTCAGAGTTCGTGTACAATAATGGAGTAGCAGAAACCAAGATGTACACCAAGTCAAGAATAGGTAACATGGCTATGGAAATGTGGGATTTTGAATGAGTAAAATATAAATAACAGCGCAATATTATTTTTGAGCCTTTCTTTTGTAACATTTCATTCTTCATATTATATTTTGAGCATTACAGTTGTGACATTTCATCCTCTACAAACACGGAGACAAATTGGATATGAGAATCATAAGAAGTTTAGGTTTAGGGTAGTAGAGTAGACGAAGGATTACCCAATGAACTCCAATTAAATCAAATCAAATCAAATGAAAACAACAATAGACCGAAGCCTCCTTCAAACTCACAACATGCTACAGTCGCTACTTTCACTCTCAGAATTAGATGACTCTGAATCTCCTTCTACAGCCTCTTCATCGACGAATAGAAGGGCCCTTGGATCAAAAGTAGTTGGCCGACTAGGAACATATGTGAGGGCTCCAGATTGAAACGCCTGTGCTAAGTCCTCTGCGTAGTCCGGAAGTATAAAAGGCTGAATCGGGCTGGAATGAAGACGCCACGATGGAGTGGACACTGATGTTGGCCCACGTGGCGGTGTTGCCGAAACTACTCTGCAATAGAAAACCGATTGTGGTTAGATTGAATACGTAGAGGTGCAAAGAGAAGCAATGCTTGGAGAATTTGAACAAAAAATAGAAGACTTACACCACTTATCAGGTCTTCTTGTTCTCTTTGCAGGTGCTTCCTCTGCTGCTGCCGGCCTAGGATGTTTTTGAGGGCCCATGGCAGATGACGTAGCCATATACGGTTTGAGAAGGGCGTTGAATATGGCTTTGTCCTCCTCACAAGCTATAATATGACGACCAATAGCCTGGCAAGCCTTGAGGGAGGCACCTGAAAACACGTAGCACAGAAAAGTAGTGAGTCCTTGTGGAGAAAATCAGAGGATTGGAAATGCAGAAACTGTTAATGGAGGATTACCTGTTTCTGCCGACCACTCGAAGACTATGTCACCGCGCTTGGTCATCTTCTCAATGATGCCCTGCATCATCTCAGGGGCTTTCTCCCTCGGGCCTCTCCACGGCACCTCCCCATTCATGAGCTGCGAGTCTGCATCGGTGAAGTTGAGAATGGCATCACTCTCGGTAATGTGGAGGTCGTTGTAAACGACATCGGATTTCTTCGTTTGAAAAGAAAACTTGGATGGCAGAGAACCACCACGAATGAAGACGCGCACCCAGAATCGAAGAGACTGCGAGAAACAGAAATATGTGAGTGTAATTAAAAAGAAAACTTAGTAGAATGCAAAGACAAGCGAAGATTATGATGTACATACCAAGGAGCCGGGCATCGTTGGGTGAGCCAAGCCTAGTGCATTGAAGCCCCACCAGTCTCGGTGCTGCACGAAGCCATCAGCAGCAGCCACTTCGGAAATCTTCGTAGCCAGACGTTGGTCGTTGTTGTGGATGATGCAGAGAGCACCATCAAACTGCAAGTAATGTCTTGCGAACTCGAAGAGGTCCTCCAAATAATCCTTGCCGCGTTTGTTCCAAGACGGAGGGACGTAGGTGGGATTGGATATAGTGGGGACCGGAAGATTCTCAGGAACGTCGACAATGATCAAGTCGAATCCCAAGTGATTGTCCTCATTGCATCTATCAGGAACTCGGTTCTTGCGGCCTGCCCCAAACTTGAGTAAACAAGAAATCAGAGTTAGAAAATATAAGGTTAACAGAATATAAGAATTCAAGGGAAAGAATGAAACAACGAATCATACCATTCGAATGATGTCTAGAGCCTTGTTCCATTCGGGATCGCCACCAACGTCTTCAAGTTCCTTGTGTCGGGATAGAACCGAGCCAACAGAGGAGTTGATGACATAAACCTGAGAGGAATTGATAGTTGTAGCGGAAGAGGTAGTCTGTGGAAATTTCTTGGTTTTCCGCTGCTCGAGGAGACCTCTGGTGACCTCGGAAGCACTGATCGAGGAAGGAGCCGGCGAAGAAGCTGGAGAAGGCTTCGTAACGACAATACCTGGAGAGGGCTCCGGTTCCTTCTGTTTTGGCTGAGAAGACGCCGCACCGGTTTGCTGTGATGCCTCTGACTGAGAACGGAGAGATTTCAGTCGCCTTCCTCTCCCTTTCTTCGGTGGAGGAGCAGAGGATTGATCTTGCTGTCCTTCAAAATCCTCTGCACCATCCTCTGTGTCTTCGACCACAACCGCACCCCCATCGTGTAGAGTCTTGACGTCGACCTCTGAGTCAATCGTGAAACCACAAGAGCAATCAAGGTACCAGCATCCCTCAAGCAAGTGAGGAGCTTTGTACCTTTGCAGCTGCTGGGGAGAATAGATACACTAGTCCGAGGTTGTCTGCGTCCAAGCACGGAAGTAGTTGGGGAGCTGTTGGACCGTGATGGCCCCCTTCAAAACAAGCTCTCACTTGAAGTACCTAAGAGAAGAAATTTAGAAGGTTAGTAGCATAGAAAGCTCTAGCGAATTAGAATATGCAAATGCAAAAAAGTTAGGCAATATACCGGTAAATAACCCGCTTGACAACTTCAGCAGTTCCAGGGAATTTAGCGAAGTCGGACTTCTTCTCGAAGGGCTTCTTAGCGTTCTTGCCAATGAACGTAGGGAAGGCCTTGTCCCACAACATAATACGTGAACTCTCGACATAATCGCCCGGCTGTTGGACATCAGGAAATGCCGTCCAATCGATATCGAGGTTCTCTGCCTTGAATATGTCCTCAACCTCGTTGATGACGGCTTCCTCCAACTGTAGTACAGAATTCGAATTAGTACCAATGAGAAAAGAAATCAGAAAGCATGTTGTAATTGGTAAGGGATATTGCGAAACCATACCCCAGCCCAGAATGAAGCCCTGTTCAACCAAGGGTCGAATGCAGTATCCTTGAATTCAAGTGGTGGAAATCTGTAAGATAGTCGGGAACTCGGAGATGAGTTCCACCACCTCAGCCACCGAGCCTTGTATTTGGGCTCAACGGCCGCTGGACAGATCTTCTGGAGCTTATCGAGGGACATCTCAGGTTTAGAGTTTAGACTGTAATGTCGATTGATCTGCCAGGAGTAGAGAAGTATTAGAAAATATAATTGCATAATGTTGTAACAATTCAAAATACTAATTGAAATTAGATGAAGGTGTTACCTCATTCAGGAAGTCGTCTCCGTTTCTGGGATTTGCGATTGCCAAGTACTTAGTGAAGTCCTTCCTCTTAATGAGGTCCACCATTTTCTCAGTCGCGTCATTCATGACATCCCAAATCGCAGATGCAGTCTGTTCATCCGCCGGTGTCTTCTCCATGTAGGCTTTAGCTGCTTCATCCGAGGCCACAGCAATTTCCCGCTGTAGAAGGATAACCAATTCTTAGAGAATTCATAAATGAACAAAATAAAACTTGCAAAGAATGAAGGGAGACAAAACGAGGAAAGATAGAGAGGAGGTACAACTTACTCGGTAGAGAAATGCGATAAAAACACGAGTTGTCAAGGGGAACCATGACGGGTTCGGTGGCCTGTTCTTCAAACAAGCCTCATATTCGTCAGGGCGCAGGAGGTCTTTAAACTCCTCCAGCTTCATCATTCCGAATGAGCGAATTCGAAACAATTTTGCTGGAAGATTACTCTTCACGTGGTCATTCTCAGTCGACCTGAATATGAAATTAGTACGTAAGTCGAATAAAATATAATCGAAATAGACTTCAATATGGATAACAAATAGTCAAAACTTTTGAACGTACCAGTTGATGTCGTGCATGGCGTGCAGGAGATTGCCCACCTGGCCGCGGGGGTCAAGTACAATGCAATGCACAGAGATGTGCCAGGATGGGTCGTCCGCATGATGCTTGTTGATATGCCGGAGCCAAGCGGAGAGGCGATGATTACCCTCCCAGACAAAAAACATCTTGTGAGAGAACTGCATCAACTCCTCGTCCCCAGAGATCTCATCATCAAAACGATCACTCGCTGCCCTCCATAAAGGGCTCCAAGTGGCCATAATCTCCGCCGTCACATTCCTCGTTTCCTCTTCAGTGTTGTACATGGAGATGTACATGACGCGGTCCCCATCTCTATATCCCTTAACAAACTCCCGCTCCAAGTGTTGTACCCCCATTTCACCCACTGGTCTTACCTTGGCCATTGGAATCATCCTGCATAAGGGAACCAGCATTCGAGACTTGTCCGACGGTTTCATCCTAAGGTTGTTGATGACGGCGTTGGAGTCCACCTTGTGTTGTTTTCAATGCTGCAATTCCCCTTCTATAGCATTCTTCAAGTCTATCGGACAAGATGGTTTTGCCACCACATCTTGTGTTTGAGTAACCTGCCAAGAGGTGTGGGAATTAAGAGAGGAATCACAATCAAAGGAAGTCATGCAAAGAAGACAAGTATGTAAAAGAAAGTAACAATATATCTTCATACTGTCATCTCTTTTGTAACAAGTCAGAATTCATCTGCGCTTGGGGGAACTATCTACGTGATGCTCGACTATAGTACTCCTTAGACTGTCTACAGTTCCAGTGACGGCGCCTCCTCCAAAACTGCCTGGTTTGCTGAACCGGGCACGGCAGAATTGCCGGTAGAGCAAACACCACATGGGCAGGCCTTCTCACTCTGATAGGCGAGGAAGGAGAGGGTGGAGACATAGGCGGTGAGCCCTCTAGAGGGGAAGTGGGCATGTAGGCCGGGGACGTAGGCTCATACACTGGGGAGGTAGGCATGTACACGGGAGAAGTAGGCATGTACACGGGAGAAGTAGGCATGTACTGTGGAGAGTGGACCTCGAAAGGTCCACTATCTCCAACTAAAGGGTTGGCTACATCACAGGTACAATAAGGCTGATCAAATGAATCCGAGAGGTCGGAAACATTGATAACTGAAATGGGGGAGGTCGCGGACATCTCAGGAGCATCTGAATATACCTAGAGTAGAAGAAATGAAGAGAGGGTTATTTTCCACATTTCAAAAGAGTTGTAAGCAATAAATTAAAAAAAAAGACAAGTAAGAAGAAATAGTTATGTACCTCGGTCTCAGCTGGAGTTGGGACTTCACGTTGGCTCCCCATATTATCCTCAGAAGACTCCTAATTCATACACAAAGACAAATAAATGTGACAAAGCAGCCATCAAACCTCTGTTCAAAACAAACGAACACCACTAATGTTGAGAACAAACGAACACCACTAATGTTGAAGAAAGAATATCATAAACTCAAGTCTAATAACAAGGACACTTCAAAAATTTAACGCATACTAAGGAAGACGTTTAAAAAATTGGGGCCATCATTGGTACAGCTTTCTAGCAGGACCTCCAGCCGGGGGGAATCGAACCGAATACTCTCTACAAGCTGAAATGAAGTAGCCCCAAGCCGAGCAGCCCAAGCACCACAAGGAGAGCAAATATCACCAACATGAACAAGAGTTCAAATTCCGCTCCCCTACTGTCGTCACAGAGAGTAGGGTGAAGGATACTTTTATAGATTAAAAATTAAAAACAATAATCAGTAGAAAGCTTAAGGAAATCATAAAATTAAAAAAAAAAACAATTTGAAAATGAAGTAGCCCCAAGCCGAGCAGCCCAAGCACCACAAGGAGAGCAAATATCACCAACATGAACAAGAGTTCAAATCCCGCTCCCCTACTGTCTGTGACGACAGTAGGGTGACGGATCCAATTTTTTTAAAAACAATTATAATTAATAAACATTAGTTAGCTTAAGGAAATCATAGAATTAAAAAAAAAAAACAATTCAGAAATGAAGTATCCCCAAGCCGAGCAGCCCAAGCACCACAAGGAGAGCAAATATCACCAACATGAACAAGAGTTCAAATCCCGCTCCCCTACTGTCTGTGACGACAGTAGGGTGACGGATCCAATTTTTTTAAAAAAATAATAATTAATAAACATTAGTTAGCTTAAGGAAATCATAAAATTAAAAAAAAAAAAAACAATTCAGAAATGAAGTATCCCCAAGCCGAGCAGCCCAAGCACCACAAGGAGAGCAAATATCACCAGCAGCACCAAGCAGCAGCACTTGTCGAACCCCAAGCACCAGCACTTCTCAAACCCCAAGCACCAGCACTTCTCAAACCCCCAGAAAACCCAAATCCCCAAAAACCTTCTCCCAACGAATTCCCTAGCACAACCGCAACCCCAAAAAATTCAGACCGCAACCCCAAAAACCTTCTCCGTACCTAGTACCCAGTACCCACAACCCACATCAACTACAATTATTACCAAGTCAATCCTAATCGACCCGTACTGCAAGATTCGTACGACTACAATTCAAGATTCTAATTTAAACATTCAAACATCGATTTCTTATCATTCAAACACCTGTTAGTATCTCAACCACCTTACAAGCTGAAGGCTTCTCACCTGGTCTCCATCCTCGGGGTCATCTTCCGCATCCTCTCCGTCAGTCCGCTCCTGCTCCTCGCCCGCGTCCCCAGGTTGCCCAACCTGATTCTCCCCACCTCCCAGCTCCTCCGCATCCATGTCGAGAAGGCCCTACCCTGCAGCCTCTCCTCTGAGTTGCTCCTCTCCCTCTCCCCTCATCTGCTCGACTGTATCAGCCATTGCCTCGCCCCCTACCCCTGCTCTTAAAATCTCGCACCTCGCCCGCCTTGCACTCACACGCATAAGCTCCAGTTCGAAACCCTCGTGAGCAACTGAGCCACTCCTTGCATTATCGACATCTCTTATCCTTCGGTTAATCTAAAAATATATAAAAATAACATTTGTGATATATGAGGAATCCAAGTGAGTTTATGTAAAACCTTTTGAATTATGCCTAATACAAGTTAAATTTTGTAAACAATAAAGCATCTCTTCTTTATAATACTGAACTACTTTAAATCATCCACAGCAGTCAAGACGGAATAGTATCACTTACCTCATCGGACTCGAAACGAAGATCTGATTGAGAATCCGGCTCTCCCGTCAAAGAAACATTGAATTCGAGAGACGGCTGTGGTGACTCCACTCTTTGACTACAATTAAAAACTAATTCTTCCGTCATGGCCTCACGTGCAACTGCACTCAAGAGTACCTCTTGTTCTTGCTCGTGATTCCCGACGACGGTGGTCTCTAAACACTCTTCCTTTTCCTCCACTATAGAGTCGAGAATGAGTTTACGAATGCTACAAAACTTCAAAGCTACAGGCAGACCTGCTCCTCTCCTTTTCACGGGTGCACTCAAATGGTCAACATTTAAATCTACCTTCTTACGTGATGCTCTCCTCTTTCTAGCTCTTCTATTCGTAAAATCAGTGCGGCCTGGTTTCCTTCTCTGTTTAGGAGTAACATAACTGGAGGGAGATGGCCCTCCACCCTGCTTCATGTGTCTAACCACAGGAAGGACTCTCTCACAAAAAGACTTTCATGAGAAATTCCTGCTAGCTTAAATACCTCTCACGTACAACTATTTTCCTAGAATCCTAAGATGATATACAATCTCAACCACTAACACATTGTCTGCCCACTTTATATTAAGAGTAAAATTAACAATTCTATAATATAAGCTAGGTTTAACATATCAACCTTTAATTGTAAGGAATATATCTAAGTACACTATAAATTGAAAGATTTGAATCAAGCACTTCAATCATGCTCCTTTTTATATTCATTGTTTTAAATGTAGTTTTGAATTGACGGCTCCCTCTTATCTTATAATACATCATGAAAAATAGAATCCGCTCTACGATTCAAATATTAAAGTAGAGTTAAATATACCTTACCTCATATACTTAGACCTGCAAAAAGTGGCACTGTAATTAGTTAGCGCCGTCTCTCATAAATCATACATTCGTTACGTAACAGAATGAATCATTCCCCAACTGTTGACATGGACATTCCACCTTGAATAAAAAGATCAAGAGCGATGCATCATGCCTCTCACTTTGCTCTCGCGTACAGTCAGTGCTCCCTTCTTTCCGCTCCTACGATTGACTTGCCTGCGAACATGGGGATGGTCTGTCTGTATGCCCAAGGCATGGGAATCCCTCTTAGGTTTCGCGTAGATGACGATGGTCTAGCTACAGTCTCCTCTCTTTGCCTGAGCCTCAGATTCCATTTCCGTGAGGATTCCATCAGTATAGAGGAGGAGATCTTTGATGACGTTACTGCCGAGGTTACCCACACCTCGGGCAACCTTCAGTGAGAGATGAAAACAATATGTTGCAGTGGAGACTCCTCCCTGGATCCTATAGAGTCTATGGTCTTACTCATTCTCTGATGGCTGCATCCACTGAGATCCTCACCCCCCGTCGCTCTTCTACTTGCACAATTCAGACTCCCTTACCTCCTGATGTCAAGGTCAAAGTCGAGCCTGGTACCGAGACTTCAGATGTAGACAAACCTCCTCCTCCGTCCGTCATAACTCTCTCCTCTGATGACGAAGTCAGTCCCGTCAAGTTGGTGCCCAAGGTCCACGCTGATGCTCCTCCTTCCAATGTCTCTCCTCCATTGTCCCAGGTCACAGTTAGCATTGTTCCGCTCCTTAAAGAGATTGCTAAGACGCGTGGGTCCAAAAACATTTTGAAGAAGATAGACTATTCTACTATTAGACACGAGAGAGTAGAGTACTCGCCTGCGAAGTTTGATGGTCCGGTTCTTTTTGAGTTGCCACCAGCTGCTGCAGGATCCTCGAAGCTCGCCGCCAAGTCAATGCAGGGAATGGACAAACGATACGACGGACACTTGTGGACCAAGACCATCACAACAAACATCAAAAACGACTTCGGACTCTCTTTTCGAAGTTCCACCTGCGTCGGATGGCTGCGCTGCAGCAACCAGGAGTGTGACTTCCTGAAGCGTGTTCCCAAGATCTTTGAGGTTAACGAGACTGAGTTCGAAGGCTGTACCCTGCAAGCTTTTCTCATGGATCAGCCTCCTCCATCTGACTCCACGCTAGTGTGCAAGGTATGTAAAGAACCTCCATCATGTGTAGCTACATGCGAGGCTAAGATTTATTACGTAGTGGGCAAAGCGAATCAGACTAGAGCTTGTATTCACATAGGAACACATGATCATCCAGTGAAAGTTGGTGACTACAGAGACTCTAAAGCAGAAATTAGTAGCTTAATAGAAGAGCAGGTAGAGATGAACAACAAAGCAACAAAGAGCGTCGTTGTCCTGGAGGCGAGCAAACTCCTCATCGGGAGCTACCTTCTACAGCCCAAGGATGCACCACCGAGGAAGCTGACGATGGAGGAGCTCGTTCCTGTTCTGGATCGATGCAAAGACATGGCGTTGCCCAACATCCGCAACAAAGTCGCAACCTTCAAAAAATACAGAAGGTACGGAGTCATGGACGGTATCACCAAGCTCCGTGGAAACAGTCTCTGGGCGTATGTCCAAGAGAATAGGTTTCGTGGTCAGGGATCTATGCGTGACAAAGTCTTCGTCTTCAAGATGTCGGAGGTCGGGCCGGGAAGTGGTGTCGACTTGGTCAGCCGAATGCAAGCTGGTGGAGACTTGGAGAACCCATGGATCATGTTCGACCATGTAAAACGCGTCAAAGACTGGTCGACCATGGCGTGCCATGTGTACGACGCCACCTACTGCCGCGTGATGACAATCGCCACTTGCGACATGCAGTCCGAGGACACGGAGGCCCAGCTCGTCTTCTGGAAAAACCTGAACCTGGTCATGGAGATCAATGGCGTTGCAGCGCCGAACTTCAAGGGGTTCATGGCGGATAACGCACAGGCGAATTGGAATGCAGTGCGAATCCTTTACGGCAATGGCAACAAAGAGGACCCAATGGAGGACCGAGAGAGGTCGTGCTTGTTCCACTGGACTCAGAACATGGTGGCGTACACGCAGAAGCACTTCCCCGA
This sequence comes from Ceratodon purpureus, assembly GCA_014871385.1. Classification (NCBI taxonomy): domain Eukaryota; kingdom Viridiplantae; phylum Streptophyta; class Bryopsida; order Pseudoditrichales; family Ditrichaceae; genus Ceratodon; species Ceratodon purpureus. The sequence continues at coordinate 27,884,073 of CM026426.1, forward strand.
AGAACTCTGGGAACAGCACAAGAAGATGTGCACTCAGTACAAGAATGCGACCAGCATGGCAGAGGCGGAAACTCTGTACCACGCGTTGCGAGCCTGGTGGGCATCCACCGAGGTCGTTGGCGAGAGCGGACTCATCAAACTCGATCAGTGGCTGTCATTCTGGCACCACCGCTTCCGCCAGTGGGGGGGATTCATGACCGAGGTATGATCTCTGCACTCTGTTTTCATGATTTTGATACTGGTTTCCTAGCCCTAACCTAGAAAACTGTAATCGGTGAATCTAACGGCATGTACTGTCAAATTTGCAGAAATTCACGAAAGAAGAACTCACAGAGATGCCCACCTGTAACCTCGCCGAAACAGTTCACAACAAGTGGCTCCAAGCTTCAGGAAACAACGGGAACGACCTGTACGTTGCTACAGTGGACGATTTCGTTCGGGCATTTCTACAGGTTGTCAACTACTACCAGTTCCTCAAAGGTGACGTCGGCGGAACAGGACCATCCAAGAAGGAACTCAGGCTCCGGATGGCGGAACGCAACGCGAAGAAATGGGGAAATCCTACACTGCTCAACAAGCCCATGCTTGATATGCCAGGCGCGGATGAGTTCTGCACCCGTCAGCCTATCATGCCTCGAGCGGAAGTCTTCGGTTCACAGAAGCGAAAAGCCGACGTCCTTATCGGAGCTGACGAGGAGTCTCATCGCCCGGATAAGACAAACTTCTCACGCCCAAGAGGCCCAAGACGTGCCGTCAGGGCTCGCCCTATGCAGATGCCTCTCATTGTGGAAGACGACTCCGAACACGACCCCGAGGTAGAAGGTACCCAATCTCCTGCCCAAGAAGCTGATTGCCCTTTACTTTCACCAGCGAACAAGGGCGGCATTCGCCATGTCAACGCGGTTGAAGAAACTAAGGTGGACGTGAAGGAGTGGCACATTTCGAGACTTCACAAACTTTCTGCGAAGTGCTGCTGGGCCCAAAGAGCTGAAACGAAGAAGAAGTGCACTGAGAGAATCGTCAGGGGGCCCCATTGCACAGCTGCACCGACCTACACTGGGCTCTGGACTAACTATCGCAGGAACCTAGTCGAGAAGACTGAGTTTTTCTTCTGCTCCGACGATATTGAGCGCTGCGTGAAAGGCTCTAAGCGGAAGTGGGTAGCACACTACTCAAAGGACCAGGAATTCCCCTCCATTCCTGAGGTCTGGCCAGTGAAACTAGGTACTAACCTAAAACTTACTGAGATTCTTGCCCTCGAAGCAGCGGGCTTTCAACTTCCGCCGAAGAAGCCGGTCTCCCCAAGACGCCTCTTCTCTTCTGCCCCGCCCCCTGCAAATCTTAGCTCAGTGCCAGTCCCTGCAGACGCTGACCGCTACCCAGGCAAGAGAGACGGCAAGATGGTGAAGCGCACTGCCACTCGTCCCAATCAAGCGCAGCGACTCTCCATGGGCTCCTCCGAGTCTCTTAAAGCGCGCCTCCGTTCCGTCACCATGATACCTGAGCCGGGCCACGGTTGCATCATTGGGCTGGATTTGGGCGTCGCTCCACACATCACACTGTACCAGATTACCATCACTTCTTACCCTGGTTGCACTTGCCCAGCATTCAAGAAGACGATGACTACGTTCAGTGGCAAGACTCTGTTCACGTATTGTAAGCACCTATACTACATACTCTTGAAGGTCTGCAACCGTGATCTCGAAGCAGAGCTTTTCATCCATGCGCCTACCTTCAGCTTCAACGAGGTCAAGCTACTCTTAGAGAGTGGAATCTTGCGTCACCCCGTGGCGAAGAAGTAGGTAGCCCTCCTACTTTAGAACTGCCATTTCCACAATGGCCATTTGTCACGTAGTGAATGATTTTAGTAATATCCCATGTACTAAGTCCGCAATACGGAAGCTATATTGACTTTTTCATTATAAAGGCTTTGTCGTTCTCATTGATTGCACTCTATTTGAAAACATTCTATCTTGAACAAGTGCACTATATACTTCGTATCCCCTGACATGTATCTTTTATTACAGCAAACATATACTTGTTATTAGATGTCTCAATCTTCGAACCTAACACGTTTAGGGTTGCCCACTACACTATCAGCAGGACTGCCAGCCGCTGACTGTACTACATGACAAACTACATTCGCATTCACTTTCGTTCCCGCACTTGGAGCGTGTCCTTGGTATGAACGTTTCAGCAATGGCCCACCTCCCCGCCTCCGATTCACTGATTCCCTGGAATAGGTTCCCCTTGGGATCTTTCCAACCTTCGAGTATGCATGTGGTTGCAAAGGCACATCTGCGTCCTCCTCTAGCACTATGATATCATCCGAATTTTCTGAACGTGGGAGGTCAGCTCTTACATCCGGTTGTACGTCAACATCCGTTGTCGAAGGACGCCCTTGGCTGTTGGCCATCACCTCTTCTTCGTCCTCCACCTCAACATATGGTTGAAATGGACAAACATCGTCAGCAAGTGAAACAACAATATCTCTGACGTCTTCCATAGCTGCTGTCTCGCACTACGGAAAAGAGCTTCACATAACACCAACACAAAAGAGGCAGAGACATTCCCTACTCTTATCTTAAATATCCCTGAAGAAGATGCTTGGCGCCCTTGAAAATCGGCTATTCATTCATTTAAAAGTTGTCATCCTCCTAAACCGAATGGAAAAAGATGAAGGTTTAGCAGAGGTCATTTAGCATTTAATTTTTTTTTTTAAATTAAAGAATGAAAAAAAAAAAAAAAAAAAAAAAAAAAAAAAAAAAAAAAAAAAACATTTATATAAATTGAAATTAAAAAGATTAAAGTAAAGAATAGCAATATTTAATATGAAGGTTGAAAATAATATGAAGGAGATTAACAAATTGAATGTGAAAATAAAATGATTGTGAAAATAAAATGAAGGAGAGAATTAAATGAAAGGAGGCTTTTGACCCCTCTAACAAGATAGATAGAATAAAGAATATTTTATAAAAAATACAAGACAAATATCAAAAAAAATAAAAAAAAATAAAAAAAAGGAGAAAGGCATGTAGACTATGGTGGATGAATTCTAGCAATGTTAAGAAAATGTTACGAAATTAAATGTTACTTGATCCCTGTTGAGAGGTTCAATACCAATACATTTTAAGTAGTAATTTGCATATAAATTTAAGGAGATAAGGGGAATTATTGTATGCCTGAACTAGTTAGAAGGAGCTGGAGCATAGTAATTGGTGCACGTTAAAAAATTAATCACCAAGAAAAGAGAATATGAACTACAAATTCAATGAAAATACTGTAATTAGTCCACGGTTATAGGGTCAATTAAATTACTAAAATTAGTAAATTTCCAAAAATACACTAAGAATATTCGAATCTTCTAATTTTATAATTTATTTTTAGTAAAAAAAGTGCTATTTTAAGGTCATGTCCCCCATTCTGTGTTCTCCGCTCTCCAAATCTGCGCTCACCGCTCTCCGCTCTGCGCTCTCCGCTCACGTACAAGCTTCCCTCTACCCAAAGAGTCCAAAATTACCATGACATAGAAATTCTAAGTAGCTCTTCATAGTTTGAAAGGGCGGTGGCTTTTTTGTGAGAGAATCTACTGGATACAAGTTTCCATTCATTCATAAATCAACGTTGGTTGCTCCAGAATCCCTCGATGCTGGAACTTCAATCTAGAACGATGTGTATGAGTTCAAACACCCTCTTGACAACAAGTGCAAATCTATTCTCTAACATTGCAGCTGTTGTATACAAACTCTCCTTTCTTATATTGGTGACATCTTGTAGTGCCATATACCTAGACATGCAAAACATGTCAAAAAATACACCAAAACTACAGCAAAACCATAACAAAACTACACCAAAACAATGTTCAATATTCAAACATACTTGACTGTTCAAAACACGCATTAGGTGCAAAACGGGGTCTGGAAAAGTCCGTGTAAGCGTGCCCTTTCTAAGTGAACCCCCTGCTGCCCCCCGCACTGTCGCTGGCAGCGGGTGCCAGAGTTGCTGCCCGCACAGAACTGCGTGGCGCACTGTGAACAATCCTCCGAGGAATAATAGTTGAGACATGAATGACTTGTCTCGGGGTTTGGTCCCAAGTGGGCATATGGTGTCAGCCTGCCACTGTAGCTTGTGCCCTCCACACGCCTTGCGGGGAGGTCATTGGTTCGAGCCCCCGTGGCGGTTGCTGGCACCACGGTGGCACAGCCAGTGCCATGTCAAAAAGCATGCGGGCAGCGGCCATTTTTTTCTCTCACGTGCCGCTTACAAGGCCTTTTCCAGACCTCGTTTTGCACCTAATGCAAAGGTGGCAAGTGTTGGAAACTCGCATTGTCAATGTGGCGAGGTCATTTGGTAGGAGAAGATGCCAACAGGACAAGGTCATCATCGTGTACAACTCAAGTACCGTCGCCAACACTAGTTTCTGGTTTACAACATACTTTACCAGGGTTATTTGTGGTATTTTACATGTTTTGGTAATTGAAGGGCTACATAATTTATTTGGCTTGATATTTTATTTTAAGCACAGTACTCGTTAGAGTTACGTGACAAGCATAGTGGCTGCCACTTCAACCCAGATGATGCCAACAAGGCCTACTACATTGCCACATCAGCCCATCACTGTGCCAACCATGCCATTATTTGGCACTCTAAGTGGTTGCAAATCTTGATTGCAATTTGCTGCAAGTACTATAAATGGCCAATTTAGGCCATTTTCAGAAAATATTAATTCATGATCAAGCCAAAAGTACTGGACACATTTGACCCCAAATTTTCTCTAATGTCATGAGTGTCTCCCTTTCTTAGTTTTGGAAACTCTCTCCTACATGTCTCTGGTGATGGCAGTGAGCAATCATATCTCATGATCTCTTCTTCTTCCTGCTGGTTCTTGAAACTAAGTCTAGGTTCATCTATAGCTAATCATGTCCTCGTGCTTCATAGCAATGTCTCTAAGCAATGTTTCATAGCTTGAATTTTTGCCCACCAAGTCCATGCCTATAAGGTCCCTCATCCTTCCTTTGGCAATGCTCTTCTCAGAGCTGATCTGCCATTCCATATTCCTGTTTATATCAGCTGCTGCCCTCAGCTCCCGGAGCTTGTATCTGGCCAGCCTCTGTGCCGCTTGTCTCCTAGCTAAGGCTTCTTTGTCCCACCCTTGGTAGCCTCCTTCCATCATAGGGCAGTTTCTGCTTCTCCCTCCTGGTACTCCTTGGTAGTGATCTTCTAGTTTGCCTGCTTCTCCAGTAAGCCAAGTCTGCCCCTCTAGGTGATCTCTTGGTTAGGTGTTGTAGATCTCTGTCTCAGCCTTCTCCAGGTTCCGCGTGTGCTAGTCCTTCGTACTCTTGGTCCCTGGCTACTTTGTCCCACTGCCACTTTACTATGGTCCTTTTTGGATCCGTCAATAGCTACGGCTCCTATTTAGATTGGTCTTACCTGCCCTTAGGTTGTCAAGTTCAATCTTAGTCTAAAATTTCTACTAGATTTCAATCAACACAGTCTTACAGTCTATTTCCAAAGGTCTATCCTTGTCCTTCCAGTCCTGCCCATTTTAGTTTTTAGAAAATCTGGTCCAATTTACTCTATTCTACTCCAGTGTTCACTGATTTTCGTAAATCTCGTGATTTACTGGTCTAGTTTCCTTTCTAAACTCTTATCACTGCTTCCTAGGTTCTTTTCTTCCATTTACTCTTATTTACCTTAATTTTGTCGCTCATGATTTTACTGTCCGGTCATTCACATAGCCAGTAGATCTACAATTTTTTTACAAATTGTTTCTTTTTTACTGCTAGTTATAATTTCGCCTAATGTTCATTTAAATGTTGAATCAAACTGTTAAAACAATACATACTTGCCTCATCATGGATGACTATTCCTCATTTGCTATTAGAGCTACCCCTAGGTCCTTTGCTAGAGATCCTTTTGCCACATGAGCTGCTATGTCTCTGCCACTACCTAATGTTGAATTCGCCCATGGCCTTCTCCTGGGTCAGCCACTATGTCTGCCCTCCACGAGTTTACCCCTGCAGTTGCACAAATCCTAACTAGTGTGACAAAAGCCACAAGAGTAATGATCATCATATAGGACTTCAAAAATTCTTCTAAACTTCACATCTCAAATACCTGGTTCAACACACCCAACCTACAACATAATCACCAAGGCCTAAACATCTTGTTGAAGGTTGCCGTGCCAGCGCTGCTTTACATGAGGTTACTTTGGCGGTCGAAAAGGCCCAGCTTTTTCTTGTAAACGCTCGTGCAGTGGTGCATGAGTAAGTGGCATAAGAGTATGAATCCGTAGCTGAGATAGAGAATAGTCCAACTCAAGCTCAGATTGAAGTTGTTCATTTTTAAACTTTTGAAAAAACTCTCTAATTCAACATGTTTAAAGAAATTTAAATAACTACATCAAACTGATGAAGCTCCAAAATGATCCTTCTTATAACACAAATACTTTCTAGCAAGAAGGCATCACCTCTAAGCTTCTCCAAAAGATATGATCATTTTCCTCCCATCAAATCTACTCAAGTAAAATATGAAATAAAAGTATAAAACAATTGGTGGGGATATAAATCTCTTGAGCATGCTCCGACAATTGCCAAGCCGGAGAAGCTTAATTAGTAAAATGCTTTAAGCACCACAGCACTACTCTAGGTTCAAAACCCTGTAGACTCGTATGAGCGGGTGAATAGCCACATGGCTTGGCATTGCTAATGAAAAGTAGACATGTATCTACGAGTTGGCACTACCTACCTCTTCACCCCCCCCCCCCCCCCCCTCTTGAGCATGTGAGAAGATGCAGAGACTCCAAGTCTTGTAATTGTTTTCCACAAGTCCTTTCTCTTTCCCTTTCATTCCTCTAATCTCCCCCCTCCCTTTTGTTTATACTTTTGATTTTCTTTGTTTTATTTTTATTTCCTTTGAACCTTGCTCTCTAACCAATTTAGACTATACTTACATATTAAACCATTTCTTTGCAGGACAATGCTCTTGAACTTATAAACACAATTTGCCTCACAACACATAGGTCTAAAGCACAGCACACTTTGTAAACCTTAATATACAACGTAAACCTTAATAGACAGTCAACCACATACAACATTAAGGGTTCTATAAGGGGACACAATCAAGGGGGATGATGACGTATACAAATCACTTAGAGGCGGCGCGTCAATGGCACAAAAGCGCACATATGAAGGATTTGCCAAAAATATTGTGGCCCTAGTTTTAAATGATTTAAAGTATATTATATACTTGGAAAATACTTTATACAATTAGTATGTGGTAAGGCATCACATGTAACAAAAAAAACATTTCTTCCTTTAATATAACGCTTTTGTAGGATTGTATGTCGCCATGTTGAATTATAGATCTGATAAAGAAAAATCTGATTTTCCACTAGTCATTTTATTGTAACAAAATTAGCCTATAAATCTTAGATCTATGCCAAAAAAGTGATGAAGTCATAAGATTGAGAGTAGATTGGAAAAGATCGCCTCTTCTGAAGAAAATTGTATTTTTTAATGTTTAAGTACACTATAAATTTTCACGACATTTGCACAAAAGTAAAAAGTTATCACACTTAACTTGCTTTTCCAACCAATTCAATAATCTATAGAGGATCTTCATTTATGAAATATTTGGAAGAACAAAATAGAAAGTAAAAAAAATTCAAAGTATAGATAGTATCAAAGTCATGTTGCCTCAGAACATTGCACCATGATTCAAAAAGTACATGGATCTAGTATACGTATATCTTGGAAACATTATAGTGGATTTTAAAGAATATGTAGCTGACAATTTTTCTTGTTTTTTGGGTCAAAAAGTGACTTCATATGTAGAAGGAGGCTCTTCCAACCACTAGTCCAAGTGTATTAGACCTTGATATCATTATTATAGAAGAGAGCCAGCAACGCTATCTTGTGAGCGATGAGCAATGAGCGGTGAGAGGTGAACAGAGGAATTTGAATTTTGAGAAAAAAATTCTTCATTTTTTTTTTCAAAAGTCAATAGTTTTACTGAATATTTATACTAAGGAGCTTTGTAGAAACTCTTTCTTGGAGTATGTGACTATAAAATATATGGGCCCTATAACCGTGGATAAAGATATTGACTTGAAAAATATGAAATTTTATTTCAAATTTTGAAGGCTTAGGAATACGTAAATCCATGTTTTAGATATCGTTTTTTTTTTTACCCTTTAAATTTGGAAAGAGTCACATATAAATCCAAAAGAATATTTAGGCAGATTATGGTTTTTTTGTAAAAAGCAAACATCATTTGAAAACGAATTCTAGATAAACACAATTTTAGAAAAAAATTATCTTTATTGATGTTCTCCAGACTCAAATCCTAAACAAGTGCAAATAAAATTGATTCCGCTTAAGAAGGAATATTTTCACAAACCACATAGATTACTTAAAATGCCCTCCATTTTGTGGAAACTACTGAAGTGGTTCTACAATTTTAGCAAGTTCTAAAACTTGCGGAACCTCATTGTAGTTGAACCTAGGGGCGTGCAGGAAAATATCTACTTTGTAATTTATCTTGCAAAAATATTGAAAGATGTAGTACATGTGCATGTAGTACCTCCATTGATCCTTCTTTTCAAAGGTCTTCGATGTCATTTTAAAAAAACGTGGGAAGTACATTCTATTAAATTAGTGACGATAACACAATATTCCTTTCCATTTTCACTATCCATAGAAATAACACATCTATACCCACGGTATACTATGGATGTAAGACTAGTCGCGTAACACTATTCTTGAGTCTTGCTCTACCCACTTATTCCAATGTTCATAGGCGGATGCCTCCACACTTCTTTTAATGACACATCCATTTCAAGCTGAAAGATGTGAGTCTAGATTTATTGGAGTTGGAAAATTAGCACTTGGAAGTGGCATAGTTGCTGCATTTTGGAATTGTCGGCGCGGAGACAATGCGCCACATTCTTGTAGTTGAGCACCTGCCTCTTTGAGAGCCAAGTGCTTCTTCATGGTTAAGTTAGTACCCTTCTTTACAGGCCATGTCATGGAAAGAGATGGCTAGTCTACCACAAAGGATTTTTGAATATGCATCATGCTTTGACTTCTAGAATAATTAGACTCGTCATTCATGTTGAATATCATGTAGAAGTAAAGGTATGTACAATATGAAGGCCAAGTATTCGTTTTGCAAATCCCAAGTAGATTAAAGCTTAGAAGAAACAAGGGAAAAAACAAGCTCTTGTTTGCACTGTAGAGGTTGATTATAGCTCAAATGATACTAGCAATCTCACAATCAAGGAATCAATTATTAGGGACCAAATGTCAAGTTTTTAAAACGACGTCTTTTTTATCATGTGTCATTATGACATCATTACATATGTTTGGGCATCTGCTAGAAAAATCAAGTTGACCCTATTGCTCAACACTCGACCTGTAAAGTGAAGTGTATCCAACAACTAGGTTGTTGGACTTTGACCAGCTCAAAGATCTACTTAATGATGATGACTTATAGTCTAGCATTCTTGACTGGAGTTAAATGGAAAGAACATGAAGTAGTATCATGTCAATCATGATGTGTTCATTAACATTCTATATGATATGAGTCTTTTGGCATTTATAATGTTCTCATTTCACAATTCTAGTAAAAGTCACAATCTAATCAATGTTGATTTGCATGTGGGAAGAAATGTCAGCAACATATGAAGAAGCCATTTGAACATATAAAGAGAGTATAGTAATGGCCACATGAAAAGAATAGAATATGAAGCCCGTCAAAACTCTTTGCCATTGCTCATGAGAATGTTGAGAACTTGAGGCTAGAAAGACCTCCTTCTCAACTCAACTAAGCCGGTACTTCGCCAATACAAATCTAGCATATAATGAAGGCTTTTTGAAAGAGTTCAATCTAGCATTAAGTATTCTTCAACATTAAATTTTTATATCTAAATCATCAAGGTGGTTTAATTAAGCCAACAACACTCTACAATCCAAGTAGAAATAAAGAAAGGTTATCTTATGATTTTTTTTCCAATTCTTGCAGCCAAGAAACAACTTATTTTGCCCTACCGCGTCATAGTTTGTGTTTTTTCATTAACTACAATTCTCACAGTCCTCTCATAGATCAAAATATTTCCATTTCACATTCTTAGATGTATGTAATTGTGGAACTATTTATTCAAAGAAGGATGGATACATCTTAATACTTCACATACTTTATCGGTTCTTGCAGCAAGTTGGATTCTGACAGCACCGTGCTGAGTCACGATTACCGTTTCTTTTCTAAATTTTCTTCCACGAGGGCCTTCATTTCATCATCTTATTTTGGTTTTTCATAATCATTTTGATGTCCTTGAGGTACCCTCGGATCCGAAGGTACCTCCAAAGAGGGCCAAAATTTCTATTTTTTTGAGTTCTAGCAGCATATTGGCTGCTGTCTATGTCATGTTGTGTAAAAGCCTCTCTTCTTTTTTCCATTTCTCACCGTGAATTATATGACCTTGAGGCTCTCTTGAATCCAAGAAGGGGTAAGAAGGGGCTATTCTCAATTCCAATTTTTCACTTTTTGCAGCAAAGTTGGATTCTCACAGCACTATGCTAAGTCGTAGTTTCCGTTTCTTTTCTAAATTGTTTTCCAGCAGGGCCTTTGGTAAAGGGAGGATTTACCAACTAAACCTTAGCCTTCACAATCCCATCAAAAACCAACAAAACCCAACTAAACTAAGTCCTCCAAACACTCATAGGTTGCTGGAAATGTACAATACAAGTGCAAAAAGAGGTCAAAACTGCATAAAATGGGTCAAAACAGCCCCGAAACCATAGTACAGCAGTTTCTAACAGCTCTCAGACCTCTCTGACTCTACCTGCTCTAATGTAGAATGATTGCAGGAAACCCTAACCTTGCCTCTTAAACCTCCTGAACTGACGGAAGTCATCCAGTCGGCTGGTGACAAAGTTCATCCAGTCGGCTGGTGACAGAGTTCATCCAAGTCGACTGGTGACAGAGTTCATCCAAGTCGACTGGATGACTGTCTAAGGTAAGGATGAAAACTTAAAAGAGACTAAGGGAAACTAAGGAAAGGGGAGATTGAGGAATCTCCGGTTAACATTATCCCCTTTTTCCGGTAGTTCTGTCCCGAGAACGTGGGTAACGGAGGAAAAGGTTGGAGCATGAAAAACGATCCTAGGTCGTGAAAATTGTCCAAGCTATACAAAATGTCAAAAAACGGTAATCTCCAAAGAAAATTAAAAAAAGATAATGTCGCAGGCGAAGAAGTCGTGCAGTCAGTCAGTCGGCTGGTGTACAGTCGGCGGCGCCTCGGTCGGGAGTGTAGAAGTCGGGTCGTCCATGTCGAGCCACGGCTCGAAAGTCGGGTCGCGCGCCTCAAACTTGGACAACCAGCGGTGCTGACGATCCAAGTCGGCTCGGTAGGCGGTCAGCACATGCTCGAAATCCCGCTGCTTAGTAGCAGCATACTCCCGGACAGCTCGGCTGAGTTCCCGAGGTGGTAAGGTTTGCAAGGCTAGCTCTGTCCGCAGTTGCTGATTCTCGAGAAAAAGACTGTCAGCTTGCTTGAGACGGGCACTGAGCGTAGCCTCCAACTCCAGCCGGCGAATTGATGGAGCCGCGGGATCAGGAGCTGGAACTCGGGAAATCAGGTCGGCCTGTAGGGCCTGTACCTGCTCTAGGAGGGCGGTGTGGTCGCGAAGCAGCTGGGTATGGGTCTCCGTAAGGGTGCGAAGATTGGAGTCTCGGGCGGCCAGTAGCTGTTGAAGTTGATGGAGCTGGATGTCACGTTCTGCTACGATCGTGGCTACCTGCTGTCGGCTAGACTCTAGTTGCTCAGCTGCACTACGAGTCTGGACCAGGGCGTCGGTGATGACTTTGAGGTTGTAAAAAACAACCTGAAGGTCGGGTGTCCAAGCAGATCCGAGGGGTGGTTCTGATGGCGGGGCAGGGTCGAGTTTCACTGTCGGATGAAGAGACTCAGAGGGCCCCCCCTGGCTGTGTGGTGCAGGGTGCAGCGCGGGTGAGGAAGGATCGCGAGCTGGGGTTGCTGCAGCTTCTTCTGGAACACGACCTGAAGGCTGAGTCGGAGGGAAGTGCGGAGCGGTGAATACGATTGGCTCGCGGTACAGCATGAGCGCCATCGGCGGTAGGGACGGTGCTAACTTTGGTGACGAAGAGCAGTCGGGTGGCGCCGAAGCAAGGGTGTCGGTGGCGGAAACAGGCGTGGTCAGCTGGGCGTATGGGATAGCTGGGTTCACTGAACGCCTAGATGGAGAGGCAGGCACGTTGGTGGGATTGACGGGTGGTGTATCAGCAGAGTTGCCGAGGTTGATGACGGAGTCGGGTGGTGCAACAGCCGCAGGTGCGGGATCCAAGTTGACATCAGACCCGGAAGAAACCGCTCGGTAGTGTCTAGTGACAGTTCGGGATCGAAGGGGGTACCTGCAAGTCGGTGAGGCTGGACTGGTGTGCGTAGCAGAACGTGGTGTCGGGGTCCGTTGAGTTGGAGATAGGTATGGAAACGCTGGCTGGCGAATCTGCTGGCCGTGTCGAAGGAGACGTCGGGTAGGACGACCGACATCAGACGAACCTTCCTGGGACCGGGAAGTCGGCTCTGTATCTGCCTGGTCGGCGGAGGTACTCAAAGTCGGGTGGTGACCGTCACCACTAGTACGATCTCGGAGTTGCCCAGCTGGCGGTCGGACGATGGGTGGACTGATCGGTGCACCCTCGTGGCTCCCGTCCATGGTGTCAACACCGGAATCAACTGTCTGTGGCGCGGTTACTTCTTCACGGTCCGGGAACCAGTAGGACAGTATAGTATCCATGACTGCGGCTCCACGAGGACGGCGCGGCTCCCCTGGCTGTGAATGGAGATAGATCAGATGACGACGCAGATTTGCGAGGACAAAATAGGACCAGTCAAAAGGGCGTTGACGGCGCCGGCCTTCTTTGCGGCGAGAATATGCTCCACGAGGTCGTTACTCACAAACAGGAACCTCTGTTTGAATCCTATGGCGTCACTCAACGCCCGGACTCGGACCTGATAAGCATCCGGTAATGCTGTAACCCGGTTGCCATCATGGGCATGGTCAGCCTCTGTCAGTCCCAGCTGCGAGTATCGCTCATTGAACCCGAAACCCACCTTCTGGCCTAACAAGTTGGCCCCGTCGTCGAACCCTAATGCTGTCCGGATCACGTATGCCGTAATCTCCACAGGTTTGCCTCGGACCATTGACCGGATGATCGGCTCACCGGTAGGTCGGCGGGTGCCCCTGGGGTGCTGAATGTACTCAAAGCCATCCACAAAGTCAAGGATTAACTTAGGTCGGGGCTGCGGCCAATTGAAATTATAAAATACCTGGAGACTGGTGTATGCTGCCCAGGCGTCGTCGGCCAGCGCTCGCCAGGCGTCCCACTGTGTATGCGGCTCGATGGTGATATCCAGTCGACGATGAGGGTTGCGTGGAATACGCACAGTCTTTGGAACGCGCGCATCCACTGCAGTCAGCTTGCGTTTGACTCCTCGCCTCGGGTCGATGGGAGTCGACTGTGAGGGTGCAGTTGGCGGTGGTACTACAAGCTGCTCGGTTGGCGGTAACGTCGGTGGAGGTGTGGGTCGTACCGTGCCCTCCAGGTCGGGCTCCGCAACGGGCTGGGTGCAAGTGCCTCCAATCTCCATGGACTCGGCGCTACCAGCCCGAGGTAAGGCTCGTCGACAGAAATATCTCTCCAACGTCCCTCGATGAGCTCGGCGACGGTGGCGAGTGAGGTAATTGCGGCGGTTGACGGCTGCAGGCGGAGACGGAGCAAGCACCTGGTCGTGTGTTCGCTGAGAGCAATGCACTGGAAAATCAAAGCAGTCGGAAGAGTCACCTGATGTCGAGACGCCAAGAAAGCTTGAAGCGGCCTGGAGATTGATGGTGCAGAGTGTGCCCGACGTCACTCCCGTCGACTGTCGTAAACCCTGAGGATTAGGGTTAGGTCGAAGCTGCTCGGAGGATGGACGGTGTCGGTCGAGGACAGGTCCCAGAGGGTGCTGAGGAGCACCCGGCACGCGGAAAACACTCTCGGTCTTGACTGGAACTACAGAAATAGAGGGGGCTCGAGGACTCGCGAAAACTGCAGGGAGACTAGAGTTGCGGTCGCGGTGGTCACAACCGAATGCGAGCCGAGGGTTGGAAATGGGGGAAAGAGAGGAGACGGGAGGGAAATCAAGACCTGAAGTCGACTGAGTGAGTCGCTGTCAGGATGAGGCGCGAGGAGACTGTAGAGCCGGTGGTCGGGGAAGTGAAGGAGCAGCTGCGTGGAGCTCGCAAGGGGCAGCGTATCCCTGGGCCGTCGCGGTGCTCGGCGTTGCAACTGTTAGGGCGCTCGAGGACTCCAAGCAGGGCCGACGTAGCGAGCTGTCGGTGCGGGCCTCGCCGTGTGCACAAGGATGTAGGGATTGCGGGAGACTCCAGGCTCGGACAGTCGCGCTGGGCGTCGCAAAAGGTAGGGTTTGCGGAGAGAAACCAGGGGTTTGCAATGAAGCCGAGGGGCAGTGACAAACTGACGGGCTGGGCGTCGGATCAAACCCTAAGTCAATAATGACAGGTTGCTGCGATGGCGCTGGAGGCTTAGTGGGAGGCGACTGCGGATGATGGGGCAATGGGCGGTCCTCCTGCAGCACTGGCTGGGTACCGTGTGAACCTAAGGCACGTGGAATAGGTGTCAAGGGTAGGGCCTCGACCACAAGGCAAGAAACTGGAACACACTCCAGAGTTAAGACGGGGGTGTCCATAGCTAGTGTCTTGGCAGGAGGGATGGACAGTCGATGGGGGGAAATAGCAGGTGTATCTTGTGAGCGAGCTGCGGACTCTTGGGTAGGCTGGTGAACTGGGAGGGAGAACGCTAGAGTGATAATGTCGTCAGATGGGGCAGGGGGCTGTTTAGTAAGAGCAGCCTCTTGGGAAACCTCAGTCGGACTCGTGGAGAATCCACGTGGCAGTTGCTTAGGCCCGATAGTGACTAACTGGTCTTCAGAGTAAAATCTGTACGGCTTAAGTTTGTTGATGTTGACCACAATCGGGTTCGGCTCAAAGTGTGCCTCTGTTACCAATAACGCAGTGTTGTTGGGGAGTCGGTACTGCACCCGATATGGCCCAAACCAGCGACACTTAAATTTCCCTGCATGTTCTTTCTCACCTTTCGGATACCAGAGGACATGGTCCCCCACTTGAAAATCCTTCTGTCGGTAATGCTGCTGGCTCCACAGTGACCGACTCCACTGTCGACTTCCCGACTGTTCCTGTGCCACCAGTCGATGACTGTCTAACTGCTCCAAGTCGGCTGTGCGGGCCTGTAAGACCCTAGTTGTAGTATAGTCGATGTCACCGTCTGTCCTACGGGTAGGAACAGTATACTCTGTGGGCATGAGAGGGTGCAGGCCATAAACTAACTGGAAAGGAGTGTAACCAGTGGTGACCTTGAACGCTGTCCGATAGGACAGTAGAGCGGTTGGCAGGTGCTCATCCCAGTCGGTGCGATTGTCACTGACCAACTTTGTCAATAGCCGACCCAGAACTTTGTTGGTCGACTCGGCCTGTCCATTACCCTGGGGGTAGTATGAGGTGGATGTCCGATGCTGCAGAAGGAAATGCTGCACTAAGTACTCAATCGCCTCGTTGATGAAATGGGTCCCTTGATCACTGACTAGGGTCAGAGGGCAACCATAACGGGTCAAAATCTGTTCGTACAGGAACTTGGCAGTTACAGCCGCCGTATTTGTGCGCAGCGCCTTAGCCTCCACCCATTTCGTCGCATAATCGGTGGCGACCAAAATGTACCTGTTCCCTGTCCGAGCGGCTCCCGGCTTGATAGGGCCCACAAAGTCGAGGCCCCACTTCATGAATGGCTCTGCAGGTAGGCTGGTAACCAATTGGGCCAGTCCTGTGTTGGCCAACCCCCCGACCCGCTGGCACTTATCGCAGGCTCTGCAGTACTCTGAGACGTCCTTGTGCAGGGTTGGCCACCAGTAACCAGCATCAAGAATCTTCCTAGATGTAATATCCTGGGAGAAATGGCCACCTGCACAGCCGTCATGCATCTCCTTCATCACTGTCTCCGCTTGTACAGGATCCAAAACTCTTCGTAGGACCAGGTCCTGGCCCTTCTTGTACAAAACTCCTTCAACCAAGGTATACGGTAAGGCTCGCAGCAGCAACCTCCGCTTCTCATCCTTGGTCATAGTCGCAGTCGGCTCGCCAGTTCGCAGATAGTCGATCACGTCTTGCAGCCACTCCGGTTTGACATAAAATAGCCCTGCGTCGGGAAGTTGATCTGGCACGCCTGTGGGTGGCTCTCCATTGGGAAGTCGGCTGAGTAAGTCGGCTGCGCCATGTGTCCGACCCGGCTTGTACACCACAGTAAAATCGTATTCCTGAAAAAGCAACAGCCAACGTGCAATGCGCCCCGACACTTGGGGCTTGTTAACCAAATGAACCAAGGCCATGTGATCTACATTAAAAACCAGCTTGTTACCCAACAGATAATGACGATATTTAGTCAAGGCATACACCATAGCTAAAGCTTCCTTTTTTGTGGTAGTATAATTTCTCTCAGCAGAATTGAGCAGTCGGGATGCATAGGAGATTGGCTGGTCGCACTTCCCTGTCTGGTTTTGAGCCAGCATAGCTCCAACAGCGATATCAGAAGCGTCGGTGTGGACATGGAATTCCAGATCCCATCTAGGTGCGATCAGTATGGGTGCATTAGTGTACCGTTCTTTGATCTCCACCCAGGCATCTTCACAGCGGTCGGTCCAGTCGAACTCCTCAGTTTTTCGCATCAGTTGGGTGATAGGCTCTATGATGTGAGCATAGGACTTGATGTAGATGCGGTTGAACTGAGCAAATCCATTGAATATCTGGATGTCGGCTGTGCGTCGGGGGCGTGGCATCTCCTGAACGACCCCGATCTTCTTTGGGTCGGGCATCTTCCCTGCCTTGGAAACGACATGGCCTAAAAGGATACCTGAGGCCACCAGAAATGCGCACTTCTCAGGGTTTAAGCTGATGCCATACTCCCGACACTTCTCAAAGCAGAGCCGCAGTTTGTACAAGTGATCGGGGATGTCACTGTAAACTGTGAAGTCGTCAAGGAACAGCTTCATGAAAATTCCCAGGTACTCCTTGAATGCCTTGTTCACAGCTCGCTGGTAAGTCGGGGGTGCATTTGTCAGCCCAAATGGCATAACCAGCCAAACAAAAGCCCCCCATTCAGTGATGAAAGCTGTCTTGTGTCGGTCCTCCGGGGCGATGCTAATCTGGTAGTAACCCGACCGACCGTCTAGGAAAGTGTACAGCTCATAACCTGCCACAGCATCCAACACTTCCTCTGTAAAAGGCAAAGGGTAAGGATCCTTTTTTGTGGCAGCATTTAGTTTTCTATAGTCAATGCAAATACGTAATTGACCATTCTTTTTAGGCACGACAACAATGGGTGAGAGCCAAGTCGCCTCTTCGACTGGAACGATGAACCCTGCTGCCAGGAGTTTATCAATGTCGTGTTTGACGATGCTGGCATAGTTAGGATTCATCCTGTATCGGGCCTGATGAATCGGTGGAACATCCTTCTCCAGCACAATCCGATGCTGTGCCACTGACGGAGGGATCCCTTTCAGGTCCCTGTATGTCCATGCAAACACGTCTGTGTACTCTCGCAGTAAGTCTTCTGCTGCCTGTGCTAATGCTGGTTCCAATTGTGTACTGATCTTCAGAATCTTTGGTTCCGCCTCAGTACCGACATTAATCTTCCTCAGCTATTCTTCTTCAGTCAAGTTCCATCTTGCCACCTTCATCTCTCCCAACTTCTCCCGTACTGGTGTCTCATCGATCGGCATCTCGCCCTCTAAAAAGGTGTAAAAGTGGTCGGGGTAAGTAGCAGTGTCGGGATCAGGAAGAGTCGGGAGCGCTAAGTCGGCTGTGTCCAAGTCGGCTCGTAAGTCGGCTGCGGCAAAGTTGGCTTGGCGGTGGTCGGCTCGATGTAAGTCGGCCTGGCCAGGTAAGGGCACTCTTAAATTTTCAGGCAGGGTGATAGTCCCGACTGCGAATATGTCCTCCTCGGTCTGTAAAAAACGATCCTCCTCTTCATCAGTGAGTCCCTCAGCCAAGTTATAGCACACCAGCACCTCTGGCAATTTGGGCAGGGGACCCGTCCTCTGATTGATAGAGATAGTCTTGACAGTACCATTGCCTCGAATAGTCACCAGCTTGTTCCCCCAGTCGTGAGTGACCTTTGCATCAATGAGCCAAGGTCGACCCAGCAACATACTGTAGGCTTCGTTGACCTCCTTGTTGCGAATGACGGTCAGACTGATGTTGTACGGAATGTCGTGGATGTGAATACGGACATTCCGGATCAGGCCGACTGGTTCCACCACTGCCTGGTCAGCCATACGCAATCGATAGGGCGTTGGAGAGGGATCCTTGAGTCCGAGTCGGATCCTTTCCTCCTCTGTAATTAGGTTGACGCCAGAGCCTCCATCCAGCAGCACGTTCTCCAGCGTTGACTGCCCGACCTGCACAGAAATAACCGGAAGACCCCGATCAATATCCACTGCTCCAACAACCAGATTGGGATGTACCTGTGAGTCGGGGGAACGCAGCTTTGGTACTGAAGTCGACGTCGGGCGTGCAGTCGGCTGTGGCATCTTCAGTAGCACAGGGGGCTGAGTCGAGTCGGCTGGTGTCTTGGGCGGACCATGAAGTTGAGGAAAAACTTTGGCCCTGACATATTCCGTAAGGTTGGGGGCCACCTCCAGCAGTTCCCCTAAAGACACTGTGATTGGTGTCTGCAAGATCTGCCGACTGACTGTTTTGACCAATGCTTGCGGCTGTGAACTGATCGGCTCCTCAGTGGCTACCTCCAAAGGTTTCTTGGGTATCTCCTGTAGACAGTCGAGATCGGGGAATCCGACCCAGTCTCCGTCTAGAACTGGCCCGTCAGGAGCATTGGTCTCCAAGTCAGCTGCATTGGCCTTCTGCAGTGCCTCTTCAGCCTGTCGGGCCAGCTCGTTTTCTCTGTTAATCTCCTCTGTGAAAGCTATGAATTCCTTCCTAAGGCGCTCTTCCTTTTCCCAATCAGCTTGTGTTTTTGGCTATCGGGGCTCAGGCTCCTTCACCTCCTTGTCCTCCAGAGGCAGTCCAGCTTGTACTCGAGCTGCTCTGGTCAATATCGTAGCCACCTCCGGGTCATCTATCTCCTGCAATTCCACACTGTTGACACCGACAGTGTTAGTACCTTGTTTTTCAGCGGCTAATAACTGCTGAAACTTCAAACGTAAATGACAATTACGCATCTGATGGTCAGTTCCTAGGCAAAGAAAACAGCCATCGATCCTGCCCGATCCTCCATTCTGGTACCCTCCTTGTCGGCTGGTGACAGGCCTCCCAGAGCCACTGGTCGGCTGTGTAGTCGACACTTCATGGACTCCGACGGTAGGCTTCCCTTCAGACCTAGGTAACCTATTGTTGGGGTTGGCCGGGTTGACAAAACAGTTAATGTCTTCATGCCCAAATTTCTTACAACAAGTGCAAAACCGTCGGTTTACAGTCTCGACTCCTTCTGTCTGGGCTGAAGTAGCAGTTGCTCGACTGGTAGTCGGCTCCGTCTTCTTAGCTTGAAAATACAGCTTCTTACCCGAGGCGTCGGTGCAGTTGGTCTCACAGCGTCGGGCTAACTCCTTCAACTCAGTCAGGGTGTTGGCTGTAGACCCACTGGTTGTCACCTTCAGATAGTCAAGTAACCCTGCTCTGAAGTAGGTGAGCTTGAACCCTTCGCCCACATCAGTCTGCAGACACTTGACCAGCTTCATAAACCGTTCATAAAAATCCTGGACCTTCTCCCCTTCACCCTGCTTGAATGTTCGCAGCGTCATATAGACCTGCTCGTCAGAATCCTGCTCCCGATAACGCAGCTTGAACGCTTCCTTTGCCTCCTCCCAGGTGCAGTAAGGGTGATGATCCAGCCAGTCATCAAACCAGCGCTGGGCTTTGGTCGTGCTGTGGATGTGCCAATGGCGCTGGATAGTGTACTAGAAAGTGAGAACCAGCTGGGGCAGTGTGTGAACCTCCGGGAATGGCGGCAGTACTGGAGCCGACCGGGGCGGCAATTGGTGGGACAACTGTAGACCGCCCCACGTGGGTAGCTGCATGGATAGGATCCGCAAAAGTCGGTTCTGCCATTCTTCCAGGATACCCGGCTGACTGGGTCGGCTGCGCAGATTGGTACACGTCACCGGTAAGGTGATCCACGTATCCTGGAGGTCGATGTGCGGTCGAGGAAGTCACAGCCGGAAGTGGTCCAGGTACAATTTTATCCACCGTCACCTCTGGTGCTGAACTGGATAAATAGGGAGGTCGTGCAGTATTCCCCACAGTCTGTGCCTGCTCTTGCCACCTTCGTTGCTCCTCCCACAGGTCGTGCAAATGTGCTAGTTCCTGCTTCTCCCATTCCAGCCGTTCTTGTTCCTTCTGCTGGGCAGCAAGCTGTTGGGCTGCCGACTGTTGTGCTGCCAGTTGCTGAGCTGCTAACTGTTGAGCTCCCTCCTGTACCCGTAGGTTGAACTCCACCTCTAGCGAAGTACGATGCTGCTCTGGCGGCCACTGCGGCTCTGTATGCCAGTGATGCAACGACGCTACACCCGAAGGTGCAGTATGCTGCAAGGCTTC
Source organism: Ceratodon purpureus (assembly GCA_014871385.1). NCBI lineage: Eukaryota > Viridiplantae > Streptophyta > Bryopsida > Pseudoditrichales > Ditrichaceae > Ceratodon > Ceratodon purpureus. The sequence continues at coordinate 27,904,775 of CM026426.1, forward strand.
AAGCTGCTGGAGGTATTTGCCTGAGTCGGGTTGACTGTGAGTGTGTGTTGGGTGGTGCTGACGGGCCCGTTCCCGTTTGGCTAACAGGTCGGCTCTGAATGCTTCAACTGCCTTTCGGTCCTCCTCTTCCTGCTCCCATTCTGACTGAAGCCTGAACTCATCCAAGAAGTGCACGTTCTTACCCAGGCCACCTTCTGTCGGGTGTACAAGACCCTGCTCCTGAGCTGATCGACTCTTCGTTTCCTCCAGCTTCTGCTTCAGGTTCTGAAATGCAGCTGGCAATGTCTCTGGAGTTTTTGGCAGGCGCACTAGAGATGCAGGTCGGCTGCGCAGTTGAGTCGGCTCGGTTTCCAAGTCGACTCTACCAGTGACTGTACTGGGCCACTGGGTTGGCTCTGGAAAAACTTCCTGCGTCTGTCGTCTTTCTTCACAAAAGGTGTTGTAGTCATCAACGGCAGTAGAGAAGTCCCTCCTGAATGACGTTGTTCGCTTCATGTCCTGGTACCTCCAGGGAACGCTAGTCGGGTCGGGCTGCCGACTCAGCCTATCCCCTTTTTCGAACTGTGTCTCCCCTCCAAATCTGCTCTCCCTCGTCCTCCCATCGGATGATGACATGTCGTGTTCCACTTCCATGTCGATAAGCTCCCCGACCTGTTTAGCCGCACTGCCCTGCGAACTAAGTCGGCCCTGTCCTTCTGCTGGAGTCGGCTCTGTCGTCCGCTCCTCCCGTTGCATGTAGCGTCTGTAGCGCTCCATAGCTTGTCTCTCTCTCAAGTCAGGCTGGTCACCGTCCTGCATGGATGTGACTGCTGGACTGCACCAGCCGACTGTTGCCTCCCTGATGTCTGCAGCTACTGCTCTGCTTTTGGTCTGGTCAGCTCTGCTTGGCTTCCTCCAGGCTCCAGTCAGTCAGCTACCCTTTCTTTATATCTGCCACTTTAGCACTAACTGACCCCAGCAAGTCGGCTGTGTAGTCGTATTAGTAAGAACAAGCAGTTTCCCAGCAAGTAGAAATGGATTACTGCAATTCACTGCATCACTGTTTTAGCTACTTCTATCCTTTTTTTCGCACTGCACTGATCTTTAGAAGTTCAGTCCAGTGGTTGCAGTTGTGATTAATTCGGACAGAAATTCCCCTTCTGCCAAATATTCTCAGCAGCTGTTTTCAGTCAGATTAGACTCGTTCTGCCCCCCTCGGGTACAGGTGCGAAGTATTCAACTGACATCCCAAAACGAAGTCTCACAGTCGACTGAGGTCTCGAATCGAGATTCGCACAGTGTCCAGCACCCCTCTAGACTCCCGACAGTAACTGCTGCACCTCTGCAGACCCGATTTCAGTACTTCAGGACCTCTAAAGTGTGTGGAACAGCCTACAAGAAGCAGGAGATCACATGGTACGAACTAAAGCATGGTCGCCAATGGTAAAGGGAGGATTTACCAACTAAACCCTAGCCTTCACAATCCCATCAAAACCCAACAAAACCCAACTAAACTAAGTCTTCCAAACACTCATAGGTTGCTGGAAATGTACAATACAAGTGCAAAAAGAGGTCAAAACTGCATAAAATGGGTCAAAACAGCCCCAAAACCATAGTACAGCAGTTTCTAACAGCTCTCAGACCTCTCTGACTCTACCTGCTCTAATGTAGAATGATTACAGGAAACCCTAACCTTGCCTCTTAAACCTCCTGAACTGGCGGAAGTCATCCAGTCGGCTGGTGACAAAGTTCATCCAGTCGGCTGGTGACAGAGTTCATCTAAGTCGACTGGTGATAGAGTTCATCCAAGTCGACTAGATGACTGTCTAAGGTAAGGATGAAAACTGAAAAGAGACTAAGGGAAACTAAGGAAAGGGGAGATTGGGGAATCTCCGGTTAACAGCCTTCATTTCATCATCTTATTTTGGTTTTTCATAATCATTTTGATGTCCTTGAGGTACCCTCGGATCCGAAGATACCTCCAGAGAAGGCCAAAATTTCTTTTTTTTTGAGTTCTAGCAGCATGTTGGCTGCTGTCTATGTCATGTTGTGTAAAAGCCTCTCTTCTTTTTTCCATTTCTCACCGTGAATTATATGACCTTAAGGCTCTCTTGAATCCAAGAACCTTATTTAGAAAATAAATTCTAAGTTAAATATGGGTTTGAAGTGATAGTAGAAGTTAATATTGTAAGAAGGGGCTATTCTCAATTCCAATTTTTCACTTTTTGCAGCAAAGTTGGATTCTCACAGCACTATGCTAAGTCGTAGTTTCCGTTTCTTTTCTAAATTGTTTTCCAGGAGGGCCTTCATTTCATCATCTTATTTTGGTTTTTCATAATTACTTTGATTTCCTTGAGGTATCCTTGGATCCAAGCGTACCTCTAAAGGAACAAAATTTGCCTTTTTTTTTTTGTATTTTAGCAAGAGTACATAGTCAGCAGCCAAATGCTACTTGAACTCTAAAAAAAAATTAAAGAAAAATAAAATAAAATAAAAAAATTGGCCCTCTCTGGAGGTACCTTCGGATCTGAGGGTACCTCAAGGACATCAAAATGATTATGAAAAACCAAATTAAGATGATGAAACGAAGGCCCTCATAGAAGAAAATTTCGAAAATATACGGAAATTATGAGTTAGCACGGTGTTGTTAGAATCCAACTTGCCACAAAAGCTGAATAGAAAATAGCCACTCATCACACTTTTTCATAAATAATCAAAGTGGTTTTTAATCAATGGCTGTTCATTGACTGTAATTGAGCACTCTTTTGGTACTCTCAAGTGTTTGATGGTGATATATTTGGTTAGGAAAGGAAACCCTAATGGTGAAGTTCCACCATTTCTTTTTGTTTTATATGAGAGGCTTGAACTTGCTGCTGAATCTATCAAGTTGTGTGTAGATAGACATCTCACAAACCTCATAAGTGTGTATTCTTTATCAATTGAATTAGGGAAACCTAAGCCTTTTAGTGGAGCACAAGAGAAAATTGTTATTTATATCCAGGCTCTTGCTTATCACAACATTGTTGAATATGACATTGTCATGGACATCAAAGCATCAAGAGGTACCTCGTAGTCTTCATTTGATATAATATAATATGATTTTTTGAATCTTTTTTTCTTCAGCTCCTCATGTTTTATTTATGGTTTAGATGTATTCATTTGTACTCGCAAAAGCAGCATCGAAGAGTTCCATGCCTTCACTCAAGAAGAAGCGCTTTCTTGACGATGAACTTGAGAAGAAAACAACTTCGAAGCGCTCTTGTAAGTAAGTCCATACTACTAATTTTAAAAATTCTTTGCAATTTCTAATTGCCTTCACCATTATTCCTAGATGTCTTATTGTTGTTTTGTTGCACACAGGGATCGAGAGTGTTGTAGTCTCAAAGCATCCTTTCAAAGCATCTCAGCAAGATAAGAAGCCTTACTTATCCTCCAGAGCTTCATAACCATGCTGAGATTTTTGCACATACATACGTGGCGGCTTTATCACCTTCCTCTTCTCCACATCAACCTACTGTTAATTGTACTATAGAGAAGTACTTTGTAATTTTTACGGAAGTTGATAACATGGTATTATCTAGTGACAATAACTCCGTGCATGGACGGATTTGGGCAACTAGTCATGACAATATATCTAGTTGATCAGTCCTACATTCTCTATAAAGATGTATTTTTAATTATTCTATTTTAATATATATGCATCTTTGATGTCTAGATTATGCATCATGATGTTGGAGATAAATTGATTTATGTTCATAGTGGTGCAACATGATTTTGAGTATATCAAAAGCAGACATTGCAAACAGTTTAAACATATTAGAATCAATGTTATAGGTACAAAATTCATCACATGCAGCCTTTTGAATCAATCAGCTATCTAGAAATTATTACACATCCATTGATATATATATGAATCAACCATAGTTCCACCTGGCTAAATCAAGCGCTCAAAACTTTCAACAATCTTCAGCTTGTATGACCACAATTATTGATTACATATGCTTACAGCACATATTGGCTAAACTACATTCTAGAGCAGTCCGCATTTTTCCTTTGAGTACAACACATTGGCCTGGAAATACATACCCAGAAAAAGAGTGACTTCATGTCGGACAATGCTTCATGGCCATTTCACTACAAACAACGAATCTAGCCGTCATACCTGATATAGAGTATAAAAAATTTTGCCGCAAAATTTATGATGTATTTTTTATCAAATTCCAAAAATGTATTCTACAATGATAGGCCCCTCTTTTAGCATGATTGAAAAAAATTGATAAAAAATCCAAAAGAAGTCTAGAAAATTAAAATTTTCTGCTCACCGCTCACAAGATAGCATTCCCGACAAGAGAGCTATCCAAAATCTGTGCATAGATACAATTTTTTAATCACAACAAACTCTGTGGAGACTCTACCTCCACGATCATCATTCTTATCTAAAATTGGTGCATATAATAGATGTTTAGAGATCCCTTGATTTGGATATTGAAAAGCCAAATGCAAGATAAAAGCGCAAAGTAGGTAGTTATATCACTATTCATAGTTTTTGTTCTATGATTCAAACAATGACCAAGGAAGACAATGAAGGAAGGATGGATAAGGATAAAGATGAGTAAACAATTGTCAAAATAGAGTTTAGAAAGCACTACATGACCCTAACCTAGTTTGAGAAAGTTCTTGAAAAAGATGTTTTTTACTTAAATATTGGGAACAAACAACTTTCTTAACACATGTTTTAAATTTTGAATTGTAACATAAGGTATTTTAAACCTCCTTAGGATCCAAGGAATGATCACTTTCCAATAAAATTGTTCTTTAGAATTATAAGATGTCCTTAACTACAAAATCCAATATTTTTGCTACCTATAGATACCATTTTGCTATATTTTTCCCTACTACCTACTATCTTTTACTTTCTACTATAAAACCATCTACAACTAATTGATTCTTCAATTTTTTGTATAAAATTTTGCCTTTCTTCTATTCATTTGCTCAATGTATAACAAAATCCAGAGATTTGAGTATCAAATTGATAAATGTCGATCAACATCTTGGATCACAATTCAAGGCTTTCCAATAATTGCCTCCATTTTCACCTCGCAATCCTCAAGCGTATCCACTTTGTCGGAGCTTCATCAAATTCACATAAGATTTGAAAGCTCATTTTGTACTTGACTCTGGTGTTGGTTTATTTACTCTTTTGTACTCAACTTTGGTGTATGCTAATCTGCCTTAGAGAGGAGTCAAAACTCATCCTTAAGAGTCTTCTCTATCATCTATGTGGTTCACATTGCTATCATTCAGCGATTTTTTCACAGGCGAAATGGTACCTAAAGGCGATTTTGTTTTAGAGTGGTACCAAAAATACAATAAAACACAGTAATTTTTAGAAATTATCTCGCCAGGAACGACCCAAACTGGAAAGCAAAGTGGCCAGTTATCTCTCATTTACAACTTTAGTGTTGCCTTGATGATGAGAGCCTATCCTTTGTTGTTTGAGTGGATGGCGCCACTTGGCAAAATCTAGTGGTGAGATTGTAAATGTTGGCGCTGGAATTGTGGGTCAGTTTTCTATTCCAATGATGTAGTACCACGTGTTTTCGCCAGGTCAAATTGTCATCACAGCAAAGGATGGCGCCACCAAGTTTTTCAATGAGTTTGTTCGTGGTCTCCACAATCATGTCCACAACCTTGTACAGAATGTCACGTTCAATCTCCATAGCCGCCTTTTGCTTGTATGTAGCCTGATCATAGATTTCTGAATTTAGGTTGTATGTCAAGAAGTTCTCATTATATGCAAAGTTGTAAATGTCGTGGATTCATGGGCGCTTGCTTCACTTGCTCAATTCTGCAATTCTTTAATGCACTTGTGTTCTACACTGCTCCTAAGTTGATAAGTCATTGTGTGTTCCCGGAGAGTCTGCTATGAGGTTGTCAGTGTTATATCATGCTGTGAGTCGTGACTCTGTGAGGTTGTGTGAGTGCCGTGACTCTGAGGTTGTGTGAGTGCCATGACTGTGACTATGTCTCCTACTTAGTATGGGAAAGAACTTGCAGGACTTATCGCTGCATGAATCAGCGAAGCAAGTGTCGGCAATGGTGAAATGGTACAGAAGCCGTTGAAACTTGAATCGATTGAGAGCAAGTTTTTGCCACTGCATATGTTAGCAGGTTGTCATGAATTTTTGGTCCATATTATAGATCATTCACTAAGTTTTCTTCCCATGTGCAGATCGAGTAGTGACATGATACATCGCAGATCGAGTTGCAATTCAGATGGATGGATTTAACGCTACAGTGGAGTCTAGTGAAGCTGCTGCAGCACGGAAGGGGAATCGAAAATTACCGGCAATTGATGAGGATGACGACTACTTTGACGAGGAGTGTGTGGGTGAACTTAAGGCGACGCTGCCAAAGAAGTCCTATGACGCTACTCGGAAATTTTAGGAGACATAGGCTGCTAAAGTGCCATAGGCAGAGCAATATCAAGGTTCTAACGGCTTACATGAGCATGTGAAGTGTGTTGTGTGTACGCAGATAACAGGGAAGTTGAAGATCTTAGGTCCAAAATGGGATACTCTTAATAAACATGCTGGTAAGCAGAAGGCTACTCAAAATATGCCGTTAGGTATCAAGAAAGGTCACTGGTACATTGCCTAGAATTGCAAACACCTCCGACATAAGAGACTCTACGCAGCAAGGAACACTGTTACTGTTGCTCAGCAACTTGCGGTAGTGAAGGGAGAACGAGCACAAAAGCAATTACAATTTGGAACGATTTTGCATTTGCTTTAACAAGGGCGGCCAATGCAGGAATATCAAGCGTTGCAACCATTACTTACATTCTTGGAGGTTCCAAAGTTGCCAAAACACCATTGGTCCGACAACTCTGGTTGAGAACTTGCAGAATGCCTCTTAAAACAGAGAAAGAAATTTCCAACGCAATATTCTTCTCCATTAGTTATAACGAGGTCATCACATTAGAAAATCAGCCATGGATTTCGATCCATGGAACATCTGCAACAGATGGGTGAGGAGGTCGATGTTGATATCACTGCAACGCATCACCGAATAGTGACAACCTCATAGTGGTTATTGTAAAGGCGATCACAACTGATGGAGGGGTCAAGGTCAAAGATTTGCCAACACGATTTACTTCGTTTGGTGTAGGTAAGACTATTCTGAACTCAGATCTCCACTTCTCAAGATTCTCTATATGTTCCTTCCTACTCTTACGAATGCATCTCATAGGTTGAGAATTTAGAAGAGTGCCTCAGAATTATTTAAGTCCATTAAATTCTTTATTAACGTTTGAAGTGCTAATTATTTGATAATTTAGGGGCTTGTATCACGTTATGGATAATGAACCAGTTTTGCGTTAATCGCAATGTGCTTATCTGCACAAGAACACCCGGCTTGTGAGTCTCCCAAGTGGTTAGAAGTTGAAAAGCCGAAGTAAACAGAAACAAAACAGTCAAGAAGTCTTGACTAACTGCTGTCTTGAACTGTTCACTGCAGTCTTGACTAACGGTAGAAACTGCTTGTGGTAGTCTTCACTAACTTGTCAAGCAGTTTCATTTTTGAAACTGACAAAAAAAATTCTTTTTATAATAAAAGTATTTTCCTCCAAAAATCTTCAAAGATATGTTTACGTGCATAACTTATGTGTATATTCATTCATGTAGACGCATGAAGTGCCCTTCCAACAGCAAAACGTCATTTAAAAATCTGCTTGGTGAAGGGTTGGGGTTGTAGTCCTTCGGCTAGGATTAGATTTCGGTGCACCCTGGCTTTGAGTCTGGACTCTGTTCTGTCTGTAACTGAGATTTTGAAGTCTTTTTTGTCTATACCTATCTGTACCTGTCTGTAACGTGTATTTCTCTTAGGGATATTTGTTATAATGAAAGTCATTGCGTGATTACCAATATATTTTGCTCATGTTTAATTTCAAGTGTTCACTAATTATAACTTCTACTAGTGATGCATGCTTGGTGATTTTTGAACAGTTTGGGCTCAGTAATGACGTTCTTGTATGTTGCACAGACGGAGTGATGATATTTCAGGATAAAAAGAAAGGGGTCGTGAAACAACTGCAGGACAAATTTGCACCACGAATCATGGGCATTCATTGCATGGTAAGTTTTTTTTTGAAGACTCTCTTTTGTTTCCATTTCATATTGCAATCTTTGAGCATGGGATGCATGCCTTGTAACAATAACAGAAGATTCTAGAAGTCTAGAATTCTTGACTTACAACTTGTTTGTATTTTTCTAGGCTCACAGAACCAACTTGGCTGTTCAAACTTTGAGTGGTCTACCTATTGTGGAGAGAATCAAAGAAATGTTGACGTCGTTGTATGCCTTTTTTGCACACTCACCGAAGCGGCACTTGGAGTTTGTGAAACTTGCTGAAGGGTTTAAAAACATTAAAAGTATTAAAACCCGTTGGATTAGCATGTTATCACTTGCAGTTTGTGTAATGAACGAATACAGGGTGTTGCTTGTCAAAATGTCGCAAGATTCACAGCGTCCAGTAGACAACGAACATGGAAAGAAGGCAAAGGTTGACATGAAGCCCATGGGGCTAGCTTTGAAGAACTGTAATTTCTTAACGGATGTGCGGATCTTGCTTAGCTTGTGAGCGCTACTTCCCTTGCTGCGAAGTGTGCATGCGTTGATGCAATTTGCACAAAGTCGTGACATATTTGTGTGTGATTATGTGTCAGCCATTAAGATGTGCATTGCTGACGTGACTGCTTTATACCTTGATGACAGCACTTCATTTACACACGACCAATTCTAGGACTTTAGGCACCTTATGCATGCACGGAATGATGCGCGATTCCAATGAGTTGGGTATCGCAGAGCTCTTTTGTTTTAAAGAGCGATGCTGAGGATGTGTTGCACTTCACTTCAACGGGATTCAGTATTCCGGTTGTTCATCAATATCAAAGTCAAGAGATGGGAAGCGTTGGTACTGTGCCGATAGCAGCTTCGATCATAGAAGCAGTTGGATTACCAGCTTCAGTGACTTCAGCTTCTGGTGTACTAGTGACACGGCGTGTCTACTACAATATTGTAGAAGATTGCAAAAAGATGAGCAAAGGTATGCAGTGCCCTATTTTAAGTACCATTATTTCCTTTTTTTGTTAATGTAAATTAATGTATGGCTACATGTTAAACATGTGTTGCTGATCACAGATGCAGCTGAGAAGCTTATATATGAATTGGAGGCACGGTTCCCATCATCAGAACTCGTGGATGCCTTTGGTATAGTGTACCCACAGTATTGGTTGGCTGCAGATGCTGATGACAACTTTGTTAGACATTTGAGCGTGATCAAGGATCATTACGGGCAGGTGAAGAAATACGCACTCATGCAGTTGGAAAAGAAGACAACTATACTTGAATATGACAGCAAAGAGGAAGACTGCAGGGACAACGAGAGAGACGTGGACGGAGTGCAAGCAAGATCAAAGGAGGTGGCTAGGAAGCAGGCTTTGCCAATGCTTTCAGTGCAAAAGCTTGACAAGCAAGCGTCCATGTTTAAAATTGCTATGCATGGGAATTGTGAACCTGCAATGCAGGGTGATAATCCTATCAATTCATTGAGGCGACTTTGGCGACGCATTGAAGCCAACAATTTGTTGCGTCACAAGCTCTCTGAATACATGAAGATTTCTGAAATCTCAGTGGCAACAGTTTATATGCGTAGCGTAGAGGACTAGAGGATATTTAGCACATTGAGTTTCATGAAGAACAAGCTTCGGAATCACCTTTCTACACATCTGCCGCTTGTGGTGGGCATGCATTCACAAGAGTGTTATGGACTCCACGATTTTCCATATGATGGAGCATATAAAGAATGGAGGAGTTGAAACAAGAAAGAAGAGTAACTAACGTGGAATTTGCAAGGTCACCAATCACTAGTCAATGATGAATAAAGTGGAGTCCAACGTCTGTTGGACTGTCATTGAAAATCCCGATTCACCAAACTCCCATGACTTATCATGTAGGCTTAGGAAAGTAGCATGTTATTGATTGTTGGTTTCTATTTTTTCCCTGCAAGCTTTTGTTAGCTTGCTTTTCTTTGTTGTAGCTTGTCTGTCTGTGTGTTGGCTTGTCATGCATTTAGTGTTGTTTTTCTGTGTCTTGATTTTATGATGCTCCCTTGCTAACCTCTTCCATGTGAGTATGAATTTGACTATGGTTCTTGCACTTGGGCTTTGAGATCATTGTCTTATTGTTTTATGCTCTAGATAATTAGAATTTTCATAAAGTAGCTAAAATTTGGTGAACCGGGATCTGAGATTATCTACAAAGGCAAATATACAAGCATTGCAGGTCAGCACATTCCTTACAAATTACTAACTTAGGTTAGTGATGTAATGAAGCCAAGCATGCCACTTAGGTGGACTTGTAAAAGCATTGTAATTTGATACTGTAATGTTATGATTATGATAGGATGTCATTGTGTTTGATACAGTAGTGTTGTGAGATGCTTGTGTCTCTTTCTTAGCAGACGTGTTGTGTGCTAGGAGTGATGGAGTAATTCATAAGAGTCAGTCATCATTTATGCTCAGTTGTGATTGATACAGAAAATAGCTGAAATTGTCCACATTGATGTCGCCTGATTCAAGTTCTTCAGTAATGTGAACCTTTCTGCCATGTTTCTATGCTTTAAGTATTGTAATATCTTTGCAATTTTGTACTCGTATAGAGTAACGGGACAGATCATTAACCCCTAAAGTTGAAAGGCCTCAAAATTGCCAAAACCCTCAAAATTAGACGTTTTCAATGTAGGGTGTAAGTTTTAAAGTTTTGATGTGTTTTGGGGGGAAACAACTGTAGGATCTAGTACCTTACTTGTACATGTACATGTGTCCCAAGTATTAGATTCACACTCCTTACCGTTTGTGAGATCATAACCTTCTAATTTGAAAGAAGAGTTTTTTTCCCTTGTTGCAAAATGGGTTTCAAGTGTTTCGTGAGCCAAAAAAAACCAATTTCAAAAGCAAACTAGATGTGAGGCTCTTCAAATTCTTGTTCCTAGATGAGTTACAAATATGTCCATGGAATTTTTCCCTCACACGACTTACAAAACCTAAAGAAATGCTTGATTTTTTACATTGAGGTATGCTGAAATTCGAATGCAAAGCCCGGTCTATGATAGTAAAAAAGGCATACGGAGAAATATTGGATTGGAAATCCGAGCGGCGATATCATGCTCTCAAATTGTATTTACATGTAGAAAATACAAAACTTGAAAAAAAGTAAAATCTCAAATTTTGGTGAATTTTTGAAGTTTCTGTGATTTAATTAATTTTGGGCTGATTTTGAGCATATACTCTAGTTTTGGGCAGATTTCATCATGCCCAAATAGTGTTTTCAAATATTGAGTGCGGATATCTCTTAAAGTATGAGGAATTTTGAAGTATGAATGGTCTTGTTGGAAAGATATGAAAATTTCCCATGTTGTGCCAAAGTTAGAGCCACATCCCGTAAAATTTGACTCATAGGGAGCCTGACCGGACCCTGAATCATACCAAAACTATTGAGTTGATGCTTGAGGGGTTAACAGTAGAATCAGGACAGATCACTCTGGAAGAAAAACAACCATTTGCAGAAGAAGTAGTCGATTTTTTGTATGTTCCTGGCCTCCAACTTGCGGAACTTGACAAGGTTGTGCTCAAGAGAAGGCTCATGACATCTGCTGAACTACTGATTCAGGAGGAGGGATCTCATATGGAGAGTAAATTCACATCTTGAATCTCTGAGATTAACCCCTTAAGCATCCTGTGCCCAGAATGGCCTACGCAGTTCTCTCATTTGGGATTCAAGGTGGGAAGAAGGGCTCATCTGAGATTGGCGTGAACTATGATGTTGTGAGCATCAACCTAATCTGAATTGTCAAATTTTTCGTGCAATTAATGGAGTTTCAACGCGACCACGGGATCGATTTGTATCCGGATTTTTCAGTATTTTCCTACGATCCTGTACAAGTGAGTCGCTACAGTCTATGAAGGATGCGTAGAGTGTAGATGCGAGGACGTGGACATGGGTGACCGGAAGGGCAGGTTTAGGAGCGGTTAGGGTACGTCAGCATTGTGACTTCCATCATCAGGTTGTCTTGGATCCGGCATACGGTTCACCGAGACGGGAGATTGTGGAAGTGCGTTTGCGGATTTTTAATGGGTTTTCTGTTGCGTGTTGCGAGTGGAGGCGCGTAGTGGGCGGAGTGGCTGTGCGGTTTAGTTGCGATGGAGGGGGACGGCTGGAGAAGGACAGGGGAGTGGAGGCGAATTGCATTTTGGCGGCTTGGTGAAGCGTGGGAGAAGGGAGAATGCTTCCAGGGATTAAAAGGACCAGGGTGGAGCATGGCTTCATATACACCTGCGACTGTAATGGGCGATTCGGGTTTGACGGGAAGAGAAGACGAAGCGAGCCAGTTGCAGGGAGCCGAAGCGGAGTTATTTCGGTGGTTTAGGGTTCAAGGGGCATCGACGGAGGGGAGCGGGAGGGCCGTGGCGTTGCTGAATTCGCAATATCTTCAGGCACAGCCGAGACCTGGGCGGTGGAATCGGAGGGGCAATTTCGGGACACAAGAGCGCTTGCGCTATCTTTGGTATCGCCACGCCGCGCGCATCCTCGGGTGGTGCGACAGGAGGGAATTTCCAGAGTTCGTAAGGGACCTTCTTCGCGGCCACTACTTTCCAACAGCACTGATCGGTTGTGATGAAGAAACTGGCGAGAGCGGCGATGTCGAGCAGATCAGACTCGACACAGGCCGGAGAACCTCAAGGGGGCATGGCCAAATTCGGGCCGAGATCAGAGGTACGTTTAATTCCACACATTAGCACATTGTCTTTGGGAAGGGGTTCAATGCTTAGGTCGGACTTGACTGAAGACTGCTGTTTCAGGTACATTCCTATGTCACACCATGGGAATTGAAATGGTTTAGGAACTCTGAAATTCTCTCTCATTGTGGTGCAGAATGCACCGACACAGAGGGCTCCGCTGGCCGAGATTGGAACCAACACCATGGCGCGCGTGATGGGCGCGGGGATCACGGACTCACAACAACCCCAGCTGGTGAGCCCAGTTCTCCTACTCAATTTGAACGTGATAGTGAGACTGAATAAACATACGCTGAATCGGAGGCCCTCTGCTTCCGTTTCTGATGTCAGGAGTCCGTGCTAATGTGGGTGTCTCTCGGTCGGGGAGGGGCAGGTTGCGAAGGAGCCCACGAAACGGAAGTCCAGGGCGAAAAAAAAGGTAGGATTCTGTGGCAAATAAATTTACATGTGCTGTTTTCTCACCCCTTCGGAATGCGGGGGCATGATATGTTTGTTTTGGTTTACACTGTCGCTGGCATCTTGTTTCGGTACTCACACCCTTGTGCAAGCCTGCAGGCCCTGGAAGAAGTACCGACAGTGGATGCGCAGGGAGGATGCAGAGTGGAGGTGACAGTACAATCGAGAGAGGCTGCGGTGCAAAAGGCACCACAAAAGCGGAAAACGACAGCAAAGGCACATGTAGGGTCCTGAACAAGAGGGGGTCACAAATGGTGCATTTGATGGTGTATGATAGGCTTGGGGGATACTCTTGTTGGATTTCTTCTGGGAGGACATGGGGCTCACTGGTAAAAATGGACTCTCTGGTCTATTAGGCAGTGGAGGAGGCAGCGTACGATGGGGTGCGGTGCGGACAGGAGCAGCAAGCAGAGGTCCCTCCGAAGAAGACACCGAAACCAAGGAAATCGAGGGCGAAAAAACAAGTAAGTCCGTAACCCTTCCACTTAGGAGCCTCGCTGTAGTTCAGTTCAATTCAATACGCTGGTTTCCTAAGCGGCGGTTTTGGACTTACTTGGCGAGGGGGATGGGTGGTTTACGTGCTGGTAAATTAGGCACTGGAGGAGGCAGCGTACGATGGGGTGGAGTGCGGACAGGGGCAGCAATCAGAGGGCCCTCCGAAGAAGACACCGAAACCAAGAAAATCGAGGGCGAAAAAAAAAGTAAGTCCGTAACCCTTCCACTTAGGACCATCGTCGCGGTTGAGTTCAATACCATACACTTCCTGATGGGGGGGGGCCATAAAGTCCCTCGCAGATCTATTGTTCCCTAACGCCAGTGTGTTGGGCCGCAGGTGTGCCCGGCGATGGATTCGGAGACCATACCGGAACCGCTCTTCGCCTCCAATCCAACCATGGCAAGTCTCGAGGTCGCGTCCTTCCTTGGAAGAAGTCCGGGACTCCAAAAGAATCGCCCGCTCACATTACAGGAGACTCCAGTGCGAGGGCGCCCGTTGCAGGGAGAAAACGGTCGTCGTTTCGGGGAGAGTTCAGTTCAACCACAGACGCCGATGCCTGCGTGGAACTCCCCACGCGCATTTGGGCCCCCACCGCCTACCTCGCCCACGCCACCTCCAGGTATGTCACTGTTGCAATGGTGTATCCCGAAGTTGGGAGGGTTCAATGGCCGCGGGGGGGGGGGGGGGGGGGGGGGGGGGGAGGGGGGGGGGGTGGTGGAAACAGGGAGAGGTTGGGAGAGAGGGGGGTTTAGTTTTGGCAGAATGTCATGCGTCCTGTAAGTGACGGATGTTTACCTGGGTGTGCAGCCAGGAACAAGCGCGGGAGATTCACGAAGGAGGCGAAGGGGAAGAAAGAAATGAAAAATCCTCGAAAGCCACAGAAGTGGGCACCAAGTCGGGTAACGCCAAACGAGACAGGCGGGGTCCTGACGAGGGGGAAGAGCGCTGAGATCGCAGAGTATCACCGACAGGAAGAGAACGATGTTGCCATTTTCGAAGTGCTGGCGGACATTGATGATGACGGCGATGGAGACGGAGACGGGGGGTTCACTGCGCCGGAGCTACATCACACCGTCGACAGCTTCGAGACCTGCAGCATCAACCTATGGGAGAATGTATTCAAAGATGAGGGGTGGAAGACGTGGGAGCCTATTAGAAAGGTCCGAGGATTCGAGAGTACTCACCCGGGAGGATCTTTGCCAAGGCAGTTGATAATGCCGACTACAGAGGGGGTGCCCGAGCACTTCGCGACCGTCTACAACAACTGGAGCTCGTCACGAGGAGGGTGGGCTGTCTTGGTCCCGAATAGGTACCTCTCAGAGTACTCGTTCCATACGGGGGATACACCCTCCTGGACGCAGGGGGACGTTATCGGCGAAGGGACAAACATTTCCACGGGGCGGAGGATGGTGGTCGTCGACCTTGGCGGCTGTGACTACGAGCGCCACATGGAAGAGGGTGACGTCCGGATCGCAACGGGACCCGATATCCGAGCGGTTGGGAGTGAGGGCGGGCATGGATACGGTTGGCACAAGCGGCAGCATTGTTTCAGCCCGAGGGAGAATCTACTCGGAAGGACGGGAGCAGGTGGTCCACGGAGGTCCGCGGATGGCAGCGGAGGGAGCCACAGCGGTGTCCAGACAGGGGATGGGCAGCAGGGGGAGACTGAGGAAATTGCGGACAACGAGGAGGATGCCGAACCATGGGGGTCGCAGCCGCGAGGAGTCCCGATCAAAGATTACGAGGTGCCAGAGGATGGGGAGGGAGTGGACGGGACGCAGAACTCGACTGCGCGGATGTGCTTCCCAAAGGTGAGTTGTACCCTTCCAGATTACATGCTTACAGGAAAGAGAGTGATCATCGTAGACTCGGAGTGCAGTGAGGATGGGATCGAGGATCACGTGGCCACCGAGGGCGACTCCAGCGACAGGGAGTGGTTTCCAGAGTTCGAGGACACACTGGAGTCCTCTGAAGGCGAACTGGACGTGGACTGCGAGGAAGGTCAGGACGACGAGGACTTCGACACTCGTGGCTTGGAGGACTGGTGCATGAACCCCGAGGCTTTCAAGCCAGTGCCAATGGGGATGGCGGAGTTGGCGAAGTATTACCGGCGAGCTTCGTGGAGTTCAGCAAGCGTGGAGTACTTGGGGTCTCGGGATAACTTCAGTGGTCCAGAGCCTGGACTAAAGACCAAGACAAGGGAGGGAGTGCCACAGCCATGGCGAGTATTTGATAAATACTGGAGTGATAGCACAATAGACCGCATTGCCAGGGAGACTAATAGGTATGCAAGGACGACAGTAAGAGGAACAGGTGATGCTGCTGACAGGATGAAGGGGGGTCCTACTTGGAAAGACGTGGGCCGCAGTGACATTCGGGCATGGATAGGGATATGCATCCTAATGGGGTGCAAGAGGTTACCGAGCGTGAAGCACTACTGGATGGTAGGTGAGCCATTCATCTACTGTCAGTTGATCAGCCAGGTGATGAGTCTGCGGAGATGGCAGCAAATTCTGGGGTGTCTTCACCTTGTCGACAACGAGCAGGTGGTTCGGGACACAAAGTCTCCCCATTTTGATAGAATTGCAAAAACGCGGTGGTTGGTGGATAATTTCGTTGAGGTTTCAGAGTCCATCTACAACTTGGAGAGGGAGATCACGGTCGATGAGTGCGTCATCCCGTACAAGGGAAAGTACTGTTTTATTAGGCAATTCATGCCTGATAAGCCAATACGATTTGGCATCAAATGTTGGCTACTGGCTAGCTCCAAAAGCCGGTTTGTTTGGAGGATAGAGGTGTATTTTGGAGAAGGAACAGGGTTAGGTGAGCATGGTCTCGGATATCACGTGGTTCAGCGCATGGTACAGGGCCTGGAGGGAAGAGGCCACTGCCTGGTTGTGGACAATCTATTTGCCAGCGTCAACCTATTTCATGACCTGATGACGAAGGGGATTTGGGCGACAGGGACTGTGAAGAGGATTTCGAAGAACCTTCCGGGTGGTCTGTATAGGAAACCGGATTCGAAGGAGGAGCGCGGGTCAATGCTCATCCGAACCCATGTTCATCGCCAGATGGGCGTACTCTCTTGGCAAGATGCGAAGCTGGTCACAATTCTGAGTACCGCAGCTTCACCGTGGGCACCGGGCGTCTCTGTCCTGCGGCGTGAGAGACGTCGAAGGGAGCAGCTCATCGTCCCGTCCTCGCCTATGCACACCCAATATGTGGAGTATATGCGTGGGGTTGACGTGACCGACCAGCTGAGGGCGAGCTACTCCTGTCAGTTACGGTGCCACAAATGGTGGCTTAAAATTTTTCACTTCATTGTTGACCAAAGCCTTGTCAATGCCTACGTGACCTGGGTGAGGGAAATGGACGAACTTGGACTCCGTGCGAAGCCGCACTTGGCATTTAAAATTGCCATTGGAAGACACCTCGTGGAACTCGCCATCGAGGCGAGGGGAAAAGTGCGACTACCTCCTCCGCGCAGATACCGGCGCCCTCCTCCTACACATGCCCACTTCAGGTCGCACTTGCGGCGGCGCTGCATCGTCTGCGGGCACTTGCAGCGGTGGCACTGCCCCGCATGTGGCCCTGCGTGGATGTGTAGAGAGAACTGCTACCTTGCCCACCACGAATCACTGAACAGAGCTCTTTGACTGTAGCTCACGATCTACGTTTCTGTCGCAGGGCGGTCTCGGGTTGACATGGAGCAGGGAGCGCGCGGGGTGGAACACCGTGGGCGAGGCAGGGGATGTACCGAATCCCCTTGTTTCTGGAGAAGGACAGGGAAGTCGACGCCGCCGGTTCTCCATCTGACGATCTTGGCCACCGTAGTGGGCGTGAATGACGACCTAGGCCACAAACTGTAGCAAGGCTTTTTAGGAGACATGTCGAGGTCCACTGCTTCCCTCAGTTTTGGGACACTTCTGAGACTAGTGACTGACTCTCACGAGGACGGGCCGTGGGCCTACGAGGACTTCGACTTTGTTCACATTTTTTGTAAATGTTTGTGGACCGTTGTGGCCGACAGTTTTTTGTAAATCTCCCCTTGTCGGTCCTCTGTTATGCTGTTTTGTTGCTTTACTTGCAAATGTATCGGTTGCTTTATGGTTGGACAGGCCGGTTTCTTTGGGGGGGCCTCCGTTCCTCTTGACAGCCGCCTAGACTTGGTGCACTGACACATCTGCGGTGTACAGTGTGTATCCCGAAGTCTAAGCTACTACATGTGGACGTCCCCGTAGTTGGCACTCTCTTTTCTGACTCCTGCAGATCTGTGGCGTGGCTGCACGGAGGGTATGGCGCGGATGGCATGGTATGCCGTTCAACTGTGGCACCGGAAGGCGAGGGCACCCTTGGGGGTCGTTGGTGGCAGGGGTGGCCGTGTCCCCCCTCATTTTCTCTCCTACCTTTCATCGTCGCAGTCGGATTTGTTAAGTGCCGACTTCCTTGCCTCGGCCACTGTCTCTGTATTTTTTTTTTGGGTCCTTTATGTCCTTGCACAGTGTCTGCGTCTCCCCTTGGCCCCACTGCTGGTAATTTGGCGCTGCCGGTGACTGAATCTCTGCCGTGTCCGCCGTTTTTGTTGGCAGGTTCGTCGTTGCTGATGTCTGCTTCTAGGCGGGCCCTTCTCAGATGTAGTCCCTGCCCGGGCCGAGATCATAAGGTATGGTCGTCTCTGACCAACTGTCCACTCACCGACACGGGCATGGGGCTCTCCCGCCACTGCTATATGAGTTCATCCGATACCACTCACTCCTCACGTTCATGTGTTCCGTGCTGGACAGATTCTAGATCCCCACTCATTTGCATGCGAGTCACTTCGGGCACTCATGGTGTGTAATTAGGAGGATCTTGTACCTCCGCCAGTCCTGATTCTAATGATGGCCGATTTCTTAAGTGCCGCCGACAGAACTCGATTACCCTAAACCCTTGACAGGATGTTCTACGCACTCTACTTTGGACTTGCTTCGGTGGGGTCAAATCCGTGGCTGCTCTACGTGATCAATGCCGCCCCTGAAGCATTCAATGGCCGCTTCCTCCAATTAATGCCCCCTTCCCCTACAGTCTGGTACGCACTTTATCCTCTTCACTCATCGTCTCTCTTCCACTTCTTGTGCGTCTTTCATCTATGTCCTGCTGCACGTCGTCACCTCGCATTCTCGAACTCTGACTCCATCCTCTCTGCCCCTTGCAGATACTGTACCCGAGGTCTCCCCCCCCCCCTCGCTATGGCGGACCAGTTCGAGCAGCGCATTGTTCGGGAGATGGAGTTTCTGCGCGTTTGGTATTTCACCGTGAGCGTGAACACGAAGCAAGCCCGCCAGCGTTTGGTGCGTTCCTCAGTCCCTCGGTTCAATTTCTGCTTCGTAAAGTGTGAGTGTGAGAGTTGTAAGCGCTGCATTGTTTGAGTGTGATCCTTGTATTGGTGCTAGGCCCGTTCCGTCAACATTGTCCTGAACCTCGTGGCTATGGTTGCAGGACATTCCTAAGAAGTTCACCGCCCGCACAGGATTCCCAGCTACACGGGACTGCACTGTCATGACCTCCATGTCCCCCACGGACCAGTGGGCAGTGCAATTCCGCACTGACGGGGTCACTGACCAGTCCCTTTCCGCCTTCATAGTGGGCGATGGCTTCCGCAAATTCATCGTGGACAACAGAATCACCTACGGGACTATGCTCGTGGTGGAGCACGTCGATGACCGCTCCTTGGTGATCACCATCCACCGCCGGCAGGATGAGACCGCCAAAGCGCCCACGCCCCCTCCATCCCCCCGGACTGAACTGCGACCGCATTTCCGAAAGACACTTCGGGCGTGCCATGTCCGTCCTTTCAAGTCTACGAGACTGGTGCGCTCCTTCCTTCCTCCGCATATTTCCTTTCTCTCTTGCGTCGCTGTACATTGATTTGCCTTGGTTCCCGTCCTGATGCGTGCTGCCTACGTACTTCCTGCAGTCTCTGTCTCATTTGAGTTTTCGTGTGCTTCCCAGGACATCTCCACAGCGTTTTGGCGTAGCCTCGGCGAGGATGAATTTGTCGGGCAGTGGTACACCTTGCAGGGCCCGCTCCAGACCGTGCTCGTGAAGTCGGCGACATACAAGTCTCAGAAGCAGACATTCAAACACTTCACGAAGGGGTGGATAGACTTTGTGGCCCTGAACCAGCTCAACTTGGGGGATACCCTTGTGTTCACGAAAGTGGGTGCCGCAGAGTTCGAGGTTACTCGTGCTTGAAGACCACAGACCCGGTGAAATTCTGAGGGGGATGCGTGGAGCTCTGGGTAGGCTGGGGCCTTCTGGACCTGAATCGGAGGCTGGGGCCTTGTGGACCTGTGGATGGGCTCCGGACTTACTTAGCTAAGGTTTCTGCGTGCTGTGCTGTATATAGGCCTTCTGTTTTGTCAGTACTTAGATCCTCTGTTCATTCAGGACTCTCTGAATACTAGGAGGAACTTGGACATATTAGGTGAATAGAGTCGTCTGTAAGCAGGACTTCAGCGGTTTGAACTTCTGATGCACATGAGGAACATCTTAGACTGACCTTGAATTAGGTGTTTTTTTTTGTAAATGTCTACACGAACCTTGTTGCGGGGAGCATCTCCTCATGTGGTACCTAGGTGTAATCGCATTCCTGTGGCAAATAAATCACATAGCTTTCCATAACGCTGGTTCAGGGCACTTGGTTCTTGTCGAGTGCTCGCTGTCTCTCGGTCTGCGCAGGGTCTCGTAGTCGCGTCCTCGCTCGAGGCGGTTGCATGCCCCTGTCATGGGACAGGGAACTACCCGGACTCCCCTCGTCGGCGGCGGTTCTCACCCGGAGCCCTGGAGTCTATGACGTCAGCGAAAGTGTTGCGACGGGGTGCGCCGGTCATCGCGACCTTTGGTAACCCGTGCGTTTGTGTCAGAGCTCGTCAGGGCGAGTACGCGGTGGGAGTACAACCTATGGTCGTGCGACTCTGCCCATACGTTTTCTGCTCCCGTATTGCAGAACCCCTGCGACTTGCACCCCCTTGCACTCCGAATTTTCTTCTCGATTCGTTGTTTCCATTTTTGCAAATCCGAGACCTGGGTTCTCTCACCGAACTCGTCATCTATCCACAGAAAAAAAAAAAAACTCAAAAATGACTCCGCAGGGATTCTTTACACCCTCCGAACCAGCCAAATACGCTGAAAACCCACTCTACGTTGTTCTGTATCCGAATTAGGAAGATGCAAAAGGGGTTAAAGACTTTGTCAGCTTGTTCAGTTATCGTGATTCGATGAGTATTAATCTGATTATTTTGTGCCTCTTAATCTGACCATTTCTGTTCTTCGACATCTCAGATGCCCAATCCTTTTGCTGTGACGAAACTTTTACCTGTTTTAAGGCCCAACCTCAAATCCCTGCATCACTTGCATTTTAGATAGGCTTGTTTAGTCACGGTCTCAAGATTTAGTTAATATAACTAATCTGTTTTTTTTTTTTTTTTTTTTTTTTTTTTTTTTTTTTTTTTTTTTTTTTTTTTTTTTTTTTTTTTTTTTTTTTTTTTCTTTTTTTTTTTTTTTTTTTTCTTTTTTCTTTAGGGTTTGTGTATTACATTAGGACTTGCAATGGCTCCAGAAGCTGATGAACACCAGAAAGAAGAAGCAGAGGAGGCTAGAGGAGGCTAGAAGAAGAAGAGAGGACACGTGAGAGCACTCGCAAGAGCTGATGATTATAAAGAGTTGCAGAGTTGATTTTTTTAAAGACAATTACTAAGTTCAAATTTGTTGTCTGTCTGTCTGCAGGGTTATGGTTACCTTTTTCGATCAGAACTATATCATCTGTTAGCAAATTTCTGGGTATTTGAAAGTTTAAAGTTAGAAACTGCAGACAGAACTCACTTAATATTTTCCTTTGTCGCCAACTTTTGCTTAAAAACAATACCACATCGCCATGGTGTTTGTAAATGTGTTGCACATAAAATTTCTATGTTGCCAGGAAGTGGCAAAAAAAATTAGTAGACTATAGCCAAAAATAATGCAAGTAAAAAGAAATGTTGCCACACCTGTTTGATTTTTATTTTATTTTTTAAATTATAGCGAATGGTTCACTTCCACATATGTCTATGTTGCCATAGAAGCTCTATTTTATGAAACCTAAAAGAAACACTGCTATCACTTAAGTCTTCTTTGTCTAGGCCTAAGACACTATGACTACAAAGTCCTTTGCTCTTCTAAAGCTTAATTAACATTATTAGTTGGCTCTTGAAAGATTTATAAAGAATGACTTGTGAAAGATGCATTCGGTAACTAGAAAAGTTTTGGGTTTAATTTAAGTATTTTTTTTGCATTTTGCCGAGTATTGTCTCTATCTTCCTCCTCAATCCTAGAAGCACAACAATCTTGGCCATTTGTTTCAATACTACTATCAAAAACACTACCCATCTTGACCACATTGCTTAGATTTCCAATAAATTTGAATTTGGCCCATACACTTATTCAGCTAAACATCTAGTATCAATTTTGGCCATTTCAATGACCACTATCTTTTCTTCCTTAAAAGGCTCATTCTAAATGTAAAGGTAAAGAAATGTTTGAACAAAAGGATGATTTTTTTCTTTTTGACCATAAATACCAATGTTTTGACCATGTCCTATTTAATATTACTCAATTATTGGCCTCTCACCTTAAAACGCTCCAAATACAATATATGTTAATTTTGCTTTCATGTGGATAGGTTTTTATGGATTTAGTATTGAGATAATACATTGAGCATCTTCATCTACTTTGGAAAGACACAACGTAATAGAGCATATCCATCCTCAGAGTTCACCAAATTGGAGAACTCACTATTGGCATCTTTATTTGTTTTGGAAGCCCATCCGCTTCCATTCTTTGGAAAGTTGTACATTTCTGTTGAAAGGCCTATTGTTTACGCTTTTGGCTCCCTCCTTAGCATCCCTCCCTCCACTTCTTGGAACCCTCTTTCTTGAACTCCCGCACTAAATTCTTTAGATTCCACTAATAGGCAATTTTTGCAGCACATCTAAATTAAACCATCTATTATGCCTTGCTTCTCTACTTCATCTTTGGGCACCAATAGAAGCATTGATTTGAGCAAGTTGTAAGCAACGTCATTGCTAATGTTCTTTTGACAGTTCTTCCTCAAAATGTTTAATTCCTAGTTTTTTGGACACACAACTCAATAAGTTCAAACCTCAGCAAGTCAACTGCTGTAAATCACAAAATAAATTAATCGCCAATTTTTTTTACTAGAGAAAAAAAGATTTAAGGTAAAAATTCCATAGAGTTTATAGGTTTGTTGGAATACTAGCTGCTAGATTTGTTATTGTCGAAGTCAATTGTTTATCCAGCACAAGTTTCTTCATTCCAATTGTTGATTTTGATTTTGTTTCGTTGTCGAGAACGGTAAACTCCAATACCTCTGGATGTCATGGACTTTCTTCCAAAAATATTCTCACCTTATTCAATGCCTATGGTATATGGAGCTAAGGCAAGGAAAGCTTTGTGCTTATAATGAGAATGTTTTGTACTGGTAAGGTTAGATGTAGTTGTGAAATGAAGGTGATAGTGGCACACAACATGGGTACCACATACATAAAAGTGGAGCTAATAATGACAAATAGAGAGTGAAGAACGGCAATAGAGAAGAAGTTCAAAGAGGAAGCAAAAGCTCTTGTGAAGGCAGAATACTAAAAGAAGCAAAAATGAAGGAAGAAGAGGAGAGACACTTCAAAATCATAGAAGTCAAGAATCCAAGCTTGTGACTAAATAGAGATTTAGAAAGGGATTGTGGTTGATTTGGTAGATCTTGATGTCCCCAATGGTCAACCAATTCTTGATCTTTTTGATGGCAACAAAGCTTCTTCTTAGAACAAGTTCAAGGTAAATCTTGATAAAGTAGATCCTTTAAGTCTACTTTCATCAAATCAACTTTCACTTATGTTGATGAGTAGGTGAAGATGACGAGGCCATCTTGATGCTCAATTTTGAACTCAAGTTTGTCTAAAATGAAATTGTTGTATGGAGAAACTAAGCAAACTTCAAGAAGAAACAAAGTGAATCTTTGAAAGAAGAAAGATGAGTGTAGTCGTGTATCCTACTTCTCCTTTAATATGTAAGAAGAACTTATAATTGATGGTATTGACTTGCCTAACAACGGAACCTTGTACAATTCCATCACTAATGTTCCACTATGTCAAAAACATTCACCTAAGGTACCTTGAAGGGGTGATTGTAAGAAGTAAGATAAATTATTTTCTAAATAGGTGGATCTATGTTTAAAGAAAGAAGGTGTTTTTTCTTACCTTTTGGCTTTCATGAGTCTATGTTCTTTATCAACATTTTATTCATATAATAACCTAATAAGGATCTCTTTTCATTATCTAAATTTGTTATATTAAATCTAAAATTGCTCCTTTTTGTTTCAAAAGCCTTGATTAAGGCATGCAAGGGCTTGTAGAGGCATGTTGTTGAACTTGAGAACAATCTCACTTTATATGAAGAAGCATTGTAATCTTTAATCTCTACTACTAATGAGATAGAATTTGCGCTTCGATCGTTCATTTTCCAAAAACAATTAGCCTCAAAGCACGCTCACAAGCATTTAGAGAAAAAAATCTCCACGGGCAAGTATAAGTAAGTAATGTTTATTGGAAATCATTATAAATCTTAAAACTTTGTTCATTTAAATAGAATGATCATGTCCTTTGTTCTTTCAAACAATAAGTAGCACAAAGCCTAATCTAATTATATTTTTTACAACTTTGGGCCAAAACGATAGAGATAGAAATGCCAAAAGCCCCTTCTTCTATTGTACCTAAGAAACCTATTGATCTATCTACCAAGGTCTTCTTCAAAAATTTTGTTGATGTAGATTATATGCAAATCTCATATAATGTAGACAACATTAGCCTAAACTCTACTAATTGGTTTTGTCATTGTAAGTGTCTTTCTTTTATGTGATTGAGTGAATTTTCTAAGTAGCGGCTATTAACTATGTTTTTTTTATTTTACATCATGTTATTTTTTGACTCAATCATTTTACACAATTTGAATTAAGGATCTGGAGAAAACAAAAGGAGGGGGAGGGGAGAAATTCAATTTTTTATAAGATCTTATACTTTAGGAATGTTGTAGCTTTGGTTAGAGACATTTTCTTATACTACTTTATTGTGAGTCAAAACATATAATTGTAAACAACAAAAGAGGAAAAAGGATACAAAATGGCTTTAAAAGAGTTTGAGTAGACAAGGCTTGTTGCATCAGACAAAGTAATGTTCTAAATTTGTTTCTTCTTTTTGTTTTATTTGATCTTAATAAGAGTGCATTAGCTTGGAAGGATATCCTCTTTAACTTGGTACTTTTTGTATTTGATTGGTGTATGTAGTTAATTGTTAGTAAAAGTTGTGATTTTTCTAATTTCTTTACAAGTAATTTTTATTAAACCTTTTCCATATACAATAAATCCAACTACACTTAGCACTTGGTTAGTTAATTGTTGCTCACACTCTCCTTCTCTTTCGCTAGAATTTCATCCTTCTTCCAATTTCAAAGCATTTTCAAAAGCTTAGAAGTCTTGATACTAGTAGCAAAACCTGCTCTATATTCAAAGGTTATATAGCAATATTGAATTGAATATTGCTTTTGGCACATGTTCTTCAATCTATTTGATCCAATTTCTCTTCCTCTATCTCTTCAAAACTCATCTTCTGCTATGCTTTCTAAGAGAAGAAGCTTAATTACATTCTTTGTTTACTTCATATCTTAAAACCATCATATAAGAGAGTCGTCTCAAAATATGGCATGTTATGTTTCGCAAACAAAATAAGATGAACTTGTTAGAATGAAATTGTGCCTACAAGTTTAGTTAATCTTTTTGGTTGGTTTCCTCTCATACTTAGATCTTTGCCTCTAAACAATATGCTATAGATTCTAATTGTGTTGATTTTTACCTTACTGAGCATTTTATTCCTCAACATTCTTTCACATCGATGTGCCTTGTATTTATAGATGTTGTTTTCTTCAATGCAGGTTGCTGTGGTGTGGAGGCAACATGTGGTCACGTGCAAGTGTTTATACTTCACTAGAACTGCTCAAGCTTTGCCTCCTTCCTTCCCATTCTCCGTACTCAATGATACCTTGAGTTCCATGGCTTCCCACATTCCTCGGCTTTCTTGTGAATAGTTTCCCCTAGTGTGTTCAAGAGGGGTAAATTACTAAGTGAATCTTCCAATCTCTCTTGCGCACCTCTAGCTTCAAGCATTTGCGCTTCAAGGATTGCTTTCCATACACCATGGCTTGTGAATGCATGCACCTTTGCCTTTGAAGTGCACAACATTGTCTGTCATCCTGTAAAAAAGTAAATGTCATTGTAATATGTGTAAGTGGATGATTTTAAAGAGAAATTATAAGAGTTTTTCCCCTATAACTTCTTCTACTACGTCGAATTCTCTTAAGACTTGTGCAGTGTCGCCATTCCAAAGGAAGCAACAAAGACTTAGATCCCAATAATACGTTGGGAGAAGAAAAAAAATTGAAGAGAAAAATTATAGGGGCTTTATATAGGTAGGGCACGGGAGGACATTCTACAGCGTTCGTCATGTTGAAAAAGGATGGTTGACGAGGCAGACAAGCAAGTTTTTATAGGTTTTGATAGAGAGAGTAGTCGTTTGTTTGGGCTTAACAAACAGCGGGTCTGAGAAGAAGTCTTCTACAAGGACTAACAAGGGTTTCAAGGGAGGGGGGGGTCTTAGACAAGGCGGAGTAGAGGTTACATCAATAGTTGAATCAGAGTTGCCAAATTGGATCTAATATAGGATCAAGTTGGGATTGGACCATGGGACCATCTTATTTATTGTGACACAGAAACATGTTGGTAAATCCTTTTGACATTGTATCAATAATTTATTTTTTTAATTAAATGATGTAAGTACAATGTTTTTAGACTTCTCTTTATTTAATCTACATTTAGTCAAGATGAGAGTCATCTATGGCTACATGTTTGTCTATAAAAAGAAGATGTCAATAGTATAAAAATATGGAACAACAATGCTCCATGCATTAAAGGCTTTGATTAAGTTTGTTCTTATTTCATTGATAATGAAGGCTTTAAAACATAAAATTGATACACTTAATTTTTTTTAAATTAAAAAATTAAAAATTAAAAATACAAATTAGCACATCATGAAAAAATTTGAAATCAAAATTGATGATAAAAAATTTACATACATTTGTGATTTTCACAAAATTTACATTATAATACGTATATGTTTTTTTCCAAAAATTAATACCATAAAAATAAATTCAACAAGATTATGTAGTAGCCTATTGGTCATCACAAATAATTGGAGCCTACAATTGTTTAAAAAAGTCATTAAATGACCTCATAGTATAACAATTACACATCTAGTCTATCAAAGTATTTTTAAATCAACATATCAGTCATATCTTTTACATGATATGCACTATAATAAAAGTATTATATCACCAAAGAAAGTTTGTTAAAAAAAAACTAAATATAAATTCTCATAATTGTAATAAGAAGGAAAAATTATTGGTGCCTCTACAAATTATTGGCACGTTTAGTGCCAAAATATTATCATTCTATAAATAAATGTTATTTTATGCTATAAAAATATATATATATATTCATCTCTATATCAAGGTATTTTTGTAAATACAAATTAGTAATAGCTTCCAAGTCATTTGTACTACGATAGCATTAGTTTAATTTTCTTGTAAACTTTATCTTTTGATTGAAAATATTCTATTACTAAAAAAAGAACATGAATGCACATTAAATATCATGAAAATATATATAATATCATATAAATTTAAATTTGATCATAGGCCAAATTCAATTTGTGCTAATTATGTTAGTTTTGGATTCAAATTTTACATTTTTAGAAAAAACATAAAAGTTAAAGAAAATCCTACAAATTCATTTATGTATGGCATTGTAAAACAAAAAAGTTAAAAGATCCTATACATTTAAAAGATCCTATACATCTATTTTATTGAGGTGTTTTTTCATTGTCAACAAATTTGAACAGTCCAAGCAGTTTACATTAAGATAGAACAAGATATAAACATATGAAAATTTCATGATTTGCCAAAACATTTTAGCATTGATTGTTGATCATAGATTCGAATTTTGCATTTCAGACAATATAAAGGTAAAATGTTGATTTTTAAATTTTCAAGATTACAAAAAGTTATCATAAATGCATTTATAACAAGCACTGTGTGAAGGCATCCAAAACCATATAATAAGAAAATTATATCAAAAAGATATATTGAAAGTAATTGAAGAATTTTAACATTTTTATAACTCAAAATATTGCACGTTTTGAAAACTTGATACGTAAATGAGCTTCTATGTAAAGATTTGAAATTAGCTTATGACCAACAGAAATAAACAAACACAGTTTTTTTTTAACGATATTAATTTGTAATATAATAACAAAGAAAATAAAATGAAATCATTTCTGACTAAGTAAATTACATATTATAAAGATAAGTATATACTTCATTTAGTGCTATAGTATAAATCAAAATTCTATCCACTTTTTATATGAATTTATTGTGATCAAGAAAACTTTTGAATGCATTTTTAAAAGTTTAATTTTATTTTTTTAAAAAAGAATTGGAAATTGATTAGTGATTATGAAAAAAACATGAATTTACATGTAATGTACATATCATGAAAATATCTAGAACAAGACGCAAAATTGTCATATTGTGCCAAAGTTATTTTGTAATGTAAATATATTTTATTGAGATTAAATATTCATTAATTATAAGAAATAGAAAATTCAAAGAAATATTTTAAACCAGAAAATTCGTTGACAATTCTAGCCCTATAATTCTCTAAATCTACCTTTTTCAAAGAGTATGGTAATATCAAATTTTCTTTATTTATTTTTTTTGTTCTTTTTTGAGCTTTAACTATAGGATCTCAAAGGTTATGATATATGTAAGGGGTCAAATGTTTTTACAATTTCTGAGTGTACAGATTAGAAGATTATAGCAATTGATGTTAATTTTTCTAATTTTGGGGGATTGCCCAAAAGAGTAGTAAAAGTTTGACCGCTTGTGGAGTGAAATTTCCCCACTTCTTGATTTGAGGGTTTTGCATATTCAAGAAGTTGAAAATGTGAAGTACATATATATCTATAATAGAAAAAATTTGAAAATGATTGTAACATTTATAAAACAAATATCGCTAAAAGTTTGGAGAAATTGTACTCTAAATCCAAGGCTTTGGCTTCTCAAATTTTAGTAATTCCAGTTTCCAAATTTGAAACAATCTCAATGGTGATACCATGACTCAACATTTATGGTTGAAGTTCATAATTTTTTCAATTTAAAAAAATATAGAGTTACATATTCTAATTGGAAAAAAAAGTTTTTTATCTAAAATTTAGTTTGAAGGAAGGATAGAGGCTTGGATATGAGGGTCGCACCCACCTCCATGTGCCCCTTGCATCTACCTACCATGTGCCTTAAAATCCCTCTCACCCCTCCCTTCCAAGATTCTGCCCACCCCACACTCAAGACCCCACCCTTACATACCCCACTCCTCTCCGTCCACCAAACTCCCATCAGCCCACCCTGCTCGATATTCCCTCCTTTATTTTTTGTATTTCCCCTGCTCCCGCCCCCGCAGCGCCCTTGGTTCGCGTTGGGCCGCGCTGACATTGCCTAACCCATGTGTCTCACGACCACGCGTCCTGGCCCCATGCGCCAGTACACCACCACGGGCGTCCCTCGCTACTGGTTTCTCCCTCGCCACCTCTCTACAACCCTGCTACCTAAGTTCATCTTTGTACCAAAGAACCAAAACTGTAAGTCTGTACGTATGGAGAAGAAATTGAATTTCTCCTCTCTATTCCTTTTCGAAGACATTTTCTTCTACACAAGATGAAGTAACAGCCAAGCAATTTTTTTAGCCTATGAACTTGATGAACTTATGAATATTGAAGATTTACAAAGAAAGATAAACAAAATGTATGAATGAATTATTAGAAAAAATTACAAACTAATAAGATAAGTATGCAAACTTCTTCAAAGCTAAATATACGAGTACAAATGTAGACATTACAATGACCAAATAATGAACTCTAAAGCGAAATGGAATACTCACATTTTTAAGCCTTTGGCAGCGAGGATCTTCGTGATATTTTTGGAAGCATGTACCATTCAAGATACACGTGTACTTGTTACCGCATGAAAGGCAGTAGTAATGCGACCTTTTTCTCAAGCTATTTTTTGCCTTATTGCAAAGCAAGAAAAGATTCCTCTTCCTTGAGTACAGTGAAAAGCATATACCCTAAGCTTAAGAAGTCGATAGAATGTCCTCCCATTCTTGTTCATTCCAATTTTGCAATAATGCCTCGCACAATCCTATTTTTAAAATGCAAATGTGTCATAGGTTTACAAAACTGATTAGCACTTTTACATTTTTCAATGTACACCAAAAACATTCTCACCACGGTCATGTTTAGCAAAAAAAAGAAAATTCTATACCACCATTTGTGAGACCAATTTAGGGTATAATGTGAAGCCCAAAGTTGGTCAGCAACATTCACCCCTCACATGTGACTAGTGTACTCTAAGTGCATAGGTGATGTGTGAATTTTATCACGGATTGCTCCATTCCGACGGGGTACGATTTGGATAGACATACATGGTGTTCTAGTGGATTAGGCATAAGTTGAAAGAAGAAGTACCAGTTTTTTGTCTTTCTGTACTACTGATGAAATTGAACGCGATACATGCATTCTCCAATCAATCCACCTTTGACCTTCTTCATATAAACCTTTGTGTTTTGGAACACATTAAGCAAACCTATACAATTGGAACGCATGGTGCATGTAGCATAAATCTATCTCGTGAGCAAGTCGTTGAAAATTCCAATAGTAGTAAAGAAATTGTCCATAGCAATGACATGTACATCCCCGCATATTTTGGTATTAAGATCTAAAACTACTTTGTGAAGAAATTTAGGCTCACCTCTAGCAACCTAGAGCCCCTCCTTTTCTGTTTAGAATTTTCTACAATAAATAGGAAAAATTCAAACATACTTCGATGTAGAGCATGGTAAACACCACACCTTTATGCCCTATTTCTATGGTTTCTGTGGCATATATTGGCGCGAAAAGCAGTAAGATCCTTTGTAACGTATCATCATCTTGTCAATGGTTCAATACTTTCTTAATGTCCACGAACTTTTATAATTCTTTGTAATGCATTCAATCAACCACCTCACTTGCCCCAATTTATTATTACCGGGAAAAAAAATTGTCACGCAGGTATGTTGCCGAATTTGTGATGTGAAAACATCTAGTCAAATCAATAAATCGGAAACGGGTCATGATTGTAAAGACAATAGAACATTAAAAAAACTGAGCCCTTCTTATGCCAATAAGTCTTTATGTTCGGTTGATGCTTCATACCCATGTAAAGCCATATTACCATAAAAGTCTTCAAGATTGGCACCATAAAGTTCATCCACTCTCCACCTCCCATACTATTCCTTAATCCATCAACCTCTATGGCATATTATTTTTTTTCTCACACAATGTTCCATAGTATATAATGTGTCCAGAACATTCCGAACAATTGCAACATTGTTGGGAATGTCCTCCACAAAATACTTGACTTTGAGACATCTCAAAATTCCATAGATCATCATCAAGAAGCCGTACCCGTCCTTTGGAACGCACACGTGAGCTATTGCCGATAATTTTACCCCATTCTAAAGAATACTAGCTGCTTCTAATTATCCATCCGTTCCTAAAGTATCCTCTCCCTCATTGAAGTGATCGCTTTGCAACCTAGGTGAATTCTCCAATTCTTCCCCACTATATATTTTCCCATGCACCCTCTCACTTAAAATATGACCCCCATTTTCACTTCACAAAACCCTCCATGCCCATGGAGCAGCGTTTTAGCTTAAGAGCACCATAACTTTTCATCTTGACACAAATTCTAAAAAGGCCCGAAAAGGGCAAATTGTCCTTTAGGGGTTAATATCTAAAATTTTATATGTTATTAAAAGAAATTATGAATGTATTATGTGGAGATATACATAAACATGTCTAGTGTTGATTTTGTCAGACAATTCAAAACAAATAATTGAAGAATTTTAAATCACAAAGAAAGAATCCCTTAAGTAGTAGAATTGATTTTATGTTTTAAATGCACTCATAAATTAGTTTTCATGTAAGGTTTCTTGTGGAATTATCACATGATGCATAGGCAAACATAGGTGTTTTATTTATTTTTTCTTTTATTTATTTATTATTTTATTTTATATTTATTATTTTTTAAGAATCATAACATGCATGGTGTAAAAATATACAAATATATAAAATATAAGTTTTTCAAAATTACACATTAAAAAAATCTAAAATATTCATAAATAAATCACATGCTTTGAATAGCCACATAACTTAAATATTATAAAAGGTTCTTTTTAGAATTGATAGTAATTGTAGAATTTCGAAGCTATAATTATTTTTTTCAATACAATAACACCTTGATAAAGTAGACGTATAAGTTTCTAATCTATTTATATTTATAGGGGCGTTTCTAGAAATGATTGTACATTAATACTATAGGCACTAATGATTTGTGATGGTCACCATGCCACTATATAATCTAATTGCTTTTAGACAAACTTTTCTTGATATTTCAATTGGATTTTATTAAAAAAATTAACAACTGAATTGAGTTTAGTAAAACTTAAAAGCTTGTGATCTGGTTGGTATTTACAATGAATGAAAAAGGAGTAATATTTAGAACATGAATATTTGAAGATAAACACACTTGAATTGAAAATAGTTATTACATTTATACTTTGATTTTTAATCCTTGTGGCGTTAATAGCACAACAATTCAGAATTTTGCTAACAATTTTGAATCCATATGCAATTCAAAATATATGTTTCTTGTAGATGCCATGTACCATAACCTTGATACATGCATTCCAGTTTTTTGAATTATAATATATTAATCCATTCAAGTTTGGTTCTGTGAATAAAACCATCCTAGATTGTTATCCAACATAGTTTGGGTTTTACCTTAATTCTACAAACATGGAAATACCTAATGGTTTAAAATATCATAATAGAAGGGATAAGATTCATGTGCAAAAGAAGAGGAAAATAAATGAGGCATCCTCTTCGTCGAACTCATCACTTGAGGCAGCAGAGAACATATTAAACGTTTCTATTCCTTCACAGAGTCACACAAATAGGATCAAAGATGTACTGCTTACAGTTGGGCATGCAATGGAGAATCCAGTGCCGAAAGATAAAAAGAAGGATGGGTGGAAACATTATCATAGAAAGGATACAAAGAAGCACTATGACATCTTATTAAATGAAAGTCATATTCAACCCTTATTACAACAACCAATTAATCAGCTAGATTTTTTGCAACGGAGAAAAATTGCAGCAACCCAAATGAGGCTGCAAAGAGAGGCTGAGATGGAATACAATCAACTTGCCCATCATCATTTGTTGGACATGCATTATCTATCACCTGTCTTAAGAGACGCAACAACTTTAAACCGCAACAGATTACAGGTACAACTCTTGCACAATTTTTTGATATTCAAAAATCTCACCATTTTCTTAGTTTAAGGTAGATCTAAGGGAAGAAACAAAACCATAGAAATATGAAGTCTAAATATTAATATCTCTGAAATATAATTTATTTGAAAAAAAAAAGTCAATTTTAAAGGACAAATATGTAATTAATTTCCAAACAGACATTTTTAATGTCGATACCATCAACGATGTGTCTAGAATATACAAACAGAGAGGTAGGTCACCAATTTATGTCTTTTTATATGTCCCATTTTGGTTTTTTACTAAAGAAAATTCTTCACCATGGATATTTCTTTTGGTGATGATAACATTCTTCAGCTTTTTGCAAAACTTTCGACATCTTTTGCATCACTGCGGGTTTTAATTCTAATTATTTAATATAAGAAAATTCATTAGATATTCCAAAAACCAGTTGTAAACATTATTCATTTCCCTTTTCAAATTTTAAAAGAATATTAAAATTTTAAAAGCTTATCAAAACCACTTCGTATATTTCTATCATACATTGACCAAAGACTATATGAAATGGAATCGGTTATACAAATAGTGCCTTCTTTACCGTCTTACTATTGAATTATGTTTCAACTGAAAGACAACCAAATAACACTTTTTTTAAATAGAAAGAGAAAAATAACACCAAAACTATTATTTTTTTTAAAAACAAGATAAGAACAAGAAAATTTCTGGTTTATTTTAATTCTACTAAACATAGTTAAATTTTTACTATTTTTATTTAAATTTATTTAAATTTAAATTTAATTTTACTAAAATGCGGAATTGATATTCTAGAATAGTTCTCTGTCGAATATGTGTCTGTCCACAATTCTATGATCTCCATAAGCGCTTTTGATCTTGTCTGTGTTGGAACAATATTAAATCAATTCTATAATATGATGCATTCGTCCTTTCAAATTTGAGAACAATTTTCTTTAGCAAGGACTTCTTGAACAACTAATATCAGTAACAGCGGTTTATTGATAAACTAATTTCCATTTGAATTTTGAGTTCCTTCGAACAATATTTAAATGTGTGCAATGAAATATTCAAGTGATTTGCTGTAAAATTATTTAAATTTAGGTATGATTTCATATCAATATGCAATCTAAATTATTACTTTGGTGTAATTTTCCTTGCTGTTAGTCAACACAAGCTTGGTCTAAAGCAGAAGAAAGAGTTGCAGAAATTAAACTAAATAAGTTTAGACAAAAGAAAAAGAATAGTTTCATCAACATTGGACAACGATTGATAAAAAAAACCTGGAATTATCTGGATAAGTCAACTGAACATTTCATGGTATCTTGTATCGTCTACTACATTTGATCAATTTGAACAGTAACAATTCTGGCATCTGAAGCAAGCAAGTTTGATTTTGCCTTAAATATCATGTTCATATATTAAATTGTACTTTAATTTCTGTGGATCAGAGATTCAAATTTTGGGCAAGAGATTTGAAATGGATGGAATGTAGTTTTGGATCATCTATGATGATAACATTTGCCTTTTTGCGTTGGGTGTTTCTCCTGAATTTTCTCCTTGGTGTAATATGGTTTTGTGCAATATGCCTTCCTTTTATACTTCATCCACCACATGCATTTGATTGGAATACTTTTGAAACTGCCATTGAGGCCAAAAATTTTTTGCAAATCATACAGGTATATATGAAACCTTTTTCTGGTTTGCTAAATTAATCTATGTTAATTTGTATTGTGTGTATCCACCAAACAACTATTAGTATCAAATGATAGTTATATGAAGCGCTCTTTTAATTGCTAAAAACATTTAGGGTATCGGAATTGAAAAATCTTGGCTCTATTATGGGGGATATTTATATGCTATTGGTGAACAAAATGGATGGTATCACACTGATTATATGTATCCTCTTACAATTGTTGCAACAGTATTGATTTCTCTATTTGCTGTATTAGGCAGGTATTGGTTTGTTTTCATATTTCTATTCCTCCTATAATCAGTTTTTCACTCGTCTTCATTACTTGGAAAATGGAAAGTAATAATATTTATAAAAACATTGAATATTTTTAAATCCTCTTAATTGAAATGTACAGAATAACCGTACGAATATTGGAAACTGGTTCAAAAACGTTAGAAGCAACAGGAAATTTACTCTATCCTTTTTCTACATTAACATTTGCTACATGGGACTTCCACCTCACTTCATTTGAGGTATAATGTTTTCTTTTATTCTTTACTTGCATACTTTAATATGTTGTACCAAATTTTATAATGTAATTAAAGTAAGGTTTTTGATTATTCAAAAAACTAATAATTTATTTTAATCTTCAAATGACTTTATAAACGCAATTATTTATATACAATGTATATATACAATGTAAATTTTGTCACAAGATTCAACAAATAATTTATGGATTTCAAACAACATTTAAACAACATTTCAATAAGAAAAATAGGTCAAAAGTTTGAAAAGGATATATGATTAGGTTCATGCAAGACTAGTCGTGAAATTGTCTTTAGATAGACAAATAAACATGATTATTTTCAACAATATGGATGTGCAGAACCAAAATGTATATCATTTCTAGTCAATGATTGTCTACAAACAGAATTTGTCAACATTCATTTAATCTGGATATGTATAGTATTAGTAAATTTATTTCAGTAGTATATTTGAGTATCTAAAATGATATGCTTGTATGTATGTATGTATGGTGATAATGTATGGGCTCCTACATTCCCCTATGTCTTTAAATTGAGTATTGTAGGAAATTGAAATATGGTTCAAATTTTATTTTGAAATTGAAATAGTGATTGAAATTTTATTTTTTTCAAATCAAGTAAAAAACTGACTCAAATTAGTTATATACAGTTTCTATAGATATTGTTATTTTTCATTAAAGAAATGTATTTATATATGAAGGTGATTCCTATTATCAGATAAAAGATAAAACATCAAAATCTAGCTTTCCATGAGCTTAGTTTCAATTATTTATACTTATAATACAAACATAAGTCCCTTACCCCATAGAAGAAATTCGGGTAGGGGAAATTAAGATCACGCCTAATGTGATGAATAGACAAATAGAATTTAACAATATTGTATGCAATTTTTAGGGTTTATTTGTTTATTTTTCAGGTAATCCTTTTGCAGTGTCAGAAATTTTTGAAATAAAACACTCAATTGTTTATAAAAAAAAAAAAAATATATATATATATATATATATATATATATATATATATATATATATATATATATATATATATATATATATATATATATATATATATATATATATATATATATATATATATATATATATATATATATATATATATATATATATATATATATATTCATCATTCCAACTCGTTTTTAGAATGTACTATGAACTATCCTTGTAAAATCTTGATCCTTGATAATTTAATTTTTCATATCAGGTCAATTTTTTAAATACTTTTTAACTACTTGGAAATGTGTACAGGTACAGCAAAGGTGAACACCAAGCAGTAACGGATTATACCATTAAGTTGATTTATTTGGTGTAATTTCATTGCTTGGTATTCATCTCTGGTGTACTTTGTACACCTTTTTTCACTAGTGTAGTAAACATGTTGTCAAATGTAATCACACCCTTGCACCTACATTGAACATATTAAAAACATTAATAACTGTGACTTATCAAATTCCTAATATTAAAAATTTAGAGTCTTTAGATTAGGGCCATAATAGATTTGGTATCCATACAAAAGTTTAATCCTCCTGTACTTACAATGGATCATTACATTAACATTGAATTTGGATCAAAGGGCGCAACCATTATGAGAAGGGGTATTAGAATGCAACTTCGTGAACGTTTAGCTGATGATAAAAATAAAAAGGAAGAAGCTCAAAATAAACCAAATACACTCTTTAAGGTATCTGTTAGTCATGTCAAGTGATTTAATAAGTTTGTATACTCAAGATTTTACCTGATTAAATAGGAATTCTATTGAACATTTTAGATTGGATCATATATCTCATGTGAAAAGAAATCTGAAACTATACGCCTTTATATAAATTTTTAAAATTGTTCCTTTAGTTGAGAGTATTTCTTAAAGTAAATTGTGGTACCTTAACAGAGATATTTGGCTCTTTTGATATTGTGGCCGATGCTATTGGCAGCCTCAGCTGGATGTGAATACTATCTTGTAACTTTTGGTGATGATATAAATGATCAAGTTGGTACAAAAAAACTCACTTCAAATTCTACGAATGTATATTGCATTAAAAAATTAAATAGAATAAAAGAAAGGATGAAACCTAAAATTCATGAATATAATAACACGTTTTCATGATTTATTAAGATTTCAAATAATTAAGATTTCAATATAAATTTATCATAATGAAGCATTTTAAAGAAATTGATGAAAAAATCTACTTGAAAAAATGTGTTAACCTTAAAATTCAATATCAAATAGAATTTAAATATAAAAAATATGTCTTGGATTGTATTTCCCCTTGCAATGATAGAGTAAGTCTACCTGCCATACAGGCCATGATTACTTATTTATATTATGATTAAAAGAATCATTGTAAATGGACAATCAATGACATAATACACAATAGAGTATTTAAATTATCATTTTTTATTACTCTCACTGCAAATTTGAACACAATCTACATTTTGCATTATTATGTATATTATCACACAAAGTTCAATAGAAATACATTCATAATTTCTTTATTAATATTTTCTAACTCCTGACATGTGAAAACTTACTTCAGATCCTACATTTTAAAATGTAAATTCTGCATATAAACTAATATAGCCCATGAAAATTATTGTAGCACACTATGCAAATCTTATATACCTATGAATATGTTTAATACAATGTCCATTTTAACATGTATTCATCTAATTCTAACTTTTGCATACATAAAGAATTTCAATCTAATTAAAAAATATGGATTATTTAGTTTTTCAATGATGTAATTTCTTTGGAAGTCATAATTGCTTGATCAATACAAGAAAACTATGATATTTTGAATACAATTTTTTTTTTACTAAGTAAATTTATGAGGACTTGTAAAAATGCCATCTCATTCCTTAATAATTTCCTTTCCTAATCAATGAGGTTCATAAAGAAATATAACTTTTTCATTATAAAATTACAATCTGTCCTTCCATCCAATTGTTAGAAGCCAATATCACGCAGAAAATCAAGTGAAATCCTATTCAGTTGTTTTTTTCAAAACCTTTATTCTTTTATATATAACTAAGTAAAAATAAACATGTTATTCTTAAAAATATATTTCCTGTTTAGGTAATCACTAGAAATTAAATATCTTTCATTAATCCGTTTTATAAATTTTTTTACTATCATATTTCAGCAAAGGCATTTTAAATGCCCATTGGCTTAATTACTTTAGCCCAAGCAATTCTTAAAAAAACTTTTGAAAATTAAATAAAAAAATGTAATACATACATACATACATACATACATACATACATACATACATACATACATACATACATACATACATACATACATACATACATACATACATACATACATACATACATACATACATACATACATACATACATACATACATACATACATACATACATACATACATACATACATACATACATACATACATACATACATACATACATACATACATACATACATACATACATATACACACACACACACTTGGCCATGGTTTGTTGAAGCCAATAAGCCACTACATAACCAAGCATATCAATAGAAGTTTTAGACTATATGAACTATATCTGATGTTTTATAGTTCACACTAAATTAAATTTGAGAAAAATTTCTCTTAGAGTTGATTCACACTTATTCATTGTCAAAAGTCTGTCCATTAAGACTTCTACTTAATTCATGACCAAAATCTAAAGTCTTGGGCTGCAAAAGTATGTTTGAGACATATTCAAATTGAAACTTTGAGCCAATTAAAGATTTAAAGTGTATGTCTATTAAGATCAACTCCAAAATCCAGGATTCATGTCACTCCAAAAGTTTCAAACAATTTCTCATTCAATTAGAAAATCTATCTTTTGCAATACCCATTCCTCACTCTTGAATCATGGAACTTATAAAGTACTGCATTTTTGTTCTACTTTTGGTTTTCTTGGTCATTAATCCTCGAACAGCCAAAGTCCTAGAATGGGCTTTTTAAAATTTTGGGCAGGTATAATTTTCTTTTACACTAGACATTGGAAAAAATATTATGGGGCATAAAACGGTGTTTCCTAATATTCGGGCAACTCCAAAATTTTGATACACCCTTCAGCTATCTTTGGGTTTTTTAATGGAAGTAATTAACATGATTGGTTTTGAAATTATCAAAAAATAGTTTTTATATTATCAAATATTTTCATTCTATAAAGAGCCAAAGTTTAATCATTCTTTTTTATCAAGCATGAAAATAACTTTTTCTTTGTCATACAAAAGATAGAGATTTTGTTTTTGTTTTAAATTTTTTTAATAATTTTTTTTGTACTTCAAGAATAGAGACAGACTTTTCTTTTATCGCATGGATTTTCATTGTAACAAAAAAGTATAGTGCAAAAATTTATTCAAAGAGAAGGCAAAGTCAGATGATCATGTTTTGAAAAGATAAAAAGGACAATTTTTTTTATAAAAAAAAACCCAGTCTCTATAATCTTCTTATCTACGCGGTAAAATTTATTAAAAATATTTGTGCATGATCTCTTAGAAGTCTTAAGTCAAACCCTACGGTTAGATATACAAAAGCAATTTTGTATCTATTTTGTTTACTCTTGCTTCTAAAACAAATTTTTTGGAGTGTTTCAGGTGAGAAATGGTCATGGCCTATTAGGGGTTAAATGTCATTGTAGACATTTTGACCTTGCAAAATTTGCAATTTTCAATGAAGCATATAATAGATGATGGCAATAATTATTGGACAAGAATAGAGGGTGATATTTAAGGTTCATATTAATAGTTTCAAGAGGAAATGAAGGTGAATTTAACCACATTTGAGTATATATGTAATCATGTTTATAAGTCAAACATGTAATCAATTAGAGCTTGTTTTTGTAATCAAAAAACACATATTTGACATAAAATTTTAGTGTCAATTGTAGGATTGTGCAAACAGTTTCTTGTTTAGCAGCAGACAAATATTCACTTGAAATTAAAGTGGTCTACATTATCATAAAAATTTTGAAAGCAATTTATGCACTAGATACATTGGTTGTTTTATCTGAGCAAGGATCCTAAATGATTCATATTCTTTTGGAAGAACAATTAAAATATTTTTCTTTATTTTCTTAGTTAATATACAATAATGCTAAATGAGCACCAAAGCAGAAATGCAATCCTGTGAGCCGCAAACAGCAAGTGACAAGCATAAAGTTTGTTTCTAAGAAAATGTTATGACTCTTTTCCTCTTTCGTCACGTCTGTCTTGTGTCTGTCCGGTCGTTGCCCGTTGATCAGGCCACTTGTGGCTGATCGAGTGTGTACTCTGTCTTTTCGCAATGAAATGTGTTTCATTTGTTCCCAAAATTTAAAATAAAATAAAATGTTATGTCTTTTTTCCATAATAAGAGAGAAATAAAAAATTATATGTATTACAGTAGAATCTATAGGGATCTTTGAATAAAAAGAGGATGT
Source organism: Ceratodon purpureus (assembly GCA_014871385.1). Taxonomy (NCBI): domain Eukaryota; kingdom Viridiplantae; phylum Streptophyta; class Bryopsida; order Pseudoditrichales; family Ditrichaceae; genus Ceratodon; species Ceratodon purpureus. The sequence continues at coordinate 27,945,785 of CM026426.1, forward strand.
GAATTGAGAGAGTTAAGTTCAACCTTTGGAAAAATGGTAGATAGTAACCCATGACTGGGTGTGTACTGAATGACAAGAAATAAAGACGGTAGTGATATAATCAACAGACTTTTGTGAAAATGAAATCTAAAAAAAAAAAAGTAGATAAACCAAAGATTAACCCCTAAAGGTCCAAGGTGTTTTGGCACTTCCAAAATTAAAAACTGCAGATTTTGACCACCTTATGGAAATTGATGTATATTTCCAATAAAATTTGCTTTCTGGTATTTCCAACCGTAAGATCTTCAACCTAACTACCTTCAATAATACCTTGTCAAATTTCAACCGTTGGATCTTGACCATTTGTGAGATTATAACAATCAAAGTTTATTATTTTTTTTATTTTTTCTTTTTTGGCTTTGTCGGAAAGGCATAGTCTAAATGGTGCCAAGGGAAACTTTATGATTGTTACCCCAAAAATTCTGCTCATATTTTTTTCCATGTAGGTAACTAAGTTGGGCACCTCCATGAATAATCTTGGAGACTCATTTTGATTTTTTGGCCTTCATGCAAATTTGCTTCCAGAAGGAGGTACAAAACCCACAATATGGTCAAACTTAAATGACACTAAAGATTTTTGGTTTGCAAAAAAAGTGAACGGTAAAAAGTTACACCTATGTGTTTGTGAATTTTAGGAACAAAATTTTTTGAAAAATTTCTACATCTCAAATTTTTACAATTTTTGAAAGGAAAAAAAATGTAAAATTACAAAAAACTAGGAAGCTTGTTCATTTAATTTTGGAGGCTGCCCTTGTAAAATTGGTAAACTTTTTGACTTGGGTCACTTTGGATTTTGAATAGTGATTTGGTTACAAAAATATTTCTAAAATTTTTATTTAAAAAAAAAACCTATTTTAAAACTGCCCAAATTTGACTTCAAACCTAAAATTTCTAGTTGAAGGTTCTAAAATGGACTTTGACTTTAAATTTTTACCACATACACATTGCAGTAAAGGGAGCATCCAATAAAAAATTTAGGCAAAAATATTACTTTTAATCTCTTCATCCAAGCGGCCCGAAATAGCAAAAAGCCGTTTTGACTTTCCTGGACCTTTAGGGGTTAACATAGAGCAATAATGATAAAAGAAGGAAAATGAAAGTAAAATGATAAAAAAAAATTTAAAAAATGAAGAAGGTCATGACTATGTCGGAAAACTAATTGTGTTAGTAACAGTAACTATTAGTAATAAGCTGAAGATTTGTAGAAAAGAAAAGAAAATACACTAAACAAGAAGTAGTAAAGCGGTAGAGAAAAAAAGAGCAAAAGGTGGCAGCAAGGAACGATCTGCAGAAATGCCGGCATGGGAAAATACGGTAGGGAAACAGAAGAACCGATAAAAAAAGAGAGAGCAGTGTGAAAGGTCCTCAAATCCAAAGAGCAACAAGGTGGGAGCTAATGACGTACAAAATTTTGAACCAGAAAAAGGACAAAGTGTACACGTGTAAATACAATGCAAGGATTTCCTCTTGCATTTTGCATAAACACGGAGCATAAAAGGCCATGTATATGACGTGATAAGGATTTCCTTAGAGTTCTCCCACACAGTTTTCCCACACAAGTCTAATTTCCTTTTTACAAGGTTATATTAATTGAAATAATGCGTTTAGGCATTATATTTGACAATTATACATAGCTATCAATACATGATTGTACTGTGGAATACATGACACTCCTATCAATCCTTTGCTTTGTAGTCTTTGAATATATTCTTCAAAGAATCTTCAAGGATGCATGCATTTGTAGAGGCGACTTTCTTTCTCCTTCAAATAATGGATTGATGTTGCTCTTTGCAACTATAGATGCAACTTGTTTGTGACCAAACTTGTCGACAACTAAGTTTGAAACCACCTATTTTTGTGTGCCCCCTCCCCCCCCCAAAAAGCGATCCCTATGAATGCATGAATTTACAAGCAATGTATTACTTATTTCTATGTAAACAAGATTCTATTTCTATGTAAACAAGATTCTATTTCTATGTAAACAAGATTCTATTTCTAAAACAAATCCAAGACAAGGCACTCATTGATTGGCACAAGTCGCCAAGAGGTGAGTTGTCCTTGAGCACGCTTTTAGAAGGGGTCTATGCACATAAATAGTTGTCCAGTCACACAAAACTCTGAAAATTCATAACTTATTCATATAGAATGAGAAAAATATAATTTCACTTTCATTCTCATATCCCAATATTTGCTAATCTGTGGAAAAAAATTCAGCTCATACACCACTTTGCATCCAAGGTAACCTCTTAAATGCACTAAAATAGATGGTTCCACCTTACTACACACAGAGGTTGTGATTAACTTCACTATTGCTTTGGCTCTTCATTGTCAACTTGCACATATGGTTTGAATTGGGCATAATCATCACCAAGTGAAACGACAATACTATACACTTCTTCCACAATGCAAAATCCTATTAACTCTCATTTGTACTCTACCAATAAAATGTTTCGCAATATTCATCACTTTGCATAACAATGATATTGGTCTTTAACCCCTAAAGGTTCAAGCCGTTTTTGGACCTCCAAAACCAAAAACTGTGATTTTTGACAACCTTGTAGAAGTTGGAGTACGATTCTTATTTTTTTACTTTTTTGGTATATCCAACCGTAAGATCTTGAACCTAACTACCTGCACTAATACCAAGTCAAATTTCAACAATTGGATCTTTACCATTTGTGAGATTATAACGTTCAAAGTTTATTGTTTTTTTAATTTTTGGCTTTGCATGAAAAGCATACTCTAAATGGTGCTAAGGGAGACTTGATGATTGTTACCCCAAACATTTTGCTCATATTTTTCCCATGTAGGTAACTAAGTTGGGCACCTCCATGCAAAATTTTAGAGTCTCATTACGCTTTTTTGGCCTTCATGCAAATTATTTTCCAAAAGGAGGTACAAAAACCACAATATGGTAAGACTTAAATAATGGTTAAAAGTTACATTTATGAGTTTTTCAAATATTAGAAAAAAAAATTTGAAAAATTCCTAAATCTCAAATTTTGACAAATTTTGAAAGAAAAAATTGTAAAACTATGAAAAACTGTGAAGGTTGTTTTTGTAATTTTTGGAGGCTGCCCTTGTAAAATTGTTAAATTTTTTGACATAGGCCACTTCGGATTTTGAGTAGTGAATTTGTTATGAACACATTTCCAAAAGATAAATTCTAAAAAAACCTGATTTTAAACTGCCCGTTTTGGACTTGAAACCTAAAATTTCTAGATGAAGGTTCTAAAAGTGGAATTTGGCTTTGCAGATTTTACCACATACACTTTGCGGTATAGGGAGCATCTTGTAAAATTCTTAGGCAAAAATATTACTTTTAACCCCTTCATTTTGGCTGCCCGAAACAGCCGAGAGCCATTTTGGGTTTCCAAAACCTTTAACGGTTAACCCCTAAAGGACAATGTGGCAAAATGGGGCTATTTTGGAATTTGGGCATGAACCTGCGGATGCAATTTGAATTCAAAATTTATGAAAATTTTAATGAAAGTAGGCCTTGGTGAGAGCTTCGTGTTGGTATTTTTTATTCTCAATTCCGATGTCGGAGTGAAAATTTATTCACCTCTGAACCGCAAAAGCTCCTCTAAGGGCAGTCAGTTAGCCAATGAGAATGATAGTGAATGCAGCAAGTTCTGCCCAAAACTGCCCTAAACTGCCCAGAATTACCAAAATCTGCCCAAAGACAAAACTTTGAAATTCCACCAAAAATTGAGATTTTGATACTTTTCAAAAATAAAAATTTCTATATATAGAGAAGGCAGTAGAGCATGTTCTCACCGTTCGGATTTTCAATCCAAATTGTTTTCATATGCTATTTTTATTGTCAAAAAACAGCCTTTGTTTGTGAATTTCAGTATACCCCCTAGCAAAAAATGATTTTTTTGGCAACCTTCCACAAATTTTTTGAATATGATTTTTTTATTACAATTAGCTAACTCAGTCTTCTTTGATTTGCATCAAAACCGCCAAAATCCATAATGCAAAAAAATGGTTTTTTGGGTCTTCAAAACTCTGCTAATCCCTTTTTGCGCAGGGAAAAAAAACTTGATTTTCAACTTTGAACGTTATGATCTTGCAATTGGTGAGGAATGAGTGAGTAAGATTTGGTGGACATGTAGACATAGAAGTTAGCTACAAGATCTTACGGTTAGATGTACTAATTAAGACCCCAACTTAGCAAAATCCACCTTGATTTGAAGAGTGGCTGTTTTCAGGCAGTTTTGATGAAAAATACCCTAAGAACTTTAGGGGTTAAGTAGTATAATTATCATATGTTCATCTCAAATAACCCCCTTGTCATTGTAATATTCAATTGATATCAAGTCCAATAAGGCACGGATATGATATCTAAATGATACACACGTGATGCAAAGTTCATTTAATCACGATAGTAGTCATTTTTTCATGTCGAGATTAACTTTTTGATTACATAGCCTTTCTATAAATCTCACATAGTGTTGGCAGTCACTCTTACCGTATAAACTTGATGTAAAAACTCTGTGCTATAGCAAGCTATTGATATCTTTTGTTAGCTATAGCAAGCTATTGGTATCTTTTGCTTAATGAAAAGTTTTGAGTTTTTGTTCCATGAATGAGCAACACAAGTGTGTTAACTAGAATTGATTTTCCTTTTTCATATTTTTTAGATACAACAGAACGAAGCAGAATCACATAGTACACACAATAAAGAAGGTGAGGGGAAAGCGCTAGTATAATGTGCAGCTCGAAGACCTATGAACAATGTCCATGAAGCAAAAGCTGAATGTATGGATTATTCCTTTTCAAAAGTGGGATTTTAAACATCTGCTTAACCCCTAGAGTTCCTTGATTATGTTTCACCAAAAACGCTCCAAAATTGACATTTCCAATGTAAAAAGCTCGAATGACTAAAAAATCATTATTTTCTAATTTCAACTGTAAGATCTTCAACTGGATTATTGTAATAGACGGTTCAAATTTTTTTAGTATAATCAAACATAGAGATTAGAAGATTATAGCAATTGAAATTTAAAAATAAACTTTTTTGACAAGCTTTTTGACTAAGTTGATACACTCTAACTTTTTTATTCCTAGGTTTTTTGCATTATGGATTTTGGTGGTTTTGGTGCATGTCAAAGAAGACTAAGTTAGGTAATTTCATAAAAAAATTACACCAAAAAGTCAAGTGTAGCATGTTGAAAACAATACTTTTATTAAGTTGAATACATAAGAGTGCTAAATTTATTTTTTTCCTAGAAATTCCATTATTCAATAAAGTCCCAATCCAAACGGTCAAAGTAAAGATTGATATATATATATATATATATATATATATATATATATATATATTTTCACTAAAATAAAAGAAAAAACCTAAAATAATATTTTTTCTTACTTTTATGAAGGAAAGAAGAAGTTTTTAGTACACTACCCGAAACGGTGAGAAAATTTTGATATTTTGTGAAGTGAACATTATGCACTTAAAGGTTTTTTTTTTTTTTTTTTTTTTTTTTTTTTTTTTTTTTTTTTTGGGAAACCTCAAAGATGACATCATGAATTAGTTATGAAAATATATTCAGAGGTAATTGATGTATTTAGCATGGCTGCCGGATATGCCCATTTAACAACTTTATCCACTTCGGGTACCATAACTATTTTTATAAATGTCTAATTGAAAAGAGAATAGATTCCCTCAAAGTTCATGTTATGGCCTAAATTTACAAAAAATTTCAAAAAATCTCGACTTCCATTGAAGTCATTCGTACATGCCCGAATTTTAAAAAAGCCCATTCTAGGACAATGGTCCTTTAGGGGTTAACCCCTAAAATTGAATGGCTTCAAAACAGCTGAAAACTCTCAAAACTAGATTCTTTCAATACAAGGTGTAAGTTTTCAAGTTTTGATGTATTTTGGGTAGAATACCCGTAGGATCTACTACCTTACTCGTAGATGTATATGTACTCCAAATCTTAGATTCAAAATCTTTACCGTATCTCAGATCGTAATGTTCAAAGTTAGAAAGAAAGTTTTTTTTCACTTGTTGCAAAATGGATTTCAAATGTTTCGCGAGCCAAAAAATTTCAATTTCAAAACAAAATTTGATGTGACGCTTTTCAAATTCTTGTTTCTAGGTGACTAAGGAATTTATCCATGCACTTTTTTCCCTCATACGACTAATAACACCTAAAGAAATGCTTGATTTTTCACATGAAGGTATGCTGTAATTCAAATACAAAGGCGGTCTATGATAGGAATAAAAGCATATGGACAAATATTAGATTGAAAATCCGAGTGATGAGATCATGCCTTCAAATTGTATTTACATGTACAAAACAAAAATTTTGAAAAAAGCAAAATTTCAATTTTTTGTGAATTTTTGAAGTTTCCGTGATCTACTTAATTATGGGCAGATTTTAGTATGCCCTACTAGTGTTTTCAAAATTTGATTGGAAATATCTCCTAAAGTATGAGGAATTTTAAAGCATGAATGATCTTGTTAGAAAGATTTGATAATTGCCTATATTGTGCAAAAATTAGAGCTTCATCCTATAAAAATTGACTTATGGGGAGCTTGACCAGATCCTAAATCATACCATTATTGTTGAGTAAATGCTTTAGAGGTTAAGAGTTTGTTGTAATTGCCAACACTCACTACTTGCTTAGTGATCCCTTCATGAGCTGCTTTTGATTTTCTGCATAATGTATAAGGTGTTTTGACAGAGTTGCTTTAATCATTACATGCACGGAGATGGAGAAGGCTAAATGCCATGTAGTGAAGGATAAGGCGGGAGCGGCGCGCCGTGCGCGCCCCCGTGGCGCGCCACGTCAAACGCCCGTTTTCCACCTAAAGCAGCCGTCGCGGGTAATTACCGGCTACAGTGATTACTGCGTTTTGTGACACAGAGCTTGTGACTCTGAACCCCGTGACATAACCATATCCTCGTGACACCAACACTGAGGCACTGAATTTTGTAACAATGCCCGTTGAAAAAAACATTGTGACGCTGGCATGACGTCAGCCCTCGTCTCCATCAGTTCTATCAGTTTAGGGTTTTCGTGTCTCAGTGTCTCCGAGGCTCAGCACCGAAGCGTCGCTCCGTCTCATAGTGAGGAATGTACGTTTAGGGTTTTCTTTTAGCGACGGTTCTTTGTGTTATTTCTTCAATCGGTTTAGGGTCTGAGATCTGTGGTTGTTTCAATCTGTTCTCCTTGATGTGAGCAATGTCACCTGCAACAGTTGTGTGCGTTTAGGCTTTAGGGTTATAAAGAGTATAGTTTCTATGTATCTCTCGCTACCTATGTCCTTCTGATTGCACTTCCCATTTGAATCGACGCATTAGAGCAACATGGAGGGATTTTGCAATGGACAGCCCGAACAGAAACCCATCATTGACGATGATATGGGTGTTGAGGTGGATCTCTCCCAATTTGACATTCACGCACTCCAGCTCCAACAGATTGAGGACCTAGTTCAGGAACCACCCCTGGGTGTTTTCGGTGCTCGTGACCTAAGATGGGAGCTAGAGTATCGGCCTCCCCGAGGGGAACATAAGAAGTCACACTTGGTTCAGCAGTGTTACATTCCAACAAGCCGAGTAGGCGATTTCGTAGATGGTATGCAATGTGGGCGAGAAGGGACACAATGTAGGTTCAGGGCGAATAAAGAGAACCGGAAGCCGAATCTATGCCGGGATGGACCGCGGACGCCTCTATGCTTCACTAGGTATGGTTTAGGGATTCCTTCGTAATGCATGTATTGTTGTATTGTTCCATCTATGGAGGGTTGGTTCACAGATAAATCTATGTACAATATCACAAGCACTCGGTACTACATGCTGTGGCAGGTGTCATGTTCCATCCTAATTGAACTAAAACATGTGGTCGACAGTTCTCCAATGCCAATTTTTGTTTGTTGTGGTTAAGGGTTAAAGTCATATGAATTTGTGGCCTGCATTGCTTTGTGATTTCTTGTGCGCAGGTACAATTGTGAATATGGGCCCAAGGATAACTCCCGTATCGTGAAACCAATCACTGAGGACCTCCTCTCTAAGGAGAGGAAGAAGCACCGTATTCCAGATTCAATTCCAGAAGGGAACATGTTGGCACCGACTAGGAAGGCAAGGGCGAAACGGGCTCCCAAGAGTCAAGCACGCAAGGCACCATGGAAGTTCAAGTCCAGACCTGGAGGAGTAGAGGTAGACGCCATGGATTGGATGCTTCAAGATCCAGTCGTCCCACCTAAGATGCGGGTGAGTAGAAAGAAGAAGGGAGTTGTTGGAGACGGTGTCACAGCACCTGATCCTAGTGAAGGGCATGCTGGGTGCATTCCGGACCTGAATGAGGTTCCCGCTGTGGAAGATCCAGTTGTGGATTCGGCGAATGTCACTAAAAAACGAGCTCCTCGAAAGAAGAAACCTCCCGTGGACTCCGAGGGATTCACGTTAGAACAGTCGGGCGAACTTCCACCAAAAGAGAAGAAAAAGCGAGCGCCTCGGAAGAAGAAACCTCCCGCAGACTCCGATGGATCAACGATAGAACAGTCGACCGAACTGCCACCGAAAGATAAGAAAAAACGAGCGCCTCGGAAGAAGAAACCTCTCGTGGACCCCAATGGATCATCGATAGAACAGTCGTGCGAACTTCCACCAAAAGAGAAGGAAAAACGAGCGCCTCGGAAGAAAAAAACAGACGCCACTCATGAACAGGTAGCATGTCTGGTATCATCGGACCACATGCCAGCGGAGTCCGTTGTCATGGATGTGAACCAATCCTCTTCTATGGCCGGTTCTACACCTGTCGCGAAGAAAACGACCACAACTTCACCGAAGTGTGGTTGTAGGAAGATAAAGGGGTGTGAAACACCAGTGCTTCAGTGTCACGCTCCAGTGCCATCGGTTCTGGATCAGTGTACTGGCAGCGGAACTTGCTGTTCCCCGGTGACAGACAATGCGAAGTCTTGTTGCTGTTCAGCATCTGTAGATCAAAATAACGCCACTACGTCCGTGAACAATGGTGACTGTTGTGAATTGTCAGAACTACTCTCCGCGCTTGGTGATATTACAGAGTCCTGTATGGATTTTCCAGAAATTGAGAGTGGACCTTTAGATGACGGGGAGGTTGTGGATACTGTGGCTCCCAAGGTAGAAGTACACACAAGTGGGGGTTCACCAAAACCAAACAACGTGAAGAAGCCACCTCGAAAGTCTCGGGATTCTAAGAAGAAATGGGGATTGTCCATTAAGAGGGGCTGTTTGGCGCAATTTACAGTGAAGTCGCTGTTGTATCTCCCTCATGTCTCCGAGATTTGTATCATTCAAGAGAAACATGTGAATAGCGATGGCCTCGTGGTTCATGGGGGGATGAAAATTGGAGATCGAAGTGCCTTCTCAGCTCATCTGTCCCCTGAAATCAGATCGTTTGTGGAGGAATGCTTGAGGAGGAAGGACACACCGAACCAGATCATGAGGAAGCATCTGGACTTGCTGAAACAATGGGAAGCGCAAGGGAAAGATCTGACTAGGGATTTATTGCTGACAACGAAAGATATCCGTAATATCTCCGGGAAGCTTGCCCAGGAGACATATATGTTACACAAAAACGACGCCCAAAGTGTACGGATGTGGGTGCAGAGAAATCCTGAGAAGATATTCTATTACTCTGAATCAAACAAGGAAAAGGCCAAACCAGTTGAAGGTGAATTGACAGGGGAAAATATGCCTTTTACTATCGAGATCCAAACGCCATGGCAGGCCAAGATGATGCTTAAGCACGGTCATTCGGGTGGAATTTCTGTTGACGCCACATTCGGTACTAATGAGAAGAAGGTACTCATCAGATTCAGATTTCCTTTTTTTTTTTTTGGGTTTCTTATATTCCATACTGTGACATTGTGACACTGATCAGGACTGACTTCACTGTTCAAACCGTGTGTAAATTGTCTTCGCAGTTCCCATTGTATACGCTAATGGTTTTCGACGAATGGCACAACGGAATTCCTGTTGCATTCATTCTCACCTCTAGATTTGCTCAAGCGGATTTAACTCCGTGGATGGCCGCCTTAAACGCGAAAATGGTGGGGATAAAACCAGAATGGAAACCCGCAGCCTTCATCGTCGACTGTGCGCAGGGCGAGATTAATGCCATCAAGTACGTGATCCCCCTTCACGTAGAATTTAGTCCAATGTATCTGTTATGGATATATGTCATTCCTGAAATGTGTCCTCCTAATGAAACCTTTTTTTTTTTCTATGTGTACAGCAAAACATGGCCTAAGACAGAGATATTCCTGTGCCTATGGCACGTACGTAGAGCGTGGCAGAAGAATGCGTGTTACAAAATCTCTGATTTGAAAATGAGAGCCGTCATAATGAAGGAGCTCAGTATGTTGATGTATGATAGAAGCGCTCCACCTGGACCGGAAGGTAGGGAATGGGCTGAGAATAAAATCTTAGAGTTGGAAAAAAGGTACCCAAAGGAAGTGGAATTCTGGGAATATATGAAATTTCAGTGGCTTGATAAGGTGCATAGGTGGGTAGTTGGATTTCGAAATTTATCATACTGTGGACAAGACACTAATGCGGCCATAGAGGGTTATCACGGGTTTGCGAAGTCGATACTGAAGTCTGAGAGGAGTAGAATGACTAGTAGAAGGGTTGATTGGTGCATTACAGCTCTAACAGAAGACGTTGTAGACCATTACTGGTACAAGTGGTTACGTAAAGAAAAAGGGTTCGTAGACAATAAGAAAGGTCAGGATATCGTGGTCTCATCTATCCTTCGAGCCAGGAAAATTCCGGACGAAGATGTGACACTGCCAGAAAATGATGGTGAAACTGCCCTTGTGACATCCACTCAACATCGTCATCTCCGTTACACTGTCCATAATCCGGGTTCAGAATGGGCAGTCTGTAACTGCGTCTGGGTGCAGCGTGGGAATATGTGTAAACACCACGTCAAAGTGGTCATGATGATGAACCCGGATGTCGCGGAAGGAACAATTGCTAGGTTTTGTGGCAGGTTGGCTGGCAGTGTCACAGGTGGACTGCATCAGCTTCTCACGCCCCAGAGGGTTCAAATGCCGAACATGTCACAGTCAGAGACACCTTTTTCTGAGGAATGTTGAGGACCCCGCTGAAGTGATTGAATTACACGAGGAAGTAGACGGTGACTCCATAATGATGGAGCACCTAATAGCTGAGTTGAATAGAACGCTGGGTCGTATCCGGAAGATTAAGGCCGAGCTGAAGCATGGTTCTCTGCATCCGCTTGCTGAGTCACTAGTGTTACACGTTGTAGACGACGGTCAAGGATTCAAGCTACGTCGCAATAAGGACTTCCTCGAGAGATCGTTCAATCCAGTTTCACGACGGTTATAGGTACAATACATAAGAACATCCTGTTTCATCCAACCAGTGAATAGTAGCGCTGTTAAGAAACGTCAACCACACTCTTTGATGATGGTTACTTTGTTTCTAGTCGTGTGCTATAGTCGCTCATTCTAGTTTGACAGTACTCCATCTCCAAAGCCGGGCATTCTCATTTTCAATCCGTCTGCATGTATATCAGTTTCCGTGTCGTTGTTGATGGTTTAGGGGATTGGCTCGTACTTTCTTTGTTCACCTTATCAATATGCCTGTTGCTCAAGTTCTGCGTCTCTCCGGTGGCAGGGCATGGTCAGTCGATGGGTGAACGTGGGCGAGCCAAGAGGGCGGGCAGTAGATGCTTCCGCGTGAGGGTTGACCACGCGTCCAACCAGAGACAGAATGTGCGGTCGAGGCGGCGCTCTAAGGATGTCGACCCATCGGATTCTGAGGGCAATGTTGATGGACGGCAGTGTTGCAGAGAGCGTCAATTTCAAACCCTTCCTAACACGGAAAGCGGGTCAGACAGTGAAGAGATGCACTGGGTTATGAAGAATTTCTACTCTGCCATGGGTGAGGAGGAAGACCATAACATAAGCTGTTATAGTCGCAGCTAGTGATTAGGAGTCTGCGCAGATGGGTATACCTTCTTCCTGAGTCGCCCCTACGTTTTTTGACGACTTAGCATACGTTGGAGCGGAACAGTTAGAACTGACGATGTCTGTGGACGAAGTGTATGGCTTCGGCTAATTTTTGGCCATGCGTGTGCTAATGGAATATATGTTTATAATATGTTCATCATTATGAAATTGTATGTTCAATGCTTGTCTTCTCTTACGTGTTACACTGTGACACAATCGAACTGCTTTCATTGAATCTACGGTATAATCTAATCATCACCTCCAATGTGTTCGAGACTACATCTTCCTTTGCTCAATTAAGAGAATTACTCAGTACTTACATAAGAGTCGTACGCTCGTCATTATTTGCGGTTGCGCACCATAACTATATTTGATTTGAGGTTCATACTTCCGCACGTGAACAAGTTCCCACAGAAGAAGAACGTGGACATACTCAACACATCGACGCCCTTTGCTCTGTATATAAGGGAGAACCTCTTTGTCTCAGACCCTCTCTTTCAGTCTTTTTTTTGAGCTTCTATTTTCTAGGTTGTGTTCTTCGTTAGGACTGTTCTCGTTTCAGACTCTAAAGTAGGTATGGATGCATTAGAATCAGAAGTAGTGGACTTCTTAGCAACTATGGCAGACTATGTAGAGGCACCTGTCCGGAAAACGCATATCTCCCTTCCGTCCTCCAACTGTATCGGCGTGCCTGCACAAAATGATCGAATATATCCTCCTGCTCTGTCATTAGTCCGTGGCCATGTGAAGCGTAAGCGGACTGTACCCTTAGGTGTTAATACGAAGGCTCCGGAAAGAAAGAGGGTCATTCTCTTCCCCGACAGTGAACACTTCCAGGGAGTACACTCTTCTACTACTTACGTATCCCTACTCCAAGGGCATTCCAAGTGGGAGAAATCGACATGTGACACTAAGAGACTTCAGTGTGGTTGCAACTCTGTGGTATCTTGTACCCACAACAGCTCACAGTTTTGAACTTTAGGCAATTAGTTATATGTCGTGGTATGTACAGTAATGCAGTTGTATAAGCGTCTTACATTATGACAATAGCCATAAAGTGTTAAGTCATCACACTGTGACACTATCCATCATGTGTTACATTGTGACACTGTAACAGTTTGTACGAGAGTTACTGAATTAATAAATGATTCAGTCGAGACTGTATTCAGACGATACAGAGTATTCTGTTCTTAGGTCTACAATTTTAAACTAGATTTAATGAAGAATTAAAGTAATAAATTTGCACTATACTCCATCTTTGCAAGTTAATTTGCAATTGTTTTTATCTTCTTATAGGTTTTGCTACAGAACTTAATGATTTTATGTTCTATGTTTTCCGAATACTTTCTTTTCTGATGGACTTGTCTTCATTATGGTATCGATTACATTATTAGTACACATATCCCCGCGAGATTACATTATTAGTACAAATATCCCCGCGAGATTACATTATTAGTACACATATCCCCGCGAATCTGTATTTTAAAACACATGTAAAAATTTTGTACATAACGCAGTAGTTTGGAAACAAATTATATTAATCCCTACCCATTACGACGATGTACTTCTTTCCTACGGTACACCATGCAATAAAAATCAAAATAAATTATTTAGAGTTTAATTAGGTGAATGGATTGAAATGCAATTTATTTTTTATAAACAATTCCCATGTCGTTTACATTTGGTTTAAATTATTTTTTTAAAGCCAGGAACGAACTAATATATTATAAAATAATATAGAAATATTAAATGCAACCACTACTTCGATGCAAATAGTAACATAGAGAAAATAAAAAATATAAAAATTAGAAAATTAAAACTTTTATAAATGAAAAAGCAATGAATGCATTTATTCGAAATTAAAAGTTCATTAATAAAACAGTAGTGAAGGAAATTCAGAAAAAATACAAATGAATAATAAAATTAAAAAATATATATAATTATATATATTTATACATAAATATATACATGTACATATATATATATATATATATATATATATATATATATATATATATATATATATATATATATATATATATATATATATATATATATATATATATATATATATATATATATATATATATATATGTGTAATGTTTGTATAGTCAAACCTCGATAAGCGTTGCCTTCATAAGTGTTAAAACTCTATATGTGTTATGGAGATTTTTGCTCTCTTAAAATTAAGTCTAGTAAGTGTTATGTGTTAAGTGTTATGTAATGTTATGCTCTTGACCTTGTTATTTTTACCTCGATAAGTGATACCTTTCTTAAAAGGGACTTTGTAAGAACCATAATTTGGAGGGAGATAACTTTGAGGTCAAGCACTAGTTTCTACTTTCCATTTGAGAAACAAAATGATTAGCACATGTATATTTAAGACCGTAAATTAAAAGATTATATATTTTTAGTTCATGAAATAAAAGATAAGTGTATTTCTAAGTTTATAGACATAAAAATAAAAGCTAGTAGGCAAGGTGTAAATGATATAAAAAGGGAGTGAATGCTATATAAAATATTATTACATATTATTTGTGTTGTGAACTTCATACATAGAAATTATATCCTTTTTTTCTATAAATGTTAAATGTTAAGTGTTGCTATTCTCTAAGTGTTAACAAATGGTATGCTCCCAACCGTTAACACTTATCAAAGTTTGACTGTATCTATATATATATATATATATATATATATATATATATATATATATATATATAAATACTTCCATATAGAATTCAAGTTTATGTATACATAAACATATGTACAAATGTATAAATATTTAAATTTAGGCAGCTCACAAATCCATTTCATTAACAAAGAGTTATTGATAATGGGTAGTTCCGTAATTTCATATATTAGAGGGACATAATGCATCCTAAATAATTTGTAGAATACAGATTTTGATATAAAAGAAGGTTTCCGTTTTGTAAATCTCGAAGACAATGACATTATATCTTCACAATACATATATTACAGAATTAATTATGAGACATGGTCTTGAAGAAACTACCACTTCTTCCCAAAAATTGGCTCATTTGTCAATTGGGCATTATTAATAATACTTTATTTCTTGTCTATTTCATTTTGTTTGTTGACTGTTTCATTTTTTTTTACTATTTTGTTATTCGGTTTTGCATTCCTTCGATTATTACTATCCCCCAACCCACTAGTTTATTAATGTTTTTCATTTATATTTTCATGTTTTCCCTACCATTGACTTTGTTGAATTTCTTCTAATTGAATTTTGTATATCTTTAACATTCAAGACTCCTTCATAGCATCTTATTATATATTCTTTTGTTAATCTCAAATAGTCTTTTTTATAATTAATTTTTATTAGTTTTTGATATTCTGCCTTTTGGTTTCTATGGTTTTACCTTATTATTTTATTTACTTGACAATTTCATTTTGTTTTTATTTCATTTTTGTGTTAATTTATTTGGGCTTTAATTTATTCGCTTATTACTGTCCTTTAACTCCCTCCTCTCATAATTATATTTTGTAGTCATTTTCAGAATTTGCTTTTATTTTTGTTTCATTATTATTTTTTTTCAATATTATCCCATTTGGTTGTTATTTTATTTGAGGCCCTAATCCAACAAATTATAATTTATCTTAAATGAACAACATGGCAGTCATGAAAGATTCAATACATTGTGAGTAATGTGACCAATGCCCAAAAATGGCATTAGTCACAGCATATTAAATCTTTTTTAACTCTCATATGTCAAAGGCTTAATTTATCTGATTTTCTGTACACTTTTAATACCATATAAGACATGTTCTTGAAAAAAAATTATGAATGCTACACAATTTTACAATTCTCTACAATTTTTGGTTTATATTGGCTTTCAATTTTACTAGAAGATAAAAAAATGTGTGTGTTATTAATTAATTCATGTTAAAATGTCTATTCAACACTATCTAAGATTGTTTATGCTTTGGATCTTTTTTAGAGTCAAGATGTGAGAGTGGGAGGAGATTTAGTCTTTATGAGAAGTAGAGAAGATTTAGTATTTGTGACTAGAGTGATTAGTGTCTAAAAAGATGATTAATTACACTAGTCACAACCAATTAAATCTTCTTTAACCCTTGAAGGTCAATTTGCCCATTGAGGGCTTTCTCAGAATTTGGGCATGTATGTGTAGCTTTAATTTAAATTGAGATTATTTGGAACTTTTTGTGAATGTTTGCCGTATCAAGGACTTTGAATGACTTTATTTAAAAAAAAAATTAGAATTAAAAAAATTAGTTCTAGTACAAAAAGCAAAATTTTCTATTTAGACAGCTATGCTAAATATATCTATTACCTCTAAGATTATTTCTAAAAGTAATTAATGTTGACATCTTTTAGTTTTCCCAATTAAAAAACTTCTTTCTGTACTAAGTTTTCACTCTTTGAGATTTACCCAATAAACAACTTCTTTTAGTACAAAGTATTCACTCCACAAAATATTAAGGCAATATACTAAAAAAATCTCTTCATTCCTTCATAAAAATTAGAAAATTTGTTCTTTTAAGTTTTTTCTTTTTTCCACTAAAAGGATGGACATTAAAAGGATGGACATTAAAAGGATGGACATTAATCTTCACTTTTACAGTCTGGATTGGGACTTTATAACAAAGTCAAATTTCTAAGAAAAAAATATGAATTAGTGTTTTTTGGTATTCAACTTAATAAAAATATTATTTTCAATATGCCACACTAGAATTTTGTGTTTAATTTTATTTATACAATTAGCTAACCTAGTCGTCTTTGCCAAATAAGTTTGTCCTTAAATTTCAATCACTGTAATCTTCTAATCTCTACGATCAATTATGATGAAATTTCATAGCATTACGTCATATTAAAGACCCAACAACATTAGGATTGGTGGAGGGCCCGAAAGAGTGGGTATATAGTACTTAGAAAAAGCCACTTCAGAAGCGAAAGAACTCTCATCTCCCTCTTGAATAGATTAGGGCACGGGTAAAACCCTATCCTTCTTCAGAAGCGAAAGAACTCTCATCTCCCTCTTGAATAGATTAGGGCACGCGAAAAAACCCTATCCTTTCTCTTTAGGCGCCGCTCCGCATCAAACACAAGCACTTCACATCAAACCTAGCTTTGATCAAGAGTAGTACCTCAAATATTCTTTTGCTTGAAGTAGATTGAAAGTGATGGTCAAGCTTTTGGGACTAGAGAGCATGTGGTGGAGGATATCTGGCGTTGAATAGATTGGGTCTGAGTGAGGGCAGATGCTTGAATCCTAGTCATGCTTGGCTTTGTAGAACAGCAGAGTTGTGCATCATGGACAGTAACTGATGATTCGGATTTGTTTGAGTGCACCTCTCGGTAACGGGCAGTAAAATTTGAGTGTACAGACAATAGTCTTGAGCGTTTCATAATATTTGGAAGAAGATTGCCTAACTTGGCCGAAGTTTCTGTCTCCTTTTGCTTTCATTTTGATTCTTTCCTTGCCCTGTCATTTTGATTTTTGTGCTCGATCGAGTGTGAGCAGGTCGCTGAAGGACGACTTGGTAGACGAGAAATCTAGGTCAATATCCTTCACGACTGCGAACTTAAGATGTGAGAGGCTAGAGTTGGCAAGTTAGGTCTTGGGCTATCATGTCTGACATCAGGAAGCCTGTGCCCAGTTTTTAATCATCCACCGACGCTATCTGCTTCCGAGTGACGTGCATCGCTCACCAAGGAGCGAGGATTTCCCAGAGAAGGCAGCGATTGCATCAGGAGCGCAGGGTTGGCTCACAAGCGAAAGCAACATCTGTTCCAGATATGAGTGATCCGAATGCGATCCGGTATCGATTGTGGACACTTTGTTAAGAAACATGTGTCCAGAGTGCAAACTTCATTATTATTTCTTGGAACGGTATTGGACCTACGTAGGTCAGGTTTTTGGGTATGTAAAGTATCTGGGACATCTGCTGTGGTTAGTTTTATATGTATCTCCGTGACTCATATCTGTCAAAGTGTTAGCTAGGTACTCGGGAAGCTGAAATTCTGAAATGGAAATCTTCAGCCCAATATGCTCACGTATCTGTTTTGAAGGCTCACGTAGTTGAGAAGCCTCTGCTGAAACATACGAGGATATTGGTAGGTAGTGAACACGTGAGCCATTTAGAACCATGCCTGCATCAGGGATTCGTGAATGCAGCCGTCTGAGTTTACTGATTGAAACCGTTTACTCTTTTTATGAGCTTGTATAATGAAAGGCAACTAAACTCAATATCCCGTCATGGCCTCGCCTTATGAATTGGCGCTTCTTGATGAGCTCCTCGCAACGTCTTTACAGATCATTGGTTGTTAGGCGCAGAAGCCAGTATGTGAAGGGAGAGGTTGGGCACTGCAATGGGCGAAGTAAAGGAGAAGTTCACTCACGGAGAACCGGTGAGTTTGTTCTTGGCTTCTATTCAGAAATCATGCAATCCGCAGTACAGAAGAGGAATTGAAGGCGGGAAGCGTTGGCGATGGTGTTGCTGGATTTGGCGAGAAGGTGCAAGTCTTGAGCAATGAGGAGAAGTTGAACTACCTTGTTCGCTGTCTGTATTGGAGCCATTTTCTTTCCCGCTGGGGAGACAGGTATGCGGCGTCTTTTCTTCATGAGCTTGTCGTCCCAGTGTGAGAATTCCGAATGCTTCTCTTCTTTTTAGGAAGAAGATCACCTTGAAGATTGTTTCTATGATTCATCTTTGCATTAAACTTTTCGGGACACATGATTAAGCTTTGCTTGCCGGATTTAATACCGGTTGCTAATTCAGATGGATTATGTGATTATGTTGACTAGGTTAGGAATGCTCCGGGTGCACAAACATGAGGCGCTCTATAACAGGACGAAAGCTCTTGCTCTTGTCGAATATGCATTGGCTGTATGACCTATGACCACCTGTAACCTAATTGCTCGGTTTATGTGCTTAAAAATATCAAATTAGCTTTTGCAAGTTATGTAGCTGGTTCTATCAATGGTTAGTGGTCGGAAGAAAAAGTTAGCGTCCCTGTAAGTGTACAATTGGAATATTGTTATATGCTGTGCGTTTCAAGGGTGATATGTGGGATCTTTGTGGGTTTTCTTTACAAAGCTCATGCTGGAGCTGAAGCTATCACGATTTTGTTAGCATTATTAGGTTTTATGACATATTAAAGCTTTTATTTCAAGGCATTTTGAGGCCTAGTGTTATATGTAGTCATATACGACTAAATGAATATGAGGATGTTGTTGGAGGTGTATAATCTTTGGAGGAGGTATGTTGTAGGTTTTATGGGTATTAAAATATCAGTATATGGTATTCATCCATTAAAACCTACTTATACCTAGGATGAAACTCTATGGTTTTATTGGACTTGTGGACAAAGGAAGAAATTCCTTTTCCCTACCAATGAATTGTAAGTTGATTCCACTTTTTATAGGTTTTACGGTCTTAAACAACATTTTTATATTACATTTACTCATATATCACTACACATAATACAAAGCCTTGAAATACCATGAAAATGTAACTTCAACAATATTTGTACTATATACTTAAAGCTGATTTGAGGAAACAGACTGTACATTGAAATAATGTATTATACGTCGAACTAGCTAAGTCAAGGACATTTTGAAACTCATTGCCTCATTGCACGTTAATCCCAGGGCTATATTAGAATGGAATGTTGAAGTGGCCAGGAAAACGTTCGTATAGTCAAGTGTATAATCGAGGGTATAGATCGAAGAAACGGGTGTGCGATTTGATGGTATTCTTCATAACAAAGGGAGCCAAAATACAGCATACTTCGCGTTCATTGTAACACTTAGGAACAGATTAGTTATAAAGACTCTTCATGCAATCCTGGGATAGATCATTCAGTCCTGATTATTTATGTGAATGGAGGTACTTCGTTTAGTCTTTGACTCAGAGTTTAAGTAACAGTTTCCGAGAGCACTGTTTCCCTCAACGTCTCTTTGTTCTTGACTACATATGTAACACTGCACTACCGATAACAGCATCGTTCAGGAAGGTCAACCAGTGTCACCAGTATAACCAGTGTCACCAGTATAACCAGTGTCACCAGCAATGTCACGAGTATAACCAGTGTCACCAGCAATGTCACCAGTATAACCAGTGTCACCAGCAATGTCACCAGTATAACCAGTGTCACCCGTGACACAACAAGGAAAACACTTGGACAAATCACAGCAGTCATTCAATGGAGCATACTCCCAATACGGAGCATAGTATACACTCAGAGATTCTGACAGTGTGTAGAATAAAAAAAATTAAAGAGTATAGTGAATGACTTCGTATAGAAACAATGAACGTTTGCTATATACAATAGTGGCACTATGCACAGAAATTCTAAACCCGGGAATCTAACAGCACCATATCTCCGTCTGGCTCTACGTCTGTCTCTAACACATTCGCGACTACGCAAAGCGGTGGTCTGTATCTAGTATCCCGCCTTCTGAAGTCAAGCTCTCTTGCCAAGAGTGTCAGAATCTCGAGACTGGTATCCTTAGGTTTGAATGGCTCCATTAGTGCCGTGGCCAAGCTCTCCTCCCTGTCCACACTCAGATGCCCTCGAAACTGCACATCAAGTTCAACACTGACTGTGACATTACATAAGAAAAAGTTTGAATGGAAATATGGGACTGTAAGCTGTACACAGTTCGAAATCTGTCGATAAAAGTGAATGCCACGTACCTTCAAATACAGCATAGCATTGCGTAGATTATGATGACCACACTCGTAAGTCCCCTTCTGATGGAAAACACTCTGAGAGACTACGGGGACATCGTACAACTCCACTCCTCTAAGAGTCTGCCAAGAATGACTAATGACATTAACAAAATCAGCATGTTTCTTCCCTAGAACATGCAATTCACTATCCGGAAATGAGTCAAAGTGAAGGACTCTATCGTATTGAAACACAAGTAGAGACCAATGATTGGCCGTAACCTAGGGGAGGAGTAATTCCTTCACTTGATATATCCGAACATGTGAAGGAGGCTGAAGAAAAACGGACGCCCACTTCTTCAAAGTTGTCCTGCCTTTGGCCACTGTCATATAGCAACTGGATACCCGGGACGTGAGGAACTGAATCTCGTGGCGAGTGCAAGCCGGGTATTGATAATACATTCGTGACAATGTAAAATCAACAATGTCGTTGCCGAGACGAGTGCGAAGACGCTTCAAATCGCGAATGTTGGAAAATTTCACCTCTATCTCTTTACGCGACTCGTTGTAAAAAACAACTACATCCGCGGGGTCCTTCTTTCCTTCCCTTCCAGGGAGTTTCCGTAATAAGTCCTCGATATTGAGAGAAGTATAGGCCTGTGCCAATGTCAAAACTCCAATTTCCCCAACCTGAATTAGACACAAGTCCGGCAATGAATGAGCCCCCCTCTTCAAAACCTCATTCTTCGCAAGATTTCTGGATCGTGTGGCAGGTTTCCACATCGGCCCCACAGCAGTATCACGTTCAGCAGCCTGGGACAGGTTCACCAACTGAGACACCGCTTCAAGGTCTTCTTCGTCTTCAAAGCTCTGGGCAAGGTTCCTGCAAGTCGTAGCTTCATCAGCAAATTCAAGATGCCCATTGTCTTGCCCCGCAACAATGGACACCCCTTTATAAGGGGTTTGTACATGATTCTGTACATCATCTCTTACCCACTGATGAAAGCTAGGGTCTTGTGAAAACGTCCCATTTTCAACTACGACGTCCTGACTTAGCGTAAGTAACGGTGCCGCACCTGGGGACACTAGGTCCTCGTCCAGAATTGTGTCGATCTCCGGAAACATAGCCTACATTGAACTCACCCCGATAGAATGTAAGTCTGCAACGACGGGGGTAATTATTTTACCTTTTTCGCGAATGAAGTCAACTGTATCCTTCTGATCTCGCTTGAACTCCGGCATCGCCTCATGCCCTGGCTCATCAGGTACTGAAATATCGCTTTGAGACAGGTTAGCGTTCGCAACAGTTGTTGTTTGAAGTTCAGAGTTGCCGCCGGTCACACAAGGCACAATAGGGTTATAGAGCTCTGTCTCTATAGAGTCTCCGGAGTCACATCTGTCAACAACATCTGCTATATCTTTTACACACCAATTCCCGAACACACCAATTCCCTAAACGCTGGATCTTTGACATCCACCGACAACGTCGCAAATAAAGAAGGTCCTTTTGAAATCAGCATGGACAGCGCCTTCATCACGTCCTCCAGCTCCCGACATTCACTTCTAAATATCTGGCTTGTAATTCCGTAAAAGGGACATGTGAACTGGCGAAAAATCCCGTGTTTGTTCCTGAAGAGAATCCGCATAATATACACAAAATGCGAAGGAGGTCGTGGGTTCACCCGAGATTCGTAGAGAATGCGTCGCACCTTCTGAGCCTCTCTTACTGCAACAGAATGAAGAGAACACGATAAGAGGATATCAGTCGTACAAAAGTGGAACATCCTTCAACCTAAAAAGCCAGGACAGTAAAGCTTAGAGCTAGATAAAACGACAAAGACCTTGAAACAGAATTGGAGTAGAAGTTTTTACCGTCGTGCACCCAAGGCAAGGATGGCAACTTCTGCATTATTCCCTCGTCCGTTGTAAGAATCTGCCACAGGGGACACCAATGCCATACAGATGCCTCTCGTAACTTCCCATTCTTACTGCGGAATTGGATAATCGCGGACTCCAACATGTCGTCGCGTTTCCTTACGATGTCGACCCGGTACGCAGCAAGTGCTAGTTCGTAATTAGAATAATCCTGTGTCCACTGAATGTATTGACGGAGGCCCTCCAGGTCTTTGTAAACAGTGCCCTCTTCCACAGAAAAAACTAATCCGTCAATGGCAACTGAAACTGCTTCAATTACATCAGCAGGTAGAGGTGCTTTCCTGTCCCCCTGAATATCAGACTCTCCTGTTAGTTTGGACGTGACCTTATGCGCCAGTGTCACTCAGCCGTTAAATGGTCACTCACTTTAGAATCGGGAAGTAAAATTGAACAGCGCAAGCAGGAATCGATTACTCACCTTTCTACAAGTCCACCAGTGCACGCAACGCATGAGCTTCAGTTTGAAATCTGTACACATGAGGGAAAGCTCCCATTTCTCTACAAACTTATCTCCACTGCTGCACTCCCACGTCCATGGCAGATCAACCTCCGCCTCTATCTCCTTCAGATAGTAAAATCCAAGCATGCTTTCTGGAGGGGGAATCTGGACCTGTAGGCTTTCCTCCGACGAACAATTCTTCTCGATGTACTCGTCTTCAGCTCTCTTAAAATCCGCCAGCCCTCTTTGGTGAGCCACCTCGACATCGGGATGATACGATAGAGGATGAGGTCTGCCCATCCCATCCGCCCAGAATTGTCGGAGTTTGGCATTCCTACTCCAGCCGTCACTTTTAGGGATAGTGGCGTATGTAGGGTCCTCTGAGATCGCAGGTGTAGATGGGCCCGTAGGAATCACTGATACACCGTCTAGGGAGCTTCCTGTAACATTGTGACAACCTGTGTGACACTGTGACTCTGCCCCGAGAGTGAGCTTTCCTGAAGAAATTCCCACCTTTGGCCAACAAACACAATCCAGAGTTAATTGGAGAACTTCCGAATTGTAGGAATTCAAGAGAAAGGAATTAAACCTGTACATCTAATGTCACGAGAAGTAACTAACCTCAGAAGTAGAATTTGTTGTGGATCTAGGTAATTTAAGTTTCCGGTGCAGCAGAGGATCCCGGACAAAGACCTTGAACGTTTCCAAGTCGTCGTCGCTACATGCTTTTTGCTTCAATTTATCCCTCCCGAAACCATCTGCTCCATCACCGCTGACCTCTGGCTCCTGTGCCAAATCCGTGTCGCAAAACATTGGGCTAGAGATGCCCTCTGTTGACAACATCCCTCCTTCACGATGTGGCGATAATTCGGGAGTCGCCATTTTCTCTACAGCCCGGATCTGCGGTGACACATCTCTGGAACCCTTCTTCTCCTCTACCGAAGTAACCCGAGGACTCCGTCGACTCTCAGCCGTGCTATTCTTCTTGCTAATATTGACACCACTTCCCGGATTAAGCGTCAGGGATTCCCTGTTAGCAGAGTCTTTCCCTACGACTCCTTTGGCTTTTTTCCCTGTAATCTTCTTTGCCTTCTGTGCCTCAACTCCCTCTACCTACGCGACCGTGGGCTTTTCAGTACTTGCTAATCGTGTGGCGGATGCACTTCCTATCCGCACTGCTGGTCCCTTGAAGAGAAAATCCTGTGGAATACTACAACCCGTATGTAGAAAAGTATGTGGCTCAGCATCGGAACTCCCTTTCACCTCATTCGCCTTCTCGCAACCCTCCGCTGTGACTAAATTTGCCTCGAAATCGTCACAATCATCCCCGTCGACACCAAGGTCGTCATCTGCTCCATCTTCGGAATTGACATTAGGTTTATCCTGGTTCTTCAAAACCGCGACTGACTTCCCTAGGACCTCCACCTTCTTCCCCTCCCCTGTCCTGAAATCCGGATACGGAAGCATCAGAGCTTTCTTTCCATCCGGATACTTAGCTTCATCACACCCTTCAACAAATCTGTGCTTGTTAAGCATCATTTTGTTAGAGTAGTGATTCTTACCACAGTATACGCAGAGGAAGAACTTGCGATTGCCACATGGTTTCACTCCCCCTTTAGCCATGGTTGCAAACTCTTTCTTGAGATCCTCCACTCGTTGCTGGCTGGGATATGTAACGTTGTATGTTTGCTTGTAAATCTTCACCCTCAATGTCACAGGTTGAGGAGCCATTTCTTCACCACTGCAAGGGACGGGCATTTCTCCACACGTAGGGCAGTCCGTATCAGAAAAACTAATGTACCTCAATTTGTTTTGTAGCCCCAGTACGCGCCCACAGCCTCCTGGACACCGCACAGAATAGTAATACCAATCCACTTCTTCGTAATTCACTTGATCCCTGGAACAATAGTGGGAGGATGTGTAAGTCTCCTCAAGCATCAAATAGGGTTAGCCGAATAAACTGTATCCGAAGGTCGCAAAAATAACAAGAAGGAAGACATTCTGAATTGCGCAATTCAAAGACTTCGTGAAATCAATTCGCGGAACAACCTAGGAATACTCCAGACAAACAGTCCGGTGTTACTGGGCTTCACAGGCTTCATCGTGCGTAGACAGCGCCTGTTCTTGCAAACGCGTGACTCACTCCCCATCACCGAAGGAATTGCTAACCACAAAGGAAGAAACAGAGAGGCTCCGTAAACTTACCGGCATTGTGCCCATCACGTAACCCCCTTCATGTTGTAGTCAGTTGCTGGAGCATAACTTGAATGCGCCATTGCAACCCTAAACCCCAATGTATCAAGTCCTCGCCCGCCAACCCTTCATTGCACAATTAAATCGAGTCTCGACGTACAAGGTTAACAATCACATGGAAGGTACAATCATCACCTCTATTAAATTTCGTGATAACGACCTTCAAATCGCCACAAACCCTAAACATTATCAATGCGACATAGCCCCTGCGCTAGAAGAATATGACCCGAAAACACTGCATAGAAGACGGAGCGACGCTTCGGTGCTGAGCCTCGGAGACACTGAGACACGAAAACCCTAAACTGATAGAACTGATGGAGACGAGGGCTGACGTCATGCCAGCGTCACAATGTTTTTTTCAACGGGCAGTGTTACAAAAATCAGTGTCTCAGTGTTGGTGTCACGAGGATATGGTTATGTCATGGGGTTCAGAGTCACAAGCTCTGTGTCACAAAACGCAGTAATCACTGTAGCCGGTAATTACCCGCGACGGCTGCTTTAGGTGGAAAACGGGCGTTTGACGTGGCGCGCCACGGGGGCGCGCACGGCGCGCCGCTCCCGCCCTATCCTTCACTACATGGCATTTAGCCTTCTCCCACGGAGATTACTTCTTATGATTTGTTGAGTATGTCAATCTAGGCACTGGAAAGTTCAATAAGTCTTGCCAGCCTTTGACCTACAATTGGCTTCTGCCGACCAATCATTGCTTGTCATATTGATTGATGAAATGGATTGAACAACATCATCTACAATCTCAATAGTATCCCAAAACCAGAATTTTAAAATAATAATGTATAATACAGTATTGAAAAAGTGAGTGTTGCCTTTCTGTGAGAGTGTGGCCTTTTTATATCAAATTTACATGAAGTATTCATGGGCACAATGTAAAAGTAAACGTATTAATGTCAAGTTTATATGTTCTCATTGTTACAAGAAAAAAATAAAAGTGTGTACATTTAAATGTATGATATCACAGTCATATCACAGTGACATAACTTTTTTAGTATAAACATATCCACAACTTTCCATGAATATGATATAAAATTTATTCTCTGTTACATGTACATCACCAATACACTCAACAATTCACATAATCATGACACATATAAACATGATATCAACTCTGCATTAGACGCAATATCTACATTGATATACATCAAAATGATATTACTATAATATAAATATGATTTATTCCAAGATTCAAAATGTTACTCACTAATGACAAAAAAAAATTAATGTTGTTGTAAGAAAAATGTATTCTAAAACTCATGATATTAGGTTCCAATCCATGGTTTTAGATCCAAAAATTGACTATAAAAAGGATTTTTTTATTTTTTTTTATTTTTTTATAAATCATATAGATGTTCATTTGAATATTTTTGAATCTATCAGTTTTAGATCATTAATCCCTAAAGTTCTTTGACTATGTTTATAAGAAGTTCGTCCAAAACTACAATTTCATAAAGTTTGTAGAA
Organism: Ceratodon purpureus; assembly: GCA_014871385.1. NCBI lineage: Eukaryota > Viridiplantae > Streptophyta > Bryopsida > Pseudoditrichales > Ditrichaceae > Ceratodon > Ceratodon purpureus. Next base: position 27,972,564 of record CM026426.1, read on the forward strand.
GATAGAAAAGATATTTTCAGAATTTCAACCGTAGGATCTTGAAGCAAACTTTTGTTTGGTTGCTGTGGAAAATAATGAAAATCTTTGATTGTATGGATTGCTAGATTATGGCATTTGAAGTTCAAAAAAAGTTTTAATTCAGAGGTGCCCAAGAGGATTAGCCCAGTTTGACTGCTTGTGGTGTGAGAGTTTTACACTAAGAAGGTTGGGATTTTTGGACCTTCATACTAATCACTATGTAACACACTTGCGTATCAAATATGAGACATAATGCACAAATACAACCGTGGGAAAAAAAATGCTGCAATCATGACATGCTCTAAGTTCTACCCGTACTGAGTTTGCGGTTTTTTTTTCCCTCACTGAAATTTAAAGAACGTCACAATCCAAACGGTCAAATCATAGTCACAAAACTACCTTGTAATTAAAAAAAATTATACAAAAATGTAAAATACTAATAGGGATCATTAAAAACTCAAAAAAAATAAAATAATGAAAAAATGTAGCCGGAGTACAGGGTCGGAGTACCCTGCACCCCTCATTGAGGCTATCTGCAGCCTGAAGGCCCGCATGGCATGGCCTCGCAGCAGACCTCCCTTAGCCTCCGACCCCGGTGCTGTGCACTCGCTCCGCCTAGGCGGTTGATATCCCGCCATGCTCTGCCCAGGTAATTGCCTGCTAGTTCCCACCAGTGTAAATCCTAGGAGTTTTGGTTTGGTGCTAGGGTAGCCACAAAGAATACATTGAGAGCAAATTTTTGGCTTCATCAATTTTTTTTTAAGGAGAATTCCTTTGGCAATTCCTGTTTTTTTCCCACTAAATTTGGGTATTATGTAGTGTTACGTCACTGGACACCTTAAAAAGAGCAATTTGTTGGGGGAATGATGGCTCCACCCAAGTTACATGTTGGGTAATATTTGGCTTTGATCAATCAATGATTTTAGGACTCTATAGCCAAATATAACCAATTGTTATTTTTATTCGCTTTAAGGCTCTATTTCGTCAGTAAAAGAAACACAAGTTCTTATAGTGGGCCGGCCCTAGGGAACTCATATCCACTAAGACATAGTGGCCCGCCCTCGCTGCAGTCCGCCACGCCGTTGGCTCAAGACCCCGCCATGCCATTGGCTCCAGACCCCGCCATGCCATTGGCTCCCAACCCCGCCATGCCATTGGCCGCAACCTAGCGACATACACCCTTCAAGCGCCCTTGGTCTGCCCAAACCTCACCTCTTGCCACCTCAATGTACCTCAATGTAACATATCACTTTAAACTATGGTTTTGGAGCTCCCTCCTTCACATGCACCTAAATGCGTCTCTGTATCAATAAAAATTGACTATAAGCAACCTCAAAACACCCCATTTTCTCTACAATGAGCTCTTTGCATTGGAAATAGACCAAATGTTTTGCATAGTTATTACATTTATAATTACACTGTTTTCATAGCGCATGTTCTACCCTTCATGTATGTATCGGGCAATGAAAAAAAAATCACATGTAAAAATATATTGTTTCAGTATTAGAACGTAGAGAAATAAGTAATTATAATAAAAAGAAAAGGCATTGATGTAGGGAAAAATAAGAAAATAAAGGTTTTAAAATGAGTCCTTCGCCCTCTATAAATCTTTGCAATACACAACAAAAAATGTAATGATAAATTGATATAATAAATTTCCATGTAAATGGCTTACATGTGGTAAAGTTTGCTCTTGAAGGGCCTCATGATAATCTTCAAAATATATCCCGTTCTTGAAACACATGAACCGGTTATCACAAGATGTGCAATAGTAATGTGGCCTCTTATTGTCTGCTGATTTAGACTACTTACAAACCACACAAGGTTTCCTCTCCTTTGAATACAAACGAAAGCACAAACCTGGTCTCTATGGTTGAAGAAGTAGGTCATTGTTGTCCCGTCCTCTCCAATTACGTAGCAAAGCCTCAGATAATTTGGTTCTAGACTACAAATGTGTAATTGGCTTTTGAATAAGAAGAGCACATTTGCATTTTTTTACATAAATCAAGAACATGTTGACAACCATCATATCAAGTAGAAAGTAGAATATGCAATGCCACCATTTATGAGACCAATTTTGTGTACAACACGTTGCACGCAGTTGGTGAGCTATATCCACACGGCGCATATGTATTGTATACTCCAAGTGCATTGGTGACGTGGAGATATCCTTTCTAATTGCTCTATTTCTACGGGGTATGGTTGGTACAATGAATCTCGGAGCGCTTGTTGGTTGTGTATGCGTAAACAATAAAGAAACAAGTTTCTTATCTTTCCATACAACTAAGGACATTGTCTTTGACTCATGCATTCTTCAATCCATCCACCCTTGCTCCTTCTTCTTGTAAGATTTTGTATTTTACAATACAAAGGTCAATCCAATACGGTTTAACCTCATAGTTCCCGTGGCATGTATATGATGAACCCTAATAGCTCCTTCAATAACCCAACCCTTGTAAAGAAATTGTCCATGGCTATGATGTGATCCTTGCCTTCTATATCCTTTGTCAAGTCTATTACCACATTGTGAGCTAGCTTAGGCTCTCCCCTAGCCCTTCGAGGTTCATTTTCAACAGCTTGACTCTTACCACAATAACTGATAAATTCCATATATACTTTGAATTTGAGCACGCCAAACACCACACCTTTATCACCCATTTTTGTGGTTTCCATGGCATATACTGTCGCAATAGACAATAAGATTCCTTCTACCGGATCATCATTTCATCAACGGTGCAGAATTTTTCCAATGACCATGCACTCATACAATTATCTTATATAGCTTCTATCAACCATCGCAGTTCCACCAACTTATCATAACTAGGAACCTCTTTTTCACGCATATATGTTATCAGATTAGTAATATGTAGACATTTTCTCAAAACCATGAAGCAAGCACAAGTCATGACCTTTAAGATGATAAAGCAGTGAAAACTAAACTTTTTTAATGCCAATAGGGCTTGATATATGGTTGACGCTTTATACCCATATAAAACCAAATTGCCATGAATGCTTTGAATTCTAGCATTGTGAAATCTCCCCACCCTTGCCCACCCGTGGTTTTTCCATCTATGTCAACCTCTATAGCATACCAATTTGTCTCTTATATAATATCTGGAACAATCTGTTGGGTCCAAAAAAACTTAAACAATTGAAACATTGTAGGAAATCTCCTTCCATCAAAAATTGACATCGAAGCACTATCAAATTCTATAGGTGAAGGGTCATATGTGAAATATGTCTTTTTCCATGTTACATAGCGGTACAAAAATTTGATACTATCCAGATCCCCAAATTTTCCATCATCATCCTCTTCATCACAAAAAAATAAGTCATTTTCTTCATCTTCACTTCTACTCTCCACTGTGGGCACTACAAAAATATTCCTCCTTTGTCTCCTCCATACAATACAAACTGGTTCATGTCCATTGTTGTCATAATCGTCATCTAAGTGGCCATAGTCATCTTCTGAATAAAGTCCCTTAGCCTCCCCCCAATAATCACCATCCAATCTGCCTTCCGATTGTTTTTCTCCAACACCATCCACCCCCCCTCCCTTCCAATTCCATTTCACCAACACCAATCACTTTCACCAACACCATTCACTTTTCTTTCCAAGTCTCAATCCTCAAACACCGTAGCCTCTTATCCCTCTCCGAGACCCCCACACTCAAATTCCCCATCCAACCCCTTACTCACTAATTCTCCTTCAAACCTTGTCTATTTAGTATTTTACCCACCCTCCGACCTCTCAGTTTCTCCCCTATCCTTTGCCCTCTTTGTTTCCTTCCTAGCCCTTAACACCGCAGCCAAGCTCTCAAACCTCGAAGGTACCCCCGCTCCCACCCTGAGTACCCCGCAGCCTCTGAAACCCCCCCCCCCCCCCCCCCCCCCCCCCCCCGACTACATTTCTGGCTTGCCTATACGTGTACCGCATGTACTCGGACAACCGATACCCAGAGCCTTCGACCCCATGGCCGCGACGTCATGTCCCGACGCCATTGTTTAGAATGCCGCTGGAATCAAAACTTTAAAATCCAGCTTCACTCCTTGCTCCTGCCCCTATTGAAGCTGCATCATTCCTCACCGACCGAGTAGCTGCTCTAAACTGTAGCCCTCGAAGGTCACCACCCCCATCAGCACTTCTCACATCCACTTTGACATCCTTCCTCTTCTTTCCGTTACTAGACCTAGCATCAAACCTTTCAATCTGTACAATGTTTCTTCAAGCCACAATAATCCCTCCAAAGATCTATCCTCTTCAAACGCTTACTCTCCTTCATCAAAGCTATCCTCACTTGGTTCCTCACAAGAACTCTCCCTCTCTCAGCATTCTCAAGACATTCTTGAGAATAATAAAAATTAGAGATTTTCTCTTGAATACCTGATTCCAGTAATGTATAAATATCATCTTCAAAATCTGGAGCTTCTAAAGAAAGTGCGGCTTGAGGTATTGTAGGTGCATGTAGAGAAGGAGGTGCATATAGTGGTGAAGGTGGTTGTGGGAGTGGAGGATTAGAACTTAAAGCTTGTAGACCTTGTAACCTATTGCTCCTTCTTGGAGCCTCCAAATAACTCTCCTACAAACACCATATACGACATATGTGAGGAAAGGCTTCTAGAATCTATTTCATACATTTTGAATAGAAAACTAAATTACTAAAAATGTCTCTCACCCCTTCCTTGTCCATGATGTGGAGCTCTTGTGTGGCATTGCAGCGTCCTACAATCTATAAATCCTTCTATGTTTGCAAAATGGAAGTGTAGAGTATGATCTCTTGAGTTCAATTTATAATGATGATTTTTGATGTAGAATGAGTCCCATTTTTTACATCTTCAAATTGTCAAACTGTTTTCATATGACTTTTTTCATGACATGTAGAATAGAGTGGGCGGAATTAAATGTGTAATTAGAATTTTGGGACTTACCTATGTGTCCATTGGAACTTTGCAAAGATTTTTGGAACGTTGTTTGTGCATAAAGAAAAAGCCCATTAGTACCAAAGCCATACTGCCAAGCCTCACAACCCACAGTCCCATGCACATCTTCCTTCCAGTCTCGAAGTTGGCTGTGAGGACACAGCTTCAAAGCTGCCTCAGCTGAATTCCAGCACCGGGTTCGCCCTTTCTAAATCACAACAGCCCCCACTTGGTATAACATTCTGTCACCGTGGAGAACGCTAAATGCTCCATTGGGAAGGATAAGGTGGGACGGCGTGCCTCGGCGTCCATCGTGGATCGCCACCGTGAACGGCCCAGTTTCCCCCGCGCTTCCACTCCTGTGTAACTCCACGTCCCGATAACTAGTCACGTCGCGTAACACTGTGACATTTGTCGACTACCTAGTGACACTAAATACTGAGAACCGTTGTGACACTAATTTTTCCAATTGACCGTGATCCACAAAAAATGACGTCACGCCACGTCATTTGTCCTCCATCTCCAAGTAGGGACTAGGTTTTGAATGCGATTAGGATTCCAGTGTTATGCTTGTTCGAGAAGCGTTGTTCTCTGTTTTTTTAAATGTGAATGTAAACGATTTACTTCTGGAGCCATATCTTCGTAGTTTCTATTAGGGTTTGTTCATGCACGCTTCTCGACCATGAGGGTATACTGATTGGAAATTGTTAATGTCACCTATGGCTTGCAGTTTTCTGTATGATTCATTTCCTAGGTTTTACATTTTTTGGATTAGATCGATGGTTCTCTGTTTAAGTGGGTGTCATCTGGCGTATTGACGAACCCAACGTGGTTGTGAATATGGAGACCAAGGATTGGAAGAATACGCAATTCCCCACTGTCGACAGTAAAGACGATAGCTTCGACATAGACGTTGGTGCTTACGACATTCACAAGCTTCAAGTGCAGGCAATTGAGGAACGTGTTCAGAATCCGCCCCCTGGCACTTTCGGTCTGAGCGAGTTGAGATGGGAGCTGGAATATCGACCGCCTAAGGATGAGCACAAGAAGTCCCACATCGTGCAACAATGTTTTGTGCCAACAAGTCGTGTCCATGATTTCATAGAGGGTATGTAGTGCTGTCGAGAGGGAGCGCATTGCAAATTTTGACCTAGCAAGGAGAATCGACGTCCCAATCAGAGTCGAGATGGGCATAAGACTGCTCTCAATTTCACCCGGTAAGTCAGTCATGTACTGTCACAGTGTATTGTATGTGCCGTTATTTTCTCAATTCCCATGTACTCTAGGGTTTAGGGGTTCTTATGGAACGTTTAATGATTCTGCAGCTATAGATGCGAGTATGGGCCAAAGGATTTCTCGCACATTGTGAAACCAATTTCGGAGGAGCTATTGTCCAAGCCGAGGAAGAAGAAGCGTACTCCAGATTGCGCTCCAGAAGGTAACTCCATTGCGCCCACACATAAAGCACAAGGAAAAAGAGTTAAAGACCTAGAGGGGAGGAAACCACCACGAAGATTTAGGTCCAAAACTCCTAGGTGTGCTGTAGATGCGATGGACTGGATGTTGTCTAGCCCCCCTGCATTGCCAAAGAAGCGACGAGGTAGGAAATCCGTACCAGATGGCGCAATTGAGCATTCTATCAGAGACACTATCCAGCCACTTTTGTCATCAGGGATTCCGGATCTGAATGAGTTATCTACACATGAGGAGATTCACACAAGCCCTGTGCCAGCAGTGCGGAAGCGAAGGCCTCGAAAGTAGAATGACAATGACACTGGTGTAAAGTCCAGTGTCACAAGGGAGGCAGCGACTCCCATAGTGGTCAGGAAGAGGGCTTCGAAGTCAAAACCGACGGCTGTAGAGTTGAAAACTTCCGAAGCAGCTTCCGGAGGTGGGCTTTCAAGTGCACAACCATCGGATCTGGGTTCAGTAATTGATCTCGTGATTACTACCAAAATTCCTGCAAAGAAGCGAGCATCGAGGAAGAAGAAGGGATCCCCTCCAAAGCATTAATGTGACAACGGCATGGAGGAGAGAACTGTAGGGCGAGAAAAAGAGGCGCTAAACACTGGTTCCGAAGGTTACGATTTTGTGGGAGCTCTGCCACTGCCAACTACTCATGTGAGTGTTTCACAAGAGTGCTTTAGTGTCACTGACTGCCTAACCCCACTCATGTCTGCGCTGTGTGTCCACGGTGATGATGTGTGCTCACAAGCCACTTAATCTGGGACAGGAGATGAAGGGAACAGAGATGCTGTATTGGGGGGACAACTCAGTGACATATCCAAGTTGGTGGAACAGGCCAAAGCGGAGCACGAGTCAGTGTTGCGCGGTGTCCACGTAATTTGGGAGATTGGGTGCCGTATACATAGCAAATTTTGCACTTGGAGAACATCTTGATTCAAAGTGGAAGTGCGGCTTTCTTCGCTGGCAACAAAATGTGCCGTTTGCTGCCAGCAAGCTGCGGAATAAGTAACTTTTCTGCTTTCTTTCAATTCTTTGGCTTGACATAATCCTAGCTTTGTGCCTCCTATAGGCAACGTTATATCTAGGCGGGATTATGAAAAACTTCATCTTTAATTACATACTGTAAATTTTGCTGTCATCAAGTGCTCAAACTGTGCAAATGTGATTTTCCGTCTGCTCGGAGCACGTTCCCTAGCGGTTGTTGGTATGGAACGCAGATGTCATAGTTCATTACTGTGTCTTCCAATACCTTGGGATTTAGGGAAGCATGGCTAGACAGCCAAAATTTCTAGTTCAGAGCGTAATTTTGCACAACGATCAAGATGTCCATTGCAATTCGATCTGAATGAGGCTGGACCGGGATTCATGGATTCTGCTGTAACCAAAGTCGGAGGGGCCTTGGGATAGAGAGGCAAGGCGGCATGGTGGAGATAATATTCGAAGAGCCTTCAAGGCTCAAATCATGGATTTCTCTAGGACACTTGGTGTGCGTGGAGCAATCAACCTTGATAAGGTGCTTGTGCGGCATGCGTATCAACCTCGCCATCTACGCTTGGATCCCGCGGTAGCAGCAAATAGGCCATGCATGGCCAACTACCTATATTCCTCTCACTTTGATGATTGGGTGCATCCCACATCTATCATTGGTCTCATTCTTGTGCTCCATGCAGAAATTCGAGAGGCGACGCGGAATGGTCGAAGCCATACAGACTTGTTGGACACAGATACATTCTTCCTTGGTGGTGTATATTTTCCTCCGGCAGAGCCTACGTTATACAGGAGGGTAGAATCAATCCTACTCCCTAGTTTCAACAACGTGAAGTGGCCTTTGCCAGACATGCACACTTTTGAAGCCTTTAGGACCAAGCTCACATCAGATTTTGCCAATGCGATGAGCAATGGTTTATGCCTGTCTTTGTTATGGTTGACTTGTTTGCGGTCGCATGTGACAGCATTCGGTGGACTCTTACACTCTTCGTTTTACACTCTCCGTCTAAGGCACTCCAAAGTAGTCTGATGAATCCTGGATGGGCTAAGAAGTTTCACATTAGCAAGGATGTTATCAAGTGTGTTGAGAATAGGTCCAGCATTGTCTTCCGATATCATGTGAAAAGGCAGATATTGTACAACACGTTCGAGTATACAAGATTTAGGGGTGCTGCCAAACAAGAGGTGAGATGCGATTGACCATCTACCAGAGGTGGAGATGGTGGAAGTCTGTTGTATATTTAGAGGGAGTCCTATGCCAGCATTTGAAGTGGTCAAGGCATGGCCTATATCCCACTTGCGCTATGAAATTGCAATTTCGCTCGGAGATGATGACCCCAAACAATTTAACATGATTCTTGTGGAAGCAGACGGTATTCGTGAAAAAAAGGTACATATAAGCAACATCACTCTCTTGGTATTCCACACCCAAGGTGCTGCTGTTTGGTGCCAACATGACGGTACTAACACAGTTTGTTAGAAGCATTGATGTAGATCAACATACGACACCATATTTGTTAAATTGAGACTTTTCATGGTCTCAAATAATGCTTGATTGTAGATTTTTCATTTATTCCTTCATTGATTCTATATTTTTCAGAAACTTTTTGACTATATATGGGAAGATTATCCTCGAGTCAAGGATAATCTATAATAAGAAAGTAAAAAAAAGTTCAAATTGTCTTAAAACAATTGCTGAAATTGTAGGCAAAAAGTCTCAAAGTTCAAAAATTGTATAAAAATAATGAATATGGTCAAATTATGTGATGAGAGGCCCGTACTTCTTGGTGAGGTGGCGGTTCCCAAAACCATAAAGATAGTGGAAGTGTAGGACATACGAATTTTTTATTTCGGCATTAGGTTCTATCAGGGTCTTAATATGTCTGCCCACAGCTTTTTCTTCTTTGGATTTAGGGTATCCCACATTGACGGTTTGGTCCATAGACTTTGACATAGACATTTCCCTTAATCAATGCAACTGTGATTTTTTACCCTTGTAAGGGACTAAACATTGTCCTTGCAACATCATGTTTGGTTAAGTATATGTTTTATTCTTCCCAGACCGCACGGCTACCTTCTCCTCTAATGAATGCAAGTCGACTTCTAGAACATCTTGCTGCCAGCAAAGTTTAGGGTTCAGGAAAATGGCGTCTTTCACAAAATAGTACGACAAGGTGCACTACAAGGAAAACGCACTGCTTAGGAAGAGAAATTTAAGAGAGATCTCTTATTGTGTCCTCTTGAAGCGGACCTCTTGTTACAGGACACTCTAGATAGTTTTCTCTTGGTGTGATTCGGACTGTTGAGCAGATGATCCACGTCAGAAAGTGGTTGCTGACAGGGACTCCACGGGGCGTCCTCGAGGGATGGTCATGGCTGAGTTGGACTCTCGCGTGGCATTATGATGTGCAGGTGTAGATATGCGGGATCTTCGTTATTGAATTAGACTGTGCATCAACATCTACGTTTTGAGTAGGGGAACACATCTATGAATATTACACCTCATCTTTGAATATTTGGCTTAGGAGGAAGCGACACGTGTCCGGCGGGGCTGAATGGTGTTCGCTCATAGGAACCAATCACGTCCCGACAGGTGGCTTACGGTGAATGAATTCCATGTTTATTTCTGTAATATTCAAAGTGTTATTATCTTCTATTCTGGACCGCCCAGATCAGAGAATTAGTGCACGATCGCAGCCGTACACGTGTTGTGCTCCACATTTTCATATCTGCATATTAGGGTCGTATAATGACGTCATAATGGTGAGGACCACGTCAGGGGTAGTGTATATACCGAATTAAAATTTTTATTTTTAAAAACAGCTGGAACAGAATTGTTCGGTTGCTTCCAGATAAAGCTCACATATAGTTCCATCTTCCTGAGAAAATAAGAAGCTCATGCGTTCAGAGCTGGAATCCTCTATATATTATATATACGAGAACTAAAATATCTGCATATCAAAAAGTGGCCCATCTTCTAGAAGCATAATCTCTCCCTCTTTCACGTCGTTTCGTCTAGAAACCACTCTTCCTTAGATCCCTGTAAGCAAAACTGGGTCAGTCACATTGGGAGGTGTTGTGAAGCTATATCTTCTCCACCGCGTGTATAAACCAACGGCACTGAGCGGGCTACGTGGATGCATGTCAATAGAGAAACCGGTGCAAACCTATTCAGAAATCTGTAATCAACCGAAGCAGGTCATACAATTATCACGCAGAGTCATATTTAAGTTGGAACATGAAAGGGTTAGCACAGATGCGAATGAGGAATAACATAAGTGTAAGACAGGTTGTACCGCATTCTAGATGCAGAATGTCGATATTGTGGAAGAGGGATTTACCTAGGTTTTTTTTCTTCGTTATGCGCCCGGTCCTCCAATTTGAACCAGCTGGGGCACTTTCTGGAATAGTCTCGGCGGATGGTGCCTGTGAGATTGGGGGCTCAGTCGAAGGTGTCTGAGCATAACACAAGTCTTGTTACTCAAAATAATCAAAAAGCTTCTCATGAGGTGGTTCAACAGTAAATCACATTGAATATTCTGCCTTCCAAGGCTTTTACATAGCAAACTATACTCATGTATGATACTAAAAAATGCGGATGCGCCAAGACATGTGTACAAAAGACAGCTCGTTCCTCACCAAAGATGAGTCCCGTGGACGCGAAAAGGCTCCATGAGAGTCGCTGGGTACATGTGTTTGGTCTTCAGAGCGCACAGGAGGATTATTAATGGGCATGTTTGTTGGTGACTCGTGCTCATGTGTTTTAGACGACTAAGCGCATTGACGCATGATTTGGATTTGGGACATGAGACCATCTAGTATCATCTTCAACTCCGGTGTATCGCATCCCGGGATGCTTCTTAGTTCCGCCATTTGCTTAAGGACCACTTTCTCAAGCGGATGGTCACGTGTAAAGATTATGTCGGGATCATCCGCAACTACAGAAGTATCGCTCGAGACAAAGCTAGAAGGCAAGATGTCACACGGAGCAGGAGATTTTGACATGGAGTCGGATTTATCATTCATCTGATTAGTAGGCTCATTGCTTGCCTGCATGGCATCACGCCGGGACTCCATCGACAGATCCTCTAGATCACATTCCGATTTCTGTCCTACTCCGTCCAACTTACGCGCGCGGTCCCTCTTGTCCCGTCCTTTGTCTCTGGTAACCTCCTCTTGGATCTCGTCCGGCTCTGGAGTTCTTAGCCATTCGCGAAGCTTCTCTGTTACACCTGCCACTCCGATGGGTCTTGTACGCCCTTTAGTTTTCCGGCATGCGTTTGCATGCCTCATTTATCTCATTTCGTTTTGAACTTCTCTGTGCCTGCCATGGTGACGTGTCTGGTCCATATCCCCTCGCTTACCCACTGAGGACAATCTCCTTTACCATCAATGATTTTTACCAGTTTGTGCATGTAGGTACTCAAAGCAGCTCCAATACGCGCCTGCAACCAAGAGAAGTTTACATGATCTGAGTACTCAAAATCGTCGTTCAACCTGGCAATCAATGTGGTCATCAGATGGAAGGGTTGATGGCGGATGTCAATGTTTGAAGGGTCAAGGCCGCGAACAAGTTTCCCCAGAGTCTCATTCCAAATACCGACGCCATATCTGTATGGTCGACCTTCCTCGTTGACATGAACAAAGTATTCTTTTTTGCCTGCATCCACTCTCCAAGTAGCCGTCTCTTCCCTTGCCTTGTGTCGGTGTCGTCTTTCCTTTCTATCTTTGCTTTTCCGTTTTAGACCAAAGGGGTGCAGACCGCATGAACCTCTTCCTGATCCTGACTTCTCTTGCTCAAAAAAGCTTACGCCGGAGGTGTCACGTTGAAACTGTGCTTCTGTCGCAGACATCCTCAATTCATAATTCCCTCCAGATGGAGTGCTAAAATCACGACGACGATGACCGTCGAATCCGGGAGAGCCTGGCCGGGAATAGAAGTCTCCATCGCCGTGTAGATCACCATCCTCTATTCTATGTCCCCGTGTCTCTCTTGTGGGAAGATTGTCTCCACGGCTACCATGTCCTGCCTTGTAACAATCACTGCTTCTTCGTTGGAACGACGTCTTCTCCTTCGGTGAGATCTCCTTCTTTTTTGTCCACTCTGAATCATTCATGTATGTACGGACATAAGCCCCAGTTTCTACCGAAAAGTCAAAGCGATAACACCATGAACTGGTTCTGTACATTGGATAACCAGCCAATTCAGATTATGTGAGTTCTTAGAAAAAAGCCATTTTTTACCGAGCATGTTCATTGTAATGGAAAAGGAGCTCTGATAGGCAATAAAAGATTATGAAATAAATCCATGAAACGGTCCTGTACATTCGCCAGAAAAATGTCATGTATTACCTCCTCAGAATCAAATGAACTGTACCGTTTGCGCGGCCAAGGTCTCCTATGTGTACGCTGCGGACTTCAGATTCTCTCCTCGAACTGTGACCGTGTGAATCCGTCTCCGTCACTGCTCATATCGTAAGTACTCTTCGATTGTGAGTGAGTACTCCAGCGTAGAGTATCGTCACCTTCAGAGCAACCATTCCGACGCTGTGCTTGACTTCTTAACGCGCCTTCCTCCTCGTTTGCCATCTCTTGATGAAGAGGAGGAAGCATGGGAGCCGATGATGTGTCATTCGGCTGAGTTCCATCATTCTCTGCAGTCGGCAAAGTTTTGGCACCCGCTACTAGAATTTACAAGAATTAGTACCATTCTGAGACTGAGCACTGAGAATGAGCACACCAAGGCGGAGGTTAATATGCGACTCTGTGCCAAGAAATGATGCATGAACTTTGTTTGAAAGTGAACTTACAAGCTGACTTGTCGGATGCCGGTGTCTGCGATGGCCCTGGACCGGGTACAGATAGCGAGCGCGAATTCGAAGTAGATTTGCTTGGAGGTAGATTAAAAAACTCTGCCGTGACGGCGGCTACCATGACCGGACCAGGAGGATATTTCCCGCGAGATCGAGATGAGTTGCCAGGAGCAACATCATCGGTTCCGACATGGACATATTCCCTGAGATCATTCTTCTTATTCGAGTTCCACGGTTTGGCTGGTCTCTTCACCTTATTAATTGCACGTGGAGGCATTGCTATATGAAGACGTTCCTTAAGAAAGGATTCCTATCTGTAGCCGCTGAAGAAGCAAATCAGTATACATACCGTGAAAATGTAATAAATAAATGTACATGGTGAATATAATCTAACACTGAAAATGTACCATTGAAAGCCGCAAGAAGTATGGCATGAATGCTTGAATTCTTTAATCTAATGGCATATTAGAAACAACATATTAGAAACAACTGCGCTAACCTAAGAAATCATGTAATCCACATGCTCGGGAGCGAATGGAGACATACCTGGAGAATGCTGTGGGGAGACTCGGGGTTCTCTTCTTCGGGGCGAAACAGAAGTAATACCGCCTTCGTGGACTACCGACATGTACCGGTAAGTCTAAATTGGAAAAACCTCGGAACTCAGACAAAAAAAAGAAGGACGAAGTACAAACTCACCCTAGGATGCTGAAAACACGCATGCGGTTCTCTCCTTAGCAAAGTAAGTCATCTCTGTAAGTCTACAGAGGAGGGTTACACGAAAAAATCTGGACTAAAGCAGCTTCACTAACCCTGTAATGTAGTATGACGTGATTTACAGGCGACTAAGCAAACGATGATCGCAGACACAGATAAGTGAATAGGAAAAAACGTATTGAACTACGCGGTATAGGTGGGTGCTTCTCAACATAGTAGATGCATCATGAACTCTCGTTCCTCATCTTCTTCGAAGACAAAGCCACAGACTACGCAAATTCAGATAGTATCCGGTGACAAACTAGAGCAAACGAGATGCGGTGCAACACGGTCAAAGGCATAGAAAGGGGGGGAAGGGATGTCATGAAGCGCATGTGGGGGGCAAGAACTAAGCGATGCAGTGTATGCAAACTGCAGTTAAGACTCCATTAAGTAATATTTCACTGGTAGTCACTCATTAACCCTAATGAACTATTACTGCTCGAAGTAGTTGTAACCTAGTATGTGTTCCATTCACATTAAGCATGAGAGGTTTAAGTGTGAATGAAATGATTTCATTAACGACTTCCCTGCCTCCAAACAAAGATCACAACCAGAACGGTGTAGACCCCTCCTCTCAATTAGGAAACCTATGTATTACGGCAGCAATGGATATCTTCGATTATTTAGTTCTTGTTCACGCTTGCTCCAAGCGCTTGCAATCGCCTTGCATCAGAGGACGTCTGAGACCTGGAGTCCTTTGCAGGAACGCATGGCGGGAACAGAAGAGAGTAGAATGAATCCGGGAGAGGACGGTGTAAGTTGTACAATTGTGTCACAGGACCGGGAGAGACAGAGGAGGAAGCGTCGGAAAGTCCGACTCTCTGATCCTAGCAGATGGGAGCCATTGCACTCTGGCTGTTTGCAACTTCTCCAGGAATTAGAGGACCTAGAGAAAGCGGTGGAAGAGGATTATCTTCGCAGAAATTGGTTCTCCAGGGTTCGCATCCTCTTAAACCGGCCGATACATTTTGTATGAGTTGGGTTTCGGTTAGCACAAAGTTGGGCGCTGATTTCTTTCAGTACTGTTTTCGTATTCATTGATTGTCGTTACAAACACTCCCTCCCAATTTCGTCACATGTAATCACATGTTATTTGATGTTTGTATTTGCAAAAATCCCAACTCCCTAACTATCGCAAGTATGACTTTACAAAGACTACTTATATCGGGGGGAAAACTGTCGTGCGAGCGTAGCGGGTTGAGCACAGAGCGTAGAGCAAAGAATTTTCCTGCGGCTGAGAATCTTTGGGAAACCAAATTTGGGGGGAATTCTCAAATTGGGCCTATGACCGTGGAAAAAACATGCGGGGTAGTTACAAATATTTCCTTTTGGACACAAAGGTATTACGGTTCTATCAATTCCAGGCGGGTATTGAAAGAAAATTTTGGAGGAAAAATGCGGGTAAATATCTAGAATATGACTACATAATTTCGTCCTTACGACCTTATACTCAATTCCTATGTTAGATAGTTTTCTGAGGTTACTGAATTGTAAGTTGAGTAGAACTTCAGAGCCTAATCATAAGATATACTTCATCTCGAAAGCAATTCATATCATATCATAGATCAATTTGTTTAATGCACAAACTAACTTAAAGATGGTGACTATCTAATTTTCATGGTAACTGCTCAAGGAGAAGTGGAACACTTAGCCCAAATTTCAAAAAGAGAAACGACTAAATCAATTCACACAATAATTTCAAACATCAAGTAAATATTCAAAGCTGGACTGTAGCTCTATTGCCTGATTAATTCTAAATTCAAATATCAAGTTAAAGCGAGTCATCATGCGAAACAAAGGGTTGGGGCTCCAGCATGGGCTCATGGACTCGGCAGGGCCGTGGCACACACTCTCAACCTGATTCCAAATTCCAAGAGCACCGTCCTTGTCCTTTAATGAGTGCTGACCGGATGGCTTGGTTAAGTGGCCACGCGACATGGGGGGAAAATTCAACTGTAGGATCCGACAGCTCAATTTTGCAAAGGACCTACACGAAGGAAAGCCATAGTGCTGTCCCCGTGATATCCAAGGCCCCGGTTGATGCCCCTATGATACTCATTTTTTTGTAAGGATTGGGTACCAATTCAAACCATCGAACGATGGAGAATCCATCCTTGATTCTCTCGTAATTTGAAGCATGGTTCCTTTTCTCGTAAAATGTTCAAAATATGCTACAGGTCCTAGCGTGTGGAAACAGTGAAACCAACTTTTTTGATTGCTGTGATGATTTTGAATTAATTGTGACGTAATGTCTTGAGGAAGAGGCCAAATCAAAAGCTCGACATGATTATGTATTTTACTGATAATTAAGTGCAAATTCGACTGGAAATCCTCGAGTATTGAACTAGAATTAAATGCTTCGTTTGAAGGGAGGTGCTTCTTCTCCAAGGGCTGACTATGTTGCATATATTTGGAAGAGGATGGGAGGAGGATTTAGGAAGTGTACTAACTTGTTTATCAGCTACGGCACTTTGATCTCCCATCGCAACTGAGTTTAGGTAGAATAGATTTCTCTCTAGGTCGGTAGTATTCCTCTATTCTCTATCGATATGGACGTTGAGGCTCTGAGTGACCTCTTCAACCAGCCGTGGGTGACACCAGAGGCGGCCGTGTTTGAAATCTTTCCGGATCTAATGCCGGAAATCAATCGATCACTGATAGAAAGCCGCGAATGGAGCTACGACTACATGGCCCTTCTTGAGAACCTGCGCAAGAAGGACGAGCACTGGATGAGCTTGATTGACACCATGCCAGCTTGGTCGGCATATGTTGTCGCGAGCAAGGAGAGTTGGGATGCCACGAGGAGGAAGGATGAGTGGGGTACGGGTATGATATACGGGTTCTGGGTAGAGGCTTTGACATTGTTCACAACTGACTGCAACATTCCGTTTGAGATTGACGAGGATCTGGTAAACACTCCAGCTAGTGAGCTGTCTTCCAACAGAAGGTTTTACTCCGAGACCATCTTTGCAACAGCTATGCAGCCGAATTGATGGGGCCTCCACCTGGGTACATTCTTGCTGCGACCTCCACGACTGGCCCATAGACCTCTTCAAGCGAAAGGAGCATTCGTCCTCGATACAATGCTCCAACTATTGTGTCCCTCGGAGATATGAAATGGCCAATTCGAAAGAAGGTTCACTTGAACGCAGTTCTAAGGAAGCCTTTAGATCAGAGTAAGAAGATGTAGGGCTTTGCATTGTGAGATGCTCAATTGCTCATTGTTTTTTTTGTTTGAAGGCCTCTTTAGCACTTTTGATATACTTGGCTAAACAAATAGGTATGAAGATATTGCAATAGTTGAAAAGGCAAGATGCATCCTTGATGCTGTAATGTTTCCAACTATACATAAAATCCGGATTTAAATAAGTTGTATTTGCAAAGGTTTTAGTAGCAATCATGTCACTGGAGGTATTTGTCGATTTCCTCCATGTCTGAACCTCGGCTTAAAGGGCTGTCAGATCTGACAGCCATATCTGGGAATTGTGATGCACGGGGAAAAGCACATGCGAGACCCTGGAAGTCACATTACGTGCAAAAACAGGTCTAGAAAAGGCCGTGTAAGCGGCACGTGAGAGAAAAAAATGGCCGCTGCCCGCGTACTTTTTGACATGGCACTGGCTGTGCCACCGTGGTGCCAGCAACCGCCATGGGGGCTCAAACCAATGACCTCCTCGCGAGGCGTGTGGAGGGCGTTGCTACAGTGGCGGGCTGACAGCATCTGCCCACTTTGGACCAAACTCCGAGCCGACCCGATCATGTCAGCTCGCATATTCCGAGGACCTTTGTTCAGGACGCGCCACCGAGGTGCGTGCGGGCAGCGATTCTGGCATTTGCTGCCAGCGGGGAGCAGGGGGTTCACCTAGAAAGGGCAGGCTTACACGGCCTTTTCAAGACCCTTTTTTGCACGTAATGCCTTGTTCAAGGTGTACATGAGAATTGAAAATAGAGGAGAGATGAAGCAAACATAGATAGTATATCTAAGTCATAAGTGTTTTGAAATTTGCATTGGAGTTTGAGTACATGATACAAAACTTGTGTTGGATATTGTCTCTCATAATCTTCGAACCCCTAGCAATTGCTTCAGAGACCGCAAACCTATATAGCCGGTTACTTATGAATGACAGAGAAGAAAGTTAGAACTCTACTTAGTTTAATCAGACTCGTCATCACTGAGTATGATGACTTCAGGTGTAGACCTCGGCGTCGAGGTAATTTCATCCTCCACATTGTCAGTGCGCGCAACAGCTTCGAATCCACCTGTTTCCGAGCTTGACTTCTGTCCGGGATCGCAGTGGCACAGCTCTACGCCCGTTTGGTCTCCAGTAACGTCCTTTGCCATCCAAGAGTTAATTCAAGGGGGAAAAGGATCATCCAAGTTCTGTACTTCGAACAAGACAGACTGGCGGGGATCTTCAACAACAAAGAAGTTGATGGTATCTTCCGGCTTCGTTTCCGAAGTACGAGGTCTAGGGTCGTCAATGTTGTCATGGAAGGGAGACTTGGGCATAGGTGAGGTCGCCATGTCTCTAGTGGCACGCTGAAAACACTTTGGCGATGGTGTCTTGGACAACAGAGGATGATCCATTTGTTAGAAGAAGATCAAATATATTTAGTACAACGATGAAAAAAATTCAGTACAACCTTACTAGAGATAAATAATGCATGTTTGAGACGCCAAACTGCTACTCTAAGCCAAGTTCCAAAATATTGCTCACACATTAGAAATTCAAAAAATCACTCTAACTATATGTAATGACCTTACACCGAGATAAGGGAGAAGACAAGGAGGAGTTTCCAAAGTTGCAAAGGGCTTAACAAAATACAAATTGAAGAAAGGGAACAATATGGAATTAGTGCAACTCAAAAGAAGAGAGATGTGTGAAGGGAGTGGAAGAGAGCGGTATTTATAGGTGTGGGGAAAGGTTGTGGTATTAGGAATCTACAACAACCATCGTTCCAAGATCAGGTTCCATGAGACGCCAACTTAACAATTAAACACGATTATTGTAACAAGAAAATTTAAGTTTATAAAGGAGACGGCCTTCCTCTGAAGTTAGTGTCATCCTAACATTGTGGACATAACTTGAATAATGAGCAACAACCGGAACATGACTCACCATAAAAATCTTATCCGAAGAGTCAATAATTTATTTCAAAACCGATTAAAAAACTTACCTATGCCAGCGTAAAGCAGATGGTATCCCCCGTGACAACGCCCTTGCCAAATCTGCTGTTGGATCCGATAGCTAGATTTTTGGAAGCTTAATTTGGGGGAAACGTCTTACAAGAGCAGCAAAGTTGTTTGCCTCGTAAATAGCCCCATGCATAATGGACTAGTAAATTCGTGTGAGCCCGGAGCCTGGAGCCTGAGCCCTAAGCAGTAGCAACTTGTTCTCATTGGGCGAGCGTGCCAAGCTATTTTGGGTTTCCTCCATCTTGCAACATCAATCAAAAGGGCTGTCGGATCCGACAGCCCTTTTTTCAAATGGTGATGCACGGGGGAAAGCACATATGAGACCCTTGAGGTATCCGGGTTCAGTGTATATCAAAATTTTTTGGAAGATGACCAGCGCTTGGGAGGGGGGTGTATGAGCAAGCAGCTTGATTTTAAACTTGTGCTGCAGCCTAAGGTTCAACACAAACATTTTATTAATGTATAGATGATTGTTCTATTATACACATAGAAACCATATTAATGGTTAATATAGATTGAATTATGTTGGAAAAATTGAAGGCTATAATACATGCCAAGAAGTATATGTAAACAGTGACTTGAACTAACGGCCCTATATTGAAATTGATTATGATACATGTATATTTTGTCAATCCAATTACTAATATTGAAATAGTTTACTTTCTTGATGTCTAATTTTTTTGGATCAATTGCACTTGAAGATATTTTTGCAAAAATAATACAAATAACATACAACATTAAGAAAGACTAAATGAAGCACTTTGTATTTGAAAAGATCCATAGGAGATATACATATATTTATTAATTATGAAAATCATGAGATAATGTGAATGCATAGAAATATATGTAGTACCAATAGAATACAGTAGACTATAATACTAACAAAAAGGTGAAAAGCCTAGTATACGACTTTGAGTCGCTATCGCTGAGCCAAATTACTGTATGAATCGAATTCTTCGCTCGAGAAGGTACCTCTACACAATTTGACTCTTCACAAACGCTGTCGAGCCATTTTGTCATGTCTCCAGTCTCTCGGTCTACGATTGGGCCATCTACTGGCTCAATCCATGCCTGGTTGTTGGAAATCATCATCTCCGCCCAAGAGGGGAGACCACCTTCAAACATCGAGAGAGAAAATGCAACGGTATTCCCATCCAACCCATTAACAACAAAGTTAAGATCCTCTGACTCATCAGAGGATTCAGTAATCTCACCCCCTCGAGGTGAATATTCTGGGATCTCCAATGCCTTAGAACTCAAAGTAGCCGAGAATGATGGCTCTAGTGAAATTCTGCATATATTAGGAGAACGAAAATGAGTTACACTACCAACAAAGAATCAGAAGGCATTTTGATAAGTTTGCAATGATAAAATAGTGAATTGAAGTCTAAATTTCTCAACTTGGCTTCTTGGTCTCTCGATTCCGTTGTTCAGTTGGGTTGCTTGGCAGCTCCAAACCAGTTGGTGCACGCTGGACCTCGAAATCCCAAGGAGCAACTCGACGGGCGAAAGCCTCATCAGCTGCTCCAATGCTGAGCTGCTGCCTCTTGGATCTAGTGAGGTCCATTGCTCCTTCAAAGAGAAAGACTGAGGAGAGATGAGTGACTTGAGAGATGTCTTCAAGAATCACTCCGAGTACCTCACTAACTTCGACCGGGAATGGAATTGCTAAACAACCAAGCGGAAACTCGTGCAACGGAAGCTCACCTCGACTAAATCAACCTCTCTATCAAGATATTTTCGAGAGTCACTGGAGCTACCTTCCTTACTTCGACAAAGGACCAGAACTCAATACCACTCAGCCGATCCTCAATCAACGCGTGAGTCAACAATTCGCTCATGTACACGCATCTCCCGACAGCCAGCAGCAGGCGCTCCTCTTCTCACCAAAATCCGACCACACCTCAATACAAGGTAGACACGCACTTCGTCCTAGTCGATACCGCCTGATCTGATATGCAAGTGCAACAAGCGCGTCTGTGTCGACCGGTAGACCCACTGCCCTTAGCGTAATTCCCCAAAATCCAGCAACTCTCAAAACACCTCCTTGACCTGCCTATGAGCCGAATCCTCACAGCCAGCAGCAGCCTCTCCACCTTGAGCTGGTCTTTCAACCTCACTGCAAGCAGGACCCTCTCAGACCCCAACTCACAACTTATCAGTATCGCATGAACCAACAGCTTACAAATTCTTGTCCCTATGCAAACTGCTACATCACCAGCGTGCAAATGGTCTCACTTCCTAGCTCGTACCTCACAGCACACACCAACTAATCTCATAATTGAAGCTCTTATTCTCACAAGCCATCACACACATACTGCCCGTGTTCACATGTTCGGAGAGCACCGCTTCTACAAACAGTCATCAGAGCATTCACAGAGTACTTATCTGCGTAACTCTAATGTCTAAATAACTCCACGCCTCAGAACATTGACCGCAGCCCTTGGCAACCCCGACCTTCGACTTCAATCTTCGGCATCGTCACACACATATAATTTTAGACTCATAGCAGCTCGGCGCGGAGTTAATCCCCCGGTACAGTGGGGCCGAGGAGACCGTTCAAATTCCACGAGCACCTACCACGTCTTTTTATAAACGAACAAGGAGTGACCTGGTTGGCTAGCCATGCGGCATCTCGGGGGCAGAATGGGATGCACGGCCCAGGGGCAAGTGGGCGGGGAGAGTTCAGATGGCCATGCCTTGGCTTGATGGTCCATTTCCGCAGGAAGTTGGTGATGGCAAAATTCAGCTGTAGGATCTGACAGCCCAATTTTGCAAGCGACCTACACGGGGGAAAGCCATGGTGCTACCCCCGTGATATCCAAGGCCCCGGTTGATGCCCTCATGATACTCATTTCTTTGTAAGAATTGGGTACCAATTTGAACCGTGATGTCATGGCGAATCCATCCTTGAGTCTCTCGTAATTTGAAGCATGGTTTCCTTCCTTTGAAGGGCACTTGCGGCCTTGCACTAGAGGATGTATAATTCTTTTTAGAGGATTTGTTGTAAACCATCATGCAGCTAGAGCCAGTATTTTGGAGGAGAGAATGATATTTTCATCTCATGATGGTCCACTCAAAAAACATCACATATTAATCTATGCTATTCTAATTTTAAATGTCTATTTAAATATATATTACAATGCTGATCATGTATGAAAGAAGAACTGTAATATCAAAGCCCTGGTGCTGCGCTGGATTCCATCAAATTGGAGCTTGATTAAACTTTTTACAAACAACAAGAACACCATGGTTCTCTTGCGAAACAGAATGGGTGAGGCTCATCCCCGGGGCACCTTGCTTCGGCCTACGTGGCATCACACAGAGTCTTCAGGTGATTTCTAAATTTAAATGGACCAAAGACTTGGCTCCATTAATGCAAAAGGAGTTGTTAGGTGGAATGGCCACGCGGCATGAAGGGGTGGGGGGGAATAATTGGCGGGTCCCGGGCAGGGGGCAAGTGGGAGGGGGGGTATTTGGGTGGCCTTCCCTTGGCTTGATGGTCCCTTTCCGCCGGAAGTTGGTGATGGCAAAATTCAGCTGTAGGATCTGACAGCCCAATTTCGCAAGGAACCTACACGGGGGAAAGCCATGGTGCTACCTCCGTGATATCCAAGGCCCCGGTTGATGCCGTCATGATACTCATTTTTTTGTAAGGATTGGGTACCAATTCGAACCATGGAATGATGGGGAATCAATCCTTGTAGTCCAGTTGAAATTAAAAAAAACTGTGCAATCAGCAAGTAAGTTTTATTAAGACATTTAACGGTACATGACAATTTGGTCAGGAACAAAGATGACTTAGCTACGCCTTAGGCAAGCTCTATAAGAACACTTTCATAATCACGAATCACATTTAGAATCTGCCGTTCTACAGATTTGTATATTCTCTACTTGAGCCTCAATATCAACATAAGAAAGAACGCGGGGATCAAACTTATCTCTCGTGCCTTCGTCTGAAAGCAGCGACAAGTTGCTCTGCTAGGAACTGTGCCTCAGATTTGGCGTACGATGGAAGCCCATCTCATTGAGGGGATGGTAGAATTTCTCGAACGCATCGACTGAGTACACTTTCGTTCAAAGGTGTGGAATAATATCTATGACACTGAACGAACATTTAAACGAAAGTACATATTACACTTGTAACAAACAATAAAAACACTACATTGCTTAATGCACGCTAATCGAAGATGCACTTACAACGGTGTTTGTTTCTTTTACCGAGGCTTCACTTGGTAACCTGGCCGTGGATCTGCTATCTCTGGAAGTGTCTAGTTTTGCCCCTCTTGCTCCTCGCTAGGGCCTGCTAATGCCTTCGGATCAGTTGTCGGAGGAGACGGAACCGACGGTAACATCATTGGCTTCAGAACATCGTTGTAGATAACGGTGTCTGCCTCCAAGGCCACAATGTGCCTTCCGCTATTACGACATGCCTTGATCGCGGACCCTGCAATAATCGATGGATGAGAATTCCTACTATCCCTTTCGGAACCGCATTCACAGTAGAGTCAAATATGCACTTGATGTAACATTACTTGTTGCAGCTGCTACATCGACGACCACATCCCCCGGATCTGTTGTGGCTCGAATCAAAGTTTCCATGAAGAGAATGTCTTTCTCACGAGGACCACGCCAGGGGACTCTGTTGCACATGAGATAATTCTCAAGGTTGACCGAGTTGAAGATGAGGTCGTTCCTCGAAACATCAATGCTCTTCTTCACAAATTCCGGTGAAGGCTCTCGGAATGTGAACCGCAAGGTTCTGCAAGTACAGAGTGATACATGAAACTGGTTAGTAATGCCTTCGGGAAATGTTGGGGATGCCAGACACATTGACGGGCCACCAATCAAGGTCTTTTTGATCTCCATTTCATTACGCTCCAAGTTCTTCTCTATAAGAGCTTGTATCTCCTTATTGATAGGGTGGATGACAATCATCGCGCCATTGTCTTGAAGTATGTAGTCCGCTAGATCAAAGGCTCCTTCGACAAACATGGGATCTTTGGCATTCCAACTTGGAATCTCCTCGGGCGGGGTCCACACTCCTAGCACACGAAGCCCCTCCGGTACATCAGCAATAATCAAGTCAGCATACCCCCGGTCCTTGACCAGCGCTCTCTCGAACTTTCTAGCTCGGACAGGAGTAACTCTTGCTACCCACTCCAAAACATCGGTAGAAGAGTGTGGCCTTGAGACTAGATCCATTGATGGATTAGCCTGCATCCACTGCTTGATAGACTGATCTAAGAAGTATTCCTGCATCCTCGATCCGCCTGAAGATGACGACAGGGTTGGCCTCACCGCTTGATTCAAGCTTGAGAGCTCCATGGACCTTAGCTCTGGCTGCGGGGAGTTGTCCTTCCTCTGGCGTTTCTTCTGAGCAGAGTCCTTTGCAATTGCGGTTCTCGATTTCAATACATGGGGCCCTCGCTTTCGCTTCCTTGTTGACCCCTCCTCGGCTTGAGTGGATGTGGACACTGCTTGACCGGCTTTCTCCGGCTCTTTGGTAGGAATGGTTTGCTCAGGCTCTTCATCTGCTTCCTTGCTCTGCTTCTCCTCTCCATCTCGTTTCTTCGTATGCTCCTCCTTCACATCCTTCTCCTCGGGTGTCATGAATGTCTTCGGACACTCTAGGTACCAGCAGCCCTCTTTCAAATGGCTACTATTGAAATTCTTCCGCTGAGTGGGTGTATATATGAAATCTGGACTTGTGTTCTCCAACCAGTTTGCCCATGCATCTCGTATTGTGTCAATGACGCCCTCGAGAACGAGTTCCCTCTTGAAGTATCGATACAATAGTCGCCTCTATGCCAAGTCTGTGCCTGACTGTGCATTAAATGGTAATGACTTCAAGTACAGAGTGTTCCCCGTAAACAATGCCCCGTCTGCCTTCTCCCAAAGCAAGACGGGCCACTTCTCATGGTAAAACGCCATGGATTGGCTCATGGGCCGTCTTTTAGGCAGCACGGGTGTTTGATCTCCAAAGTTCGGTTCCGGACATGCACTTGCTGCGTCCTTCTGGCGAATGATGCCCATCCATGACTGGCACTCCGCCTCGACCGTTTCTTCGAGCTAATTGAAAGTCAGAAATATTGATTAATACCTCATTGTATTAAGGCAAACTTTATGTTACAAAAACCAAATTTGAGAAACTTACATTTGCCCATAAAGCTGCTCAATGAAGCCATTGATCAAGTACATTCTCAGAACAATGTGAAGCAGGAAACTTCGTAGTCTTTCTCATGCTATCGCTGCCATTCCACCAATGCAGCCACCTCGCCTTTGCCTTTGAAGCAGCTACAGCCGTGGCAACGGACTCCAGCTTCTCAAACGTCATCTCAACCTTACTTGGGTGCATGTCATGGTGCTGTCGGATCTATATCAAAATTCGTTAATGATCGTAAGTAATCACAGTCATTCAAGCAGGGATTACAATTTCCTAAACTTTACTAGGAACCATTTCCTCGAAAACTAGAATGCCAAAATGCAGCTGTCCGATCCTACAGTCCTAATTTCAATCTCATGACATCGAGGAAATCACATAATTGACTCAAGAAACGAACTAACTTCTAACCATTTCCTCCAGAACTAAAATGCCAAAAAACAGCTATCGGATCCTACAGTCCTAATTTCAATCTCATGACATTGAGGAAACCACTGAATCGACTCAAGAGACAAACTACTTTCTAACCATTTCCTCCAAAACTAGAAGGCCAAAAAACAACTATCGGATCCTACACTCCAAATTTCAATCTCATGACATGAAAGAATATACAAATTCATAATCAATTAGGCAAAAACACGTGGGAATATTGGACAGGACCACGTGGTCAACTGTTACAGAATTCTGTCTGGCTTTGATGAAAGTCTGTATACTACATCTAGATGTAGACTTACCTTATTCATGAATTCCTTTTCGAGGAGGAGATTGGTCACAGCTTGCTCCTTGTTGAACTTTGTCTGCGGTGTTTTCCATGCTTCCTTCACTGCCTTGTCGACAACGGCTTTCATCTCCGCACCAGTATCCTCACCGTGGTGATCAGTGATCCACAGTTGTGTTGTTTTGTCAACAATTCGAGCTAGTGATGCCTAAATTCCAGTTTGGAAACATGTAAATTACTATGAAATATTGAGGTTTCAATTAGCAGAACAGAGCTTACTGCGCGTAGGAATAACTTACACTGTGCAAAAATGATACAAAAACCTCTTGCGGCATTGAAGTCCACCCTTGTTTCCGCGTCACCTTGCATCGCTTTAAAAACTCTGCCTGAAGTATATTGCTCTTCTCAAGCTCCTCCACCGACATAGTCTCGTTGGTTTGAATCTTATGGAGAGTATGCATCAGCCTCTCAATCACATAAGCGTCCTCATTTGCCCTAGACATAGCATAATACAACATAATTTGTCATAATTGATCATTTACACATTACTTGTAGGATTCAAATCGAGCAGGGTATAGCAATTTCCAAATTCAAGTTTCGAGTTTGTAGTTGAACCCAAAACACCTCACTTACTTGTTGATGGCGTGCATTGCCCTGAGGAGTGCCTCGCGGCTTCCCTTCACGTCAAGCACTATTTTGTCAGGCCTAACGTTCCTCGTAGCCGACTCGAGATCGTCTGAATGCTCTTCCTCGATATATCCCTTCCATGCACGAGTACGGTAATTCCCCTCAAAGACGTAGAACATCTTCTTCGAAAGAGCCTGCGTCTCCTTGTGCTTGGCTAGCTCCTTCTCAAATGCCTCGTCTAATACCAACCATACTGGACACCAATCCCCCTTTGTCTCCAAAGTAACATACGTTGTTTTGCCCTTGTCTGATGTGTCAGCTACATAGAATGCAGCTGAGCACGGTCGTATGCCATTATAGAATTCGCCTTGCAACTTCAGCACATCACTAGCCATCGCAAGACGAACGAATTTGCAAGGCAATAAACGACACAACAGAATACGAAGCCTAGAAAACTCCTCAGGCTTCCTCCGTATCTTCAGAATCGCGCCATACGGATCCGGCTTCATCTCCTTCCAAATCTGCCTACGCGCTTCCGAAACTGTGATCTTCGCAGCTACCCCCTGTGAGATCTCCTCAGGTTCTGCGCCTTCACTCGCCAAAACCTCGACCCCGCAAACTCCCTCCTCAATCTCATCATCGCCGCTTGTAACAACCCTTTTATTGGCTCCGGCAGCCGCTCTTGACAAAACCCTAGAACCTCCAAACCGTAGATCGTCCTCCTCTTTTGCCTCTTGCTACGACCCTTCCATTTCTGCATCCACATCGCTTGGTGGAAAATGTGGCTGTTCGTTCATTTGCATCTCTAGATCGCTTATCTTGTCCAGCACATCGCGGATACCTCCCAAAACTTTGTCCGCCATAACGCTCACAGTAGCTCCTTGAACCTGCAAAATTTAAAGGACGTCCCTCAATTTTATCTGCACCACTCCAATGCTTGACATTAAACCACTCACAATAGTCCAGATCTATCACTTTGATTTCAATACTGGTTAATTATGAAGGAGATTATTCGCTCTGTTCTACCTTCTACTAACACGGAATCTTATGCATTCATATCCGAGTGTAATCATTTAAATCTCTCGCATAAAATGTTGTCATATCCCTACAACGCACTCAATCATATTTGCATCTCTAAGCTCTCAAACAATCGCATCAAGAAGCTCTGCAACCATTAGAGCCTACGCCCGCAAGTACAGAGATCATCATGCCTAGCCTCTCGACCCACATACCTGATCATACACCCTTCCTCCACCTGATCAAAGTGCCGCACCTATGACAAACCCAACCCAAACTCTTGCATCCAACAACTCCATATTTCTAGTCCGCCACAACGCACAAACTCTTGCCTAGACTTGGATCCACGCACTCACTGGATACACTTGACACAGTCACCGCGCATCACACTCATTGACACATTTGCATACTCACATCACATACTCGCCTCACCTTGAGAAAATCACCAACACATTCACTCCATAACCACACACACTCACCTTCACCTCGCAACCACTCCTCACCACACACTCACGAAAAGACTAAGAAGGTGACCTCACACCTTCCTTATTCCCCCGAGGTCGCGGCTGCACCTACTCCCACCTACTACTTCAATCGACACCTCTCATTCTATCCACTTGTCTCCCTCGAGCTCGCGGCCGTACCTACCGCACCTGCCACTTGCATTGACACCTTGCATTCCATCCACTTGCATGCTCGACCTATCATCTAGTTTCTCTCCATCAAGTCGCAGCCCCGCCTACCAACTTGGTCGGGGAAACGGTCCCGCCGCAACCAATTCTCCCATGATGATCTATCATAAACCGAATTAAATGGCACTTAATCGGTTGACCGCTTTACATTCATTTTATATAGGCCATCACATTCTAAAGTTTGAATCCAACTTAGTAACCAACAATGATGGACGACATTGTCGACACTAGAGTTGAATTATGAGACTGCAAGACATGAATTTCTCAAGTACGTACCAAGTTAGAAGACTGAATGGCTTACATAGGATATCGCTTCCTCTTCAAGTGTCATAACGTGTAGGTCGTGAACCACCTTGTCTAAAACGTCGGCCGACAGTGGAAGTTCATTGAGAATGGCAGGGCCGCTTAGGTCAATGCGAGATTCATTTGTATTTGAGCTTGGACACCCTTCAGTGCTTACTTTACGTTTCTTCCGATTGGGGCTCACTAAACGACTACCTCTCCTCTTCCTATAGTTCTTCTTGTCGGTCAGATTGGACTTCATTTCCTCCTCTTCTTAGGCTTTTCCATACCCTTCTGCTTCTCCATACGATTGTCCCATCCCGGGTTGGACGACGAGCTATACATCGGCAGTGACAAAGAGTACCAAGTCTAAGATACAGTTGGACTAATCACATGATACTCAGAACGCTCTATCTTGTTTCTATCTGGCAACTTCACCATAACGTCACTGCCGCAGGGTCCAAATGTCATGTCTCACGGGTATGAGAGTAGGATATAAATTCCCAAATTATGACGGCTGCATAGTAAAGCCAATTAAATACACATCTTTCAGAGTTGTTACTAGGCTTTAAATGCAGGGCTCCATACCCAACGTATAGCGTGACTGTATGAAGTGATGCTGAAGTTGTCTAATGGTGGTCGAGGCGCTTCATAGCCACACTTTTGTCAATCTTGAGGAACGCTCTTCTCTGACGTTTCCCCTCACTTCGTTTTGCGATACGGCTCTAATTCGTGCCGATGGTCACCTTATTCTCCTTCACGTCCCATGTAATGACAAGGGTGTTCGATCAGTTGAGGCTGCACTATTGAGCGTGTGATTCAACCTCGTTGTAGAGTCCCTTCATCTAGACGAGGAAGTCTATGATGTTGATGATCAGATAAGTCACACAATCTATCAGATGTCCATCCGTAATGATCAGGTTCGAGTGTGGCTCATAGAGGCCAGGAAGTATGTGGTTCGTGGTTTGACGCCTAATTTGGAAGCGGTTTATACAGAGATTCTAACACCCGGTCGTTCAACTGCTTCTTCAATAGACACTTTAGTGCAGCCCAAGATCTGTATTTTAAGCAAATCCGATAACGAGCGAGTACCTCCCTCCCCTCTGTCCACGCCCAAGTTGGTTGCAACCAAAGAGAGCGTGATCACCTGCTTGAAACAACTGTCTTCCTTACCTAGAGCGAAGAGTTTGTTGTCTAAAATAGATTATTCGAACGTCCAGACGCTGAAGGTCCCTGTCTTACCGGCCTAGTACAATGGAGACATCGTCTACGAGCTTCTACCGATTCCTGGAAGCTCAAGACCGACTCCAACGAAGCTCATGGTGGGGATGGACAAGAAATTCGACGCGCACCCCTAGTGTCAGACAAAGACTTCAAATAACGCCAACACTATGGATTTGACATTTTGTTACTCTGTTTGTGCAGGACATTTGTAGTGCATGAATCCTAACTGTAACTTCCTCAACCGAAGGCCTAGGGCGACGGAGTTCAATGAGACCGAATGGTCCTGATACTTGGCTGATCCCTTCAGCGTTGGGGGGAGTCCGTTGCCAAAGTCCACTCTTATTTGCAAGATTTGCAACGTCCCACCAAACGGCTCGGCTGCTTGTCCGGCAAGAGTGTAGTACGTTTTTGGCAAGGAGAACATGACGCGTGCATGTGTTGACATAGGTTTTCATGACCACCCTGTTGGATATGGAGAGTGCCGCGAGTCTAAGGTGAAGATTGAGAACCTTGTTGAGGATATGGTTCAGAAGAACCCAACTGCGAAACCATCCGCTATAGCACTTGAAGCCGCCAAGCACTTCCTCGGCGAGTTCCTCCTCACTCCGAAGGCGAGAAATGGACGATTCTAAATGAAGATGAGCTCCTCGAGGTCATGAAGAAGTTCTATCCCCTAAGCTCCCTTAGCATCACTAGAAATATGATTTCAACGTTCAAGGAACACGCCAATAAGGGCGTGATGGACGGTATAGCGTCGCTTCGGGGCTGTAGCAAATGAGAGTACATCAACGAGAACAAGTTTCCTGGGGAGGGTAAGGAGGGCGACAAGGTCTTTGAATTTAAGATGTCCGTAGAGGGTCCAAGGTCTGGAGTGGACCTTGTTCGGCGCATGCAGCCCTTTGGTGATTTGCAGGACGCTTGGATTATGTTTGACCATGTAAAGCCCACCAAGAATTGGACGACAATGGTATGTCACGTGTATGATTCCCAGTATTGCAGGGTCATGACCATTGCCGTATGCGATATGCAATCAGAGGATGAGAGGGCTCAGAGCATGCCTTGGCATGGATTGAACGGTGTGATGGCAGATCATGGTATTATGAATGTCAACTTCAAGGCTTCATGGCGGACAGTGTGCAAGCAAACTGGCGGACCGTTCGAGTCATTTATGGGAGTGGAGACCCAAACATCAAGATGCCAGATTGTGAGAGAACATGCCTATTTCATTGGGCGCAATCACTGAAGAAACACACGGAGGCTTACATATCAGGGGCTAATCTTCGATCACAGCACTATACCTTATGCAGGCAATACCGAGATGCGAAGACCACGGATGATGCTGAAATCGGATACCATGCGATTGGAGGTTGGTGGACCTCCGCCCGCGCCACCACCAAAGATGGGCTTCGCCATCTCAACCTCTGGCTTGCCTTTTGGCAATTCCGTTACCGCCAATGGGTTGGTAATATGCAGCTTGTAAGTTTCTGCTCTAACTTCTTTTGGATAATGCCAATATTTAATTTTGAGACCTTCTTATTAATTTGTGACCATGAAATAGGACTCCATGTCATAAGATTAAGATTAAGACTATAGGATCCGGCAGCTGTTTTTTAGCATTTCAGTTTTGGAGGAAACGGTTCGAAGTTTATGTCGTTCTTCATTCAACTCAGTGGTTTCCTCAATGTAATGAGATTGAAATTAGGACTGTAGGATCCGACAGCTGATTTTTAGCATTTTAGGATTGGAGGAAATGATTTGAACTTTGCGTTGTTCTTCATTCAATTCAGTGGTTTCCTCCATCTCATTACATTCAGATTAGGACTGTAGGATCCGATAGCTGTTTTTTAGCATTTCATGGTCACAAGTGAAATTCCACATGCAGATTGCCATGGTGGAGTATAAGGCGGTGACATCAGATTTTGAATGGGTGGGAGCCAATCGCGGATGGTGGTCTCGGATAATGCTGGATAGTGAAAAGATAATTGAGGGTCCTTGTTGGGAGTGGGGTGTACCTCGGTTTTGGGGCCTTGGCTGTCCTTGGTGGCAACACCCACACACGTGTTGGGGCCGCGTAGTGGATGTCCTTGTTGGCAACACCATCACACGTGCTGGAGAGTCGGGACAGGTAGTGGCGCCGGAATTCGATGAACCTTGATGTAACCATAGATGGTCAACGGTGATTTTGGGTGGGAAATGTGGGATGATTGGTTGTTTGAGTTTAGGAAGAATCAGCTTGCAACTGTTGCTGTGATGTTGTTGCTAGTGAAGAACAGTGTCGAAATTCTTTGAATCGAAAGTTCTTGAGGTAGTTGGAAGTATGGAGAACTGCCGACCAACTTCGCAGGTTGCTGCAGTTGTTCTGCACAGCACTCACAACCCCGATGGGGAATGGATTCCAACGAGGTATGAGCGGATGTCATGGGTGAGGCTGAATCCTGGGAGTATTGGGGCTTGGGCTAGAGATGCGCGACGCCATGGCGGCGATGACATGAGGAGAACCTACAAGGCTCAGATAAGGGATTTTAAATTCAAGGTAGATCATCGCAAGGTTGTCACCAACAAGCCGGAACTGCAGTCCGTGTTGGTGAGGCATGTCTACACCAGGCATCAGGTGCTACTGGATCCAAAGATTACTCGGGATCGGGTTCCATGCAATTGTGAGTCACGACTAACTCTGAGCTAACCATCAATTTTCTCATGTGGCCATCCCTTTATGACGAGGAGTCGTTAATTTTGTGGTTTGCTCTGGGTGTTGGGAACAGTTTTATACCAGCCGTATTTTGAAGATTGGGTCGACCCTGATTCCATACTGGGAGTGATCATGGTTGTGCACAGCGATGTTGGTGAGGCAACTCGCAATGGGCGGTCGTATAAGGAGCTGCTTGATGTTGGCATCTTTTTCTCCAATCTTGTCTATGTTCCACCTACGCCAGGGCTTTTGTATGGATCAGTCGAGCCATTGCTATTGCCATCATTCAGTGATCCGGAGTGGCCTCTCCCAGATATGCATACTAGTGAGGCATTTAGAGCTAAACTGTATGCAGACTTTCAGTCTGTAACAAAATCCACCACTGGGAGCCGTATGGGCCACCTCCAGTGGTTTCTTCCTCTACATGTTTTTGTAGACCTTTTTGCTGCAGCTGAAGACACCATGAGACGAACATCCACGTTGTATATCGTGGAGAATCCCTCGGAAGAAGTGTTCACATCTCTGATGGATCCAGGTTGGCAAACCAAAGTGGTGTTTGGTAAGGATATTGTGCGGTGCACAATATCCTTACCTTCTGTAACTTTCAGGTGTGTTGCCACTGTTGTCATCGTTTGATGCTTGTTGCCACTGTTGTCATCGTTTGATGCTTGTTGCCACTGTTGCCGCTGTTGCCATCGTAATGCCATTTCTACATGCTATGACCAAAGCTCTCTTGTGTGAAGCTCTCGTATGTGTTCATTGCACATGTACCACGTTGGAAGATTAGTGTTGTACTCGAACTTTAAATACAGGAGGGAGCGTCTGGCCCAAGATGGTGTAACTTCGGAACAAATTGACCAAGTGCGAGAAGAAGACATGGTGGTGCTTCCATGTTTCTTTCAAGGTCTGTCAGTGGCACGGTTTGAAGTTGGTCGAGGGTGGCCGTTGTCACATATTCGTCGAGAGGTTGCTATCACCTTGGGCGACGTGGCTCCAGAGGAATTCCGCTTTGTGCTCAAGCAAGTTGGGTATCCAGACGTCAAGGTGAACCGCAGACACGAAGGTTCCAACACTGTATCACAAGTTCTACCACCGTGGACTTTTGAGATAGTAGCACTTACCAGCTAGTTTAGAGCTTAGAGTGGCTAGTGCCGCAGGTGTATTTTTAAGTAGACACGTTGTAAACACGCAAGGCAATTAAACGGATGTAGACCTGGAAAGGTAGTTTTGTATACATCTCAAGCTGAATAGGAACTATGGCTCAGCCATGGTTGAATTCTAGCTAAATGGTGGAGGTTTCATAAATACACGTTTTTTTTATACCCAATTATCCATGTTTCAATTTGTATATTCTTTATTAGCTTATATGTACCATTCTCAGTGTTCACAAAAATGTGCGATCAGTGTTCACACGAATTCAGAAAAACCAGATCACCCCAACACAGTTAACCAAACCTCAATATTTTCTTCATTGGTGGCATAAATTACGATGTAATGTGCCTCGCTTTGAATCAGGTGTTCAAGAAATCTGAACAAACTGCAAATACAACACAGAGAATATAATTCAGTCTGCCTTTGTTGCCACCGCCTTTAAAATAATTTGCCTTTGTTGCCGCCACCTGCAAATACAACACAAAGAATATAAACTGCTAGCAACATCTAGACGACGTCGATGCGAGTTGCATGCATGTCAACGGTGATTAGAATCGGTCCTTTGGTCGCTTATCTTGTCCAATTAGAGTTCACCTATCCTCGGAAAAAAGGCTGATTAAAGCAGTGAAGCAACAACTCCAAAGTATCATTCTTGAGCTGCAAACTCATTCAACAGAAACTAGGCTGTGCCTCATTGGGTAACATAAAAGAACACAATCATACAAGCCAGGCACATATAAACACCGCAAATCCTTCATTGAAAGATTCTCCAATGCATAGTATGGAGACTGAACTAAATGAATTCGTCAGTAAGCTCGGGAAGAGGAAACAGAGTGTAGAATTGTAACGCGTGAAGTGGAAACAAGCGAAGTGGAAACAGAGTGAAGTGGAAAGACCATGGAGTAGAAACAAAGGGGAAGTGGAAACGTCCATGAAGTCATGAAGTTGTGAAAAAATGCCAACTTTTTTTTCATCAAAATGTTCAGCAGAAGGCCACGAAGTGAATGGAGTACAAGCTTAGCTATTATAAACACTACAACCACTTTGGTACTAACGCCATGATAATAAAACTTGGCCGCTAACATCTTTGAACTAAACACTAGGTCGATATGCTCTGCTCAACGGTCGATATGCTCTGCTCAACCAACAAATCTAGTGACACTGGGGAGGATTGTGGCGCTGGTGGCAACTTGCCAATACTTGGCTTGTTGGAAGAACGGCTTGGCACGTCCTCTGCAGTTGTTGGGCATGGTTCAACGTCCCAAACAAGGCTTGTACCTTCCAAGAGCCCCCTCTTGAACTCTTCTAGCTTTTGTTTTGCTGTTTATAGGGCAACACATCTAGCATTAGTACTTATTTCTTTAGAGAGACAACGCTGTTCCAAACGAACACATGGACAATTCCGGCACATTAAATCATAACTGAAATTGTAAGCATGATACTAAACTAAAAAGAACCTTGGCTAAAATTCTGAAAAATGCAGGGAGCAAAAAAACACTAAAACTTACTGTGATGCGCCAAGGTTGCAACGGCCACATTGACAACTTCACTGTGTATGCTGCCAGCGGGTCGGCTAGCAAGTGGTTTGGGACGTGGGAACGCTGGAATAAATGGAGAAATTGGTGGTTGAGGCGATGGATCCTTTACCTTGACCTTCGTTTTGGCCACCTTTGGAGCTGGTCGACCTTGAGCATCGCCAGCATCTTCTCTCATTCGCTTCACAAAGCCAGAGTCTCGTGGACTCGATAGACATTTGCCTTTGCTGTCACGAGAAAGTGGACCAGAGCGTTCTAGCCCATTAAACCCCCATGATTCCAACCAACTTGTATCACCGAGTTTGCCGCAGAGAGGGCAATTGCCACGTCCCGAAATCAGCGCTGGAAACAAGCACCAAGGGTGAAACAAACAACCACATGAATATGGCACTGCACAATTTGAAACAAAGAGGTAGTTGCAGCATCTACATGCTGAGTCAAGGTTAATTTTTAGAGGGACGCCTGCTTCAGACATATTCTTCCCAACAGGGCGTTTCGGCTTGATAGAATGCTGCGCAATTCTCTCAGATGCACAATTCTTCTCGAGTTGGCGCAGCTGCTCTTGGGAACTCCGGTAAGCTGAATTATCGCGCTCTAAGGTTGATGCCAGCGTTGCTGCTTCCTCTTGGGCGACCTCCAATGCATCGTTGTTTGCAGCAATTGCTTTGCTGATCTCCCGTTGCTCCTTGTCTACATCCGCCTTCTCTTGGAGCTCTCTGGCTGTAGCATGCTTCTTGCTCCTTCTCCGCAGATCTTCCTTCTTAGAGTTCAACCCCTCATCCTCGGTTTCCAATGCCAATATCTGGGCATGCAAACCGAGGTGAGCTAACTTATTCTTGTCTAGCGCAGATGCAGACTGCTGGAGTTTTGAAGTCTGCAACTGCAACTCCTTAAGCAATGCATCCACTTTCCTAGCACCGGTGCCAACACCATTGTGATGATAATACGTTGCCACCGCCGAGATGATGCCCGCCATCTGTTGCTTCAACGCCGGAGGACTCAGCTTCTGTGGGTTGTTGGCAGCATGGGCTCGGCGTTCTTGATTCACCTTTGCAGCTGCAGCAGCCCAGTTGACGTTGTTGTCTC
Source organism: Ceratodon purpureus (assembly GCA_014871385.1). Classification (NCBI taxonomy): domain Eukaryota; kingdom Viridiplantae; phylum Streptophyta; class Bryopsida; order Pseudoditrichales; family Ditrichaceae; genus Ceratodon; species Ceratodon purpureus. The sequence goes on from CM026426.1 coordinate 28,008,910, forward strand.
GCCCACCACTGTAGTAATACACACATGTGCGTAGAAAAGTTTGGCTGAATGCTTTGTTGTCGGGAGCATCGCCATATACTCGTTGGTACATCCTCAGATACAAATCCCGTGCTTTGGAGTCTTTACACCGGTCCAGCATGTAGCGCGTCTTGTTTGCACCCTCCCCAGGCGGCCAAGTCTCCTCATATGTGTTTGCTGGAACCATCTTCTCCGTGACTTCTTTGGGCGTACAACCTTCCTTGCAAAGTCCTACCACTCTATGGAAGAAATCTTGGTCGTGGACAGCAGCTGATCGACCCAGCAAGCATGGTGCAGCCAGGACAAGCTTCTCTCTCAACTCTGTTGGAATCCCCTCTAAGTCAAATGGCGCTTCCCAGGTAGACTCTGTATGACACTGTGATGGCACCTCGGACTTCACAACTATTGATTCACGATCAGTTGCTTCAATTCGCAAAACCGCTTTTCCTCTGTTGGGACGTTGGGATCTCTTGCCCAAGGGAGGCATGGTGGAAACTATTTACCTCGATTACAACAAAGCTACAGCAACCAGATCGACAACAAGGAGCGGCAGCAAGCTAGAAGTCTAAAGCAGAGCAGGTGATTGAAACAACTGTGGAAACAATGGTGGACACAGTTCAGAGCAAAGCAACACTAAATCTGGCGGGAATGGTTGATGTACCACAAAGAGGCCATGTTTTGAACCTTAAAAATTGGGGTTGGTACATTTAGATGATGGAAGCGCACAACGCAGCCGCCAACGAGATGGACACGGCTTGGGACAGTCCTATGACCCCCGTAGACTTAGTGGGGCAGTCGTTGTCAACTAGGTGAATAGTATTGGGAGTAGCCTGTTGACTTTCATCCCCTCTCTTATGGCTTGTAAAGAACAGTATTATACTTTGGTGTAAGCCTTTGTTTCCACCGCCTTTAAATCTGTCTGCCTTTGTTTCTAGCGCCTTGAATTAGTCTGCCTTTGTTTCCATCGACCTTAATCAGTCTTGAATCAATCTATTATGTTTTTTCTGGTCATTGATCCACCCCCTTGATCCAATATATCATCAACAATGATTACCCAAGTATTCTGATGAAGCATAAAGTATTTGGGCATTGAGTTCTTTTAGAGAGATATTTTAGAATTAGCACTGTTGGGAACTCCGGTAAGTTGAACTGTCGAGGGACTCTTGGATTTAGTGACATCTCTAAGGGGCAAAACAATTTATTTAGATTAATTACTGCGTAGGAGGTTGTTGTGAAATTCATGTTTGACTTGAAATTTAAAGTGATTACCTAAACAAATTAAAGAATCACCTAATCATGAAAGATACATTCCTCCACTCATATCTGATCATTACAAATCAAATAAATTTTTATTGAACCAATCAATGGTTCCAAGTTCTTCTAATTTCTGGACATGGAATGAGAAAATTCAAAGTCCTATTTTAAATAAGTCCATTGAAATTTTTGCAAAAATTGGAACTTTAATTTAACTTCTATGCTCTTTCAAATGATTCCTTATTTGATTTTGATACACCACGCCAAGGAGTTAATGGACGGCATTGGTCCAAGAATGATTATACTTTATTTGGAACAAATTTAAAAAGATGGACTTCTTCAATTTCACGCTCGAATGTAATTCTCTTATTGCCAATAGACACCTCTACACATGAGATTTTTTCTCTGACTCGATTTTGATATAAGTATGTTGACAAAGTTTACATCTTCAGTCAAAGCCTTGGTGGCTTGGTGATCCGAGGCTTCGGGTTCCAACTGTCGTGGCCACCCCAGGGTGCTAGTGCCAAGTTCGAATCCACCCACCAACACCCACCCCACCACGCATTCCGATGCGCAGTTGATGGTGCAAATTTTATTTTTTTTTATTTTTTTTATTTTTTCGATACTCATCACTTTAAATTTCAAGTCAAACATGAATTTCACAACAACCTCCTACGCAGTAATTAATGTAAATAATTTGATTTGCCCCTTAGAGATGTCACTAAATCCAAGAGTCCCTCGACAGTTCAACTTACCGGAGTTCCCAACTGTACTAATTCTAAAATATCTCTCTAAAAGATCTCAATGCCAAAATTCACCAGCCACATAAGAAATTTTGCCAAAATATCACTCAGCCACATATAAAATTTTGCCAAAATATCACTCAGCCACATATGAAATTTTGTTTAGCCACATCCCTTTTTGTAGCCTCGGTCAAGCCCAACACATTCAAACGCAATTTTTCTTCATCAGAATACTTGGGTAATCATTGTTGATGATATATTGGATCAAGGGGGTGGATCAAGACTGATTAAGGTCGATGGAAACAAAGGTAGACTAATTCAAGGCAATGGAAACAAAGGCAGACTGATTTAAAGGCGGTGGAAACAAAGGCAAACTGATTTAAAGGCGGTGGAAATAAAGGCTTACACCAAAGATCGGAGCCATTTGGTATAAGGATTTAAAGAACTTAGAGTTTTCATTTGATTGATGAAAACATTTAAATCTACTGTTGATAATTAAATGGCTAGAAATCAAGGTGGTGGCAACAAACGCAAACTGATTTAAAGGCGGTGGCAACAATGAATAAAATTATCAAGAAGAAAATTAAGCCACAATCAACCTTTGGTATAAAAAAATGGCAGGGTTTAAAACAACTCTTCTTCCACCTCCGACCATATGGGTACACGAGGCTTGATCAGTTCTTGGATGAGGTGAAACACAACCTCAACCACATTATGGGGGATTGATTTGGAAACTTCTTACCATTCCACAAAGTAGATGGGAGGTTACCTTGAAGATTTGGAAACTGTATCAAAACTAAAAATCCTTAGTATGTTGTGTACAATTCAAACCATGGCCAAACGTTTGCTGTCTCGACATTTGATGGTTCGAGTACCTTGAGGACCTTTGTATATCAAATTCTCAAAATTAATAGTTGGTTTACTCAAGGTGTACAAATGACAAAGATAAAAATACCATCCACGAATTCGCTTAACTTAACATTTGCTGTGGAAGCTTTGTAGTAAATTGAATGGGGAATTCAAGGAACACAATCTGTAATGAAATGAATGCAATCTGTAATGAAATGAATACAATCTGTAATGAAATAAACAGTATGAAATGAATGAGAAGGTGATATTCCTAGCAATAGTTGGCGTTCTTTTTTTTTTGGCGTTTTGTTTAGAAACTGCTACTCTGTTCTACAACTGAATTCTAATTGAGAATGGTACATGAACAACAAAAAGAAGATTAAACAGAATGTTTTGGAAAGATTAAACAGAATTTTAGTCTTAAAACACCATCCATGATACTCCTAGTCAATTCTGCACGATGTTGATAAGCACCATGAACTCATTTTTGCAAAATGAACTATTCAAGTGCAGTGAACATTGTTCCAAGTCTGAAGCAGATCTATATTTCAAGTAAAGGCATCTTCGGAATAATAGGTAATTCGGATTCATATTTGACATTGGCATTTGCTTGATGGGGAAATTAGTACATGAATTAGTACATTAGCAGGATATGCGTTGGAAACCTGCCAGCACAAGAATTAAATCTGGAAACAAGACTTTTGCATATTGTAATGCAATTTCATATTCCAAATAACAAACTGAAAACCACAAAACCAACCTGCTCTTGTTTGTCATGAACAGTTCCTAACGGGAAATTAGTAGCCTCACGATTCCACCAACTAAATCCAAGAGTCCCTTGACAGTTCAACTCACCGGAGTTCCCAACAGTACTAATTCTAAAATACTCTCTTAAAGATCTCAATGCCAAAATTCACCAAAAGTATAACCATATAAGCACATCCAAAGGGATCAAGGTTTAAGCTTTAGACTCCAATGGGAAACCTCAAGAGCCCTTCACTTCAATGGTAAACAGTTTGCAACCTTGAGGTAAACTTTAGACTAAGTATCATCATCGCTATTTTCTATGTGGCTTTGTTGATCTTCGGAGGACTCCACGTTGCCAACAACATTGTTATCGATGGAATCTTCTGTCACGTCCACCCTAACCCAAGCTCTGCCAACCCGTGTTCTATCTTCCCTCCACCTTCTTGCTCCCTCCACCGCATCTGATGCGTTATATGCCATCCTCTTTTTCTGCAATGCTGCTGCTATGAACTCGTCATTTTCCACTGACCTAACGTTGTTGATTCTTTCCAGTTGTTCCTTCTTTGCAAATCGGTGCTGTATATTCCGGTACCAATGTTGATATTGCTGAACAATAGCACTTGTCCTGTCCTTAGTGCCGTTGTGTTGAGTGTGGTGTTGATTAGCAGCCTTAGCTGCATGATGCGATTTTTCCATACCTTGATTGTTCCAAACAGCAAGGCTCCCGTATGTTTCCACATACCAAGGACCGTGCCTCACAAGGTTATGCTAAGAAAAAAAGCCAGTTTCATGAGTTATTAGTACATCCTAAACAACACGGTAGTACTGACTAGAACTGTTGGCAACAATTAAGATCAAATAGTAATGGTGGTTCAAATCCAGAATCATACCATATAATGAGTGACGTGGTCTTCCTCAAAACACTTCAAGTAAAGGCGCCCCCATTTCTCAATTTTAGGCCTAAAAGTGCTGATTTGCTCTTGATTCAAGGTAAGGCCCACCAGATATGGAAACACTTGTTCCAAAGCTTCCCACATTTCCACCCTACCTAGATATTGCCTAACCTGATCTAGGGTGTTGTTTTCTGAGCGCAAAACATCCTTCCACACTCGATCTTGCCGTGACCAAGTGGAGAGTTGGAACATCCTAGCTGCAGTCACGCCACTGAGAAAGGCTTGATAGAAACACTGTTGGAAGCACCGCTGAGTATTGCATCCTTCATTATGCGAACGTTCCCACCATGAAGCCCAGCTACAGACACTGTCTTTTCCATATTCTCTATAGCAGCATGTTGACGGACTTCATTCTCCATGTTCCAAATGAACATGAAGTGCATGTGAAGAATTTTCTCAATCATTTTTGTCAAAGCATGCAATGTACAAATATGGACTCTTTATAGTGGAATAGGCAGTATAGGTTTCCATCCCGATTCTTCTACAATAGGAGACGGGTTGGATCTGATATTACTAGCAAATAGACCTCCATGCCACGTATGTTTTCTTCTCTTTGCCTCAGAGGTGGCACCTGCCGCTGTTCCCACCACAGGTTTTGTCCTCTCTTGGTTACAGTAGATGCAAGAATGTTTCGCGTTGGCACCATGCTTCAATTCATACAAGCATTTGATTGTCTTCATATCTGCAGATAAGTGCCACTCGACTTTGAAGTTGCCAACGCCTTCAATAGAAAGCAGCTGGCCCCCTTCTTGAGCTTTGATCAATGCTGGGAATGCAGTAAGTTCAAACAACCATTTGAGGACCTCATGTGATTCTTTGGCAACCTCAAAGCAAGCAACAGGCCATATTTTCTGTTTCTGATTGAACCAAAAAATACCTATCGTCGCTTTTTTCAATGCTGGTGTCTAAGGCACGATTCATAATTGTCAAACTAACCCTTTCATACTTCCTTCCATGCATAATCTCAGCTTCGTCCATCTTCAACACAAAGACCAAAGGCGTGTTTCCAACTTCTGCACATCCCAAGTTCCCAAAAGCTACCACACTTGAGCACGATGAACTCATGACAAAGCGTAGAATTGCTAATCAATAAGAAACCCGTTGGGAACACATAGCTAATTGTCCATACTTGTCTACGGTTGCTTCTGAACGAAGTAGTTACCTTCGGTGGTAAAACCGTACAGCTTCACCATACTCCGTTGCACAGCTTCGATGTCAACAAACAAAGAATTTTTTGATGTCAAGACAACTCTTTCAATCTCTGATTTCTTCTTCTTTCCTTTGGTCGTTGGAACTTGTGTTACCAGCTCCAGTGTATTATCTATGGAGTAATAGTCACCAACAAGATCTTTCAACTTTGAATTTAATTCTGTTCGCAACAAACTGACCTGTTGAATGCATTGCCCAGAGTTCAATTTAAAAAGTTACACAACAATCACATGCATGCATGTCATTTGATTAGAACCAAAAAATTGCAAACCAAATGATTTTTTCTCACAAATTCTAGTTCCCAACAGTGTTCTCAACAGTAAGACTAGTATCAAGGTTAACTAGTACTCTGCTTCAAAATCAGTGTTCCCAACAAGTGTTACCACATACCTTGTGAGGATTTGGCAAAAATGTTGCCTTTAAGCGTTTGTCAACAAGCTGCACTCTCCCTTTAACTGTCTTATAGATCTCACCGTATCCTTTTTGAGAGACTCCAGTCATATCACATGCTGTCAGAACCGCTTCTGTTCCTAGCTCCTTCCCAATTCTCTCAAGGTAGTAGTTGGTCATCCTGGTCGCAGCAAAACTATTTCGCGGATTTGACACCAATGCCACTGTTTCTCCTTGTGACATTATTTGAGCAAGAGCATGGCCTGTCCCCTCTTGTATGTCCCCGTCGCCACACAACCGCTTCCTACCTTTTGATGTTTTGTTTCCATCATGTATGGATTGAACTACCCTGGGTTGCAACAAGCTTCTAATTTTGGCTATACGAGCTCTTGCAGCTCCACCAATCTTGGCTAATTCAGATAAACCCTTGGATGCTCTCAATTGTGCTCCTAGTGGAGTACTAATCATTCGTTCAATTTTCTTCCTCAACTTCGACAAAGCCCTCCTCGCTTCTGTCAGTTCATGTTGCCCATCCGCAAGTTGCTGTTGGTGCGCTTCACGTACTTGTCGCAAACCATGGGTTGCTTGCAACATTGCCAACGATATTTCTTCTGCATGTTGATCAGCCGCTTCTTGTCCTTGCTGTCGGAGCTGTAGTAAGTTGTTCCTATAATTGTACTCGTTACGCTTCAACTAATCTTCCAGTGCTACACATCGAGACCTCAAAGATTCAGATTCGCTCTTCAACATAATAATCTCCTCTGTACTACCGGCAAGAAGGTCAGCTGAACGCATTGCCCATCTGCTATTTGCAGCATCAAGTTTGGACTTCAGATTGGCAACGGAATTTTGCAAGCCAACCTTTTCACGGATACAATCGGTCCTTGCCTTTTCTAGCTCTTGTTCCAACCCCACTATTGCATCGTTAGTGCTAACGAGGCGTTTTGTATATCCTAACAGGCCAGATTCGTTATGACAAAGTAATTCCAAACAACTCTTCAACGTCCCAAACTGCGGTGGCTTCCTAGTGAGTGGATCTGTAGGGTACAAATTTCCATCCAACCACAGATCCATGTTGGTGGCACCAGATGCTCTTAAGACTGGAAATTCTAATCTGGAGACTTGTTGATCAAGTCGAACCCCTTTCTTGACAATATGTGCGAACTTGGTATCAAGAGCTACAGATGCCGTGTATCCACTACCCCTTCCCCTGTTGGCAACATCCTGAAGCGCCATCTCTAACAACAAAACTGAGACAATCAAGTGGCCACCTGGAAAGAACCTTGTATAGGGCGGGATAGAGTTCTATTTGTAGAACAAAGTCTGGACATGGCTGGGATTTGGCGGGAAACATTTTCATTGGTTTTGTCCCCAATGGCGGTAAATTTTTACATGTCCACAACAGTACCTCGACCTGTCCACATCTCTCGGCCATTCTGTTGGTGGCAACACACACACACGTGTTGGCACCATGTGTACCGTATATAGTACACTCATGGCTCCGCATGGCCACGCGGTGCCAACATAAACTAATCCCAGTTTAATTTGATGTACATTTTCCCAAAAACGATGTATCAAGGTTAAATACATAATATATTTGGCTTGATATTTTATTTTATCCCAGGTTCTCAATACTGTTACCAACGCAGTACATGCGGGACAACCCAAATGCTGCCAACAAGGCCCACTACTTTCCCACACAGTGCCAACTTCCCCATGGCTCCACACTTTGATTGGTCGATGGATTTGATGGCAACTTGCTGCAAGTACTCAAACTGGCCAATTTATTTGATTTTCGGAAAAGTTTAATTGCATTTCCAAGCCAAAAGTACTGGACACTCCTTCACCCGAAATTTTCTCTAATGTGAGATGCCCGCCTGCAATTTAGCAGAGACTGTGCACAACAAGTGGCAACAACAGTCTGGCAGCCGCTGTGAGGACGTCTTTGTGGCCACCGTGGATGATTATGTTTGTGCATTTATGCAAATCACAAACTACAATGGATACCTTCGTGGCGAGACTCTTGGTAGGGGACCGTCCAAGGCAGAGCTGCAACTTAGGCGTGCACAGAAGTCTCGAGACCCCAAGCGCATTGCAAAGGCAACGGAGCATTTTCCTAATGCACCAACACTGCACTTTCCATAGCCTCACCTCGAGGGAGAAGAAATCTTTGGCTCCACGAAGCGTAGGCTCGACCAACCGATCGGTAGCCAATTTGAATCACATTGCCCTGACAAAATGAATTTCTCGGAACCCCGCGTGAGCACTAGATCCACTCGACGTTAAACCGAAGGCATGATCGACGCAGATGTGGCGCCCACCTTGCCACATGTTGAGGCAATGGCGTCCGTTGGTCGGCATCATGTTACAGCTATCGAAAAGACCGAGGTGGACGATTCCAAGTGGGACATTGTTCGAATGCCCAAGAAATGCGCCAAAGCATGTTTCGCACTGCAGGCCAAAACAAACAAGAAGTGCAGGGCTCGGGTTGTACGGGGGAATAGGGCCACCGTAGTGCCCTGCTATTGGGGAATGATGGAAGACTACAAGCGCGACAAATTAATTTGCATGCAGTTCTGTTTTTGCAATGACGACATTCAGCATTGTGTTAGAGGTACTAGCATGAAATATGTTCACTCTAGGCCTTCTCTCCTAGCCGTCTCGCCCGTGAAGCGTGGAACACGACTCACGAAAAGGGAGATTCTGGACTTTGAAGCAGCAGGTTTCATTGCCTCAACGCTGGAAGCTGCCAGCGGATCACATCTTCGAGGATGCCTCTCTTCATACGAAGCGTCCGCTTCTGGACTTGTCTCACCTTGATGTCCCGGCTGATCCAGAGATCTATCCTACCGTTTGATGCGGATTTAAGATTCGAAGTTGCAATCGAGCTCCACGCATTTAGCATGAGAACAATTGGGCATCCTCCCTCCTCCTCTCAATTCGGATCAAATCGGTGACGTTGATTCCAAGCCCAGGATTTGGCTGCATCATCAACCTTCTTTCGGAGACAGTTGCGGAGACTCGGTCCTACAAGATTACCATAGGTCCAGAGCCAGGTTGCACTTGCCCATATTTTACGGAAATGGCCGTCAATCTCTCAGCAAGCACCTTTATCACATTTACAACGCCATTGGCAGCCTTGATCAGTTTGAGGACACCTTCATTCATGCTCCGACCTTGAGCTTCAATGAGGTCAAGACTATCCTCGAGAGCGGGCTTCTACAGTACACTATAAATTACTTTGGAGTTTGCTCTAAAGTGTTGCAGGAGGGACGGGAAGAGCACCCTAGATTGGGCTCTTTCCTCCATCTAGCGAAGGAATCATTTAGGGCTGTAGGATCCGACAGCCACTTTTGAGGTAGGTTGTGAATGGGGTAAACTCATGATGCACAGAGGGATAGCCATTGATCCGGTAGGCGGTTGCTAGGTATTTGTAGGGTCTCTATTGGATGCGATCTTGTAGTGACTTGAATACTCTCAGACCTGTTTTCTCTTGGCCACGAGATCATTTCTACAATGTCGAGGCTCAAGATTTATCTTGAATCGCATGTTCCTATTTTATCAATACATATATAAATCATTTATTCATTGGCTTCATATGCAATAACTGAATACTGAATAAGAGACACACCATCGTCACAATTGATATAAGAGTTGAGGTTTCTTCCATGTTGGTTGTCGATGAAATTAGGCTGTTGGATCCGACAGCCCTTTTTTGACACGACACCAACTGGAGGAAACGACCCATCCAATGTAACAGGCGGAAGCCTGCATGAGCTAGGAACTCTTTCGTCCCATTCATCTCATCTTACTTGTCATCCATGATGCAATTTCAAGTTCTCTTACACCTCTAAAGGGCCGTCAAGTTCTTTATTGTTGTTTGATCAGCGCCATAAAATGGTTGATCCGAATTAAAAGCCACCAAATCCTGCCACCAAATTCTGGTTGCATCAATGAAACAATTCTTTAGAAGGCCGGCAGCTAGAAACAGTATCCGTTGGAAATAGCTATAAAGACTCGCGTCGAACAAGTGTTCAGTGTTACCCACTTTGTGGCTCATCTTGAAATAGTACTTTTAGATCCGACAGCACTTTTAGTCCACCACGCTAAGTGGAGGAAAACCACGGATAAATCATTATCGGATAAATCACTAAGTCTGAGAGTATTCAACTCATCTATTCATGCGCACAAGAGAACACTATATAGCCACACAGAAGCACTCGAATCCATCATAGTCACAAGCTTCCAGTTCCGTCTATCGTTTCGCCTTGTTTTCATGGCACCGCTCATGTTTAGCCTACACGGCACGTCGCAGTTCATGCTAGAGGCCGGAAGTATGTTAGAACTGCAGATAGGAGATATTGTTATACGTAGAATTTGGGCGGAGTCCGCTGTCCAATATTATCTATACCAGTCACTCAAAGATTGGTATTTGTATCACAAGACGTGGCTCTTGAAGATCTTCTCGTGCCCTGTCTCCTATCCAGCGGACAGAAATCTTGATGCCAATACTCCAAGGAGCATGAAATGCATGATTCTAATGGTCTGGGAATATGGGCTCGGATTTAAGGAGTCTCTTACAAGGGGTGTACTCTTACCGGAGTGATCGCCAACTGACGTAGCCAAAGAGCCGGGCCTTGGAAGAGGCGGATCTCGTCCAGACAAGAACACCATTGAAGACTATGAAAAGCTGATGGTCCTGTTGGTAGTAGATTCCCTTTCTCATCGAGGTACCCCTCTGAGAACAATTACCTGCTGGTCGAGGGATGGTACCCCCTGGGATGCTAGTGTCTTGATCACAGGGGCCTTAGCACAGTATGCTCCGATGTTGCTCACAGAGGTCTCTTCTTGACTCCGTATAAGCGTTTCAAAAGTACCAGAGCATAGCAGGAATAGCACGCATATACCTTACAGTAGTTACTTCTACCGCTTTTATACATTGTGAGTAAAAAACCGAATGATTTTGCTTGGTCAATTACTTGCTATAGGAATCGCAATTCGGTTTGGTCAAGGTCATTCCCTTTTCACTATGATTCTCATTTGCAAATATCACGTATCAATAAAAACATGGGCTCCGACCCCCGGTGTTGTGCAGCTCTGTAGCCCAAGTGCATGGTAAAATTCAAATTCAAATATCAAGTTAAAGCGAGTCATCATGCGAAACAAAGGGTTAGGGCTCCAGCATGGGCTCATGGGCTTAGCAGGGGCTATGGCACACACTCTCAACTTGATTCCAAATTCCAAGAGCACCGTCCTCGTCCTTTAATGAGTGCTGACAGGGTGGTTTGGATAAGGGGCCACGCGGCATGGGAGGATGGGGGGGAATATTTGGCGGGGCCCGGGGGCAAGTGGGACGAGGAGTGTTCGGGTGGCCCTTTCCGCCGGAAGTTGATGATGGCATATATCAGCTGTAGGATCCGACAGCCCAATTTTGCAAGAAACCTAAACGGGGGAAAGCCATAGTGCTACCCCCGTGATATCCAAGGCCCCGGTTGATGCCCTCATGATACTCATTTCTTATAAAATTTGGGTACCAATTTAAACCGTGATGTCATGGCAAATCCATCCTTGAGTCTCTTCTAATTTGAAGCATGGTTGCTTTTCCTCGAAAGGCACTTGCGGCCTACCACTAAATTCTTGTATCAGATTGTAACAAGAGAATTTCGTAGTTGTGGCCTTCTACTAGACTCCTATCTTAGCTAATTTTCCGTGCCTACCAAATTGTAAATTGAGAAGAACTAACTTTAAATATATTTAAGATAAATGCTAATTATAAATTCAAGATAAATGTTGAATAACATGTTAAACACGTAGCATAATTTTTAAGAAAAGAAATGACCAATTCACCTCGCCAACTAAGCTTGAAACTATGGTAGATTACCCAAGATTGACTTGGTTATATACCTGTCTCAAATCCTAGATGTATAGTTTGTTCTTGACGATTTGTTGTAATTGACATTCTAAGAGAAGCCGAAGCATGTAGTTTACAGGAGGAAAATAACATTCTCATATCATGATGGTAAATACAAAAATCATCACATACTAATTTCAAGAATTAAGTAAATACAAAGTATATACATATTGAGGATAAAAAAACATGGGCTCCGCCCCGCGTTGCTGCGCTGCATTGTATCTATGATGCTCATTTAAATTCCAAGATCACCGTCCTCGTCCTTTAATTATTGATGAAGGGGTTGCCAGAGGAGGGGGCAGGGGCAGAGGGCCCAGGGGCAAGGGCCAAGTGGGAGGGGGAGTGTTTGGGTGGCCTTTACTTGGCATGGTGGTCCATTTCCTCGAAGTATGTGATGGCAAAATTCAGCTGTAAGATCCGACAGCCCTTTTTTGCAAGGGACCAACACCGGCGGAAAGCCATGGTACATGTATGATTGTTTCTCATTTGGATACATATCAGATTGTAACAAGATGATTTAGTATGACTTGGTCAAGTAGATGCTGACCAACTACTCAAATGGCTACTCATTTGCGTTTTTTGACTCATGACATTCAACAACAAAATGACAATTCATTCAATAGAAGCGTCAACTAGTGAAGAATCTCGCAAACCTGTCCACGACAAGGCGGGTATATTCCAGACAGATATGAGGATGGTCTCACAAGTGCTTTACCTTGTGCATGTTATGTTGCCATAGAAGTTGTCGGATCCGAAATCCCTCTTAAGTGGAGTTAGAACATGGAGGAAATCAGAAATAGTTGAAAATATATCTTCTTGCTTAGGTGTCTTCGTGGTGAATGCTTTAGAGCGAGAGGCAGCTCATCGATATCGAAGGTGCACCAACACTTCTGCTTAACAAAAATGACCTTTGTGCTTCCATTTTGTGGAGAATTTGATATGTTGATAACTTGGAATTCTTAGAAATATCAGGTTATAAGAGTTGGAATTCTCTTCTATCGTGATCATATCAGTTTTAGTCCACCACTCATCTACACTATTGACTTTATCATCTATTGTGTAAAAGCTAAGGCATCCCAACCCGTGTGCCTGTCAATATCAACGGCATCCTGGGTCTCCTTTGGAGCTGACGAGGCCAAGCAGCTCGATGGCTTTGGGAGCAGAGACGCATACATAAGTCCGTCTCCTATAGCACCTCTGTAAGGATTGGTGATGACTCTCCTTGAGATCGACGCAGTCTTCTTCAGCTCCCTCCGAGGCAAAGACGGACTTGTTATTCTCCAAATGTAGCCAGCCTTCCTAAGTTCGATGTACGAGGCATTCTTGTTGAGGATGTTCGAACCCTGATTCATTGCATAAGCGCTCTCTCTCTTCGGAACTTCAACTGAACACAATGCCAAGAAATCGCCCAATTTTGACAAAATCAGAATCACGTCGCGCTCAACCTGAGAAGGCATCCACGAGTCAAGGTCACATACAGAAATAGAAGGCTCCATAACCGAATACCAGTGAATACCCTTGTTCCCCCCCTTTTCCGACTATTGAAATGGGTGTTGTAGGATCCGACAGTGTCTATTTAGCATCCTCCGCAAGGAGGTAACTTCACACTTTTGGCGTAGTTTTGGTGAAGAAATCCACAGCCATAGGTCTGAAAACTTACTAAAAATAGTCAATTTGGCCGAAGTTTTTTTCAATTTTGGGTTTCTCCCTGTTTTTTTCTGCTTTTTTCTGCTCTAGGCTCTGTGCTCACCGCTCTACGCTCGCACGCTAGCTTCACTCTGTCCAAAATTTGCATAATACAAGGAAAACATGTGAATCGAGACGGCCTAGTCGTGCACGGTGGGATGAAGTCAGGGGACATGAGCGCTTTCCTTGCACACTTGTCGCCGGAAATTTGGACATTTGTGGAGGAATGTCTGAGACGAAAGGACTCTTTGAATCAAATTATGAAGACGCATTTAGAACTTCTGAAACAATATCAAGCCAAGGGGAGGGATATAACGCGGGATCTCCTGCTTACTACTAAAGACATTTGCAACATCTTTGGTAAACTGACTCAGGAGACGTATATGTTACACAAAAACGACGCACAGAGTACTAGAATGTGGGTTCCAAAAAATCCGGACAAGGTATTCTACTATACTGAATCCAATAAAGAGAAGCCGGTTCCTGTCCCGGGCGAACTTACAGGTACAAATATGCCACTCACTATTGGCATACAAACGGAGTGGCAATGACAAATGATGTTAAAGCACGGTCACGGTGAAGGAATTTCAATCGATGCAACCTTGGGTACAAATGAGAAGAAGGTAAGTACCACCTAAAATTGTAAGATTCTTTAGTTTCGTTCAGATTGTAACACTATTTCTTTGATCTGCTGTAGATCAGTGACACTGACTTCTTTAACCTACATGGACGTTGCAGTTTCCTCTATATATACTCATGGTTTTTAACGAGTGGCACAATGGCGTCCCCGTAGCATTCATTTTGACATCCAAGTGTGCAGAAGTTGACCTCACCCCATGGATAAAAGCTTTAAACGCCAAAATGGTCGCCAAACAACCTTATTGGAAACCTGCGGCCTTTATTGTGGACTGTGCCTAAGGAGAAATAAATGCTATAAAGTGAGTTTTCAACCTTCTATATTTCAGTCTTTATCTTTCTGATTGTTACTCTAAAGTGTCGTTTATTTTTGATATGCGCTTCACATTCACTCTTTATCAGTGTGACACTATTCACGAATGTCTCCGAGATATTGCCTTCTTCCTCGTCGAAGAGTCTCTTTTATTTTCCTCGCCTTCTTCTATTTGTCATTGGGGTTTGTTTAGTTGGTAGAGATGATCTGCATAGTGTCCTTCCTCGAGTTTGATATAGTGGAGGTTATGGTCCTGGGTTTAGGGTTACTCCTACTCCATTTTCTTTGGAAGAAAAGTGCTATCAAGTGCGGCGTAGAGGAACATGTTCACAGCGGTTCTGGAGTTGCACAAGGGATGAAGGGTTTTCGTTGTGATTGTCCAATGCCGCCTTCTCGAGGCACATTGAGGAAGTCGAAGCAACGGAGGAAACGTTTTCGCGGTGCTGGCCGCCGGAGAAGAACAAGCACTCAACCAGAACTTCGTCTCTAAATTTCCCGGTGGTCTTAATGACGGGGTGGGCCCCAACCAGGGCTCCCATTGGAGGGGCAAAAAGCCCCGTATATTTTGCTTGTTAATGAAATTTTTATTTTTATTTTTTATTTAAAAAAAATACATAAACTAATTAAAAATAATCAAGTGGGTCCCCCTAGACTAATTCGGGGTCCCAAATTCCAGTAAAAATATAAAATTTACTAAAAAAAAGGGCCACATGCCTATTAAAAATAGAAATAGGGAGGGGAGGAGAAAGGGGAGGAGGAGGATTGGGGCCCGCCTCGTCATTAAGACCACCGGAGGATTTAGAGACGGGGCAACCAGAAGACCTTTCTATCAATACCCTGCAATTGTGGAGTGATGATTCTATGGCGGATGACGTTAAGGAAGTGCAATGGGTTATGAGTCTGTTTTATGGCGGCCTCGGGGAGCATGAATGGGACAACCTAAGTAATTACAGTGTGAAGTAGGTTATCCGAGTGTCACGAATGTTTCATGACTTTGAGTTGTTCCTACAATGTATCCTTTTTGACTATGTCAAAGATAAAGAATATAATCAAATGAAGCCCATGCGGTTATCTTCTCTGTGACACTGTATGCGCATAGTGTAACGGTTTTAAGGTGACACTGTGTCAGTTTCTCTGTTATCTCCATTACATCTGATTCTAGTTACTCATATCGTATTCTGTGATTCAACTTAGAATTCAAAGAAGTAGCTTACTTTGTTTATCATTGCTCACGTTAAGCAGATCGCATGTAGTCATTGAATGAAACCCTTAGAGGTCCGATGTAAACGTATCAACTAAAACCTCCGTTCGTGAAGGAAGTAAAGGCAAATAATTTGTCCTTAATTCTACAAGTATTTGTGATTCACACACAATCCTACTAATGCTGAGGCAGAAGTCTAAGTACCGAGCCCTTTTCAGTTATCACATTTAATCAGAAATCATAACCTTGAAGTATTTCCAATGTAATCGAATTTTTCTAGTATATATGTATAATTTTCTGAATATCCACATACCAAATTGAAAATTCACTAAGCGTATATTCAAACCATCCGTGTTTCATATATGTCTATATATACACCTTACTTCTACAAGAGACTTCCTGAATGTCGTTTTATTTGGGATTTATTATTTATGACTTTGCTGGTTATTCTAGGATGACTATAAATTTTCAATGACAAAAATATATTTAAACGTGAAACAACAAATTCAAAATACATGTGTATAACGAGAATTATCATCAAATAAACTTAATTTATTTTTTTGAAAAAGATGTATTTAATTATAATTATTTATCGTTATTTGATAATTATATACGCATAATAACATTTATGATACAACTCAAAATTTTAATTTTATACGTTTGATTATCGCTAAAGTAGATGTATAAAAATTAATAAAATATAATTAATTTGAAAAAAAAAATCAATAATCGCCCAAAAGGAGACATGTATGTTTATATGTACTTATATATCCGTATATTTATTTAGGGATTATATGTGTAATTTCACATACAAACTAAGGTTTAAGTTCTTATATGAATACAATCATGTCCGTGCATTAGAAGTCTTCTATATAATTTTAAAGGTTACTCTTAACTAAATGTGAAACCCATTATATGTATCATAATATCCTTTTAATAATGTATACTTTAATCATCACTTAAAAAGTGTTCAAGACAACATGTTGCTTTACTCAATGAACATTTTTTCTGAGTAATTACATTACTATCTTTCGGATCTTATTATCTGTGGTTGCGATCTTGAACTATATATGATTTTTGGTTCAAAATTTCGGACGTGAGCAAGTTCCCACAAGGGAAGAACGTAGACCATTCTCAACACACAGTTCTTCACTGTCTGTATATAAGGAAGAACTTCTGTGCTTTAGAACCTCTCTTGCAGTCTGTCTTTTGTACTTTCATTTTTTAGGCTGTGATCCATGTGAGGGCTGTTTTCCTTTCTCAGAAAGAAACTTAGAGATAGAAGGGGTAGAATCAGAAGTATCGGAGTTCTTAGCAACAATGGCCGACTTTGTTGAGGTAGCTGTCTCGAGAATGCATCTCTCCATTCTGTCTTCCAGTTTCACGATCGTGCTTGTGCATAATGATCGAGTTTATCATCCGGCCTTGTTGTTAGGACCTGCCCACCTAAAGCATGAAAGGACACTTCCTCTGGGTGTTAATTTGAGGGCTCTGGAAAGAAGGAAGGTCGTTCTCTTCTCCGGGAGTGAACAGTTCAAGAGAGTACCGTGTACCACTATTTACATGGCACTATTGCAATGGCAGTCTAAGTGGAAGAAAACGGCATGTGACTCCAAGACCATGGAATGTGGTTGCAGCTCTATGGTATTATGTACTCACAACAGTTGAGAATTTTGAATATTATGAAATTAGTTATATGTTTTTTTACGTACATTCATGTATGTTCTTCAGAGAATAAATCTTGCTATGGCAAGAGCAGTAATACAATATTAATCTTGCTAAGATCGAGCCTCTTGTCACGCACTTATATATTGCAACGTCATGTGAAGTTACATATGCTTCTAACACTGTGACAGAAGCCATCTCGTGTTACACTCTGATATTGTGACTTTGTCTGTAAAATGTGTTGAACTGATAGGTAGTTGTGTCAAGATTGTAATGAGACGGTTCGGATTACTCTGTTCTTCATTCCAACTATCATTTGTTGTGCACTACAGAAATTGTTGTACTTCATATTGAATTATATAATTTCCTTCTGAATTTGCACTTTCATAATTACTGAGTTTAGTAACATGGTGGTCAATAACATATGATTGGTCGGTAATTTTAATAATGACCTATAATATTAATTTGGCACTATATTCTTTTGTTGTAAGTCATTTTTTTATTTTGATTTTTTTGTTCCTTTTTTTTTATGGGTCTTAACCAAGAATCTTGCATAAAATTCAAGAAGTCATTCCCTACGATTGGAGCCCATAGTGACACTAGCAATAACAACAACATACATGAAATATTGAAGCTTCAGTTACATGAACAGATCCATGTAGTGAGTAGTGTAATAGAAGTGATAATTAATTGTTTGGCGTGAAGTCTAGTATTGTCACGTTCTCCAAGTTCTTCTTCTACGTGTCCCTAAAGTAGCAACTAAATTCCTACTCACTTCTTCTGCAAAACACTGAACGGAGCCCTAAATCTAGTGTCACGGCGTTCCCTGTCCAGTTTCTGGGCTAGAAGGCATAGGATTTCCATGTTTGTCATCTTTCGAATGAAAGGGGACATTAGTGCGGTCTTGATCAATGCTTCTCACTTCATTGATTTCCATGCTCGGAGCTTAAAAACAGTTAATCACAAACTCAAATCAGAAAATGCTGGATGCAAATCATAATAGTAAATGATACAATAAATAGAAGAATTTAAATAGAGGTATTCAAACCTCAAGTATAATATCGTGTTCCAAATTGTATGGTATCTGCACTCGTACTGGCTCACTTGGCGTAACACCTCTAGCCTCACAAGGGGCACATCATACGGTTCTACACCTCTAAGGCTCTACGAGACGCGGGATATTTAGTGAACAAGTGCTGAGTCTTTCCCATCCGGAAGATGATACTTTCCCTCTGCAGAATCCAGATGTACGACCTTATCATACTGCAAAACCAAGAGTGACCAATGATTGTAGGCCACCCATGGGACAAAAATTTCCTTCACTTGATGAACCTTGATAGGAGGTGGTGGCTGTAGAAACGTCGTCGCCCACTTCAGCACTCCGCCATGGTCCGACACTGAACACTTAAAGGTCGAACTAACCTTGGAAAGAGTAAATATAATCTCGTGTCTATGGCAAGAAGGGTACTGAAAGTACAGTTTAGACATGACGAAATCTATAATGTCATTCTCAAGTCGAGTCCGTACACGCCTGAGATCTCTTATCTCTTGGAACTTCACTTCTAGCTCCTTCTGCTTCTCACCAAAGAAAACCACATCAATCGCACCGTCCCTCCGTCCTTGTTGCCTCGGTAACGTTTGCAAGAAGGTCTCCAGGTGTAAGTAATTGTAAGCCTCAGACAATGTCATGACAACAACATCTTCAACTCGGACCATAGCACAACCTGGCCAAGGATCTGCTGCCATGACATTTGAGACATTGTGGTCCTCATCACTGTGTGCCTCTTGAGTGGTCTCCTTACTTTTCTTCTTCGAACGGTGAGACAAAATGACAAGCTCCGTAGCCATGACTTTGAGATCCTCCTCTTCGTCAAATGTAGTTCTTAAATTCCTACAAGCTGAATCCTTCTCCACACATGGCACCTATGATCCACTGTTGCCAGGTACAATGGAGACACCTTTGTAAGGTGTACGCATGTTGGCATCCGGATTGCCCTTCACCCACTGGTGGAAGCTTGGGTCCTGGGAGAACGTGGTCTCCTCTACGACCATGTCTTCACCTGCATATGCAGTGTTGTGGAACTCGCTTAATGTCAAGAAAGGGGTTACAACACTCGGCAAAGACTGACCCTCAAGAATGTCACAAATTTCACCGAAGACTGTCGGGCCGAGATTCTCCTACGTAGATCCCGGCGAAGTTAATGTACGTTCTTCGAGTGTCACAGTAGGCTTCAAATAACTGTCCATAGTAGTAAGGCATGGAAGTGTAACACGAGCAACTGCCGTCACCGTATTAGTCGCCTTGGACCCTCCAAGAGAATCCGAATCCGTCCTGACGGCCTCAACTCCTTTGTGATCTGGTGTGACACTGATGCCCCGGTCAGCCTCAATGATGTCGGAACGTGGTGACTCTGATACCTTGACATCCCAAGATGTTACAGTGACACTCGCACACTGATCCCCGACAGTTACGTCACGTGGAATTGAATGCCCCTCAGGATCATTGATACTTAGATCGGTAGAGGTGATGTTGGAAGGAATTGGAGACACTCGATCACGCTGCATCCAACATCAACCGGTGTGCTGTCAGATGGAACAACGTCTACATCCGTGACACTAATACACTAGGCACCGTGTTTGCCATCACTGTCGAGGATAGAAACTGTTGAGGCAGCTGTACTTGACTCCACTTGAAAATTTCCCGTATGATTTCCTGGGCCCACATGGTGTATGATTTCCTCAGAACAGTTGTCTTCGACACTAGACTCACTCTCAGGCAACTCGTGCTTCATATGCTCATCCTCAGAGACACCACCATTAACAGCCTTTGAATCTCTCTCTCCTGTGACACTGACTCGGTCCTCCTTCGAGTGGTGTGTTTCTGGGACACTTGATTCCGTAAGTCCTATACTATGTTGTATCTGCGACTGAACAGTATTCTGCAAATTTGACTCTGTTCCATACCCTTCCATAATAGCATATGTCATTGGTATCGACTGAGGTTCAACCTAGACGGACAAAGAAATCCCACCCTGCCGTGTAGAGTGATCTTCTTCCAATACCACTGTGTCACTGAATTCCTTTGCACAGACTGTACAATAAGTTGTATCCTCCCTCCTAATTGTCTTTGAAATGTCGCACACCGTCTCTTGAATCCTAAGTTGAGAAGCGACGACTCCTGGATCCCAGTTTGGAGTGTGCACAGTTGCCACCCATCCGACATCGTGCTCCTCCCGTGTCCGCAGTATCCAATCCCACGTCTTCATATGTTCCTTCCATTGCTTGTGTGACGTATTTACCCATACACGGTGGAACTCCATCGCTTGGCACACCGCCAAGTCCTGCAAGGCCCTCATTCTAACTCTAAGTATCCATCCGACTATGCTGTCAATTATATCCTCGCCTTGCCCTGTCTTAATCTTATCTACTTCCTCCATAACCTTCGCTCGAAGCGTCTCACTGAACCTGAAGAAAACTCCGGAGTAAGTGTACAACCCCTCGGCCATGAAGATAGAAAGTGCGCTAGATATTGCGAACAAACCTGCACTCCGCCTTAATGATTCTGTTTGTTAACCTGTAAACAGGGACAATGAGTAGTCTGTACGGATTGTATAGACATTTAAAGAGTATCCTAAATACGTACAGCAACGGTGGCGGTGATATCGCTTCCAATCGATTTTTGCACAGTAACCTCCGCACCTCCTTCGCCTTGGTACCTGAATCACAGAACAAAATGTCAGAATTTGATAAATTAGACAGTAGTCAAGAAAAGAGCTTATTCCCTACATACTTACCCCGCAGTAAAGAGAAAGTTTTCCACGGTATTGTCAAAGAAGTGGAAAAACACATTGCAATGCCGTGGGTTAGAACTTACCATCAAGTCGCCACGGTAATACAAGGAGTTTGCTGAGTAGTTCCACGTGAGCCGAAATAATGCGCCAGAGGGGAGACCAGTCCCATTGAACCTCTTCATATAGACGGCCGTTCTTCTCCGTGAATTTCATCGTAGCCATAGCCGTACGCTTAATCTCAGAGTGACGCAATTCCTGGCGGTACGCATCCAAAGCATCCCGGTATCGGTCGTACTCAATTTTCCACTGGACATATTGTCCTAGCGGTACCACGTCTACATAGGGAGCCCCTTCCTCGACAATCAACACAAGATTATCGATCGCCAGCTGAACCGCGTCAATGACACTTGGAGCCAATGGAGTCTTCTTGTCCCCGTGCATCGAAACCACCAATGGAATTATTATAAAAATGCAAAAACAACCGTAAACTGCAGTAAGTAGAACTACTAAATACACATTCATTCATTCCATGGCACTAACCTTCTTTCGAATCCACCAATATACGAAGGGCATCAACTTCTCTTTCAATTTAGCACGGGTGATATCTTCATTCCATCGAGTCACGAATCGTCTCCACTGTCACTGTCCCAATTCCAAGGCAGTGTCACGTCGACCGCCATCTCTCGCAAATGATTCAATCCGGACATTGGAGGCTCCTCGAGGCAGACGGGCTCCGGTGGATGACGTAAAACGGAGTGTGATTCTTCGCATATCTTAGTTACGTGGTCCATCTCAATTTGGTTCACCAGGTCTCGACGGCTCTAGAACTTCTTCAATGACGCAGAATGGTACGTAAATGGCCCGGAGTACCCTTTCCCCTCCGACTAATAATTTTGGAGGTCCTCGATATGGCTGAAGTCTTCTACCCATACTTGAATACTTCTAAGTTCCTCCTCAGTTTGCGACCGTGACACTAACAAATGTCGCTGTGATGGGCTGTCAGGGAGTGCCAAATCGTCTCCCATTTAAAGACCATTGTGACACTGCAAAAATTCATCTACAACGTCACACGACGAACCCCTAGGACAATTGATATTCTCTACCTCTATCTCTAGAGAATTTGTACACTGTACGGCATTTTCTATTTCCCCTACAGAACTTTGTATACCCTGAGTATTCAGAGAAGCCTTCCTTAACCCGAATGTAGACCCCCCACTCCATCCCTTAACCTAACTCTAAACCTATCACGTAATCTATCAATAGCTTGTTGTTTTATACTTAACTCAGTACCCGATGTAGCACCGCCAGTCTGGTTTTTGAGTAGCTTTCCTTTCTTGCGGCAATTCTTCTCCACTTTCTTCTACTCCGCGTTACGCTTTAGAGTTTCTCTGATAGTGGGCCCCCGTAATTGATTCGGTACTTCTTCATCAAATGACATTTCAACCTGGACATTAGTGTGACAACATAATGTCAACACCCCACCTTTAAATTCGCTGCGTGACGGGGCCACTGTTCTCTCTCTCGTCCCACTACCATGAATCGAGGAGGCTGTAGGTGACATTAACCTCTAAAACGCGCCCATCTGAATAGCAACGTCTGTCTTTGTTTCTCCACCTAATATTGTATTGTCTTTGTTGGCGTCTTCAGCATCACTGATGTTGTCCAAATCTCGTTCTCCTTTTGCCACCTTTTGGTCCTTGTCAACAGTCTTCAGCTCCGTAGAATCACAAGGACCCAGCGTAGAAATCTTTTGGCAACTCCTGAATGGTGACGGCACAGCATTCGGCGTGATTTTCCGACTCTTCTTCCCACCTCTGCCTTCACAGAATCCACCTTTTTGTAAAGTATGTCTGCCTCAGGCGGAATCGTCCCATCAATTCTGTCACTGTTTTCCCCTTCGTACACATCCTCCACGGAACAATTCCCTCCCACTTTTGTCGTCTGTCCTCGAGAGTTCCCTGAGCGATGCCTTAAACCTGCGCGTATCTTCATAGAAGGGGGGGTCTTTTTTCACATTACCTCCACCATTTTTCCTTCCCTAGGTTTGAAATCGGGGTAAGGAAGCAACAAGGCCATAGTCCCGTCTGGATACTTTGCACCAAGGCAGGCGTCGATGTCTCTGTGGCGATTCAGCATCATCTTATTGCTGAATTCGTCCCTGCCACAACGAATACATTCATAAAAACGCCTTCAACTTTCCTTTACACATGATCGCAAATTTCCTTCTCAAATCCTGCACCCTTTATAGACTCGGGTACTTCACGTCGTAGGAATAACTGTAGATAACCACCTTCAGTGTCACGAGTTCCTCCTCCATGTCGTTGGCTTTGTAAACCCCTATACCTGCTCCACACTTTACACAACCTGTAGGAAAGAAAGAGATACATCAAAACCTATTTACCAAACCAACGATACTACCGCACCCGCTTTGGCGTGGCACATGAGAGTAGAACCATTCTGCCTCAAGGTTTTGAACATGGTCCCTGCCAAAAACCCTAGGATAGTATACGGAGGCTCACGACGCTACATCTTAAAACACTGCAACCATCTCTCTACTTTCGAAGCCAGGAATGGAATATGGCGGGAGGGGAACATACCTTTCAACCTATAACACTCAACGGCAAAGATAAGATTATTTCAAGATTGTGATACAGTCGTATACCGTGGGGAAATGAAAACAAAGATGAAACCCTAAAAACTAAAAACTCCCGCACCTTAGTATACTCCAAAATGAGAACTCGGCATCCGACAACGTCTCCACGAAGCTTCTGGACGTGACGCAAAGATCAAAGATTTGAACAGCCGAGAATGCCAATTTGAAAACAAACGATCTAGATTGAAAGGAAATACAATGCTGACATTAGAAAAAAACAGTGAGACTAACCTCCATAGTAACTAAATCCCCAAAGGAGCTCTTTCTCCATCAAGCATTGCTCTCACGCCAGAGCAAAGATGTTATCTCCACGCCGATTTGCATAATGATGGCGTAATAATGAGTGCTTTACAAGTGAGCAGGGTTGTCACGGACGTCCAGGACGCTCGGGACGTCGGGACGTCTGCGGACGTCCGTCATCGCCCCAGGACGTCATGTGACTTAGAAAAATAAAATCACCCGAACAGATTTCACCTCGAGGTGACACCAGATCTTAAACGCAGGGGAGGGGTTGCGGGGGGAGGGAGCGGCCGTCGCCGCGGAGGGGGGGCCGTCCCCGGCGACGACCCCTTGCCGTCGCCGCGGAGGGGGGGGGGCCGTCGCTGGCGACGGGGGTGCCGTCGTCGCCGACGGGGGAGGCCTTGTGTGGCCCCGTGGGGGGGAGGGGGGGGGGCGTCGGCGGCGACGGCCGTGACGGCTAATGATTTGACGGCCCTCCGTTTGACTTACGGCCGCAACAGCCGTCTTCTCTTGATGTTTAGGGCTTACCCCCTGCCATTTCTTGGGACGGGTGTAAAAGACCCCTCCTAGAAGTTGGCATTACACTGCTGAATTGTACTCCATGTGCTACTAGTTGCACTTATATACGTGTGTATTTGTTGCATGGTGAACGGCGGCGTTCAGATTTTTGTGTTTAATTGGAGCTTCTTCGAAGGCTCTAGTTCACTTGAGGACTTGTTACCCCGATTTTTTGAAGTTTTTCCGAGCGATCTATCAAGTGCAGCAATGGCGTCTAGAAGTTACTCACCATGGTATACCGAGGTTCATGTGATTGTTGCGGAGAAGAAGACTGAGATGGTTCAATGTATGCTATGCAAGAACACTTTCGCAAAGAGGATTGAGCGGTAGCTCAGTCATTTGGGCTATGACAAAGTTGTAGGGGTACGGACTAGTGGTGTAGGTCGTTGCACTAATTTGTCACCCGCTATACAGTCCTTGTTCAGGAATTGCCGTGGCAAATTCCCCAACGACTCCAGAATATTCATGTTGGAGTAGAGTACTTGCCTTGTGACTTGTGGCAATATATCCACGAGAGTGAACACTCCCATGTTCATCAATGTGGACTCATGCGCTGGATCCCGGGTTTCAACTCCGAAGAATGAACCCGTCTTATGGGGTGAGGGTGTACCTTCCATTTCCACTCTTCCGGGGGAAGGTAGTGGACAGTTTCCTCCTTTGAAGGCAAAGAGGCAATCTACCCTTCAAGAGGGCTTTGAAGAGACTCAGAGGTGGGAATTCGACAAAGCATGGGCCACGTGTTTTCACGAGAATAGTATCCCGTTTAACGTGGCTCGGAGTGCCTCTTTCAAGGACGCAGTGTTGAAGACGTCCAACATGAAGAGATCATACACACCTCCATCTTTCCACCATCTCCGAACAAATTTACTAACCCAGGCAAGGACTGATTTGGAAACTTCCTTGAATGATAGGATTTTTTCCAGTGTTAAGAAGTACGGGGGAACTTTGGCCCTCCATGGATGGACTTCTGTAAGCAGTCGCCCTCTAATAAATGCAATGCTGGTATCTCCCGCTAGTGAGCTATTCTTGGGAGCCGTTGACACGAGTGGGAAAGAGAAGGATGCCGTCTTCGTAGCGACCGTCATTGAGAAGTTTATCCAACAAGCTGGAGACCAGAACATCATTCAAGTATGCTATGATAATGCTCAGGTGATGCTTAATACCGAAAAGTTGGTCCAAGCACTCTATCCATCCATATTCGTCCAAGGATGTGCTGCCCATGCGATGGACCTTTTGCTAGAAGACTCGAGTAAGATGAAGTGGGTCAAGGAGCTCCTAGATCGGGCTAAGATCTTGGTTAAGTTCATAAAGATAAGGCAAATGCCACTCTCGATGTTTCGAAAGCACGATGCAAAACTTAGCTTGCTGATGCCTGGTCAGACTAGGTTTGCACCGCACTACATTATGATTTCGCGTCTATTGAAGGTTGGAGGAGCATTAGAGCAGAGCGTTGTGGATCCTGACTGGAGAAACTACAAAACAAAGAAGACCTTATTTGCCCGTGACAAAGCAAAGATCTCACGCGATGTCAAGAGGGTTGTCTTGGATGACGTTTTCTAAGAGCAATGTACTTCAAGTGGATGACGAGTCCCGTTGTATACGCCCTATGAGAGTTTGATGCAAAGGAATCGGCATTGGGTAAAGCGTACGTCGTTCTCTGCAACCTTGAGAAGCATGTTCTCTCTGTACGCCTTGAGCCCTTCAAATTAGACCCTGACACTGTTGATTTGTGCGAGGTCTCATTCTATGAGCGTGAAAGGCATGGTCACATCACCCTTACAGTGTGCTGCTGCGCTTCTAAACCCTTATCTGATTGACAATGAGGACCTTGAGGATGATACTGATGGGATGGCATTGGCGAAGGAGGTCTTGTTGTCGATGGCTCCTCCTGAATTGAAGGAAGTGGTCATTAAAGAGTTCTACGCATTTCGTGAAGGTTACCCTCCGTTTCATGATGTCTGTGACTCATCTAAGTCACAATTGCTGCCTTTTGGTTGGTGGGATATATACGGATCCGCTGGTAAATTCATTTCCCCAATTGCAAAGGGGATTTTAGCCCAGCCGTTGTCTTCATCTTCATGCAAGCGGAATTGGAGTAGCTACTCCTTTTTCCACGACAAGAAGCGGAACCGTTTGCTTCCGGAAAGGGCTAATGACCAGATGTTTGTGTATAGGAATTCCAAGATGATTTCCCAGTCAAAGTTGAGTGGTTTAGGGAGGTTCTGTGGGGAGTTGGAGGGGAAGGAGGACCCAAAGGCCGTGGAGACCAACGACGTTGACTACTCTAGTGAGTCTGATGTTGATGTACCGTTCGACGCTCTATCAATTGACCCCCTATTGACAACCCAGTTATTGACCTCGAGGTGTCACCAAAAGGGAAATCCCGTTGTTCTCCTGCGCCGATGGAGCGTGGTTTCGAGTATGACGATGTCAAAGAAGAAGGTACCAACGAGGAGGACATGATTCCTCTTGCTTCTCTTCTGAATGGAGACGGTTTACTAAACAGTAATAAGATTCTACGGGGAGGATCATCTCATTCTACACGGGGTTTGGTCGTACCAAAGAAAGAGGAAGACCCCACCCTTGATACTTTTAAGGTTGTTTCTCAAGACTTAAACCGCATAAAGGAGGAAATGGTTCCACCCTCTACAAAGGAGGAGGTGCCCGTAGCCGTACCCGGTGCGTCTCGGACATTGTTTGGAACCGCAAAGACTAGGGTCCAAGTTGGTGGCTTTGAACCGTCCGCGAGGTTGGTTGCCTTGTCTAAGAAAATGAAGGAAGATGCTAAGGCTATCGAAGTAGCGGAGAAATGTAAGAAGAGATTGGCCCGAACCCGACAAGCCGATCCGGACACTCTCTCTACTGATGAAGGAGTTCCAATTGGGCAGCTCTTTGGCCCGAAGTTGGCTTTGGGAAAACCGGACATGTTTCCCAAAACGCCCCTTGCTAGAGCCATGTTCAAGCGCAAGGCAAAAGATAAGGCGCGGAAGGCAGAAGATAAGGCTCAGAAGGTGTTGCCTTTCAATCCTGGGAAGCCAAAAACTCCTTTGGATGTTGCGAATGGCCCAAAGAAATTCCATCACCCATTTGTCCCAAAGAAGAAGACTAAGGGGAGGGTAAAGAAGGTACGCGAGAGCGATGACGATGACGATTCTTCCGGTCCTAGCGGGGCCGAAGTGAAGGACGACACTGAGTATGTGGCATGATTGTGCACGTTAGTTAGAAAGCAGCATTTGGAGTACAGCTGCCTAGAATGCCACTCTTTTGTGAATGTCCATTTCTAGAAACCATGATTATAATATATCTCATTTAAGCGGTGGTGCTTGCCTCTTCAATATCGTCCTCCATATTGTGTCCTTATTTTTACTTTGATGGTACTTCACGCAATTTTTTTACTCGTAATGAATGTACAAAATCTAAATTTAAAGTTTGATGCATCTAAGTACTAACAAATATTTCAACACAAATGCAATTCAAAAACATAAATAAAATTGTATTAAAACCAGAAGTAATTTTTGCAAGTACATTGAGATGTAGAGTAAAGTCCATACATCCGGCTACGCAACCAATATATAAACTGCTCCAAATATGACTATCACCCATGTATTATCACATTAATCGAAGTAATGCGGGTATGATGTCCGACGTATATACCCTACTCAGCGTTCATTGTTTGCATTTGATCCCCAAGTAACGCGTCGCTGGCTTGGATGTGTAATCGTACCCCCCAATCGTTATTCTTCTTGCACTGCTACCACTGAACGACGATTATCTTCCCCCCATTCAGGGTCATCTTCATAAGGGCCGTCCCGATTGCGCTTCTTGGAATTCTTCCCATCCCTCAACTCCTTTGCCTTCTCAATCTTGACTACTGTTTCTTGCACAATCTTCTCAATACTAGTGCGTGACCAACGAGAGGAATTACCCTCATCACGAAGTGCCCTTCTCCAGTTGGAAACTATTTTCTGAAGAGCAACATCAAACTTCTTAATGATCACCCAGTAGTCTAGGTCCGAATATTTGAAGGATTCCTCTGTAAAAGTGCGACGATGGTCAATGGCTTCTTCTAGTTTGCTCAATACAAGTGTTCTCCCCACCGAGGTTTTGTCGTACATCTTGTACTCATCAAGTTGCCCATAGTCCCATTCTACTTCTCTTCTTATACCGTCGGCATCTACCACAACTTCCGGTTTTGGAAACCGGAAGAAGCGATTGCCATGTACACTCCAATGTCCACCGAAGTTCCTACAAAAAAACTCTTGCTCCTTAGCATCCGGAATTTCACGTGCCCTCATCTCCACCTCATAGTCGTGTGTCATCCATGAAAGATCGTCGAATTCGGCATTGCACGCCGTAGATAGTTGGTGAGTC
Organism: Ceratodon purpureus; assembly: GCA_014871385.1. Taxonomy (NCBI): domain Eukaryota; kingdom Viridiplantae; phylum Streptophyta; class Bryopsida; order Pseudoditrichales; family Ditrichaceae; genus Ceratodon; species Ceratodon purpureus. The sequence continues at coordinate 28,038,098 of CM026426.1, forward strand.
ATTGTCTCCGGGTTCCAAGCAAGTGATTTGCCCCAATCAAAATAATTCACCTCTTTCTTAGGTAGTTGGTCTAGTGGTAAATTCCACCGATCAAACTCATGTCCAGGCGGCATTACGTGTTGTAGTCCCAGCATCTCGTAAAAGCGTGAACTAAATGAGGAGCGGCACATAACACATTGTTTGTTGATTAAAGCAGCCTTCGCGATGCAGGTTATGTGGAACTTGTGATTACAATGTCCCATCTTGAAGGCCCCTTCCGGCCCAAAATATTGTTGACAAATGGGACAGGTCTCCTTTGAATATTCCTCCAACGGTTTGCGAGTATGGATAACCACTCGTTTTGATTCATCCAAATGAGATGATAGTACATCGTACGGCATCCACCCCTCCTCGACCTCTAGCGCCCAGTCAATGACTCCTTCTTTATTTTTGGAACTATGTAATGTGCGCTCCATCATTTCTCCTACATCGCGCCATATCGTGGTTTTAATTGCATCCTCGCCGCCCTTGGCTGTTGCCTCGTTATACTTCTGTAAAGATGATTGGATAGCTTCTTCAACATCTATGGAAGTAATTGCACATTTCTTCATATCCTGTTGTGCTTTAGAGACTATTGTCTCCTTATCTCGCAATTTGTGGACCCAACCAAGCCACGATAATGCCCTTGTGGAACATGGTGTATCCTCTACCATCTGTATAGTGGTCTTCAGCTTCTCCAGTTCTATACGGGCCTCGTCTCTTTCCCTTCTAGCAACCTCCAAATCCCGTAAAAGAATGTCTACTTCTTCTGAATCATCCATTGGCCCCTTTCCTCTATCCTCATGTCTTGATGTTGCTTGGCTTTAGCCAATGTCCAATGGAACTGGACCAGATGTCCTTTTAGACTTTTGAGACGCCATCCCTTGTGTGGCCCCATCTCCACTTTTATTTGCGAATTTAGAAAGGCCGAGGTCATCAGAATCCTCATCATCGCTCAGTACTTCAATGACACGATCCTTTTCTTCAACCTTCACTGCTTCCTTCTTCACCCTAGGCCTCACTTCTTCTATTTTGCTTTTCTCCTTATCTTTTGGGTGGTACTTCTCGCATTCTTCCAATTGTGCACTCCAACTCTTCTTCACATTATCCAACCTTTCTGTCAATTTTTCGATTGTCTGCGTTGCCTCCATTAAATCCTTACTCAGGGCCACGTTCTTTTTGCCTAATTGCACACGGTCTTCCAGAAGAGGCTTAATGGAAGATACCAAAGTCTCAAAGCCGAGGGCACCGTGTATCATGCCCGGAGTGATACTTCCAAATGCATGAGCCATGTTTATGAAATTTGGTGCCATAGCGCCTAATACGGAAGCCCCTTCTTTCAGGGTGTGTGCAATCTTCAACACATTATGAATTTGTTGCACTTCCTCCGTGGTTTTTCCTGCATCGCCTCCCTCAGTGGTATTGTCTAAGCCCCCACGCCGTTCATCAGAGGACACCTCCGTCCATTTGATGCTAAAATCTAGTAACTCCTTCAATGATTCGTTGTTCGGCATCGACTTCACCATCTCCATAATGTCTGAAATGGAATGAACTGCATCCTTCGAGCTATCTTCTTCGGTAGGCACTTGCACTATTGCCAAGGAACTCGGGCCATCGTCCATTGAACAAGGGTTGGAGCATCCAATTGCCACAGCCTTAAGATGTGTCAAACAGTCATTGTCCACCTCAACTTCCACCTCATCCACGGCTGTCTTGCCCTTTGTATCATTGGAAGATTTCAGCGTGATTCCCAAGTCTGCTCTAGGAATAACAAGGACATTGGTCTCCGTGGCAGTAGAGAACATCGTTGCGATCACCTTGGCAATGGCAACGGGCTTCCATTCCTCTGGACGGTGTGGAGTTTCATTCTCTAATTTCTTTACTTCATTCTTCAGCAAACTCTTCAGAGGTGGCCATTTCCCCTTTCGGAACTCTGCTACGACCTTCTTCGCTTGCAAAGGACCGATCAAATATAAATCCGGAATGTCTCTTACCATCCATCCAATTTGCAGCGGCCTGTCTTTTGTAGTGGGGTATGTACACCAACTAATCGATTGCTTCAATATTAGTTCGGCATATACCATACTCAAAATGGTATAATTGAAATGGCCTTTGGTAGGCTTACATTGCCCAAACAGAGTAGTTGAGACCTCATATGCGCGATGCAAGAAATGGTCATCCATGCATGACCAGGGCTTGCAGCTAAAACTACGTGTGTTCAAATCGTGTTGTTCTCGGGGCCAAAACTTATCAATGTGACACATCTTCACATACGTCTTGCACTCCTTCTGCATCCCGTACATGTCCCCCTCAGATTCCTAGCCTTCTTCCGCTAAGATGCTTTTGTTGTCTAGGATATCCCATGAAAAGTTGTGGCATGCTCCCTTTGGCTTCTTCCTCTTCCCGATTCCTTGAATCTCATCATGTTGCGGATCCGCCATAGTAACCTCGTTTTAAACAAAAACGTTATGGTTTTGTTTTAAAGAAAACAAGGAGTTGATAAATGACGATTTACAAAATAACGAATACAGAAAATTCAAAAACTCGACCCCTACAATAAAAATTAACCCCCATCTCCTCACCCCCTAGGCCCAAAAAGCTCCCAAGTAAATTGGGAAACTATAGCAAGCACAGGGGGATTATTGAGGAGAGTGAAGTGAGGAAGACGGAGACGCCCGTCGCCATATATGGCGACTGCCCCCAACCCTACGGCCGTCCCCCCGACCCTACAGCCGCTGCCAATGGCCGTTGTCCCAAACATGACTACGGCCGTTAAGGGCCGTCGGGTCGGGGGACATGGGGACGGCCGCAGAGGTCTGTGCCTCTGTGGCCGTCCGATCGGGCCGTCTCCTCGGTGACCGCCGTCCGATGGCGGCCGTCGCCGAGGAGACGGCCGCGGAGACGGCCCCTTAAGGGGCGGCTGGCCGTCCGATCCTGGCCGTCTCCGCGGCCGTCGTCGTCCGCGCAGGGGCGGCCGTAAAGACGGCCCACGGCCGTCCGATCGGGGCCGTCTCCGCGAACGGCCCCTGGCGGAGAGGGCTCACGGCCGCGACCTCGCTTCCACCGCGTCGACGGCCGCGGGAACGAGGCTGTCGTGGCCGCGGGAAATTCTCCCCCTCCTTTTTTAAATAAAGTATTTTAAAAAACAAATTATGCTACAACTTCCGTCCACATATTAAACTAAAATTGTTAATTTCTTTCACCAATTAAAATCAGAATAGCAGTTAATGTTAACATGAATTTAAAGACTTCATGGTATGCAAATCGTCGAATTTCTTCAATGAGTCACTATTCCGTACACTCCCACCGGCTTAATGTATGTGTCATCTATTTGAATCATTTGTTTGTTAATTTTTTTTTCTATATTTCATACAGTCTACCATCCCACTCCAGAACTTCTCCGCTAAAATCCAACCCACTTAAACCCGTTTTAGAATTTTTAATCTTAATAGTCCTCCATCTTCATATTCTCCGCTTTGATTCGTTCTTTCAAAAAAAACAGAAGTACTTCTACTTCTCTTTCACTATACCGCTTCATCTTCTCAACTGAATTCGGGTTACCTTCTCTTTATGTATTTTTAACGTTCCTCCCTCTATACTATTTCCACTCTCGAACCCGTTTTTCATTTACTTATTCTTTATATTCCTCTATGTTTTTTCTCCTCTGTGTTATGCCCTTTTTTTATACGTGTAATTCGTCTACTCTACCACTGTAACCCTTGAAGTTTATGAAATGTTAATGTTGAATTTATTTCTTTTCTTTCATTTCGAACGTTCCTATTTCAATTAATTTCCTCCATGACCCATGTTAAATTATATTTTACTAATTCCAGCACTCTTCCACCATACCCGTTCTCCATGTACTGAAATTCCTTAGATCTTGAGTATGTATTTATATTTGGTTCTTTCACATGTTCGTCCTTCATTTGAGCTTGTTTTTTCTTGTTTCTCTTTCCTTCCTTTATCCATTCCACTACTCATTTATCTTGATTTTAATTTTTTTTAAGGTGATATTCATCCCTCTTGTTACGTTCATGGCCTTTCAAACATTTTATTATCATAATATTTAAACCAAGTCATTGTTTCATTGTAAATCTCTACATCTGCCACTCTTTCAATATACTCTTTCAATTACGTATAAAATTCTAACCCTCAGGCAACCACTCTTTATTTTGGTATTTCAACATTCCTTTACAATTCGTTGCACTCCTTCATTTGTTAATCTTTATACCTCCCATCGCACAACTCTATTAGCCTACTCCTTAAGTTTTTATTGACTATTGTATCCCACTTTCATATATATATTTTAAACTTCCCATGTATCACTACGTCATGGCCGTCGTCTATTTATTTTAATAATTATAATTTTGCTAATTTCCCTCTCTACCACTACTTTTTTTTTATAATATTTTGATGGTTCACTCATTTGTTTACTTATGAATATACTTCTACTTGACAGTCCCCCCCATTGTAGCGAAATATAATTTTTTAATAATACTCCCGTCGTCATTGTAGTTCTTATATTCATATCCATCCTCAACCTTCTTATTCCCTCTCTCGTTGATTAATTTACGTACTTACTATTTTGAAACGATACCACCCCACGAAACATTTTTCATCAGTATTCTTAGTATCCTAGTAATAGATTTATTCCTAAAATTATGTTCCATCACTAAACGTTCTCGTGTAATAATTTTATTTCCATATCTGTACTTCCAAGTATTTCACGCCGTACCTCTTCGATTTTTCCTTGGTACACTATATGTCTCTATGACTTCTCGTATTTGTTTAATTTTCTCATAGTGTACTAGTATGTGATTACTTTTGTACGTATATACTATACAAGTTGGAATCCAATTTTATATTTCTATTTACGTTTGAGTGAATATGTAAAAACATATATTCCAATAGTATATACTGTAAATGTCTTTTTTAATTAATTTATTTTATTTCATGTAACTCAATTCTGGGCGTGAGAAACTAGAATTGGTTATAAAAACAATGATTTGAATTTGATTCGTTCCCAAATTTCCATTATTCGATGACAATCGAATGTTTTTTTTTTTTTTTTTTTTTTTTTTTTTTTCTTTATTATTATCCCTCTTTCATCTCATAATCTAAACTACTATTTCTGTTTTTTTAATATTATCAAAATACTAGAGTATGGGAGTTTGTAAAATAAAAGACATAAAAGTGCGAGAAAACATTCCATAAAGAATAAGAGTACAAGAATCTATATATAAATTTTAAATGTGTACCACTCATTAAGAATAAGCTTGAAATACTTTTCTCAAAGATTTACAAAACTGGTTTAATATAAATGCAAATCTCTTAACTATGTATACATAGTTTGCATCGCAAGAAAAAACAAGTGTATACATGAATTTATGTTGTGAATTACATTTAATGCATTTTGACCACGAGGTTCCTTTTATTATCTTGTTGTTGACAATTACTCTTCCGATTAGTTATTATAAAATGTTAATTTATTACCATATGCTAAAACATGAGTAACTTTATAAGAGAATCGTTACAAAATGTTTTAGTATACCCACAATGTTTACGGTTCTTTACATTCAATAGAATATACGGTTCTTCATCATAAATGTGTTCACATTATTTGTAAATCCTAGGGGGTTATCAACCCCCAAACAACCAAAATATCACATAGTTGATTGGATCCCAATTTTAAACATCGACCCCACCTCCCTGATCACAAGTTTTCAGGACATTCCCCACAATATCCGGGATACGTCTGAATTTTCCATTTTGAGGCAAATACCGTGTCCAAACAATCCCAAGTGGAATTTTTTGGCACAAGGAAGAGGGGGGAGAGTAGGGGAGGAGAGGAGGGGAGGAGACGAGACAAAACACAAGGGGAGGGGAGTTCCTTGTACCCCTCCCCCCCCACGGCCATCCGCGCGGACAGCGGGCCACGCCCACGGCCATCGGATCTTCTCCGCCTGAGAGATCCTACGGCTGTACGCAACGGCCCCCGACCACGAGGTCGGTCACGGCCGACCCCGCGGTCGAGGGCCTCGCCGCGGGGTCAACCAAGGCCGTCCCTCTGCTTTGCCTTGGCCGTCCGCGTGGACGGCCGTGGCCGACCACGCGGTCGGAGCCCCCCGACCGCAGGGTGGGCCATGGCCGTCCACGGGGTCGGCCGCGGCCGACCACGCAATCAAGGGGGCCGTCCCGACCGCGGGGCGTCGGTTCTCCGACGCACCCGCAGGGAGCGATCGCGGCCGCACGACCGGTCACGACCGTGCTCCTCAACGGCGGCGAGCGAACCCGCGACGGTTCACTTACGGCCTTTGGATTCTCCATCGGCCGAGATTTAACGGCCGTTGGAGGCCCGCCCTTTGACCTAAGCGGCCGTCTAGGGATTCGGGTCAGCATAAAAGGCTGGCCCTGCATCTGTTTATTTCACTTGGATGCTCGTGCTACATGTGCTGGATTTTCTTCAGCTTAGTTGCGTTCCCCTAAGCTTTTTCTACTTCCCCACAAGGTATCGTGGGATTGTGTTCAGGGAAATCAGCACCGTTTGTTGGTTATTATGAAACCAACAAACTAGTGCTTCATACCTACGATTTCTAGGTAGCACTTCGGGGTTTTGTTTTGTTCCTTATGCATTAGATATATACGAGTTTAAATCAACTTTTTTACAGTGGAGAGAAGTTACAGCCGTTGTTACAAGGTTGGTTCAATACACGGTATTTACAGGTACTCGCTTACCTGACTTTCGCCATGCCTCGTAACAACCGGGGAGGATCGTCAACTCCAAAAAGGAAACACCCCTTGGATCCATACGCTACGAATGATCCTAATTGCGTAGCAGAGTTTGGATGGGAGGACGAACCATCTCCATGGAGGATGATTACTTGCAAGGAATATGTGAAGATGAAGCACCACCTGAAGTTGATCCCAGTACATCTACGTACCGAGGCTGCGGAGAAACAAGCAACACGGGGTGAGATCAGGGTCGACAATTGTGAAAGTAATCATTTCACTATTAGATATAACGAGATATTTGAAGCAGCACAAATCCAGAACTCCCGACCTCAGATTATGTTGTACTCGAATATGGCAATGGTGTGGGCGGAGATAGTCTTATACAAGAGGGTCAACTGGCGCACAACCTCGGGCTTAAGGACAAATAGAATGAACAAAGAACACATGAATCTTGACATGGCGCGGGTTGGACATAGCGATTGTCCTCCACTTCATATTTCAAACCGTCGAAGTCCACCAGCACAAGATGCTCGAATACAAACTCTAGCCATCGAATATAATGTCGAAGAACAGGAGAGACGTCGTTTAAGCGATGATAATGATGACAACTATCGAGGACGTCGCTCAAACAAAAATCCCAGGAATCGCAGTGGGCATCGTGGCAGAGAGTTATCACGTACCATCCATCAGGAGTATGGACAATATTCTGCCCACAGAAGACACCGTTCGCGAGATCGTCACGACGTAGGACGCCACGAACAAGGCCATGGCTACGGGGAACCCGAAGGAGTGCCCATAACCTTCAACTTCGCGTTGGATGTGTATGGCACCTTTGGGGGACGACCTTGGCCGGATTATGCAACGAGATCAAGATCCTATACAGACGGCTGGTCTGAAATACCGAGTCCTCCAAGGAGTGCTAGTCCGCGCCATCGAACACCTGCGAGAGAGGTACCTCACGGTTATTCCCTAGATCGCGAAAAAGTTACGCAAAGACTTGGATGTGATGATTACGCAACTCCCCCTCCATACCGCGGATATAGTGGTCATGCTACCCCATTTGCCCTTTTTGCAAAAGATGATTACAGATCATTTTCTCAGACTCCGCCTGGAATATTTACTCCACCTCTAGGTTATCACGACGACGGTACTGATCACAATAGCAGAGAAAACCGCAACGTACTTCATCCCAATGACAGAGTACCACCTCCTCCTTTTGGATACCCTCCAAGTCGAGTTGTAAGAGATAGCTATTTTGAGGAAGAATCAGAGTTGGAGCGGACAAGGCAAAATTATGTACTACAGATGGAGAATCATGCGTTTCACCTTAGACGGGATAATCGAAGATTGATGGAGGAGAGAGAGAGACTTTTGAGCGCCTTGACAAATTCTACAGGGCACGGGCCACAGGAAACGTACGATCGAGGAGGTCCAAGCGAACCCCCCAATGATGGGAACTATTATCATCCATATGACTACAATGGATTAGGGTGGAGGGGAGACTATTAGAATGGGGTGCATGGTAGTACTTTCTACAGTATCGGAGCGTACTGAGTCTGTAATGTGAACATCACATAGTTCAGCCTAAGGTTACGATTTTCAGCATAATGAGTACCTAGTTTTGTAGGTTGTGGTATAAGATGTATGGACTTAAGTAAATTGGCACGGGGGGTAGCTTGTACGTGAGCGGAGAGCGGTGAGCGGAGATTTGGAGAGCAGAGAGCACAGAATGGATAACATAACCTAAAAATAACAATTTTTTTACTAAAAATATAATATAAAATTAGAAGATTTGAATATTCTCCGTATATTTTTGGAAAATTACTAATTTTAGTAATTTAATTGACCCTATAACCGTGGACTAATTACAGTATTTTCATTGAATTTGTAGTACGTTTTCTCTTTTCTTGGTGATTAATTTTTTGACGTGCACCAATTACTATGCTCCAGCTCCTTCTAACTGGTTCAGGCATACATTTTTTTTTCTTATCCCCTCACATTTATATGCAAATTACTACTTAAAATAAATTGGTATTGAAGCTCTTAAGAGGGATCAAGTAACATTTAATATCGTAACATTTTCTTAACATTGCTATAATTCATCCACCATAGTCTACATGCCTTTCTCCTTTTTTTTTTTTTTTTAAAATTTTTATAATTGTCTTGTATTTTTTATTAACTTTCTTTATTCTATCTATCTTGTTAGATAGGTCAAAAGCCTCCTTTCATTTAATTTTCTCCTTTATTTTATTTTCACATTCAATTTCTTAATCTCCTTCATCTAATTTTCGACCTTCATATTAAATATTGCTTTTTTTACTTTAATCTTTCTAATTTCATTTTTTATAAATGTTTTTAATTTTTAATTTTTTTAATTTTTATAATTACATTTTTTTATTTTTTATTTAAATTTTAAATGCTAAATGACCTCTGCTCAACCCTCATCTTTTCCCATTCAGTTTAGGAGGATGACAACTTTTAAATGAATGAAAAGCCGATTTCAAGGGCGCCAAGCATCTTCTTCAGGGATATTTAAGATAAGAGTAGGGAATGTCTCTGCCTCTTTTGTGTTGGTGTTATGTGAAGCTCTTTTCCGTAGTGCGAGACAGCAGTTATGGAAGACGTCAGAGATATTGTTGTCTCACTTGCTGACGATGTTTGTCCATTTCAACCATATGTTGAGGTGGAGGACGAAGAAGAGATGATGGCCAACAGCCAAGGGCGTCCTTTGACAACGGATGTTGACGTACAACCGGATGGAAGAGCTGATCCTCTACGTTCAGAAAAATCGGATGATATCATAGTGCTGGAGGAGGACGCAGATGTGCCTTTGCAACCACATGCGTACTCGAAGGTTGGACAGATTCCAAGGGGAACCTATTCTAGGGAATCAGTGAATCGGAGGCGGGGAGGTGGGCCATTGCTGAAACGATCTTACCAAGGACACTTGCCAAGTAAGGGAACAAAGGTGAACGCAAATGTAGTTTGTCCTGTAGTACAGTCAGCGGCTGGCAGTCCTGCTGATAGTATAGTGGGCAACCCTAAACGTGTTAGGTTCAAAGATTAGGACATCTAATAACAAGTGCCTGTTTGCGATAATAAAAGATACATGTCAGGGGATACGAAGTATATAGTGCACTTGTTCAAGATAGAATGTATTGAAATAGAGTGCAATCAATGTGAACGACAAAGCCTTTAATATGAAAAAGTCAATATAGCTTCCGTATTGCAGACTTAGTACATGGGATATTACTAAAATCATTCACTACGTTACAAATGGCCATTGTGGAAATGACAGTTCTAAAGTAGGAGGGCTACCTACTTCTTCGCCAAGGGGTGACGCAAGATTCCACTCTCTAGGAGTAGCTTGACCTCGTTGAAGCTGAAGGTAGGTGCATGGATGAAAGCTCCGCTTCGGGATCACGGTTGCAGACCTTCAAGAGTATGTAGTATATGTGCTTACAATACGTGAACAGAGTCTTGCCACTGAACGTAGTCATCGTCTTCTTGAATGCTGGGCAAGTGCAACCAGGGTAAGAACTGATGGAAATCTGGTACCGTGTGATGTGTGGAGCGACGCCGGAATCCAGCCCAATGATGCAACCGTGGCCCGGCTCAGGTATCATGGTGACGGAACGGAGGCGCGCTTTGAGTGACTCGGAGGAGCCCATGGAGAGTCGCTGCGCCGGATTGGGACGAGTGGCAGTGCGCTTCACCATCTTGCCGTCTCTCTTGCCTGGGTAGCGGTCAGCGTCTGCAAGGACTGGCACCGAACTGAGATTTGCAGGGGGCGGGGCAGAGGAGAAGAGGCGTCTTGGGGAGACCGGCTTCTTCGGCGCAAGTTGAAAGCCCGCTGCTTCAAGGGCAAGAATCTCTGTGAGTTTTAGGTTAGTACCTAGTTTCACTGGCCAGACCTCTGGAATGTGGGGCAATTCCTGGTCCTTTGAGTAGTGTGCTACCCACTTGCGCTTAGGGCCTTTCACGTAGCGCTCAATATCGTCGGAGCAGAAGAAGAACTCTGTCTTCTCGACTGTGTTCCTGCGATAGTTAGTTCAAAGCCCAGTGTAGGTCGGTGCAGCTGTGCAATGGCGCCCCCTGACGATTCTCTCAGTGCACTTGTTCTTCGTTTCAGCTCTTTGGGCCCAACAGCACTTTGCAGAAAGTTTGTGAAGTCTCGAAATGTGCCACTCCTTCACGTCCACCTTGGTTTCTTCAACCGCGTTGACATGGCGAATGCCGCCCTTGTTCACTGGTGAAGGTAAAGGGGAATCAACTTCCTGGGCAGGAGATTGGGTACCTTGTACCTCGGTGTCGTGTTCGGAGTCGTCTTCCACAATGACAGGCATCTGCATAGGGCGAGCCCTGACGGCACGTCTTGGGCCTCTTGGGCGTGAGAAATTTGTCTTGTCCGGGCGATGAGACTCCACGTCAGCTCCGATGGGGACGTCGGCTTTTCGCTTTTGTGAACCGAACACTTCCGCTCCAGGCATGATAGGCTGACGGGTGCAGAACTCATCCGCGCCTGGCATATCGAGCATGGGGTTTTCGAGCAGTGTAGGATTTCCCCATTTCTTCGCGTTGCGTTCCGCCATTCGGAGCCTGAGTTCCTTCTTGGACGGTCAAGTTCCGCCGACGTCACCTTTGAGGAACTGGTAGTAGTTAACAACCTGTAGAAAAGCCCAAACCAATTCGTCCACGGTAGCAACATAGAGGTCGTTCCCGTTGTTTCCTGAAGCTTGGAGCCACTTGTTGTAAACTGTTTCGGCGAGGTTGCAAGTCGGCATCTCTGTGAGTTCTTCTTCCGTGAATTTCTGCAGTTTAGAGAGTAGGTGCCGTTAGATTCACCGATTAGAGTTTTGTAGGTTAGGGCTAGGAAACGAGTATCAAAAACATCAAATCAGAGTGCAGAAATCATACTGTAGTCATGAATCCCCCCACTGGCGGAAGCGGTGGTGCCAGAAAGACAGCCACTGATCGAGTTTGATGAGTCCGCTCTCGCCAACGACCCCGGCGGATGCCTACCATGCTCGCAACGCGTGGTACAGAGTTTCCGCCTCTGCCATGCTAGTCGCATTCTTGTACTGAGTGCACAACTTCTTGTGCTGTTCCCAGAGTTCTTCGGGGAAGTGCTTCTGCGTATACGCCACCATGTTCTGAGTCCAGTGGAACAAGCACGACCTGTCCCGGTCCTCCATTGGGTCCTCTTTGTTGCCATTGCCGTAAAGGATTCGCAGTGCATTCCAATTTGCCTGTGCGTTATCTGCCATGAACCCCTTGAAGTTCGGCGCTGCAACGCCATTGATCTCCAGGACCAGGTTTAGTTTTTTCCAGAAGACGAGCTGGGCCTTTGTGTCCTCGGACTGCATGTCGCAAGTGGCGAAGGTCATCACGCGGCACTAGGTGGCATCGTACACATGGCACGCCATCGTCGACCAGTCTTTGACGCGTTTTACATGGTCGAACATGATCCATGCGTTCTCCAAGTCTCCACCAGGTTGCATTCGGCTGAGCAAGTCGACACCACTTCCCGGGCCGACCTCCGATATCTTGAAGACGAAGACTTTGTCACGCATAGATCCTTGACCACGAAACCTATTCTCTTGGACATACGCCCAGAGACTGTTTCCACGGAGCTTGGTGATACCGTCCATGACTCCGTACCTTCTGTATTTTTTGAAGGTGGCAACTTTGTTGCGGATGTTTGGTGACGCCATGTCTTTGCATCGATCCAAAACAGGAACCAGCTCCTCCATCGTCAGCTTCCTCGGTGGTGCATCCTCGGGCTGTAGCAGGTAGCTCCTGATGAGGAGTTTGCTAGCCTCCACGACAAAGGCGCTCTTCGTTGCTTTGTTGTTCATCTCTACCAGCTCTTCTATTAAGCTACTAATTTCTGCTTTAGAGTCTCTGTAGTCTCCAACTTTCACTGGATGGTCATGTGTTCCTATGTGAATACAAGCTCTAGTCTGATTCGGTTCGCCCACAACGTAATAAATCTTAGCCTCGCATGTAGCTACACATGATGGAGGTTCTTTACATACCTTGCACACTAGCGTGGAGTCAGATGGAGAAGGCTGATCCATGAGAAAAGCTTGCAGGGTACACCCTTCGAACTCAGTCTCGTTAACCTTGAAGATCTTGGGAATACGCTTGAGGAAGTCACACTCCTTGTTGCTGCAACGCAGCCATCCGACGCAGGTGGAACTTCGAAAAGAGAGTCCGAAGTCGTTTTTGATGTTTGTTGTGATGGTCTTGGTCCACAAGTGTCCGTCGTATCGTTTGTCCATTCCCTGCATTGACTTGGCGGCGAGCTTCGAGGATCGTGCAGCAGCTAGGGGCAACTCAAAAAGAACCGGACCATCAAACTTCGCAGGCAAGTACTCTACTCTCTCGTGTCTAATAGTGGAATAGTCTATCTTTTTTAGAATGTTTTTTGACCCACGCGCCTTTGCAAACTGTTGAAGGAGCGGAACAATGCTAAGTGTGACCTGGGACAATGGAGGAGAGACATTGGAAGGAGGAGCATCAGCGTGGACCTTGGGCACCAACTTGACGGGACTGACGTTGTCATCAGAGGAGAGAGAAATGACGGACGGAGGAGGAGGTTTCTCTACATCTGAAGTCTCGGTACCAGGCTCGACTTTGACCTTGACATCAGGAGGTAAGGGAGTCTGAATTGTGCCTGTAGAAGAGTGACGGGGGGTGAGGATCTCAGTAGATGCAGCCATGAGAGAATCGGTAAGACCATAGACCCTATAGGATCCAGGGAAGAGTCTCCACTGCAATATATTGTTCTCATCTCTCAATGAAGGTTGCCCGAGGGTGTGGGTAACCTCGGCAGTAACGTCATCAAAGATCTCCTCCTCTACACTGATGGAATTCTCACGGAAATGGAATCTGAGGGTCACGCAAAGAGAGGAATCTGTAGCTAGACCATCGTCATCTACGCGAAATCTAAGAGGGATTCCCATGCCTTGGGCGTACAGACAGACCATCCCCATGTTCGCAGGCAAGTCAATCGTACGAGCGGAAAGAAAGGAGCAGGGACTGTACACGAGAGCAAAGTGAGAGGAATGATGCATCGCTGTTGATCATTTTATTCAGGTAGGAATGTCCATGTGAACAGTTGGGGAATGATTCTGTCTGTTAGGTAACGAATGTATGATTTAAGAGAGACGGCACTAACATATTACAGTGCCACTTTATGCAGGTCTAAGTATATGAGGTAAGGTTTATTTAACTCTACTTTAATATTTGAATCGTAGAGCGGATTGTATTTGTCATGATGTATTATAAGATAAGAATGAGCCGTCAATTCAAAACTACATTTAAAACAATGAATATAAAAAGGAGCATGATTGAAGTGCTTGATTCAAATCTTTCAATTTATAGTGCACTTAGATATATTCCTTACAATTAAAGGTTGATATTTTAAACCTAGCTTATATTATAGAATTGTTAATTTTACTCTTAATATAAAGTGGGCAGACAATGTGTTAGTGGTTGAGATTGTATATCATCTTAGGGTTCTAGGAAAATAGTTGTACGTGAGAGGTATTTAAGCTGGCAGGAATTTCTCATGAAAGTCTTTTTGTGAGAGAGTCCTTCCTGTGGTTAGACACATGAAGCAGGGTGGAGGGCCATCTCCCTCCAGTTATGTTACTCCTAAACAGAGAAGGAAACCAGGCCGCACTGATTTTACGAATAGAAGAGCTAGAAAGAGGAGAGCATCACGTAAGAAGGTAGATTTAAATGTTGACCATTTGAGTGCACCCGTGAAAAGGAGAGGAGCAGGTCTGCCTGTAGCTTTGAAGTTTTGTAGCCTTCGCAAACTCATTCTAGACTCTATAGTAGAGGAGAAAGACGAATTATTAGAGAACACGGACATCGAGAATCACGAGCACGAACAGGAGGTACTTTTAAGTAGAGGAGAACGTGAGGCCATGATGGAAGAATTAGTCTTTAATTGTAGTTAGAAACTAGAGTCTCCGCAACCTTCGATTACATTCAATGAGTTCTCGACAGGGGAGCCTGATTCTCTATCAGATCTTTATTTCAACGCCGATAAGGTAAGTATTTATAATCTCTCTAGGACCACGGTAATGGGAATTATTTGTGTAATCTAGTATATTTGTGAAAGGTTAGTAATTGAGTAGTTTGAATAAAGAATGTGAGGTTCGCTCTAAGTCTATTTGAGAGGGGCCGCGGCAATTTACACACTCGAATCATAAGTCTCATGGAGAAGGCCGCGGCACTTGACACAGGGGAATCATAGATTCAAATGTCTGCTATTTTTATACAGAGCATCAAAAGGATGAGAGGGGTCGGGGATCAATCTCGTGGGTCGGCCCTTGGAGAATGCACCGAGTTTGAGCACCTCCGACTCGAGGAAAGGCGAGCAAGGCTGGGCATTCTCGACGCAGGAGAGGGAGGGAGTGCAATGGCTGCGCAGGGAGAGCAGAATGTGGGCGGCCGCGGCCAGGGGGATGTTGAGCAGGTCGGTGGAGTCGTGGAGTTCGATGGAGGCGTGGAGCTCGAGCAGCAGCCCGGAGTGCAGCATGAGGACCAGGTCGAGGGCGACCTCGACGACCAGCTCGACAACGAAGACGACGACGACGAGGTCAGATTCTTTTGGTGTCGGTAATTTGGAATTCTATGCTTGATGGGTACTGTTTGATGGGGTTGATGGGGTCGTGGGGATTCGCTCGTTGGTGGGCTATTTGCGTGATGTTGATTGGAATGTCGCATTGGAAGCTCGAGGAGTGCGGGGATTGAGAATTTGTGTGTTGGGGGATTGTGGATTGCGAGGATTGAGAATTCGAGGAGTCGAGGTTCGGTTGGGTGGGTTTTGGGTTTATCGTGCTTGCGGGTAGTGGGGTTTTTGATTGCGGGTATCAGCTTGTTGGAGATTTCGTTTAAGGTTTGCGGCATTTGAATGTTGCTGCGGCTCTAGACTGACTGCTGCTGCTCACAACAAGGATGGTCTTGTGCGTATATTTAAGTTGTTGCAGTTAAAAAGCTCGTAGTTGGATCTTGGGTCAGAGGAGCGGTCCACCCCTTGTGGGTGTGCACTGGTCCACCCGGCCTTTCTGCCCGGGACGCGCTCCTAGCTTTCGCAGGTCGAGACGCGGAGTCGGCGATGTTATTTTGAAAAAATTAGAGTGCTCAAAGCAAGCCTATGCATTGAATACATTAGCATGGACTAATGTGATGGAACTCACGTCCTGTTGTGTTGGTCTTCGGGACGGGAGTATTGATTAATAGGGACAGTTAGGGGCATTCGTATTTCGATGACCAGCTTTTATAATGGAGAGCCGCGGCTGAGGAGGCTATGAGCCTCCCATGAGGCTTGCGGCTCAAATTTCTTTTTTTAATTTCATTTCGTGGCAAGCACTCAGGTGCCTGCTTTCGGAGCAGACACCAGTGCCGCGAGCCATTCAACTCATCCCCAGCCGAGGAGGCTCCCAGCCTCCGAGGAAGCTTGGGGCTTATTACTTGTTGTATCTGCCCAGCTTTAGTCATGGAGAGCCGTGACTGAGGAGGCTATGAGCCTCCCATGAGGCTTGTGGCTCAAATTTTTTTTTTGATTTCACTTCGTGGCAAGCAGCCTGGTGGCTGCCTTCGGAGCAGTCACCAGAGCCGCGAGCCATTCAACTCCCCCACGGCCGAGGAGGCTTGCAGCCTCCGAGGAAGCTTGGGGCTTATTGCTTGTTGTATCTGCCCAGCTTTAATAATGGAGAGGCGCGGCTGACGAGGCTATGAGCCTCCCATGAGGCTTGCAGCTCAGATTTTTTTTTTGATTTCACTTCGTGGCAAGCAGCCTGGTGGCTGCCTTCGGAGCAGTCACCAGAGCCGCGAGCCATTCAACTCCCCCACGGCCGAGGAGGCTTGCAGCCTCCGAGGAAGCTTGGGGCTTATTGCTTGTTGTATCTGCCCAGCTTTAATAATGGAGAGCCGCGGCTGAGGAGGCTATGAGCCTCCCATGAGGCTTGCGGCTCATATTTTTTTTCTGATTTCACTTCGTGGCAAGCAGCCTGGTGGCTGCCTTCGGAGCAGTCACCAGAGCCGCGAGCCATCCAACTCCCCCCCGGCCGAGGAGGCTTGCAGCCTCCGAGGAAGCTTGGGGCTTATTGCTTGTTGTATCTGCCCAGCTTTAATAATGGAGAGCCGCGACTGAGGAGGCTATGAGCCTCCCATGAGGCTTGTGGCTCAGATATTTTTTTTGATTTCACTTCGTGGCAAGCAGCCTGGTGCCTGTTTTTGGAGGAGACACGAGTGACGCGAGCCCTCTCAATTGTCTTTTTTAAATTGTTTTTTTAATTGCTTTTCGTGTTTAGTTTAATATTCCCCCCTGATCACTCCATAGCCCTACTCCTTTTACTCTCTCTCACTCTCCCTGTCCCTGCTCGTCTCTCTCTCCACGTCCCTGCTCCTCCATTACTCCCTTTCTTTCCCTGTCCCTCACTGTCTCCCTGTCCCTTAATTTCCCCCTGTCTATCTTCCTCTCTCGCCATCACTCCCTTTCCCAGCTCCACTCTCTCTGCCTCACTCTCCCTGTCCCTCTCGTTCTCACTATCCCTTCGCTGTTCCCTCCCCCTATTTTTCTCCCTATCCCGCCCCCACTCCCTATCCCTCTCTTAATAATACATCTCTCTTAACTAAGTTTTTTTTTAAAGCATTTTCTTTTATTTATTGGATTCATTCTACTTCGCTTAGGATGTATATTCGTATGATCATTCGTGCATGTAGATGAGTACCCATCAATAGGGGTGAGAAAAATTCTAATAATTGACATTTCTGCATTTTTTATAAATTGCAGGATACTTCTCAGCGGAACACGGGGACCGAGAGTGAAAGCAAGGGACCTGAGGAGACAGAGGTATGGTTACAGATGTTTTCAATTATTGTATTTACATCTTCTTATTCTCCTCAATAATTGAAGTTGAGCATTTGAAAGTTCTTTCAAATGATTTGAAAACTCTAATTTCCTCATGTGCCTTGTACTTGCAGGTAGGCTCTGACGCTCCCGACATGTCAGTCAATTCTCCTATCTCTGTGATCAACCTTTCAGACTTGTCAGACCCAGAGGATGAGCGTCTTTGTACCTGTGATTTAGCCATTCCTTTAGGTGTAGACACTGGACCTTTCGAGGTCTAGTCACCCCAGTACATGCCTACTTCGCCTGTTTATGAGCCCACCTCTCCTGTGTACATGCCCACCTCTCCTGTGTACATGCCCACCTCGCCACGTCTTGGCACACCGCCGTCTTCGCCTAATCCCCCAGTTTCACCTTTGGTGTTGAGGAGGCCAGCCCATGTAGTGTTTGCCCTTCCGGCAATACTGCCCAGCGCTTGCTGTCAGACCAGGCGATTTTGGAGGAGGCGCCATCATTGGAATAGTAGAGAGACTAGACAGTACTATGGAAGGGCTCCTCGTAGAGTGGCACGGCCTTGATGCTTGGTGCCATAGATGAAATTTGAGACGTTTTTTTTTACTCTTTCATTTATGAGAAAATCTCTAAGTGATTGGTAAATTCCATTCTTCAGTATGTACATTGTTGAGTTTGATTATATGTTTCTTTTGCTTACAGCAGGTACCCGAGTTGACGCAAACAGAGGACGTGTTGCCATCATCATCAAAGCCTCTGGACTTGAAAGACGCTGTTGAAGGTGAATTGCTTCATCGAACACAGCATAAAGTTGACTCGATCAACGTCATCAATGACGTTCGTATTCAGCCCTTGAGGAAGTCTCGCCTGCTTGTCCCATTGTGTAGAATGGTCGCAATAGCAAAAGTCAGAGCGGTTGGCGAAATGGGCGTGCAACATCTGGAGAGGGAGTTTGTTAAGGGTTACAGAGATGGGGACCGCGTGATGTATATATCCATGTTCAACACTGAAGAGATGTCAATGGATGTCACGGATGAAGTGAAGGCAAAGTGGAGCCCGTGGTGGCGCAGTGCTAACGAAGCCTTCAGAGCCGACCTCCAAGGAGACGATGACCTCAATCAATTCAGTGGCAAAATGTTTTTTGTATGGGAAGGTAACCATCGCCTTTCAGCTTGGTTACGACACATCAACAAGCATCATGCCGACGACCCAGCATGGCACATCTCCGTGCATTGCATCATATTGGACCCACGCGGCCAAGTGGGCAATCTTCTCCATGCCATGCACGACATCAACTGGTAAGAATTTTGGTTGAACAATTTCTTAAATTTCTTTTCGGATCATCCTTCTATTATGAAGTGTTTTCTAAACAGTTTCTATTGTCCACAGGTCTACTGAGAATGACCATGTGAAGAGTAATCTTCCAGCGAAGTTATTCCGCATCCGCTCTTTCGGTGTCATGAAGTTAGAAGAATTCAAAGATCTTCTAAGCCCAGAGGAGTTTGAAATCTGTGTGCAGAACAAACACCCAAAGGACCGATGGTTCACCTTGACAACGAAGGTTTTCATTGCGTTCCTATACCGAGTAAGAATTTATTCCATGACACAGCAAGTACATTTATTCTGATCCTTACTTTAACTAATGCATTTCAAGTAGTTTGTACATTGATTTTAATATATCGCGTTTCCATGTACAGAGAGAGATTGCAGTTGCCTCGGATCTGGCCGCAAGAGCCTACAAGGAGAACACGCCAATAGAGGATCAATCTGGATCTGGAGTTTGGGATGCGATGACGACTGCATCAAACAACTTCATCGATGCCGTCAAGAAGAAGGACTTCACCAAGTACTTGGCCATTGCGAATCCCAAAAACGGTGACGACTTCCTTGCCGAGGTGAATCCTTAATCAATTCATCTTAAGCTATTTTGTTCTTATCTCCTATGTTATCTTGATTTCATAATGCTAACAGTTCTGTTCTAATTGCAGATTAACCGCCACTTCAGCGATGTCAACAAACCTGAGATGACATTGGACAAGCTGCAGAAGATTGTGCCGGCGGCAGTGGAACCGAAGTACAAAGCTCGTTGGTTGAGGTTGTGGAACTCCTCTTCGACTTCAAGGCAGTCTTATAGGTTCCCACCACCGGAGTTCAAGGAAGCTGACCTCGACCGTTAACTAAATAGGGCTTCATTCTGGGCAAGGGGTATGCTCCCTTATTTCCAGAACTGATAATGTCTTTGTCATTCTATCACTTTGATTGTTGTAGTCTAATTCTGCTGACTGTCTCTTGTAGTTGGAAGAAGCGGTCATCCAAGAGTTCGAAGACATGTGTAAGGCCGAGGAGCTGGACATCAATTCGAATGCCTCCCCTGAATTTCAACGACTAGGCGATTACGTGGAGAGCTGGCGTATTCTGCTTTGGGACAGAGCATTCCCGGCATTCCTTGGATCCAAGGCGAAGAAGACTTTTGATAAGAAGACAATTTTCACGAAATTCCCTGGAACGGAAGATGTTATCAAGCGAGTCATCTATCGGTATGATTCTTTACTCAAGCATGTGTGCATTTCAAATCCTGCAGTTCGTCTCTCCCACATACTAAGTATTTCAAAATTGGCCCACACCAAGTACTTCAAGAGAGTGATGCCATTTTCAACTTCACCGATGTGGAATCGCAGCTCATGAATGGGGAGGTGCCGTGGAGAGGCCCAAGGGAGAAAGCCCCTGAGATGATGCAGGGCATAATTGAGGAGCTGTCAAAGCCCGGCGACATAGTCCTTCATTGGAATGCTGGGACAAGTAACTCTTCATACATATCTCTGCTTAATTATTTCTCTCATTTTTTCCACAGTTTCTCATTTCTTTGTTTCTCTCCGAGTTTCAGGGGCCTCCATCAAGGCTTCCCAGGCTATTGGTCGTCACATTCTAGCTTTTGAGGAGGACGAAGCCATATTCACGCCCTTCTCAAACCGTGCATGGCTAGACCATCCGCCATGGGCCCTCCTAAACATCCTAGGCCGGCAGCAGCAGCGAAGCGCCTCCAAAGAGAGCAAGACCTGACAAGTGGTGTAAGTCTTCTATTCTTTGTTCAAATTATCCAAGCATTGCTTCTCTTTGCACCTCTACGTACTCAATCCAACCACAATCGGTTTTCTATTGCAGAGTAGTTTCGGCAACACCGCCACGTGGGCCAACATCAGTGTCCACTCCATCGTGGCGTCTTCATTCCAGCCCAATTCAGCCTTTTATACTTCCGGACTACGCAGAGGACTTAGCACAGGCGTTTCAATCTGGAGCCCTCACATATGTTCCTAGTCGGCCAACTACTTTTGATCCCAGGGCCCTTCTATTCGTGGATGAAGAGGCTGTAGAAGGAGATTTAGAGTCATCTAGTTCTGAGAGTGGAAGTAGCAATTGTAGCATGTTCTGAGTTAGAAGGAGGCTTCGGTCTTTCATTGTTTTCATTTGATTTGATTTGATTTAATTGAAGTTCATTGCGTAATCCTTTGTCTACTCTACTACCCTAAACCTAAACTTGTTATGATTCTCATTTCCAATTCGTCTCCGTGTTTGTAAAGGATGAAATGTCACAACTGTAATGCTCAAAATATAATATGAAGAATGAAATGTTACAAAAGAAATGCTCAAAATTTAAATTGCGCTGTAATTTATATTTTAATCATTCAAAATCCCACATTTCCATAGCCATGTTACCTACTCTTGACTTGGTGTACATCTTGGTTTCTGCTACTCCATTATTGTACACGAACTCTGAAATATTCCACGAACTTTTAAGACCATTTCTTTTAGTTGGTTTCGAGTTCTCTTATTCCTAGAATCATCTATATTATCTAAAACCATCATGCTGGAATACTCGTATCTAGATCCAATAAGGGACCAAATCTAAAGGAATGTATCGAACACCCCACTAGTCTTCACAGTAATAATCCTTCGGGGGATATACAGTCCAACTCTTGTCGATATCAAACCAGCAAGTTTCGCCATCCGATATGATCACTTCGGGCAGCTGAACAACTGGATTCTCATCGACGTTCGATGGCAAGGGATACGGGATTAGGGACATCTCCATAATACGGAGAAGCTCATTGGTACAAAGCACTGTCCAACGCCATTCACCTTCACCAACATGGAGGCTTCCGATGTGCCTAAACGGTGGCAGGTCCATGCCTCGTTCCCTGGCGCGCTCCACCTCCAGCAGCCAGGGCCGCAGCTCCAAATAACTCGCCGGTGCCTTTGGGGGCAAACCTAGAGCCGCTCTCGTCCTCCTCGATCTGGCATTACACACCTTCGGCATCGCGCAACACACTAAATTGTTGTAGTCTTAAAACGTTCCACGCAAGCTTGCAGATTGACCCCCCCGAACTCCTACGCTACCTTCGCATACAGCACAGAATGCCAAGGACTGTGTCACTATCCTAATACGCCACCTAGAAACAAGCTCAAGAAACCAAGAGTGACCTCCTTCTCTGGAACCCAGCTTACCAAGTGCTGTTTCATGATGAAAATCTCCTACTTGTATCACTCAAATGAAGATGCTTTGCTGCTTAGGAAGAGAGAGTAATCTTCGATGAAGACAAGGACTCTAACAAGGTATATCTTGGTTTCAGCAGTTAAGATATTATACACGAATTTTGAAATATTCCAGGAAGTTTTCAAACCTTGCCCTCCTTTATGTTCTGTGAAATTTGTTTTTTTCCTTGTGCATTTACATAATCCTATGAAAGAATTATTTGTTTGATCTAAAACTTAACGCCTGATCATTGTATCTTGCCTAAACCCATGACAAATCTAACAAAATATATGCATGACGTCATCATGACATCAGCCCTAATTTGTATCTTATATAACAAACGTAACAAATTCTTACCAGAGATAACCCTGATTTCCACGGTAATATACTCTTTTCCTAAAAAAAGTATCAAAATCAAGCCTTAATTTAGTAATTTTTCCACGGTTATAGGGTCTACTTTGCTTTTGAAAATTTGGCTACTTGTCATTTCTGTGCTCTCCATTCTGTGCTCTCCGCTCTCCGCTCTACGCTCTCCGCTCGCATACGAACTTTCCCCAATTGGCACGTGCCACATATTTCAAATGGAATAGATAGAATTAGTGGAATAGAGTGTAGTTGCGTTGTCTTCTATATTGTAGTTGTTTTGAGATTTTAAATGTATATGTCTTTTTAATCTTCTCTTGACGGTCTTCTAAATGTACGTCGTTATCAATATCACTATTTTTTAAATGACAACTTACCATTGACATGGGTTACGACTAGTTGAATATTATGAATCTCAAGACAAGTATGCAAAATAATTTTCAAATATATATTTTGCTAAATTAATAAGAATATCGTGAGTGATCCTTTACAAGGGATGCATATTTATATTTAAGCTATTTGTTTTTACCGGGGATTATGAGCAATCATGTTATGCGGCCCTTACAGTTTCGTCTTCACAAAAAGAAGTTTAGTATAGGTTTGCCAATATTTCTAAGACTAAAATGTACGAAGCATATTGGTTACAATTCACATATCACATCATTTTCATAATTAGAATTGAGACTATCGATTTTTAGGTGGATGTGTGGAGCAAAGCCTTTTTCCAAAGAATACAAGAGGCAGAAATAGACCAATCTCAGTACACGAGACCAGATTTGAACCAAATGCAAATAAACTTTATAAACAAAATATTGAACGATGTACAACAATTGAGATTCCAACATCTCATCATAGTTTAGAATCTAAATATAACTATTCACTACTAAGAGCTATGCCCGCCGTCCGGTAAGAAAAAAAACATTATGAAATTATGGAAATTCAGAGAGGTAGATATGCCTCTCCATATCAGTAGCCCACGCGGTAGTGCTCCTTGGGAGTGGGCTAGTTGTGTGTATCTCTGAAACGGTTAATAAGATGTCCGAGTCCACCCACCGTTCCTCTGTTGTTTTGGCAAACTCTATCAAGGTAACCTTCGAAAAGTGTACCGAGGTCTCCGATCCTCTCGAAATGGCGTGTTTCTACTGGCTCCGCTTCATGGTATGCCGTGCACATGTTGCCGCCCTTGATCTTTGCCGCAATCTTCGCGGTTGCGAAATCCTCCGGTGCAGCCGTCAAATCTGGAACGATTCTAATATCTTGGCTTTCCTTGTGTACGTATACCACGCGAGGATCCACCCAGTATCGCCTCCTCATAGTCTCCTCCATCTGATGGACACTCTCAAAAACCCAAGGCGACCTTCTGTTCTCCTCTATCTTCGTCATCAAGCCCCAATCACAAACCCCGATGAAGATCTTGGACTCATCTTCCGGAAAGTGAAGTAGGATGTTGTCCGGTGACAAGTCATTGTGGAGGTAATCGTATTTGTGCACAGCATCTATGATGTTACACAATGCCCAAACAAGCTCTGTTCGCTTACTTCGGAAAAGTCGGAGATGCTTTCCTAGAATCTCACTGTCCTCTGGATTCCTATTGAAGATGTAGTGGATGTGGAGGTCATCCGGGGCCTCATTGTCCCTCTGTAGCATGGCTTGAAGGGTCCCACCGTTCCACCAGTACCTGAATCCCACATGTTCCCTCTGATGAATGGCCATGAAGCGGATGACACTAGGATGGGGAATCCTTATCGCAAGAGATTTGTTGTTGTGGTCTACACGTGCCAAATCCGGCCTCATAGACCAATTGAGCGGCCGTTTCTTTGCAAACTCCTAGAATGGTGGGATTTCCGGGTTTCCCTCGATACAAACCCTACGTATAATAGCATAACCACCTCTATGAACTTCCTTGTCAAAGTAATGGATAATTGCGTAGCTTGACAAGATAGTCAAATGCCGTATACGTAAGTCGGCCGCCGTCTCCCTCGACTACAACAAATCCAGCCCAATGTGACTGGGTTTTTTGATTGGAATAGGGCATAAACCAAAATATGACTTATAGTGTTTCCAATCATTTTGAGTCAGTCGCTCCGGACAATCTGACTAGCGGTCACATCGGCCTGTTTTTGTTCCTGATACTGCGTTCCCATGGTGTTTTGGGACCTCAAGTAGGGACCTGCTTTGGGACTTGGGAAAATATGAATATGTAGAGTCATTGATAGTTGACTAAGCATAGTCATTCAAAGGGTATCCATGACTCTTTTGAATTAACAATATATGACTGTACGGAGTCACTAATATTAACTGAGAGTTTTGATTTGTATGACTAATTGCAGTGAGTTCTTAGTCATCAACTGAATAGTTTTATTACAACGCATAGTAGTAAGATGGTGACTTCGTTGAGTCATACATTGAGTGGAGAAAATATGACTCATTATAGTTAGATAAATATACCTACCCATAGTCACTAAATCTGAAATAGGGACTAACTGATCTGACTAGGCGTAGTAAGTCATTACTGAATATATGATTGACTTTATCACTACACATAGTGCTGTGCTAGTGACTATTTCAAGTCATATATTTTGAATAATGTGACTATGTAGAGCCATATGGAAGTGACTATGCGTAGTCTTCAATGCTGAAATTACAAAATAGACATGACTAAGTGTAGTGAGGTGTCAGTGATGTGACTGAGGGTTATATCACTACGCATAGTGATGTGATTGTGACTGGATTTCGTCATACATGGACTTCAGAGATTGCGACTCTTTAGAGTCATATGTATTTTACTATGTATAGTCCCCCATATCTTCTGATGACTACGTAGAGTCCTTTCATAGTTCTTTCTTTCACTGCCGTTAGTCAAATTCCAAGTTTCATTCGATATTTCTGTCACTAGAACTTCACTGTGCGTAGTCATATTTGAACGTACGCCAGTGACTGAGTTCTGTCCTTACAACCGCACGAAGTCAACGACTTGAATCCTACTTTAGGGTTACCATGCGACTGTAGTGACTAATACAAGTCAAGAGTGCGGTTGTAAGAACTATGCCACGTCATGCAAATGATAGTCAAACATTTCACTGGAAGAGAAAATTGTGAATGAAACAAAATGCACTGCAATTGTACCTCGACCGATCTAAATTGCTTGGGAGAAGGACAAGTCAATGTCCATGAAATCTGTGGGCCACAACACAAAATGTCCTAGTGCTTGTCCTACCAAGGTCACGGGGGGGTCATCTAGATCTACGGGAGAAATCAAGCGGTAAGTGTCATCTAGGCTTGTGATCACTTCTACAGACACGGCACCTGAAAATATTTCTTTCCCGTATATAGTAGCTCCAGCTACATTGTGCACCTTCCCGACTGCCACAACTTTATCTTCCTCGCCATCTTCTAGTCCCTTCAATCTCACAGGGTCACCTGGCTTGAACTGCGAGTCCCCTGTTTCTTGTACAGGCAGTATTAGAAGAACACAACAAGAATGATCAGTCATTCATGCTCCCTCTTCTTGATCGCGTCTAGTCAAATCTGATCACGCATGTATGTATAACAAAGAGGTCGAACAGTGACAAACTAGGCACACGGAGTTCGTCAAAAAGTAATGCATAACATTGCAAGAAGGGACTAAGCAGGTGCTCCCACGCAATTTCACGGTTATGGCGACATGGAAAGCGTAATCGTCTCCGTGTGGCATGGGACTTACCGGTGCAGTGGAGTTCACTTTCAACCACACAAACTGACCTTGTGGGGACCCCGGGTCAGCTTGGGTTTCTTGCAAAACCTTGTATAAAAAACATGAATAAAAAAAACATTAGTCCTGGCTGGAAGCCAACCAAAATTTTGTTCATGCTTTCCTCAATGCCGCTCATTCTTTACCATTCCAGTCACTTATTCAAAGGGCATTGCTGCAAATAGTAATAGATTATAATGTAATGACTATTAGCCTCTACACATCTTGGAACTTCATTGCTACTACACAAAATAGATTCATACTTTATGACTGCATCTAGTGAAGTCTGGTAGCACGTTCTATATGAATGACTTTGAAACCCTGCCGAAGGGGACACTTGCATGTTCACTTACCGGTTCTGGGGGGGAGTTTTTCTTCTTCTTCCCTTTTGCGTTTTGCTGACTATCAGTGTAGTTGTCCTTGTCCTTCATTTCGGCCACCTTTTCAGTCTTCTCCTTGGTCCCCCGGAGTGCCCTGTGCTTCTTTTGGTTGTCATTGTCTTTCTTCAACTTCTCAACCTCTCTCATACGCATCTTTTTTGTAGCTCGAGTGTCCTCCTTTGGAGACTTGAGAGTCCTTAAAGTACGACTTGAGTACACAGCGGAGGCACGTTCATTTGATTCTGCAACAATCACCACAGCACAATCCGAAGTGCCTCCTGTTGGATTGTTGGAAACTATCGGTGTATGTGGGTCCTTAACATCATCGAATGTAGGACTGTCCTCTTCCTCCTCCAGGTCAGGGGGCTGCAATTTACAATCCCCTCCTTCTTGTAATGCCTGCTCAATTCAGGGGCAATAAGTCAATATGGACCATCTTAGTGAAGGCCTTGAGCAATGTACTAACGAGTCTCAAATTTGTTCGATACTGCCGTACGTTTGCTACGATTCCAGTCACTTATTTAAACTTAATTACTGTGAATAGTGATATATTCTTAGACGATGACTACGAGGAGTCAAATTACTACTAAGCCCATTACTACTATCAGTCACGTATTCTAATTTCATGCTCAGCATTAGATAGCAAGGCGTGGTCTCTTGGTCACATATCAATGACTTGAAAATGTTACAAAATAGTCAATCTGAAAGGTTCTAGAACTAATGCCCGAGAATCGAAGAAATGCGCGAGCAAGAGCCCATAAGCAAGTTCAAAACAGAGGGACGTCGAGATGGTTCTCAAACCTCAAGTGCGCTGGCACTTTCCTTGACGTGATCTCGTCCGGATGATGTGTCTGTGGCGCTGGTCTATGAGCTGGAGCTACCTTTCGCACTTGCTGCCTTCATGGGGGTGATACTTAGAATCTGCAGGTGCTGCATGATGCGTTCAATGTTCTTCTCCATGGATCTCCGCCAGTCATTGTCGTGTTCTGGATGCGCATTCGAGACTCGACTACTCGGGGAGGTCTCTTTCCCTGAGATGAGTTTCCTCGGGGCAATTTTAACCGGTGCCAGCTCTGTCTCTATTTCAACTCGTGTTGGACTTCTCTCCAGCTCGATTGCCTGCAGAGAGGTGATACATTTCTTACCTAGCGGGTCACGATAGTTTAAAATCGATGGGGCTTCCCTCACTAGCACTGGAGTATACTGTGTCCATGGGTTATCACTATAGTTTTCACGGGATGAAGGTAGGCAGCGAGATTATTGAAGTGCATCTAAGGACAGGACTCTGAATAAAGTCTCTGAAGGAAGCAGCAAGCTTAAAATGAAAAAATAAAAAACGAAGGCTGAAGACTCACCAAGCTGGCTCGAACGTATTCTTCATTGCGCCCGGCTGAAGACGGTCTCTTCACTTGCGCGCGGTTCTGGGCCATCCTCTCTGCTTCCTGCTGCTTTTTCTCGGAATCGATGAGCTTTGACAACTTCACCCAATGGTCTATCCTGATGTGCTTCAGCCTGTCCTTCCCATCAGTCATGCGCTTCTTCAGCTGGTATCTCTTCACCTTCAACTTGCCCTTCAAAATGCTGTGGAAAGCCTCCTCTGTGACATAGCCAAGGCCACCATGGTATTCAAACGTGTTGTCCACCCGTTCCTTGACAGCGAGCAACATAGAAGTGCTGAGATTCTTGTAGTTGTCCTCGTTGAAAAATATATCCTGTGCATGACCACGAAGACAACTTAGCCATAGTGGCCGGTTCTGTCCTTGCGAATGTCCCCTCAGATCAACCTCCACAAGGTGTTTTCCAGGCCCTCCTGGATCTCAAAAAGGTACTGGATGGGCCTACTGTTGTTTCAAGGCGCTCCGTCTTCTCGACTTCTGATGCGTGTCGTATGAGGGCTGGCCAAAGCTCTCAGTCATCCCAGATGGAGAATACGAGGAGTTCCCCCCTGTCTCTTGCAACTCCATCAACCGCCTCCACTGCAGTAGTTGGAGCTGCTTCTCCGCAATCTCCAAGTCCAATGCATGAATAGGAGGAAGCCGGGGATTGATGGCAGCCATGCCACGCGAGTGCGGTGTGTTGCCTCCCATGTGAAGGGAATCTTCGGAAACGTCGTTGCAGTAATCAAAGGGCTTCCCTGAAAGAGTTTCTTCTGACATCTTCAAGCGTTTGCAAGGTTCAGGTTGCGGTGTTTGCGCTGGGCGTCGGTCACTGAACTGCTTCTCGGAATCGCAGAACCGCCAGGACCTCTCTTCCGCACCTCCCACACAGCTAGCTCAGTTGAATGCCCTCTCGCATGTGAAATCCAGAGAGGAGTTTGTCACTCACAATGCTGACAGCAAGGGAATGACACATAACCCAGAAAAGGTTCGGGACAGAAAGCTAAGAAAAAAATAAACAGCACGAGTCTAAGAAGGAGAGAAACTGGAAAGCAGATAGGCTGATGGGAAGGGAACAAGATCAAAGAACTAGCCCCCGAACAGTCCATGCCGAGAACAGGGGAATGACACATAACTGAGAGAAGTTTTGAAACATAAAGCAAAGAAATAAATGATGTGAATGAGTCCAAGGAGGAGAGATGGCAGAGACAACTACATAGATGAGTATGGTTTGACTTACTTGACTTGAAGTAGCGAAACTGGTTGAGTGACCAAAAAAAAAAAAAAAAAAAAGAAAGAGGGTGTCTGGGAGGGGGATAGAGAGAACGTTCAGGGATAGAGAGTCCCCGAAGGCTTAGTCGCTATCGACAACATAGAGAGTGGACAGGCTGATGGAAAGGGAACAAGGGCAAAGAACTAGCCCCCGAACAGTTCATGCCGAGAGCAGGGGAATGACACATAACTGAGAGAAGTTTTGAAACATAAAGGAAAGAAAAAAATGATGTGAATGAGTCTAACGAGGAGAGAAAACAGAGACAACTAGGTAGGAACAAAATGACTTTCTTGAGTTGAAGGAGCGAAACTGGTTGAATGAAGTTAAAAAAAAAAAAAAAGAGAGAGGGGGAGAGAGAGAAGGTCTAAGAATGGAGAGTCCCTGAGGGCGCAGCTAAAAACAACATGCGAATTTAGATAGGCTGATGAGAAGGGAACAAGAGCGAGGAACTAGCCCCCGAACAGTCCATGCCGAGGGCCCCAGCCAGGATGACACATAACCAGTTTAGGGTTTTCAAGTATCTAAACTGTAGGACGCAAAAGCAAAAGCCGAATTAAAGAAAATTGGGAATGGGGGTAGCAATGCCACAAGGACGTACATTACAAACATAACATCACATTACGAATTACTGAATTGTAGAAGTAGAGTTCAAAGACTTAACGACCCTACTAGCAATGCGAGTAGAAAATAAGAGACAAGGGACTGAATCAAGACGGCGAAATTCAAAGCTGCCCATCGAAGAAGGAATGGGGTCGGAAACAATTCTCCTTTGAAATGTATGACCCAAGATAGTACTAGGCAATACCTTTGAAGCGTGAAGGATCCTGAACAAAAAGAATTGAAGCACAATTGCGCTCGCAGGTTCTCTACAAGAATTACTGTACTTGAAAGCAAGGAAAATGCAGAGTAACAGGGAAGAAAAAAAATTTAGCACTTTAGTCGCTTAGGTTTAGAAACAGGTCGAATGCAGGTCTCAAAATTTGGCATAGCGAGATGGAGAAATCCGAGTAGTGAGGGGACTTACCTGAGGAGTGATTGCAACACATTCGCTCCCTCGGAGTCCTAATGCGCAGGTTTGAACATCGCAAGGGCCACGGGAGTCTTTGCTGTCGAGTTCAGTAGAGCTTGCGCTACTCTCCTCCTCGCTTTGCCACTCCGCACAGGTACTGCTCTCTGGGTCCGGGGCTCGGGATCTGGCCTTCGCCGAACGCGTTGTCCTTTGGGGTGTTGGCGGTAGCTTCTTCAGACGCTCACTCCGCCTGCGCACAGCCCGATTACCCAAACTCTTCGCATCCTGTCTGTAGAGCAGAGGAAGATCAGCAAGTCAGTGAACGGAAATTGCACGAGGATGAGAGACTATTTCAAGAGAGCGAGTAATGCAATCTTTGCGAGCAAGCAGAAAGTCATAAGTGAGGCCTTAAGTTAGGGTTTAGGGTTTAAATACTGCACGGTGTCCTGACACTTCTGGAGGCTGCTGGCGCCAGGTTCCGCTTAGTCTTCTTGCTCTTGTGATTCGCCTCTCCTCCGACCGCGTTGGTTGGGACTGTGGCGGACTTGAAAGCCCCAGCCAGGTCTCAATTCCTAGCTCTGCAAGCTTCTCCGAGTTCTTCTTGATGTTTTCCTGCCGCTGCCTCTCATAATCCGGAACCTCGGCCTCCTCGTCCCCACCCAACCCTTCCTCCGAAGTAGCATCTCCCAAGGTACTCGTCCCGCTTGTGACGGAGGAGGTGCTGTCATCCTCAACCCCCAAAGGCACTGCTTTCCGAGACCGCAGCTCCATTGCAAAGCACAAGGGAAGCTTTGAAGGAGAACTGCACATTTGAAGCTCGGAGGAATCGCCATTCCTGATAACAGGTACGTTCCGCCGCCACCCTCACCTCAATTACTTCCCCACTTCAATTTGTGAAAGCCTCCCATTCATGGTTTCGACGCCGCGAAAATCACCTCTGCATTGATTCCTTGGGACTTCTGGTCATCTACTCTGAAGGTGGAGTCATTGGTGACTGGAACCGATCACCATGTCACTGTCGTAGTCATATTCTACCTTGCTTAATCAGAATTTCCGTATTCGTCGAGTGGACAATGACTACTGCCAGTCATAAAGTCGCAAAAACCATCATAGCACTGGATTGCGAGATGCCAATCGAAGTTCTCCATCAGGTAACAATTGAGTTGGGTCTTAGTGATGAAGACAACGTCTACAGTAAGAACGCAATCTATGGCTGTCAAAGGTAAAAAACTTTCCTAACATTTACGGAAAATCGCTGCTGGATATTTGCGATGTGATGCTGAATCCGGACAGCATGTGGCTGTGCTGGTGGAATTAAAAGGTATAATTGATGAAGTTCAAAATATGTATCGTGCCCAAAGATTAGAAGTAAGTTGTTTAAACTTTCAAGTCTAGAGTATTGGCCTACAGTGTCGTTGTGGTTGAATATAATTATGTTTGAATTATTGTCCATTTCCTGCAACGTTCAAAGTCCCTGTTTACTGAAGTACTTTTAACACCTATTCCTGTGATTGAAGGATGCCGGTTGCAATGTTGCTTACGGACTGCTGGGACTCAGAGGACATTGTAAATGCATCATGGTTATACGCAAGGTATCATGCAATTCTAAAACCTCTAGGGACTGTTTTAACAAATAATTTAAAACTTCTTGATTGAGGCACTGTGATATGTTCTCTTGCTCAATGGATACTGTCAAAAGAGAAAACTGACGAGTAATTTTATGGCTCAATGCTGTGATTCAGTACAACACATCTAAGGAAACGTCAGATATAATAGTGGAAAGTCTCTCAGTACCTATTCCCGGATTATGAACGGAGTCAGCACCCCAAGTATTGCAGCAGTCATGGAATTTGAGTCAGCAGCCAAGGGATTATTACCTAATTACAGTAGATCACAGCATTGTATACCAAACTGCATTCGATTTCTAAACGACAGATGAGTCAATAATCGGTGGTCTCCTAACTAGTTCACAAAACACTATTTAGTCCACTGAATATATTTCTAAATATTTAGTTACTAGTATATTTATGGAAGTAATAGGGCAAAGTTCAGCGGGAACTCAAACCTTGGAGAAACTGACAAAGCCTACTTCAGACCCAACTTAGAAATGGTTCATACTGAAAATGGTTGAAGAGTGTCTGCAGATACTGAACGGACTTTATCCTCTCATTAAGTCTATGTTCACAAACGCTAGAATAAAATGCAATAGAAACAGAGAAACTATAACATGCAGTGACAAAAAGATCGAGGTCAGGGAAAGAAAGCAAAGTATCATGCAATTCTAATGCAAGGTTTTGGCGACTTGTTCAGATGCCTCGAACCTCACCCACGGAGATGAGTCAGGCAACCTCGGCCGGCTCCCGCACTGTCATGGCAACCGCATCAGCACCGTGAATCAGCTCCGATTCAGTTGCTGCTCCGCCAGATGTTGGGCTTGATTCCTGGCTACTGGATGCCTCGTCCTGGGAGTTGTAGGAGACGGACCATAGGCGAGACTCATCGGTGTTGAAGGAATCCTCTTCAGCAGTGTCGGAGTCGATGAGAATCGGACGTGGTGGAGTTGTTCCCCGAAGAATGTAGGTATCAATGTGGCGTCGATAATACTCTCCGAAATGCAGTCCTGCCGCATCGCCTAGTGACAGAACTTCATGATAGCTCAGATCATTCCAACAGTTGTCGTTAGAAAATTGGACATACAACGCAAGTGCTGGAACGTTGGGGAGGACAACATCGTGATTCTGTTTCCTGAGGTGTACAGCAGACAACTAGCCAAACAAGGATGCCTTGTCCATCTGTGATCCTTCTCTACAGAACTTAGTTGGGATCAAGGAGGTGCGATGGACAGCAGAAGAGTAATAACGCCCAACAAAATGATATCGGAGCAAGTAAGGCAGGTCTTAGTGATCAAATGTTCAAGAGTGTGCTAGCTTCTTCCCATCTCCAGCATGAAAAGTCGGTGGTCTGTTATCATCAGTGTTAGTCATGTGAGGTAGAGTGCCTGTTGAAAAGCCTAGAGCTATAGGATGTGGATTTTTCAACGTGTTGCAGATCTTATACTCACGAATTAGTTTTCGACGCCACCTGTGGAGGCGATTGTATAAGGAGTGCAATCAGAACCTGACGTCATTTGTATCATGTGAAGCGTATTGAACTGTCTAGAGAGGGTAATACTAGGGGCTGCCGTCGTAGGAACCTATGACAGGTAACGAATCTGCCCATGGTAGTTAACATTGCTGTGTACAGCCATTAGATTTCTGATACTGTTGCCTGCACATGTGTGAAGCCCAGATCTGAAAGTTCAATGACCGTAGTGTCACAACAGCCATTGTCCTCTCCTAATCGATTTCTGCTTCTTATTTTTCCCAATATTCAGACTTGAGGCGGAGTTTGCTGCAACCTTGAGGTCCTGTGAAATAGTCTGGACGTAACGTGCTGCTGTTGGCGACCTTATTTGCCCCCGGACGCATTTGCCACATCGACTCCATTTCAGTACAGTCGATGTTGTCACGCTGAATGTAAAACCAGAGCGTTAGAGGCATTTGGTATTTGTTCCACAGAAGGAATCAACCACAAAGCAGCACAGATAGGTTTGTGGTGAAGTTATTTTGCAGGTATTTGAATTGCATCCTGTAAGGCTCTTAGAAAAACAGTAATAGAACATCGGTTTTCAAAAGGGGAATCATGATTATTGGAGTAATAATTCCGATTCAGGTGACGACAATTAGTCAGAGAACTCGATTACATACGAATATTTAATAGACAGTGGTGTCTTTAATGTGACTGAGTGAAGTCATAGAACTTGAAGTCATACTGACCTTTGACTCTGACCTAAGATTATGGATCCATGCTTTTGCAGGATCAGGCGTCGATGGCGATGGAGGCAAACGAGCTCCACCTTTAGGATTTGGAGGAGCGTGAAGCAAATAGGCTAGGGCTAACAAGTTACCCTTGCCCATGCAGAAACTGTATGAGAGGTCGCTGCATCAATAGGGCAACCATGCGGAAGCATCTTAGAACATTCGGAAGAGACCCTCAATTCACTGTGCCTATTTTGGTATGTCTGAACTATGTGACGTAATGAGCTACGGAATTTGATTTCTACTGCGGAAGTACTTCCAGTGAATAACTTCTTGCGTTTACTTTGGTCAGGCGGGTCTCGTAGATGCGGAAATCGACTTTGTAGATACCGAAAACGACTTTGTAGATGCGGAATACCACTTTGTTGAAGAAGAGGTCACGGAAGGTCCTCCCGAGCCTGACAACAACAATGGGAGCATGGACGCCATAAGAATGATCATGGAGTGCCTGTCTAGGTATGATAACCTTGAGGATGATGGATTCGCAGACGCTTGGGAGACCGACTGCGAGGAAGAAGACAACAAAATCCCATGGCCGGAAGGGGACCACACCGGGGACGTAATGGATGAATTACTAGAGCATGCCAAAACTCCTCTTTATGAAGGTGCTACAACATCTCGGTTGGTCTCTACTCTTCTGCTACTAAACTGTTTCGCGGTCTTTGGGGTATCCAATGCATTTGTTACTGAATTACTGCAATTACTGCGGATTCTACTTCCAAGCGACAATTACCTACCCAATTCTCACTACAAAGCCCAGAAGTATGTTGGGAAGCTAGGACTGTCTTACAATATTATACATGCATGCCGCAATGGATGTTGCCTGTTCAGGAAGGAGCTGCTGGATGCGGAGAGCTGTCCAAAGTGCAATGCCCCGAGATACAAGTCGCAGTCAAGCTAAATCCCCTCCAAAATTCTACGCCATTTTCCATTAATTCCCCGTCTCAAGCGCATGTACCGATGTAAGAAGGTGGCAGAATTTAACAAGTGGCACGCCAATCGGGCGAAGGAGGGAAGTAACGTGGACTGCGTCTCCTATTCGAAGGCCTGGAAGCACATAGACTCACTGGATGCCGACTTCACAGCGGAGCCTCGAAACATCCGCCTGGATATGGCTCTGGACGGAGTGAACCCATTTGGAAACCAGTCGCTCAGTCACTCGACATGGCCTGTTCTTCTGCTGAACTATAATTTGCCTGCATGGCTAGTGACAAAGCCCTTTTTTATCATGCTGTCTTTGCTGATCCCAAGGAAAGAGAGTGTGACCTCGGAGAATATTGATGTGTACCTTGCTCCGCTAATTGAAGAGCTCTTGGAACTCTGGGAAGGGGTTCTAGCAATAGATGTGTCTTCACAGCCTCCTGGACAACATTTTAAATTGCGCTCTCTACTTCTCTAGTGCATTCACGACTTCCCTGCGCACAGACTAACGTCTGGGCAAGTCACTAAAGGGTATAGAGCGTGTACAGAGTGTGGGCCAGAAGTTTCTACGCGGCGGTCACGAGCTTTAGGGAAGAATGTATATTTAGGTCACCGTCGGTATCTCAGCAGGTCGCATCCCTATCGTAGGCTCTGGCAAGTGTTTGATGGTCAATATGAGCACCGGCCGCCCCCCCCCCCCCCCCCCCCCCCCACCAAACTCTCACAGGATCAGACATCAAAGGCTTTGTAGAGGAGAGAATGTCCTTCCTACAAGCCTCACAGGGAAGTAGATTTGCTGGAGAGGGCGACCCCATTCATCACACCGGAGTCAAGCGGCTCTCAACTCTGTACATGCTTCCATATTGGCAAGTACTAGCTAAATGCATTCTCTGGTTCCATTAACTACTACTCAGAAATATATGACTGACTCTAGTAACTGCCAGTCTAGAAGGATGACTGTGAATAGTGCAAATTCTAGTTCTAGTAAGTATCGCAAGTAACATTGAGTGTCATGTGGAACCCATTTTCATGATAATGTTGACTGTGAACAGTGAAATTTCTGGTTCAAGTAATGTTTTCGGGAAAAGTTGACTGATTCTAGTAAGCTCTAGATGATCAGCTTGACTGTGAAAAGTGCTAATTCTTATCTCCATCAGTGAATTTAGATAGAGAAGTGGAAACGGTCCTATATCTTCTAAAATGCAACAGTAGATTCCATGCTACTGACGGTGAGCAGAACTGATGCTGGAATGCTATGTCTCGAATTATTGGCAGAACCTCCTCATTAGACATGTTTTGGATCCAATGCACTGCGAAAAAAACATTTGCAAGAACATAATGAAAACGATTTGGGGAGACCGCAACACTTTGAAAGCCAGGCTCGACTTGGAGGAGGCCAATATTCGAGCACATCTGCACCCGCTTCCTAGAAGGAAACCTGGATCTGTTGTACTCCCAGCAGCTCCGTATGTACTATCCAAAGAGGAGAAGGGGACATTTCTGGACATTATCCGGAATTTGAAGACTCCTACAAACTATGCAAGACAACTTGCGAAGTGCATTGCGTCGGATAGGGACTTAAAGGGACTGAAATCTCATGACTACCATGTCATGATGCAGCAGTTGCTCCCTCTGTGCCTGCGCACTCTATTGGATAGGGACACGCGGGTGGCAATATTGCGGCTCAGTTGGGTGTTTGTGCGACTCTGTGCAAAGTCTGTGGATCCATAGTCCATGCAGCAGTTACTGGAGTACACAGCTGAGACACTATGCATGCTCGAGAAGATTTTCCCACCCTCATTTTTCAATATAATGTCGCACCTCTCCATCCACCTTGTGCAGTATTTGGATATATGCGGTCCTGTACACACCCGATGGATGTATCCTATTGAGCGATACTTGAAGAGATTGAAGGGCTACGTTAGGCAACAAGCGCAGCCCGAGGGATCCATGGCACGGGGGTACATAATAGAGGAAACTCTTGGAGTACAAGCAAGACTGTGAGCTAACGCGTAGGAAGATCTGGGACGACCAGGAGGAAGTTGCGGCAAAGAGTGAGTCCGTGGAGGGTACAGGTCAATACAGACTCCTGACATCGGATCTAAGGGCGTGGATTCACGAGTTTGTTATTACGAACGCAGAGCCTCTACATTCGTACAGGGAGTAAGAATCACTCGGATGTCCTGGGGGGAGAGTGAGGCTGAGAGAAGTCTCTTGGTTCAGTCATGCGTTCTGTTTGGAAAGGGAGATATGATTGTGTTTAGTCCAACAGTTTGTTCTCTTCACTGCTTTTAGTCATCGAATCACAACACGTGACTACACAATCTTTGTACATGACGTTGTCACTACAAGTGCTTACTGTTTTTGCACGCTAAAGACTTCACTTAATTTCACCGTGGCTTCTTACGAGGCGCCACTACGTGGAGATGGAAGAGCGGTCAAAGATGCGTGCAGAGATTCGACGTCGATCACGGGGTAGAAGAGCGGACTATCCGTCCAACGCTCAGAAACAGCCGTTCCCTGCGTGGTTTCATGCTGCAGTGCAACGCGATGTGGCGGCAGGCACACAGGTGGGTGAAGATGTGCAAGCCCTTCTCCTGCCACCTTCATGCGACGCAAAATCATATCAGAGCATGTATGCATACGAGAACCACATACGTATGCGAGGAGCAGAGTTGGACTTGGCAACGTGCGACAGCGGAGTAGCTGCAACATTCTCACAGTCTTGCCGGGCCAGCAGAAAGGACCAGAACCAGAGGCTCGCGAATGTGGAGTACGTGGGGTGGGTCGAAGAGATCATTGGCGTTGACTATGGGAAGTTTGAGCTCCTCGTACTATACTGTAAGTGGGTCCAAGCTATGTGGGTTGGGCCCCGGGCAACTATGAAGAAAGATGAGTATGGTTTCACTCTCGTAAAATTTGACCGCACCATTCCGTACTCTTCAGATTCGTTTGCGTTCCCTCTTCATGTTCACCAGGTCTTCTTTGTTGACGATGTAGCACATCCTGGGTGGAAGGTTGTTCTTTGCAAAGAGGCACAAAGTGTGAGAGTGACTTCCATGGATAAACGAACTCCAGATTTACACTGTCTGAGCTTCCGTGACGATGCTGAAAACCAAGGACTGATGGCACCAAATGTCACTAACGATACTGCAGCAGTACCGCCTGTCTTATCAAATGCCAGGGAGCTTTCTAGCAACGAGGTCCAGCTTGCTCTACAAATGGAGGATGCGAAGGTGGATTACAATGATGAGTCACCCCAGCAGGATTGTACTGCCTAGAGAACCTTGGTCCATCATAGGAGTACTTACAAAGATTGCGCGGTCTAAATGAGAGTAACCCGGACCTGTGTAATGAAATCGGACAGCATTACCAGTAAGTGCATCGTTGGAATCAAAATGCAACTCATTACCACATTCAGTAAAGAAAACTGTTCACATGACTATGTTACTTTGCAACTTTATTAACAATTTTAGTAATGCAGGTTGTCCACATGACTATGTTGCTTTGCAATCATTACCAATGTGAGTGAAGATAACTGTCCACATGACTATGTTACTGTGGAGCTTTATTACTACATTGAGTAAAGAAAACTGTCCACATGACTATGTCACTTTGCAATCATTACCAATGTGAGTAAAGAAATTTGTCGATCATGACTATGATACTCTGAAACTTTATTACTACATTGAGTAAAGAAAACTGTCCACATGACTATTCTACCTTGCAACTACGGTAACAGTCATAGTAGTTAAAACCGTCCACGTGATTATGTTACTCCGCAATAATTGCCAGTCTTAGTAAAGGAAACTGTCGTCATGACTACAGAACAATAGGCGCCTTCAAAATAGAGGTCGGAATTGTAAGAATCTTAAATAATTTTCATTGCAGTACAGGAACAGAATTCCAAATATTCAATAAAATAAAAATACTTGTGTACAAGTCAATGAATTATGAATCAAAGTGCAAGTTATGTCATGATCGTCAAATTGAAACTGAATTTGGAATCAGATTCCTTCAGACCAAGTTTTTATTTTTTTAAATATGTGCTAACTCGATTATTAGTATGTATTCCAAATACGAGTATGAAAAGTTAGTACATTCTATAAGTTGTAAAAAACAGAAGTGCAAAACCCTGAGTGACGATCTTCTTGCAAAAACTGAAACAAAAACCAATAGTTTAGGCTTCACATCAAATGACCAAACCCTAGCGATTCATCACATTTATTAAAAACATAGTTGAAGTACAAGTAAATTAAGAATTTCAATATGTTCTTGAAATCTTGATTTATATAATGAAGCTGTGATTCTTTTAAAAACAGGAAAAAATCGTAAACATACGGAAAGTGCAGAACACAAAAGTGAGGATCTCCTTGCAAAAACTCAAGTAAAAACGAACAGCTGGGTCTTCACATCAAATAACCAAACTCTAGCAATTCTTTACATTTACTAAAAACGTAGTTGAAGTACAAGTAAATTAAACTCATTAAAGAATCACAATATGTTCTTCAAATCTTGTTTTTTATAATGAACCTCTAATTCGTTTATAAATAGGAAAAAATCGTAGACATAGGGAAATTCAGAGCTGGATTTTTAGATATTTAAATTAAGTGTGGGGAACTCTATAATTATTTTAAAAACATTAATAATGATATTTTATATTCTATTTAGAGTCTTATGGTACTATAAGATTTACTCTTGTAAGTCTCTCAATTCAATTAAATATGGAAAACATTTCATACATAATTCGGTGCAAGTAGGGGAATTTATCGAATGCAATTACTTATTATGTTTTTGTCCTTCTTTATAATATTATTCAATTGAAGGTCTATAAAAATATTTCCTTTATTTATCAAGTTTTTTACTCTATTTCATTTCAATTTACTGACATAGTTTAGACTAGATCTAGACATAATGTAGATCTAGATTACATAAATGGTGTTGCCGTTGTAAGGAGCGCTTGCCATCACACGGAACTACTTGTGCGAGATCTACGCAAGGATGGAGTGGGTCGATCCTCTTGTGTACGCCAACTCTGTAATACGTGTTGACGTTGAATATGACTGGAGGGAGTCCAATATGTGTACAATGAACATTTTAACATCATATCTCAGACTTTATACGTCTAATCTACATCATATCTACATTAATATGTCACTACATAATATGGATACATGGTTGATTCTATAGATGTCTAACTCGAATAAATTATTTATTGCAATGTAATGAGGTCAAGATTTTAGGGTATGTGAGGCTTTACAGTATATAGCTCAAATAAGTAATTTATAAAAATCGTACGTAGTCTTCGCATGCACGGATATATTGCGGAATAAATGTAAAACAATGAAGACGGAACTAAGGACAAATTTTGAAGTCCAAATTTCCCATTCAAATTGAAGAAGAAATTGATGAAGAATGTGAAGAAATTTTTTACCATAAAATAAACCAAATGTAAAATATTTAAAAAAAAAAAAAAAAAAAAAACAATGAAAATCTTGTGGTACTATAAGACTTGTTGTTGTGAGCTCCGTGAATTCAATTATATTTGGGTTAAGTGTATTTTCACCATCATTCATGGAAATTTAGGAACGGTGACGACATCGATTACTTACGGGTTTTCTGGTTTACTTGGTAGAATTGTAGTCTAATATACACATATAAACTTACAATAATGGAAACTAAACAATAACATATTTTATTTTCTATAATATTTCAGTGTTGAAGAAAAATAGCAATACTAGTTTCATATATTAAAAATCATATATCGCACTATGCAAATTTTGGCACTAATCAGCATCTGATTTTTTAAAATGTTCAGAGTGCAATGCCCCGAATCAATATATATGACTGTTAATAGTCTAGGTAATGACTACATGACTACGCATAGTCACCTGGAAGTCACACTCCTTGTTGCTGCAACGCAGCCATCCGACGCAGGTGGAACTTCGAAAAGAGAGTCCGAAGTTGTTTTTGATGTTTGTTGTGATGGTCTTGGTCCACAAGTGTCCGTCGTATCGTTTGTCCATTCCCTGCATCGACTTGGCGGCGAGCTTCGAGGATCGTGCAGCAGCTAGGGGCAACTCAAAAAGAACCGGACCATCAAACTTCGCAGGCAAGTACTCTACTCTCTCGTGTCTAATAGTGGAATAGTCTATCTTTTTTAGAATGTTTTTTGACCCACGCGCCTTTGCAAGCTGTTGAAGGAGCGGAACAATGCTAAGTGTGACCTGGGACAATGGAGGAGAGACATTGGAAGGAGGAGCATCAGCGTGGACCTTGGGCACCAACTTGACGGGACTGACGTTGTCATCAGAGGAGAGAGAAATGACGGACAGAGGAGGAGGTTTCTCTACATCTGAAGTCTCGGTACCAGGCTCGACTTTGACCTTGACATCACGAGGTAAGGGAGTCTGAATTGTGCATGTAGAAGAGCGACGGGGGGTGAAGATCACAGTAGATGCAGCCATCAGAGAATCCGTAAGACCATAGACTCTATAGGATCCAGGGAAGAGTCTCCACTGCAGCATATTATTCTCATCTCTCATTGAAGGTTGCCCGAGGGTGTGGGTAACCTTCGCAGTAACGTCATCAAAGATCTCCTCCTCTATGCTGATGGAATCCTCACGGAAATGGAATCTGAGACTCAGGCGAAGAGAGGAAACTGTAGCTAGACCATCGTCATCTACGCGAAACCTAAGAGGGATGCCCATGCCTTGGGCGTACAGACAGACCATCCCCATGTTCGCAGGCAACTCAGTGATAATAGAGGAAAAAGAGAGAAGAGTGAGTGTACTAGCGAAGCGGTATCGCGAGAGCAAAATGAGAGGAATAATGCATCGCTGTTGACCATTTTATTCTAGTTGGAATTTCCATGTGGACGACTAGGTAATGATTCATTCTGTTACGTAACGAATGTATGATTAAAGAGAGACGGCGCTAACTAATTAGAATGTTGCTTTTTGCAGGCCCGAGTTAACAGGGTAGGGATTTTTAGAACTACGCATTTAATATATGAATCGTGGAACCGATTTTATTCAATGTGGAGGTTGGTGAGATTAGACTG
Source organism: Ceratodon purpureus (assembly GCA_014871385.1). Taxonomy (NCBI): domain Eukaryota; kingdom Viridiplantae; phylum Streptophyta; class Bryopsida; order Pseudoditrichales; family Ditrichaceae; genus Ceratodon; species Ceratodon purpureus. The sequence continues at coordinate 28,080,236 of CM026426.1, forward strand.
AGCCGTCAGTTATTTCCTTATTTAATACAAGTATAATTCCAGTGCTTAATTCAAAACTTTTATTATTTTGTGGGCTTGGTTTATTCTCTTCCAATATAGATTGATCTCATCAGCTTTAATTTAAAATGCAATTATTTATAGTTTTCATTAATTTAAGTAGATTTAGAATAAGGTAAGTATTAAGGGCTGAGGCAGAGGACTTGAAGGTTTGGGATATATAAGAGGAAGGGAAGTTAGAAGGAGAGCTATATTGTGAGGAGAGTTCTCTCGTTAGTTAGACACATGAAGGAGAGTGGAGGGTCAGCTCCCTCCACTTATATCACTCCTAAACCTAGAAGAAAGGCATACAGTACAGATTTTACGAACATGAGAGCGAGGAAGAGGAGAGAATTACGTAGGAAGTCAAAGTCAAAAGGCAACCTCTTGAGTGCACCTCTGAAGGTTCGAGGAGCTGGGCTGCCTGTGGCAATTAAATTTTGTAGCATTCGTAAACTCATTTTAGAGTCCATAGTAGAGGTCAAAGATGAGGTTTTAGAGGACATCGCAGTTGAGCATCAGGAGCATGAGGTAATAAGTAGCGGAGAAAAACACCTAGAGATGACGGAAGAGCTAGGGTTCAATTCCAGTCCGACTCTGGAGACACCACAACCTTCGTCCGGATTCAAGGAGTGTTCAACAAGAGGGACGAATTCACAGTCGGCTGACCATTTTAACACGGATGTGGTAAGTTTCATAATCGATACATTATAACATGCTAACTGTAAATAATGTATTTTTGAGAGTTACCTTCATTTTTATGTAATGTCTTCGCGTTTTATTTTTTTTACTGTTTAGAGTTATGATGCCGCATCAAACCGAGTGGTTGTTTACAATAAGAGATCCGAAGTATAAATACTCGTCATATCTTAAATATTTTTGCAGATTATCGATTGGTTTAGGATTGATCAAGAGGTTTTAGAGGAAAAGACGCCAGAAGTGGATGCGGGCGAGGAGTCAGATCCTGAGACATTGATAAGAGTGGCTCGTAGAGCAAGGCGAAATTTATGGAGGCGGGCGAAGGTGGGGAAGCAATAGCTGCAAGACGAGCGGGACAAGGGGACCCCGGAAGTCCATCACAGCGGAGTCTAGACGAGGACCAATCGCCCGGTAGAATGGCGGGGCCCGTTGATGACATAGAGTGTGAAGAGATAGAGGTGGCGGATCTAGGGAGAGGAATACATGGTCCAGGGAGAGGGAGAGGTCGAGGTAGTCGAGGGAAGGAGTCAAGTGAAGGCAATTCGCAACTCAAGCTGGCGGCATTGGGGTTGGAGGCTACTGACGGGAGAATGGCCGCGCGTCGAGAGAACCAAGGGGCGGAGGAGATGGACAGCGCGGGCGGAGATACGGATCGTGGCACAGCCACAGAGGAGCTAAGGGTTCGGGTTTGGGATTCTGGGGATGTGGGATTCTTGAATGTTGCAGTGGGTGAGGTTCGGGATTTGTGGATTGCTATGCAGAGGGTCGCGGAGTGAGAGATTCGGGTTGCAATTCCCTCTGCAGCTCTGACTGCGACAGCGAAGGTCGCAGATTGGGCATTTCATGTTGAGGTTTTTTTAGGGGTTTTGGGTGAGGATACAAATCTAGAGGGAGTGGGGGAGTTGGGGGAAGGGGAATTGAGGGGCGCTGCAGCAGAAGTGGAGAGTTATCTAAATGAGATGCAAACAATGGAGATGGAAGAAGTTGGGTCGGGGTGGGGCGAGTTCGAAGCACTCTGCTAGGTCGAAGAAGCGAAGGAGGGGAAGGGCTTCGCGGTCCTGCTGGTGCAGATTGATGCGCACATCGCGAGAATGATTGAGGTGAACCTTGAGGGCGCGAGCCCTCTGGTGGAAGATCTTGCTATTGCGGCAGCCATGGCCGCGGCTTTGCAGGAAGCGCATAAGGAAATCCAAGGGAGGCTTACGGTGGAGGAGGCAACCGCAAAGGTGGGGGACGCGACCGCGAAGGCTTGGGGGTGGAAGACGCCACATTCTGTACAGAATGTAGTTGATTGGGAGGAAGGGGAGATGGGGGGAGACCGCGGGTGTAAGAAGGTGGGAGACGCGACTGCGAAGACTCGGGGCAGGGGGAGGCCACATTCTGTACAGAATGTGGTTGATTGGGAGGAAGGGGAGATGGGGGGAGGCCGCGAGTGTACAAATGTGGGGGATGCGACATCGATAGCCGCGGGGTCTCAGGGGCGGGGAGACCCACATTCTGTACAGAATGTGGGTATTGGGTTGGTGGGGAAGGTGGGGGGAGGCCGTGGGGATGCGAAGGTGGGGGATGCGAGAGCCATGGCCGCGGAGATATGGAGTGGGGAGACCCACATTCTGTACAGAATGCGGGGATTGGGGGTGGGGGGCAGAGAAGTTTAACATCTCATGACGATATTATTTGTTTGGATTGCAACTGTTTGTTAGAATCTTATAATTAGTTTGTTGTCTGTGTTGTAGGAGTTCACAGATCAACTCACTACAACTGAAGCTGATGGTCCAACTCCTACAGAAACTGAGGTAATTTAATCTTATTTTCTTTTTGTATTAAATATTGCAATGTAGATTAAACTTCTTTAAGTAGTTTTGTAAACTAAATTGGTTAATTGACAATGTATTTTTTCATCTGCATGTAGGTATTCTCACATGCACCCTTGCCTATCAGTTCCCCGATCACAGTGATCAATGTTTCCGACCTCTCAGATTCATTTGATCAGCCCCATTTATGTAGGTGTGATTTAGGAAACCCTGTAGGTTTAGGTAGTGGACCTCTCGAGGTCCACTCTCCTCAGTACATGCCTACATCTCCTGTCTATGAGCCTACATCCCCGGGCTATATGCCCACTTCTCCACGACTTGGTACCCCGCCGATGTCTCCACCTTCTCCTTCCTCGCCTATTAGAGTGAGGAGGCCAGCCCATGTTGTCTTCGCCCTACCGGCGATACTGCCTTGCCCTGTCCAGCAGACCAGGCGTTTTCGGAGGAGGCGCCGTCATTGGAACTGTAGACAGGCTAGGGAGTATTATAGCCGTGCTCCACGTACATAGTGGCCTATGTTCTACTTTCTATTGTTTGGGTTTAGAGTTGGTTTTCCAGAAGAGATGTATCAGTTCTGAAAGCTATTGGTTTATTCTTCTTCATCATTGTTTTACTTATTCTCATCCTTGTCTTCGAATCAAATTTGAAAATGTATGACTTCTGGCAGGTAACTCAGACACAAGATATGTTGCCAGCGCCATCTTGTCCTCCTGATTTGACGAATGCAGTGGACAGTGAATTGGAACATCGTGTACAGTACAAAGTGGACTCCATAGGCGTCATCAACAAGCTCCGAATACTTCCAAAGACGAAGTCGCGTATCCTAGTTCCCCTTTGCAGAATGATCTCTATGGCAAGAGTGAGACCTATGGGAGAAATGGGAGTTCAGCATTTGGAGTGCGAGTTTGTCAAAGGATATAGAGATGGAGACCGAGTCATGTACATTTCCATCTACGACCATGAAGAGAAGACAGCCGATGTCACAGAGGAGACCAAGGCTGAGTGGAGCCCTTGTTGGCAAAAAGCGAATGATGCTTTCGAAGATGAGCTCTTGGCCGACTCGGATTGGAAGGAGTTTTCTGAGAAGATGTTCTATGTCTGGGACGGTAACCATCGCCTTGCCGCATGGTACAGACATATCAACAAACATTACAGCGAAGATCCAGCATGGCACATTTCTGTGCATTGCATTGTTCTTGACCCCCGCGGTCATGTGGGAAACCTTCTACATGCCATGCACGACATAAACTGGTGAGAATTTAAACCCTCTATTTTGTCCATTCCTCTTGCACGCAGCTTGAACTCGTTCTTCATGCACTGTACTGACCATCGACTATTCGTACAGGTCAACAGAAAATGATCATGTAAAGAGTAATATTCCGGCAAAACTTTTCCGAATTCGCTCCTTCGATGTGATGACATTGGAGGAATTCAAGGATCTCCTCACACCAGCGGAGTATCATTTATGTTTGAACCACAAACCGTCTAATCCATCCTGGTTTACCTTGCCAACCAAAGTCTTCATCGCCTTTCTTTATCGTGTAAGCACTTCTTTCTCCCTCCCTCACACTTCCATATCGACAAATGATTTGTGTTTGTTTGTAAACTTACAATTTCATAAATCTGTTTTCCAGAGAGAAATCACGGCTGCTTCTGACGAAGCTGCTTAAGTCTACAAGACGAAAACAGCCACTGAAGACCAAACCGCAACTGGTGTTTGGGATGCCATGAATGCAGCTTCAAACAACATGGTGGAACTCATTAAGAGGAAGGACTTCACTAAGTATTTGGCAATTGCAAATCCCAAGAACGGTGACGACTTCCTCAATGAAGTGAGACCCTGACCCTGGTTGACTTAAGTATTTTGTTTGACTACATCGATTTGTATTCATATTTTCAAAAACTCCTGTACTTGTTTCAGATTAATCGGCATTTCAGTGAGAACAATAAACCTGAGATGTCCCTCGGTAAGCTTCAGAAGATTGTTCTAGCGGCCGTGGAGGCCAAATACAAGGCTCGTTGGTTGAGGTGGTGGAACTCATTTCTGAGTTCCCAAATGTCTTACAGATTTCTACCACTTGAATTCAAGGATACCGATTTCGACCCCTGGTTGAACAAGGCCTCATTCTGGGTTGGGGTATAGTTTCTTAAAAACCTTTTCAATGACCTGATCCTTTCTTCTCTTCCTCAATTCTCTCTCACTGCTAATTAATTGAATTCTGAATTACAGTTGGAGGAAGCCGTCATCAACGAAGTCGAGGACATATGCAAGGCGGAGAACCTCGTTATCAATTGGAAGGCATTTCCTGATGTCCAAGAGCCGGGCGATTATGTGGAGAGTGCACGTATTATGTTGTGGGACAAGGCCTTCCCTACGTTCATTAGAAAGAAGGGTGATAAGCCCTTCGACAAGAAGTCTATTTTTGCTAAATTTCCTGGAATCGCTCAGGTTGTCAAGCGGGTTACTTACCGGTACGATACATACCTCTTAATCAGATTCAAATTCCAGAATGAGGTCTCTTTATCTTTTTGATACTAACCTTCTACATATTGGTTTACTTAGGTACTTCAAGCGAGAGCTTCTTCTGAAGGGGGCAATCAAGGTTCAGCAGCTCGCTAAGTACTTAAGTGCTTGGACGTCGAAAAACCTCGGACCAGTGTATCTATTCTCCCCAACAGTTGAAAAGGTACAAAGCTCCTCACTTGCTTGAGGGATGCTGGTATCTTGATTGCTCTCGTGGTCTCACGATTGACTCAGAGGCAGACGTCAAGACTCTACACGATGGGGGTGAGGTTGTGGTGGAGGACTCCGTGGATGATGCAGAAGGTCGTGAAGGAGAGCAGGATCAGTCTTCTGCTCCACCACCGAAGAGAGAGAGAGGAAGGCGACTGAAATCTCTGCGTTCTCAGTCAGAGGCATCACAGCAAACTGGTGCGGAGTCTTCCGCGCCAGCTGAGAAGGCTCCAGAGCCCTCTCCGGGTATTGTCGTTACGAAGCCTTCTCCAGCTTCTTCGCCGGCTCTTTCCTCGATCAGTGCTTCTGAGGTCACCAGAGGTCTCCTCAAGCAGAGGAAAACCAAGAAATTCCCACAGACTACCTCTTCCGCTGGAACTTTAATTCCTCTCAGGTTTATGTCATCAACTCCTCTGTGAATTTGGTTCTATCCCGACACAAGGAATTTGAAGACGTTGGTGGCGATCCCGAATGGAACAAGGCTCTAGACATCATTCGAATGGTATGATTCGTTGTTTCATTCTTTCCCTTAAATACTTATATTCTGTACACCTTATATTTTCTAACTCTGATATCTTGTTTACTGAAGTTTGGAGGAGGCCGCGAGAACCGAGTTTCTGATAGATGCAAAGAGGAGAATCACTTGGGATTTGACTTGATCATTGTCGACGTTCCTGAGAATCTTCCGGTCCCCACGATATCCAATCCTGCCTACGTCGCTCCGTCTTGGAACAAACGCGGCAAGGATTATTTGGAGGACCTCTTCGAATTTGCAAGACATTTCTTGCAATTTGATGGTGCTCTCTGCATCATCCACAACAACGACCAACGTCTGGCTTCGAAGATTTCCGAAGTGGCTACTGCTGATGGCTTCGTGCAGCATCGAGACTGGTGGGGCTTCAATGCACTAGGCTTGGCTCACCCAACGATGCCCGGCTCCTTGGTATGGACATCATAATCTTTGCTAGTCTTTGCATTCTACTTAGTTTTCTTTTTAATTACACTCACATATTTTTGTTTCTCGCAGTCTCTTCGATTCTGGGTGCGCGTCTTCATTCGTGGTGGTTCTCTGCCATCCAAGTTTTCTTTTCAAACGAAGAAATCCGATGTCGTTTACAACGACCTCCACATTACCGAGAGTGATGCCATTCTCAACTTCACCGATGCAGACTCGCAGCTCATGAATGGGGAGGTGCCGTGGAGAGGCCCGAGGGAGAAAGCCCCTGAGATGATGCAGGGCATCATTGAGAAGATGACCAAGCGCGGTGACATAGTCTTCGAGTGGTCGGCAGAAACAGGTAATCCTCCATTAACAGTTTCTGCATTTCCAATCCTCTGATTTTCTCCACAAGGACTCACTACTTTTCTGTGCTACGTGTTTTCAGGTGCCTCCCTCAAGGCTTGCCAGGCTATTGGTCGTCATATTATAGCTTGTGAGGAGGACAAAGCCATATTCAACGCCCTTCTCAAACCATATATGGCTACGTCATCTGCCATAGGCCCTCCTAAACATCCTAGGCCGGCAGCAGCAGACGAAGCGCCTCCAAAGAGATCAAGAAGACCTGATAAGTGGTGTAAGTCTTCTATTTTTTGTTCAAATTCTCCAAGCATTGCTTCTCTTTGCACCTCTACGTACTCAATCTAACCACAATCGGTTTTCTATTGCAGAGTAGTTTCGGCAACACCGCCACGTGGGCCAACATCAGTGTCCACTCCATCGTGGCGTCTTCATTCCAGCCCAATTCAGCCTTTTATACTTCCGGACTACGCAGAGGACTTAGCACAGGCGTTTCAATCTGGAGCCCTCACATATGTTCCTAGTCGGCCAACTACTTTTGATCCCAGGGCCCTTCTATTCGTGGATGAAGAGGCTGTAGAAGGAGATTTAGAGTCATCTAGTTCTGAGAGTGGAAGTAGCAATTGTAGCATGTTCTGAGTTAGAAGGAGGCTTCGGTCTTTCATTGTTTTCATTTGATTTGATTTGATTTAATTGAAGTTCATTGCGTAATCCTTTGTCTACTCTACTACCCTAAACCTAAACTTGTTATGATTCTCATTTCCAATTCGTCTCCGTGTTTGTAAAGGATGAAATGTCACAACTGTAATGCTCAAAATATAATATGAAGAATGAAATGTTACAAAAGAAATGCTCAAAATTTAAATTGCGCTGTAATTTATATTTTAATCATTCAAAATCCCACATTTCCATAGCCATGTTACCTACTCTTGACTTGGTGTACATCTTGGTTTCTGCTACTCCATTATTGTACACGAACTCTGAAATATTCCACGAACTTTTAAGACCATTTCTTTTAGTTGGTTTCGAGTTCTCTTATTCCTAGAATCATCTATATTATCTAAAACCATCATGCTGGAATACTCGTATCTAGATCCAATAAGGGACCAAATCTAAAGGAATGTATCGAACACCCCACTAGTCTTCACAGTAATAATCCTTCGGGGGATATACAGTCCAACTCTTGTCGATATCAAACCAGCAAGTTTCGCCATCCGATATGATCACTTCGGGCAGCTGAACAACTGGATTCTCATCGACGTTCGATGGCAAGGGATACGGGATTAGGGACAACTCCATAATACGGAGAAGCTCATTGGTACAAAGCACTGTCCAACGCCATTCACCTTCACCAACATGGAGGCTTCCGATGTGCCTAAACGGTGGCAGGTCCATGCCTCGTTCCCTGGCGCGCTCCACCTCCAGCAGCCAGGGCCGCAGCTCCAAATAACTCGCCGGTGCCTTTGGGGGCAAACCTAGAGCCGCTCTCGTCCTCCTCGATCTGGCATTACACACCTTCGGCATCGCGCAACACACTAAATTGTTGTAGTCTTAAAACGTTCCACGCAAGCTTGCAGATTGACCCCCCCGAACTCCTACGCTACCTTCGCATACAGCACAGAATGCCAAGGACTGTGTCACTATCCTAATACGCCACCTAGAAACAAGCTCAAGAAACCAAGAGTGACCTCCTTCTCTGGAACCCAGCTTACCAAGTGCTGTTTCATGATGAAAATCTCCTACTTGTATCACTCAAATGAAGATGCTTTGCTGCTTAGGAAGAGAGAGTAATCTTCGATGAAGACAAGGACTCTAACAAGGTATATCTTGGTTTCAGCAGTTAAGATATTATACACGAATTTTGAAATATTCCAGGAAGTTTTCAAACCTTGCCCTCCTTTATGTTCTGTGAAATTTGTTTTTTTCCTTGTGCATTTACATAATCCTATGAAAGAATTATTTGTTTGATCTAAAACTTAACGCTTGATCATTGTATCTTGCCTAAACCCATGACAAATCTAACAAAATATATGCATGACGTCATCATGACATCAGCCCTAATTTGTATCTTATATAACAAACGTAACAAATTCTTACCAGAGATAACCCTGATTTCCACGGTAATATACTCTTTTCCTAAAAAAAGTATCAAAATCAAGCCTTAATTTAGTAATTTTTCCACGGTTATAGGGTCTACTTTGCTTTTGAAAATTTGGATACTTGTCATTTCTGTGCTCTCCATTCTGTGCTCTCCGCTCTCCGCTCTACGCTCTCCGCTCGCATACGAACTTTCCCCAGCACTTGCACATGAAGATGATGGACCTACCCCAACTTTACAGCAATTATCCATTGAGGCCCGCAGTAGAGGATTTCGTCAGACACTGGATTAAAAGAAATGACTACGATTAGTGAGAAGAATGACTCAATGACGACATGCAGTCACTGAAATGGAATCTGTTCCACATCACAGTCATATCAGATTCTAATACCAAAACCATATGAGTATGCTAGTATGACTCCAGATAGTAAGCACTTAAGGCATGACTATGGGAACAGCACCGGGAACATGTGGCCCGTTCCCGAAGACGTTTCCACCGAGGCCCTCAAAAAAATGACTGGGTACATGACTAACTTGTGACTAGTCCATGACTGAATTCTGTTGTGACTGAATTTTGACTGAACTAATGACTGATGTGACTAGGCCGTCACATGGACCGGTTTTCAACTAGTCACATTGGGCTGGATTTGTTGTAGTGCTCCCAATCGGAGAATCCCACCATTTAACAGAGCAACATCTATGCTTTCTTGAGCTCAGGGGCGCCATTAGTCTCTAAAAGCAATATGCCTTTGAAATAACATCCTTGAAGGCCTCGTCTGCCCCCCTATGTTCCCTTGCATACTTAGACACAACGTCACGAGCATTCCATAACGCATCATGTACACGCTGTTCCACGAAATGAAGGTAACCGGGCTTCTGTCTCTACGAAATCCCATTGCGGATGCATCAAATGATCCATAATCTTTTGCTCCATCTCTGATTTGAATTTCTTGGGCCCATCTTCCTCATACCGAACGTAACAATTTTTCAAGGAAACAAGGGTAATCCGCTCGTGAAAATCCACGATGAATTCCGTAACAAAATCCTTGCAACATTCCCCCACATTCTTATGCTTCTTGTTCTTCGGCATCGTGAAAAGCCTTCAAGGCTTCAAGCAATCAAATACGCAACTCCAAATGAACCCTCAATTCCCACAAAGATTAATCGGAGCAATTGAAATCCAAAAGGTTTTGAAAAAAACCGTTTAGAAATTCAAAAAGTCCCGCCCTCCACTGATAAAGAGACCCCTTTCCTCTTGGTGAGAATACCCAACGGAGAAGTAGCGAATCCCCCACCAATAACAAGCAGCCTCACAAGAAATGGGAGAAAAAAATATAAAAAAATGAAGAGGTGGCTTCTCCGTATATAGGGGAAGCCGACCTCGCGGCCGTCCCCACAGCCGTCCCCGCGGCCGTCGGATCTACGGCCGCCGCGGCTGTCCGATCAGGCGCGACTCCGTTCGAACACGCCGGCCCTCCGATCAGACGGCCACGTCAGGCGATGGCGCCGCGTGGCCGTCTCCGCGGTCGTCCGCGTCTCCACGCGATCGGCCACGCAGACGGCCGCGTCTCCCCGCGGTCAGCCACGCGGACGGCCGTCTGATCGAACGGCCCTCCGCGGCCGACCATACCGGCGGCGGGCCGTCGGATCCCGCGGCCGTTTCCGTGGCTGACCGCGGAGACGGCCTCGAGGACGACCGCGGAGACGGCCTCTAGGACGGCCGCGGGATCCGACGGCTCGCGGTCGGCCGCAGCGATCGGGCGGTCCCCGATGGCCCGCGGTGGGAACAATCCGGGCTGTCGGATCCCGCGGCCGTCCCCGTGGCCGTCCCCGCGATCGGCCACGGCGATGGCCGCAGGATCGGACGGCCGAGGCGGGCTGCCTACATCTGACGGCCCGCTATGGACCAAAACGGCCGCATCGTGGCCGTCGGATCGAGGGGCGGCCGTCTCCGCGGCCAACCCTGCAATCCGACGGCCGAGATACGGCGTGGTTGCGGGATCGGCCGATCGGACGGTCGGGAATTTTTTTACCCCCCCCCCCCCCCCCGGGGTCGCAAAATTATTATCGCGACGTAATTTCCGAGCGTCGGGGACGCCACGTCTAGGACGGGGGACGTCCGGGTCGGACGTCTTGACGTCCGGAGCCGGGTCGGACGTCTATTTTCAAAACTGTGCAACTAGGACTAAATTAACACACAATAACAACTAGACGGTGCAATTGATTTCCCTCTAAACCATAGAAGGTACGGAACAAAAGACTACAAACCCATGTTTCTCAATCAATCTGAAAACGCAATTCCTCCAACACAATGCTAACCAAAGGTACAACCTACAAAACGCTAGAAAATCCTAGTCGCTACTTGGAGATGGAGGACAAATCACGTGGCGTGATGTCATTTTTTGTGGGTCACGTTCAGTTGGGAAAATTAGTGTCACATCGGTTCTCAGTGTTTAGTGTCACTAGGTAGTCGACAAATGTCACGCGGCGTGACGAGTTACCGGGACGGGGAGTTACCCGGGAGGGGAAGCGCGAGAGAACGGGGCCGTCCACGGTGGCGATCCACGGTGGATGCTGAGGCGCCGTCCCACCTTATCCTTCCCAACGGAGCATTTAGCATTCTCGTGTCACCGTTATCCACCACCCCGTCACTGAAGCTTGACCTCAAAGTCCCCGCCCTGTCCATGCACGCGGTTCCTTTCCGGCCCCTCTCCAACAACCACCCTTTCCGCCCCTTTTTGTTGCAGTGCGCGATCACGCCCATCTCTCACGATGCCCCCGGCACATCCCTTCTTTTTTTCACATGCCTGCCCATAGAAGTCAAATTCTCTCTTCCAAGCTCATTAGAGCATGAGCTTGCCCAAATTTCCAACTGAGGAGCTTTTTTTGCTCATATCCTCACAACTTTTGCGTTGAATGTCCAATTTTTTTTTAAAAAAAACACCATACGTAGCTCTTGTAATGGCCTACCTTCAGTAAAATTTTCAAAAATTCGGCATGAAAATTGCAACCGTAGGTATATGCCCAAGTTTAAAAATAGCCTACTCTAGGACAATTGTCCTTTAGGGGTTAATATGATTTTTAAAGTCTACTTTTTGATTGTGTTATCTAATTGTTGTTCTTAGCTCTTTTTTCCAGCTTTCTGCTCACTTTGTGAATACAAGTCTTTTTCCATTCCAGTTCTAATTCCATGTGTATTGAAAAAAAAAAAAAAAAAAAAAAAAAAATTATCCAAAAGCTTGTTGACCAACATAGTTACATATACACTTCTATGTCCATACATCAATATGCTCTAATATCATTCCCATGACAAAGTTCCATCCATCTTTTCCATATATGCAATATCATGGTTTTTAATATCATAGTTTTAAATAACACCTAGGAAGTAGTTGTGAGCCTATTTTTTAGAGATAGCTCTGGTCACTTTGGCCCAACTTACGCACAATCTAGGGCTGGCCAGAGGATGAGTTGGATTGAAGATCTGTTCAACCTCCAATCTAGATCTAAGTTCGGGCCCAAGTTGGGATTTTGGGCTAAGGGAAACTTTGTTCCAATTGCATCACTAAGGCTCAAACATTTTAACGCGAGAACAATGCCACATAAGATGCCACATAGGATAATTTGAAGTTCCGATTGGGACCTTGTATAAAGCCCTTGGGTTTGATTTGAAATAATCAAGCAATCATGTTGGTTGAAATTTGAAGAATTTGGGCCAGCCCTCAATTCGACCTCAATTATAAACCAGCCCTTCAAAGCTTCCACGGTTGTACAAGGCTACTTGAAGACACCCTCACTTGGGGGTAGTGGGCAAGGTTGCAACTTGCACGGGTGCCAAGTGCAACCATGCCTGATAAGTTCCACAATAATAGGCAATTTTACATTTCTCTTTTTTATTTTAAAGTGATGACTAGAAAGTGGCCCTACCTTTCCAGTTTGATTCTAATATAACTATTCATATAATATTACGAAACATATTTTGTAATGATGAAGACAATTGTTTGCACCTTCTTAAGTTACTGTTTAATCTCTCAAGGACAAAGGGGCGAAAAAGACGTCCCTCTTGTCACACTCAAACTTGGTCCACAAACCCTATATGCTGAGCATCCAAATGGTGAATCCTTCCCATTTTTGGGCCACAATTGTATACTACAATTGAGATCCAAGATCAATAGTGAAGTTTTGAGGAAGTGCTCCAAATATGAGTAATTGTACATTTAGTGAACACAGGTACAGAAATAAGCGATTCAGGCATTGACCTTGAGGGGTTAATATCAACTTGTATACACATGTATATTTGAACAGTAGCAAGCAATCAACCTAAACTGGAGAAAATAATCGATTTTGGCACAAACTTCTTCATATCTTGATAGTTGTAATTGCTCAAAATGTGAAGAAGTTTGTGCTCATCTTCATGGCTCATTTGAGCACAAATCTTTGTTGGTGCCTAGAATTCACTTTATTTAGTTCCCTCCATTGTCAATTTAAGTTCCCTTTAATATCAATGAAGGTGAAGTTGGAATGCAAGAAACTCATTAGTGACACAATGAAAAGGGAAGGTTTGTACAACTTTGCAATCAGTGCCACTTGTTCTGACTATGAAAATTTGGGACAAATAGGATGGCCATCTCATGAACCCCTAAAGGACAATCTTCCACATTTGGGCTTTTTTAGAATTTGGGTATGAACCTGTGATGTCAATTTTGGATAAAAAAACTTGAAATTTTTTGTGAAGGTTTGCTGTCACAAGAACTTTGAGGGAATCTAGTTTTCTTTCAATTACATATTAATAAAAATAGTTATAATATCCAAAGTGAAATTTTGTCTTTGGTGGGCAATTCAGACAGCCATGCTAAATATACATGTTACCTCTGAGATTATTTCTATAAATACTTAACATTGTTATCTTTGAGATTTCCTCGAGAAACTTCTTTTAGTACAAAATGTTCACTCCACAAACAATCAAAGTTTTTTCACCGTTTTGGGCAATGTACTAAAAAAACTTCTTCTTTCCTTCATAAAAGTTAGAAAATTTGTTTTATTGAAGATTTTTCTTTTTTCACTTAAAAGATGGACATTAATCTTTGCTTTGGATGATTGCATAGGGACTTTATAACATGATAGAATTTCTAGGAAAAAAATATGAATTAGCATTCTTTAATATTCAACTAAATAAAAATATTGTTTTCAACATGCTAGACTTGTCTTTGGTGTGTTATTGTTTTATACAATTAGCTATCTTAGTGTTCTTTGTCATCCTTTAAAACCCCCAAAATCCATATTGCAAAAAACCAAAGAATTAAAAAAATTAGAGTGTGTCAACTTAGTAAAAAACCGTGTCAAAAAAGTTTGTTTTCCAATTTCAACTGCTATAATCTTCTAATCCCTATGTTCGATTACAATGAAATTTTTTGAGCTATCTACTAAGATAATATTGTTAAAGATCTTACGGTTAGATTTAGAAAATAATATCTTTTAATCATTTATGTTTTTTCACATTAGAAATGGTTGTTTAGCCCCTAAAGGAGGGAGGGGTATTTCCACAGTTTTTCAGTATCTACAGTGCTATTCTTGCATTTTCCAAAATGAGACAAATTTGAGAATTACCATAAGCATTTTAACCGTATGATCTTTGAAAGTAGTGGGCTACCAAAATTTTTACAAAATCTTAGGTTTAAAGAAGCAACGGATTGGGAGATAATAACATGTGAAGTTTGGAAGATTAATGAATTTCTGAAATACTAATTGTGAGTTTCCAAGTTTGAATCAAAATTGCTACTTCAGAAATTTATAAAAACTTGGCAATTAAAGCTAATTCTCTTCTCCAATATGTTAGGAACATGCACAATTGTTTTTAGATTTTTCCAACTTACCAATTTGGAGAAAATGGGTTTGAGATAAGTGTCACTTTGAATTTTATTTTTTTCAACATGGCACTTTTTGGCAAATTCAAAACGGTTTTTGATAAATCCAAAACGGTGAATCCAAAACGGTGAAGCCATAAAGTAGTGGTCATACAAGCATTCCAAAAAACAAAATGCTAAAAAATAAATCTGCAAGCAGAGATCTTCATTTCAATGCACAATGTGCTCAAAGTACAGTTAACATTTTCACTGTAGAAACACTAACTTCACTGTAGAAACACCTCACTGACCCAAGTTGTTTCCCTTTTCTAAAATCAGGGTTTCAATTTTTCACTATAATTTTAGCGTATCCTTATTGCCAACTTGATTCTAAAAAAGTTAGGAACAAAAAACACTCAAATCCAACCCTTCTAAGGCATTTTACTGGGATTTCAATTTTTGGCGCAACTCAAAAGTGGTTGCTTTGTCCTTTATGGGATAGAGCATTTTTTAGTGAACTATAGTCAAGGAAGTTTGGAGGTTAAAGAGGATGTATCCTTAGAAGATGAGTTTGTGGGCGACAATGCATCAAACTGAGTAAAGCAATAGAAAGTGATAGTCACTTCGGGATCTGGACATATTGAGATATTCTCCCTAGCTTATTGCTTTATTATGTACTCATGCTAGATATTGTTGTTGCTTTGAAGTTAGAAATGAAGAGTGTTGCAATTTGAAATTGAGAAAAGAATTTGATCTCTTTACTTTTCTAAAGATCTACATGAATTTTGTGTTTTTTTGTCAAGCACTTTGTATAAGTGTTGATAGGACAAAGACCAAGTTTATAGGACCATTGCCATTCCAAATTGAAATAGACACTACGATCACTTGATAATGAAACCAAAAATAGTAGAATAAAATCGAAATTGTGCATAAATGTGTATGTTGTAGGGATAATGCCACCAAGCCAAAAGTTCATATCTATCGTTTAAAGAAATTAAGTCTCATTTAAATTGATCCAAATTTGAAATCATAGAATCATGTGAAATGAATTGGTTTGACATTGCCAACAAAATATCACAATGCAGAAAACGAGAAGTTTTGTCTACTAAATGAGTCCATCACTTTGTCTAACTAACAACATCAAATAATATAAACATGATAAGAAGTAACAATGGTTCTTGTTTCTGGCTAATAAAAATGGTAGTCCTCAATAACAGTCCTTTAAGTTTTTTTCTACTTTTAAAGCAAGTCATCTTATTGTTGTGATGGCTAGCTATTTTCAAGGTGTTGTTTATGTGGTAGGATGGACATAGCATCATGAGTATCAATTGTATCAGTTTTTCCAAGTGATTATCTAACAGTTTTTTCTAATACATTTAGGATTTTCTGTGATGTGTCATGCAAAGATTCAAGACTAGATCTCCTAGCTTGAGCCATAACAACAATAAAAAAAGTGACTTTAACCCTAATAATTTGGAGTTGTTAATTTATATTATATATATGTAGATATATTTGATTTAGATTGATATATCAATAACTAATTCAAATATGGCTATGGTTCTTTAGAAAAAATTGGCAAAAATATATATTTTGGTTTAAGCAAATATTCTGTCTTGGAAAATCTATTATTGCAATACATAAGTCATTACATTCTGGGACAATTTTTAAATGTGATTGTTCAAGATGTTGAATTTGATATAGCATGCTTTTCATACAAAGGACGACACGTTTAAATCTTGCAAAAATGAGTTCTTTTATTTACCAACCGCTTTTGTTGTATTGTTTTGATTTAAGCGCATGGTGGTATTGTTGTTAAAAATTAAAAAATATACAAAGTCATGAATCAAATTCAATTAAATTATAAAAACATATGGAATGCAAATACATTTTTTTGTTGTATAGAATGATTATGCTTTGAAATTGCTAATGTATTGTCCATATCAAAACCATAAGAGGAATGTGACAGGATAGTCTACTATACAATGAGGGTTTCAAAATTGTCAAATTGATAGCTGTCAACATTTGTATGAATCATCAATATATTAATGCTAGGTAATTTATTTCTAGTGTGGTTTTATATGTATTTGATAGCCTATTTCTGGAAATGGGATTATTGCATGACTTTTTTTCCATGGAATATCACTCTTCTTCACAGAAATAGTATGGTGTTGATTGACCATTTTTGTAAGGAAGAATTAGTCTTCTATAGAGTTTTGGTTTACTTGCTTTGGAAGGTTGATCTACTTATTCATTATCATCTACTTTTGTATGGATATGCAATGTATATGATATAAGTGGTTGTGTTGGTTTTTACGTTATTGTTATTATGAATTCTAGTATAAATATGTTTGAGTGGCTATTATAAAATCTAGTTAACTTTGTTTGGTTGATGAGGGGGTATGGAAATTTGTAGACATCTATGAAAACATGGATTGGTTTGTTGAGGAATCAATTGAAATTTTAAATTGATTTGTCAAAAGTTGTAAGTTGAGCATGGTATATGTGTACTCTTGTGCATAGGTTTTGGAAGATTCTTATTTATTTTATAGAAATGTAGGTGCCCTAGCTACCGTAGCTTCCTAGCAGCTTGGGCACCTTTCCGCCTAATAATTATTTAAAATACGAAAGTCCATTAGGCAACCGGGAAAATAATATACTAAAATTGGGTCGTTTTAAGAAGTAATTAAAAATAAGTTAGGCATTCATCCATGTTGTTCTTATAGTTCATAGATGGTTATTGCAATTTTCATCTAAGGCGGCCGTGATTACCCTAAACGTTTTCCTTAAGCACCATTAGTTACCCTAAAATCTCTCTTTCATGTGTGTCAGGATTTTCTTTGGCGTCACAGTTTGTTGCATGTGAGAGTTATGTTGTATTTGTGAGAGACTGAGCTGTACAAGACTCACAATGGCGAGGCACAAGTCATTACAATGTATGTTTAGACCTATTGACAAAGATGAGATGCAAGTATGTGTGGAGCGTGAGTTTGCAGCATTAGGGAAGAGATTGGAGCTAGAGAAAGCTATGGAGAAGGAGGTTGTCAAACGGCCTCTTGGGAGATCCAAGAAGGAGCTTCAAGCAGTTTTAATCACACCAAAAGTGGAGAAACGTGAAGAGTCAACTTCAAAGAAGGCTCAGGTTAGAGGCAACTATACAAACTGGTTTATGCCTACTCTTTGGGATCCAATACATGCTGCAATGAAAGTGCATAAGAATTATACTGCCACTGTGAGGTATTTGCAATCAAAGTACAAGCTTCCAGAACAGAGTTGCAGTGTTTATGATGATCTCACCAGAGGGACACTCTTCAATTGGTTCATTCCTTCAGGAGAGTTGATAGAAGGGGTGAAAAAAATAATTTATAATGAGAAGTCTTCATTTACTGAAGGTTCTCAACATAAATATGTTCTGGCAGAGTATGCTGAACTAGAGGAAGAGATCATTGTAATGCTCCAAGGCCTTAGAGATGCAGGTCAACCCTTGTTTGCATCTTCAGTGAGAACAAGGATTAGAACCCTAATAGAAACTAGACAACCTCAATTACTTCAGCAAGAAGGCAACAGAGCTTTCAAGGTCAGTTTAACTTAGTCAAGGGCATTTGTGAAAGACAACTTAAACTGGAGCTACAAAAAGGTTACAGGGACTGCAAGAAAAATACCAAAGGATTGGGAAGAGCTAGGGTTGAAGATGGCACAAAGAGCTACTTATCTTGTCAAGGCTTACTCAATTCCATCAGAATTATTTGTAAACACAGATCAGACAGGCATACACCTAATCCCTACAGGAGGAGCTCATACATGGGATGTTAAAGGTTCAAAACATATACTTGTTCATGGAGGAGATGACAAGAGGCAGATTATAGTGTCAGTATCTTCTACAGCAGCTGGCAACCTTTTACCATTTCAAGTTGTTTTCACAAGGACAACTACAAAGTGCTTACCAGTACAAAATGTTGGGCGGATTGACTGTGAGCAAGCTGGGTGGCACCTCACATATTCAGAGAACCATTGGTCAAATGTTGAAACATGCAAGGACTTTGTGATCAAGATTTTACAAACATACAGGCAAGATCAAGTTGAGCGTTTAAAACTACCCAAGGAGACGAAACTGATATGGTTGATTGACTGCTGGAGTGTGCACAAGTCAAAGGAGTTCAAATCTTGGATGAAGGTTAACCATCCTCAAATCCTTATCATTTTTGTACATGCATGTTGTACAAGTGTCTACCAACCTCCTGATGTTGTTCTACAGAAGCCATTCAAGCATGGATTTAGACAAGCATTTGACTCCTACACATCAGATGACATTATCCAACAATTGAAGCACAAGGCAGCAAAAGATGTGAAGGTTGATACTAAAATGAAAGCATTGAAGCCTCACCTATGTGGCTGGCTGTTCAAAGCGTGGGAGCATTTACAAAGCAAGCAAATGGTAGAGGCAATTACAAAAGGGTGGCACCAATGTGGTTTGTTGCAAGCCTTTGAACCACCATTTCAGATGGCTGCCATGGATGTGAACATGAAGACACCTCTGTTTGAGGTTGAAACAGAGGAGGTTGAGCCAGAGGACAACAAAAAAGAAGAAGATGTAGACACAGATCAGCATGTAGAGTCGGTTGTGCAAGATTCATTAATAAGAGTTGCTGAGATTGCATCATCAAATAGGAAGTCAAGTCTTTCTACTCTCCAAGGCATGGCTCGAAAAAGGTAAGCTCCTGCAAAAACAAACCCACAAATTCTGTGAGATTCATGTTTGAAATGATTAGATCTGTGAAGAGAATGCAACAAAAAGCAATATGGTGATGACGGATACCTGTGTTTGAAATTGCAGACCTGTTGCAGCCTCGAACACACCTACTGTTGCCTCCAAGGAGAATGCCGAACCTCCAAAGAAGCGAGGTCGCCCTAAGAAGAACCCCTAGCCTGCCTAGCTCGCCACAACACCCACATCAGAAAGTGTCGGTTAGAAGGTGTGGTTGGCATAACAAGCCGAGTAAAAAAGAAATGAAACAAATGGCTTTCGAAGAAGCAGCGGCAAAGAAAAAAATGGAAGTCTAAGAAGTACCGTAGCAGCTAAGAAGAAATTGGTAGAAGAAAAACTGCTAAACTACAAGCAGCAGAGGAAGCAGGCATCCACCTCGCCACGGCACCAATAGGCTTTGACGTGGCCACAGCGCTGCAAGGATTCCAAACGCCACGGAAACGGAACAAGGCAGATCACGGCCACCGAAACGCAACAGTTCACCAGATTACCAGCGACGCAACAGAGAACCAGATCACCAGCGACGCAACACTCTCTGAACTCGCCATCACTGCCCCTGCCCAACACCTCGCCACTCTACCGTGATAACCAGCGTGACATGAAAACCTGCGTTGTGAAGTCCGGCGGCAGTGAGCAAAGTTTGCAACTTGAGCTGCGGTGATCCTGATAGCGGACCTTGTGTAAGCGTTGAGAAGTGTCGATGCACTAGAACCGTGAGCGACCCAACAAGGCAAGTGACGTCGATACTAGCATGCAAGTGATGCAGTGGAGAGAAGCTGTGAGAGTGGAAGAGAAGTGCGAGAGTGGAGTGAGGCGTGAGAATGTGAGTGCAAGTGTCTCTGTTGGCGTTGGAGATCTGCTCCGCTGCTGCTCCGTCATGTTGATAAGGTTCATGTTGATAAGGTTCCTCCACAGATGTGGTTCTCGTGGTCCTTCCGTTGGCGGAGCGCTTCCCTTGTCAGCGTGACTTGTGTGGTGCCAGGACATCATGTTGCATGCTCGTGTTTTTTTTAGACCTTGATTCTGACTGATGCGGTGTGTTGGTTACTGTAGAGTATTAGGAGTGGCTATTTTATTGAATTCCAGCACATGTGGTGTGAATTATTGCGATTTTAGGCACTCTATGAATTTAATTTCTTTTTTTTTGGGCACAAATGGTCACTAATTTCCCAGAAATTTAGGCACCTTTCAAATTAATTATTTTCTGCCCAAGCTGCTAGGAAGCTACGGTACTTATTTCTTTAATCCTTATATCATTTTTTTCCTTAAATTTTTGATAAAACTCAACAATTTCATGATTATACATTTCAAGTGTTAAGTTGGTATACTTTTATCAAATGAAAAGGGGTTGTTGTTATTGAAGTATCGAAAGAAGAAAATGAAGTTTGTTCTAGTGAGAGCTATCATTAACCCCTAACTTTCCTTGTGTTTTTGGAAGCTTGAAATCTCAAAACTGCGATTATTTACCTCTATGCACTTCTAGCGGTGTAAAATATTTTTTAAAATTTTTTAAAGACTTTTAACCGTAAGATCTTGAATCTGAGCCTATCTTTAGTTCTAATTCCAAAAACTGGCCGTTGAATGATTATTGTTTTCAAGATCGTAACATTCAAAGTTTGTGCAAAAGTTTTTTTGGGCATTGCTCGAGAGGCATTGCTTCCGCGGTGCAAAGGGAGACTTCAAGATTGTTACCTCAAACATTTTAGTCATATTTTTTTCCATGTAGCTAACTCGGTTAGGTATGCTCATGCAAAATTTTAGTGACTCAAAACGCTTTTTAGATCTTCATGCAAATTATTTTCTATAAGAAGGTATAAAATTGACAAAATAGTAAACATGCATTACAAAAACAATTTGCGAGCTAAGAAAAAAGTGAACGGTGAGTAGGTACATTTATAGGATTTTGATTTAAAGAAAACAATATTTGAAGAATTCAAAAATCTCGAATTTTGACAAATTTTTAAAGGAAAAACTCAAAAATTACTAAAAACTTTGAAGCTTGTCTTTGTAAGTTTTGGAGGCTGCCCTTGGAAAATTGATAAACTTTTTGACTTGGGTCACTATGGAATTTGAGTAGTAATTTGGTTATAAATATATTTCAATTTTTTCTTTTTTAAAAGACCTAATTTTAAACTGCCCATTTTGGACTTGAAACCTAAAATTTCTATATGAAGATTCTAAAATTAGAATTTGGTTTCAATTTTTTACTATATAGACCATATTGTAAAGGGAGCACCTTGTAAAAATCTTGAATAAAATTATTACTTTTATCCTCCCCATCGAGGATGCTTAAAATTGCAAAAAAACCATTTTAGGTTTTAAGAATAGTTAAGAGTTGAATTTGATTGAAGTGCAGTTTGTATTCATGTGTGTTGTATGCCATATGGAGAGAGAGAGTAACTTCGGCCGAAGGTCCTCGTGAATGAAGCATCTGTTGGGGATAGCGATACTAAGTATGCCATCAGGACCTACAAAGTGCATGCGAACATTGATGCCTCCTTTCAAAGGTGGACACTATAACTAGCTAGCCTACCTAGACTAGATCTAAGTACCATTATGAAGAACGGACATGTTCTCTACCTCAAGGACAATTTAAGGGTACCCATGCAACAACGTCAAGTAATCCCTTACCAAGATTGGATGGATCAATGGTCGTAGAGCCCCGGGCGGCATGGGGATTTGAACCCTAGTAATTCCAGAGGGATTCCAAGAGCCTAACCACGAGCCCAAATTTCGGGGTAGTTTAAGGTCATAACTATATGCCATATACATTTATCGATTTGGTTAAATGTTGTATTTATTATTGAAAGCTTGGATTTGCAGGCTGTAAACTATACGATACAGTGGCTCACAAAAGTTGTGGGACGCCCTAAAAATTAGTCTCATAAATTGAGAAATTAAAGTTATGAAGTGACATTTGGACGTGTTGTAGTAAACAAGGGAATCTACCTTCACGTGAATTTCACTTTAAATAGACTATTTTGAGATCCATTATTATTTGAATGAAATTTCTATAGAAAAAAAAAACTTTTTGTGAAAAGTCAAAATGTCACATTTCTTTTTGTGAGAAGAATGTACATCTTGACTTGAGTCACATGTTAAAGTTTCATGAATTTTGGAGTTTTTATTCATTAAGATCTTATTGATTGAAAAATGACCCCAAAATTTTGAAATTTCTAATTTTCACTCCATAAATTGCAAATAAAATAAAATAAAAATGCACAATCACATCAAATAACTTTGTGTATTTTTTTTAAAAAATCTTATTTTATTTCCTTCATAAAAAGAACTCCTTCTTTTGACCAGCGGTTACCCCGCTTGGCATTGTACCATTCTTACAACAAGTAATAAAGTTACTTATTTGTGTCAAAAGGGGGGGGGGGGAACTCCAAAGCTATTTGTGCTGGTTTTGCAAGTGGTTATTTAAAGGTTAACACAGTTTAATAATAAATTTCACTTTAGCAATCTCCATCAAATTCTTTGCAAAATATTCACTTTACTGTTTTTGTTTGTAGAGTATAGAAAGTTATCTGTAGCGATTCATTTAGAGATTAATTAAGATCCTAAAACTAAAGTGGTCAAAGTATTTTTTTGCATGAAGTATATTCTAATGGACTTGATTTTTTTTTATTTTTTTTTATTTATTTTTTTTTTTTTTTGTGTATTTGTTCAACTGTTTTTGAATCCCGAAATCTATTCTATGAATAAAAAAATAATAGCTTTCATTCATCATTTAGACTATGATTAATACAAAAGTAAGTGAATTAAGAAATTCAGATCAATTCATCTATGCCTTTATAAGAACATGTGGATTTTGTTTTATTATATGTATAATTTCAAACAAAATAAATTTCAGAAAATAAATAACCAGTAATATTTTATTTTCTTGGGTTAAAGCTTCTATTCAATAATTGAACTTGCTTTGACATTGCAGTTTCAGGTAAAGGGAATTATTTAAGTAAGGAAAGGTTTAGATAAGTTATTGTTTTAATTTAATAACACATATATAGAGGAATCAAATGCAATATAATGGAAATATGGAACATGTCTTTCAAAATGCTAGGGATTTATGCTGATTCAGTACTCATATCTTTAGTCAATAATGTAAGCCCACGGATGGTAAAGACATTAGTCAACATGGAAGATTGGAAACCAGCAACACATGAGAGGGTGACAATCATCAAACTATATTTTTTAAGGATTTTAAATCTCTCAACAATTCTTTACCGGTACAATCACAAATTCTAGTATAAGTTATAGTATTCATATTTATATGGTATTATAATTATAAAATAATTTGATTCAGAACCAAATTACACATCTATTCATAATTACTAAGTATGGAATTTTGAAATTGTCATACACTAATGTATGATATCTAAAAGAATTATAATACATAGTTCAATAAAACAACATTTAACACAACTAAGCATGTGATACCCTAAAATTAACATGTAACTTATTACAATATAAATTCAGGTCGTATGTAGTGCTTTGGATGTCTTGGCAAACATTAGAAGGAAAAAAAACTTTAATAAAATGCACTCAACTTACAGATTGCAATGATGGTTTCATATGTTGTACATCTACAAATATAGGCGAATGGCATCTTTGTAAATTGAATGAGGTTAATAACAAATTCCGGCTTGAAGTTTCAAAATTCTAAATTGATAAGCTGAAGTAATTCATTAATTTATACATGTTAGAACTTGAATATCAACATCTACAAGTTTAATTCTTACAAAATATTAAGCCAATGTATATTGATTTTAATTCAAGAAATATTTTTGTCGACAGAAGTGCTTTCAAAGTTTTGAAGTAAATTTCAATAATTTCAATTTGGAGTGTGATTTTAGTTTTAGAATTCTTAGGTACAATAAGTTAATGTCTTAGTGGAGATACGGTGTTTTCATCAGATATAGACTAAGAATCTTCTGGTAGCTAAACTGGTTTATTTCAAATTCCTGGACAATTTAGGGAACAATGATAGACTTCCCTACTACCATGAAATTCTTCCGTACAAGTAACAAGCATAATGTGCTTTGCAACTGTCAATAAGAATAAACACTAGTGGGAAAGGTGTTCAGGTACACCAAAGATGAACACCAAAAAATGCACTATTACACCAAAAAGATTCTTTTTTTTGGTGTAATAGTGCATTTTTTGGTGTTCACCTTTGGTATACGTGAACACCTTTTCCACTAGTGAAAAAGTTCTGCAGATCCAAGAAGATTATTCTTAGCAAAGTTCAAGCTTTTGACAAGACTCAGATTTTTTTTTTAATAATTTCTGAATATATTTAACTAATTTTATATTGAAAAATTTCCTCTTGTATAAATATATTTTTATCTCTTGTTTTAGATTAGTGGGACCTTTGATGTTGAGCACATCGAAGCTAGTTTAGTGTTAAGAACTTTTACAGGCTTTAAGTAAATTGATCCAACCTAGCGGGTCCCGTTGGTACCGTAGCTTACTAGCAGCTTCGGCAGAAATTAATTCTAAAAATGAATGCCTAAATTTCTTGGAAATTATGGGCAACTTTTGCCTAATATTATGAAATTTACAATTCATGATTACCTAAAATTGAGGAAGTTCTACTCTTCAGTAGATCTAATCTCACTTTGAAGCTTTGAATGATTGTGTAGGGGGAGAAGGTGCTCCTCTTGTAATCAAATCCACTTACACTACTCTACAAAGAATATGGGTTCAGAAGTAGCAAGACTCTAGGTGGGGTTTTTAAAATGTGTTATATACAGACTTTGGAGTGTGATTGAGCATAGAAGATGAAGTTTTATGAAAATGTGATGAACCAAGCCTTCTTCCATCTCCAACAAGTTTTATGTCAAGAAACATTTTTATGCAAAAGATATAGACAAAACAACACGTAAAGGTCCATATATCAAAATTTGTTCCAAACAGTTTTTTTAAGCTCTTTTGTGCATAGCAAATCAACTTTTTCGGAAATATTTTGGTCTAAAAAAAAATTTTGAAATAATGTTATCTTTCACCTCCAACAAATTTTGTGTCATTTGGAGACTTTTTGCAAAAGCTATGCTTGTTATTAAAATGAAGACTAATTAGTTGTTTCAACTCAAAGTTCACATAGCCCACATGCATTGTTGAATACAACTCCACTCCTTGTGTATAAGTCACTAAGCATTCTATGCATTTGAAGTTGGATGAGTGCCTAATTCATATTTCATTAAAGTTCAAAACTGCCTAACTTTTCGGATATCATTTTTTGAAGTGCCTAACCATTTTTTGCACTTTAATTAATTATTAGGCAAACAAGTGCCGAAGCTGCTAGTAAGCGACGGTATTCCCCATATTTGCTTCACTTGAATGCTGCATAACCATAAAAGTTTCACGAGATCATTCCGATTTGCATTACAGGACGTATCTCCAAAAAGAGATTGGAATATGTAGAATTTTTCTCATTGAAAAAACTGGAAAAAAAATAAAAAATAAATAAAAAATAAAATTAAAAAAAATGCATTTTAAAACAGCTGAAAAAACGTTCCATGCTAAGAATTTCAAGCTCTACAACCCTACTTAGTTTCTGTAATCACTGAACTATCAATCTTATCATTACCCAAAAGTAAAGCTACAAAACACTACTAACAATGATCTCAAAACCACCAACCTCACTCCAATGAACCTTCAAGAACAACAAAACAACTGATCTGCTAGAGACCCTGATAGAAACATCTCTCATCCTATACACCACAGTTAGCAAACAACAAAGAAAGTAGATGTGTACTCGTCTCTTAACCCCTAAAGTTCTGAGAGTATTTTTCATCAAAACTGCCTTAAAACAGCCCCTCTTCAAAGCAAGGTGGATTCTGCAAACTTGGGGTCTTTTTTGGTACATCTAAGGTGGAGGCACCCATAGCCGACTAGGCACCCATAACTAATCAGTAGACTTCTCCATTTCCGACCTCCATTTCCAACCACTTACTGTTCAAAATCTTGGAAGATCTAGAAAAAAGTATCAAGCATGATCGCTAGAAAGGGAATCAAAGAGAATCAAAGGGAATATTTTGGTAGTAGCACAGTGATCAAGTTTTGGTGTCATGGTGGTCGGTTTTAGGTGGGCCTATATAACGGTTATATGTATTACAAAAAAAATGCCTTTCAAAATTCATAGTGAATTAAACATTGAAGTAAACATGACATTTAAAGTTGCATTTCTCCTTAAACCTATTTCCTCTTCAAAGAAAAATCTCCCTCAACTTATTCACCTCCAATCTTAGTGGCAAATCTCTAAACTGGTCGGTTATAGGTGCCTCCACCTTAACCGTAAGATCTTGTAGCTAACTTGTATGTCTTCATGTCCACAAAATCTCACGCACTCATTCCTCACCAATTGCAAGACCGTAACATTCAAAGTTGAAAAACATGTTTTTTTCCTCCTACGGAAAAAGGGGACAGCAGAGTTTTGAAGGCCCAGAAATTTTTAGAAGTAGATGTGGGATGAGTCTCTCCATATTCTTGTTCCTAAGTGAGGTAGGTACATGTTTAAAAGATATCATATTCAAATACGTTGTGGAAGCTTGCCAAAAAAATCATTTTCCGCTAGGAGGTATGCTGAAATTTACAAACAAAGGCCGTTTTTTGACAATAAAAATAGCATGTTAAAAATTCTTGGATTGAAAATCCGAACAGTGGGAACATGCTCTACTGCCTTCTCTATACATAGAAATTTTTATTTTTGAAAAATATCAAAATCTCAATTTCTGGTGGAATTTCAAAGTTTCGTCTTTGGGCAGATTTGGGCAGATTTTGGTAATT
Source organism: Ceratodon purpureus (assembly GCA_014871385.1). NCBI lineage: Eukaryota > Viridiplantae > Streptophyta > Bryopsida > Pseudoditrichales > Ditrichaceae > Ceratodon > Ceratodon purpureus. The sequence goes on from CM026426.1 coordinate 28,107,307, forward strand.
TTGGGCAGTTTTGGGCAAAATTTGCTGCATTCACAGTGGCCGAGAGCTTGCCCAAATTTTGGCTGAATGCAGCTTTTGACATTCAAAACCCGATAACTTTTTTCAGTATGTTCAAAAAAGAAAAAAAAAAAATTCTACACAAACCTCTTCAAAATGCCTACCTACATTATTTTTTTCAAAGATTTACGAATTAAATTGGAATTCTAGGAACCTGCCCAAATTTTAAAAAAGGTCATTCCAAGATTATTGTCCTTTAGGGGTTAACAACAAAATTGTATTCTTCATTTACAAACTCTACCATGCAATCTCTGACGCTAAACCAAAATTCCCAATTCCTCCTTTTCGAACTGCCAAATGGCCCTGCACCTCCACCTCAAATTTCCAAATCTACAAAATGCCCAAATTCAAAACCCTCCGCCTGTACCCTCTCCACCAAATCTTATGAAACACCCTAAAATCCACCCAACCTAGTCTGCAACAAACTCTTTGCCGTAACTACTTCCACCTTGAAACCCTAGCAAAGGTCAAAGGAATGTCTGCAACTCGATTTGTCTCCTCAACGGATTCAAGCGCAGAACTGTTAAGTGAGACAAATTGAGCTCAATTGTAAAATAGATTTTGCATTGTAATGTTACAAACAAATTGACTTTGTAAGGAGGTATAATGTTTGGAAGCTATATTTTGAACATTGTCCATATCGGCTCATGTTTAAGTATGTCATTCACGTTTATTAAGTCATAATATGGTATATAGGTAACTATCATGTTCACTTGTGATGATATAAAGTCGTCAACTCACATTAATGCCATTAATTCATTTAAAAAGAATGTTGTCTGTTTTGCAAGGTCACTAAGGGATTGTTCACTTCACTTTAAACACTATTATCATCCAGAACATGTAGTTGTATTTTTTTCTTTTTAAAACCATACATTATTTTTTAACAATTAGTTTTACAATCCTATACTTGAAAGTTAGGATGGAGCTTTTATCTCTAGTGTTGCTTCCTTTTACTCTATATTGTTTGTATTAGAAATGGTAGTTTTGAGTGGTTTTGGGTGAAATATATTCAAAGAACTTCAGGGTTACAGTATCACAGTGCTCTTTTGTATTAATTAATTAATGGGGCCTTGAGGAGGTGCCACAAGGACCCCCTTGAGGTGGTGCCACGTGGCATTTATATACTAAGGCAATAAAACTCAAAAATAAAGTATCTTGTAATTTTGTATCTTGTAATTTCTTTGCCCTCAACTCCCACTCTATATACTTCCTCACCTCCTTTGCATTTTCAAACAATATGGGACAAATCCCCAAATCTATGCCATACCATCACCATACCATCACCATACCATCACCATACCATCACCATGCCACCTCATTAATTAGTTAATGCCACGTGGATCCCTCCACGTTACACCCCTTCATGCGGCCGGCATTAATTAATTAATGTCAATGTGGGGTGGTTCGCAATTTTGGACACATAGAACTTCATTTAAGAATAAATACTTATCAACATTAAAGATTAACAATTCATATCTCAGAAGTGACTTATGAATACAAATGATGTTAAAAAGGAAATCCAAATTTGATATGTAAATTGAATACTTTTGTGCATACATGTGAATTCAAGTTGTATAAAGTGCAAATTAAACATCTAATATACATATTTTTTGCTATCATTTCAAACATTATTCATATGCAATATATAAAATTCCAACTCTCCTTTCATATATTCTATAAATTTCAATTGAACAACTGACATTAAAAATCTCTTAAAATTATCATATCACTTGTACTTATTTTATTTGAATTTGTTTTTGCTTTTAGGTTAACAAGACCAACCAAATTGGTAAATGACGATAGTCATATGAGAATTTTTTTTTAATAGGAATTCGGAAGAGAGTCAGTCATAATACATTGAACTTTGAGTTCCATATTAAAATGATATTTTCAGTACGTCCTAAATACCTAAAGTATCAACATCGAATGTTTTTTCTTTTCTTTTTAAAAATCATTGAATAAAACTGTTGCTTGTTTATCAGTGCTTGAAGTAAGGTTATTCTCAGGTCAACCTATATTATGTAATTTAAAAGAATTCTTCAGATTAGTAAACTATGCATAAAAATCTTTCATAATTATGATGGGTACCCTTAAAAAACCTAATTCTTTATTTATTAAAAAAATGTGATTTCATTTACAACCGTTATCTAATGTATTACGTATGAAATTCTGTAGGTAGGATTTTGTGTTGCAGGATGCACTGAAAATTGGGTGGCAAATGAACTGATGGAAATGGTCGTTATCACAACAATCATGAATGTTGGAGTTGCAATCTTCCAAGCTTTGTTCACCATTATGTGGTATAAAGTACCTACTTCTCATAATTTTTCTATCCATTCCACTTGTCATTCTTTTCCTTTAGATCTCTACATGCATTTCTTTATTGAACTTCTAAAGCCATTAAATAGAATCCAAAATTCATGTTACTACATAGAATATGCGACTTTTATGAGAAATTCACCTCAGTTCCTATTGCAAGTTTTTGAAAAGAAATTCTAGAATACTTTGAAATTACTATTATTTTAATTTTTTCTGATTAATTACCTTTTGTATTTTACAACATTATTTGTAATTATTCATATTAGATAGGTAGAAATTTCGAATAAATTTTTACATTACTTATTCTAATAAAAGAGTAAATTCAATACCTTTTAATTATTTATTGTTTGTAACAGAAGCTAAAAATTCCCAATTGAGACTAATTCTATAAATGATATGTATTTTATTGGTTCTCCTCAATCAAAGCACTACAATATTTTGTGAGGAAAACGAGTTATATGTTTTTAATGATGAAAGGAACTTCAAAATGGTAAAATACTTGTAAAAAAAAATTTTGCAATTTTTCAAATCATTAAATTTGTAGACAAAAGTAAATGACAATGCATTCACGACTCTCTGAGAGTATGGATTGATGGTAAATTTAATTTTTAATACTTCAGAAATTATAACAATGCATAGTTCAAATTTGGATCAATGCATAAAATAGAAATATAACTAATTGGATAAAGGTTTCAATGGATGCATTTTTTATAATTTTGATCTATACAATTTCCACATATTTATATAATGTATAATTACATATAACATATTTCGTAAAACGGGTTAATTACTGAAACTGAATTACAACTAGGGGCCTGGGTGGGAGCTTTTGACAGTGATTTTAGTCAAGACCCCACTTTTATCTTAAGGACATCCACAATTTGGAACCCGAGTTCCCTTACCAACATCCCATGCCTTAGAGACCCCATTGTTTTCACACCTATTTATATAGTAGTCTCTATATCACGCTTATTGTATAAACCTGAGCAATACTCTTCTATAGAAAGATTAGCACAGCGGCAGGGACCCTTCCATCATGTTAGAGTAAATCAAATAAACAAACGTAAGGCATCTAAAGAGGAATTTTATATCTATTTTGGTAAACCATAAAAGTTACCAGGCATTGACCCTGCCTTGTGGAAATGGGCATGTGGTACTCTCTTCATGATGTATAGCTCAAAGACAGGCAGACAATTACTAATAGATAGATCCTCTCTTAGCAAACTAGTCCAAGAGAAGTGGAAAGAAGATGACCAAGTCAGATTCACCTTCAATTGGAAAGAAGTATAGAAGGGTGGAAAATCCAAGAAGGAGGCCGCCTTTATGTGGTCCATCTGGCACCAAGCAGTGGCAACAAATTCTTGGAGAGGAAAATTCAACCTTGCCATAGATCAATCTTGCATGATTTATCCTAACAAGCCAGTGGAAACTCACACACATTGTTTTTATGACTGTAAAAATGCAAAAGAGGTATGGAACTATTGCTTTTATCTCATGCATATTTTGCAGAGAGGCAGATACAACTTGTCACCTCCACAAAAGTTCTCTTTTGGACAATGTGTGCTTAGTAAAACTGTTAGATATAAGAAACATGGTCTAGTTAAAATTTGGTCTCTACTAAGGGAGATAGCTCTCTAGTGTATGTGGAGAAGTAAGAAAAGTAAAATCTTTGAGAATAAGTGTTGGCTTACCGAACAAATCTATAAGTTTATTTGGGACTCTCTTATTGACTATGGGCGCATAGCTTGAAAGAAGACCATGATAGCCACTTTAAGGACAAAAGCTAAAGAGATTATCCAAGACTTATTGAAAGCTTTTGACTCTAGGATATTGATTAGAAACATTTTGGAATGTCGGACAGATTTTACTGTTAGATGGACACTAATCCCGCTAGGTGGAGTTATCCCCAACTGGCTCTAACTAGTTTTCTCTCTCTTTCTCAAGTTCCGGTTACTTTCTGCCTTTGATGAAAATATGATGAAGGTTGTACTTTTCTTTATGCAATCAAGTTTGTTCAAATGCCCAAAAAAAAGAACAAAAAAATAAAATAAAAATTAAATTGGTTACTTAAATGCAGTGACACCTTCAAACTTGATTGATTTGGATAATTAATGTGAATAAGAAATGTTCAATAGTGCACAAATTAATGTAATGCATGGACTTATATGGGAAGTTTATGGGAGTTATAATTAATGATATGATTAATTATACTTGACCTCGAAGGACACATTTGAGGAAGTATTGAAACTTTGCAAGCCTAATTTGACAACCATTAACTGATCATGACATCATTCATGTCATCAGTTCTTATTTCGTGTCTTTGGGTGCCTTTGCTTTTCACTACAATTGTACATTTTTCATTTCAATTTTCATTTGCATGTGTACATCAATATTTTCTTTTGTAAATGACATTTTTAATCGACATGATGCATAATGACAAAGTGACATATCGTATCAAATACCTTACACATTGAAGTAATTTTTTATTTGAACCTATTTTAATCAAATACCATGAAAACAAAATCTAATGATATCTTATAAAGAAGGCAATATTAGACATTATCTTGTAGAAATTGAATTTTTATATCAATCACTAAAATAGGTACTTACAAATAATTCAATGACAACAACGCTTATTGTTGGGGGAAAATTAGTTTATAATAAAATTGACTTATGCACAAGTTACTATCTTCAATATAAAAAATATTTCATATTCATAACCCAAAAATAATTGTCTAGATGGCTCCAATATTGAAAGACATCAACGTTGTTACACATTGGTCTTTTTAAATTATGGCCATTGAGCCTTTTGTCCTTTTATACTTGCAACTTACAAAGATTACATTATTCAGAGTATACATGCAATTCAAGAATAATAATCACGTTAATGCTTTTCACCATTCAAATCCAATGCTCATCAATTAGTCTTTAAGGATTTATCAAGTTCATTTATTAACACTACACAGCTATAGCCTTATCAATTGTAGTGCCAAACAGAGATTGGTGTCTAGATGTTGAAGAAGATAATATCTATTTTTCTCCTAAAGCTCGGATTGAATATAGGATTATTACACTTCTTGAGTCTATACTAGCAAAACTAATAAGTCAGCAAACTTCCATTTATAGCAATAATACATACTGAATGACATCATCTGATGGCTTTCTACTCATGGATGAATTCAATCATCTCAACAAAGAATTATATTATAGAAATAGATAACTTCACATCTTCTAGATGCTTAACATTGAATATAGCTTATAGTTTTTGAATAAGCTTCAAATGCGTATTAATAACATAAATCAATGCAAACAGCTATTTATAATACATGAATTGATGGCAAGTGATGCGCTTAAAGTTTGATTGGACGTTTCAACATTTGTCACAACTACACGTGAGATGAGACTTAAAATACTTGCTCAACATTGTTATCTTTACATATTCAAATATATCTTCTACACTTTTCTTGAGCATTCTAAATTTATTTGAGATGCAATACGGACTACAAAATTTACATGGCTTATTTATGACTGCTTTTATAGATTAATGACAATCTTTTCTACAATCTAAATGCACAACAAAATTTAAGAAATATTAAACCATATGAGGAATTTTTCTCATTATTATATCCAATTAAAGGTGACTCTAGACAATTTAATTATTGCATTGGTGAATTATTTTGAAGGTAGAGGCTTTTGAATGGAATTGCTTGAAATGGAAGATCAAGAATCATTGACTTTGAAAGGCGAGGAAAAACTTTAATTTGTCTAAATGGCAGTACATCTCAAACTTGAAAGGCTATAGAAGTAATTGTTTTTAACAAATTTTCATTGAAAAAAAATATTTGTATTTTTTATACATGAAAATGCATCCAATTAGTATAAGTAGGCACGTAATACATAAACATATAATATGTTGTACAACACATATACATTTACATAATCAATTTATACTATTTTGATGATTTTTTTATATAGGAAAGATATGACATATTTGTTTTTAATGATTTTTTTTCTATTTGATGGATGACTTATTGAGAGTAATTATTTTCCATGGCCTTCTAAATTTTAACTTGAACATACCCTCACCATTTTATATCTAAGAATCAAATTAATTATGCTTATCTACTATAAGTTATTTTGTCAAAAGAAAAAAAAGACCTTTACCAAGTTGAGGAGACTCAACTCCTTTCCAACTTCACTAGCGCACAGTTGAAGCTCCGTTGCATTTTGAACTTTGAAAGGGATGGAAATAATAAAAAATTTCATGTTATATCTTAAATTAATAGTTGTTTCAATTTTATGCAAAAATTAAATCGAGATTATATGAAAATTTCGTATATTTCAAATAAAAATGTCTTTACTATAAACACCACAAATGTTTCTCCATACAAATGCGTGCAAAAGATGTTTCAAATTCATATAGTATGTGCAATGATTTTATTGTTTTGATAAATATTTTCTAGAAGCTATAGTCAAAATTAAAAAACATCATTAATCCGTTGTATCCTGTTAAGTTTAAAGTACAATGACCTCATGATTCTGGCAGAGAAGAAGGTTACATTCTCATCTTCTTAACCTTAGTAGTCTAAAAGCATGAAACTTTGTTGATAAGCCATTCCTCACTCATATCATGTGCCAAAAGATCCACTTTGTAGCATCAGCAACAATTGTCGTAGGAAGGGCTGTCAAATGTAAGTTCATAATATCTAACTAAGTAATGTACCTAAGAAGCTTTCTTTGACAATATTGCTCATAAAAAATATTTTGAACTTTGTAAATAAAATACCATATACAGAGTTTTGGGACTATTCTGGTATTTTGAGACTAGATTTAGTATTCCATCATGCCTACAAACCCTACTTTCATATGTCCCCATCTTCACTTTACTATCTCCCCAAATCTCACTCCCCATTTGTGATGCATTAATGAATTAATGAGGGGGCTGGGAGTGGGGCGGGGGTACGTGGCGCAACCAGGATGTTCGAGGGGGTCTTAGGGGAGGGGGTCTTAGGGGGGGTCTTAGGGGGGGTCTTAGAGAAGCCTTGGGAGGGGGTCTTGGGGGGGTTTTATCCCATATGGTTTGTACCTCCTCACCTCCCCTCAAAGTACAAGAGGGTGGGTGGGGAGGCGAAGGTAATTTGCAAGTTTCCCAATTTGCCATGTGGCACCCCTCAAGGAGATCCACGTGGCAAATGTCACTGAGTGTGAATTCTGCATTAATTAATTAATGCAGAATTCACACTCAGTGACACTCTAAGGGACAATCTCACTTTACTAACAGGAGGTTGCCAGAAGACTGTAGTATAGGGTTGATGCTACTTTCAAAAAAATGGCACCTTGTTGTAATCTCTACCTGATTATTAATGTTCTCTAGAGCCAATTTTTTTTCCCATTAGCTTCTCCCATTTTCCTTTAGTTCTGTGATTAATGCTTTTCATATCCATTTCTCCATGAATCTAATCTCTACCGTGATAATCCCAAAGGACAACTACATATCTAAAGCTTATGCCATTAAGAAAGCATATTTTTGGTGGAAATGCATTGCCACATTTTTTATGCATGGAGGTGATTCATTTTGTAGACCTCATTTTTAAAGAAGTGGATGCATTTTCTTCTTCTACCATTTCGGTAAACTGTCGTTCAATTACTTGTGAATAATCTTCCTGCGTTGTACTATTGATAAGTCTGCAAGAAGTTTTTCTTTTACTATATATACTTGCAAAAGAACCAAAAGACAAATTAAATATTACTCTACATTAGTCCTCTTTGGTTGTATTTGAGACCATAATTGTTCAACGGGTCACTTTGGACTACATTCAAACATTGATGTTTTGAAGAAAACATTGATATTTGACGTATGATAGTGATGAAAAGAGTAGAGTTCAACCTAAAATCTAGTAAAGCTAACATGGACAAATTACAATGGATAACATTCCAAAAGAGCTTGCAGCCACTACGTCTACAAAGTTCGTGTGATAGAGCGATTGCGGCTATGTCTGAACTCTTGGTTTTGAGGTTTCCAAACCAATTCTTCATTTGCTTTGATGTATCAACCTCATTCTATTCTATTTCTTCATAGAGTGTAGTCTTGAAAAGCAACAACCCTGTTATTGTCTTCGGCACACCTCAAGATTGGCACTAATATCAAATATGAAGACATATTTGTATAACACCCACTTAGTGAGCTAGTGCAACTTTTGATTGTTGCCGATAATTTTTGCTATAACATGTCTTTGAAGCAGGATGAAGTCTTCTTTCTTGGTATTCATAATTGTAGACCTGTAATCACACATATCATGGTGTTACTTTTCAGATCCCTTATCAAAATTCATATCCCTCTATATTGATTTAGAAATCTAAACAATTTTCAATGATGAATGTCATTGATAGTATTCTTAACAAACGGGGTCTATGTCAACATATTGTATGCATACCCCATTACTTCACCATTGCCTTATTTACGTTCATATACACATTAATATTCCATGTGTTAAAGTAAGACATAAATAACCTCAAAGGCAAGATTTCTTATTTGTCCATAGTGATGGCCGTCGACAATATAAATGAACACGGCAAGGTCATGGTCCTACAAATGTGATAGTTGTTAAACCTTACATGTGTTTTATTAAACCAATGTTTCTCTTCCATCCTGCCCATTTATGTGCGCTCAATGTCTTCTTCATTATACACCTCATTTCTGCTATACTCCAAAGTCTTTGCAGTTCTAAGCAATGAACAAATAAATATCAGTGTAAAAGTCAAAGTTGCATTTACGTATGCAATCTAAAACTACAACATAACTTGCAAACCGGATGGTGGTGAAAGGGGACCATTCATCAAACACTTCAAACTCCGTATTTGGTAGTACTTCAGCCAAAATATGAAAAGCTCACGCTTCGAGACATTGCATCATTGTTCAATTCTGAATCCTTGCTCCTATTCACAAAGGACTCATTGTCAGGTACTTCCTTCGATGTCTTTGAGAGATGTTTTCAATTTTTTGTACTTGAGTCCTAAAAATAAAAACACATTGCTCCCACGTGCACAACACTCAAATTACAATTATATCAACATCTCCATAACTTTGAAACTAATACATTTTATAAATATATCATTAACATTTGGAATTGTCATATATAACAACCACTTTTCACGTACAAACTGTCCAACAATTAAATTAGAAAGGTTACATAAATCTATTGATGTGCTTCCAAATATCAGGACCTAAACACTAGAATACAAGTTCAGCCAAGGAAGTTGTACTCAGTATATTCGGTAGATCTATGGGATGCAACCTAACAAACTCGAACACATTGGCACTACTTCTCTTTAGTCGAACGAGCCATGGCATAAGCGTCTTCGTAAGTGCAGAAGGTTTCTCTATTGCTGAAGTGAAGGGCGGTATGCATATGGAGTTTAAAGCCAGGTTTAACAGTCCTTATATCTTTTTGTTAATCACTAATACTGTATTTCTCCGAGTAGGTACAAATCCTAGAGTATCTTTGAATTCAAATGAGTGCCATATAGCCTTGCCCAATAATTTGAAACCAACTAGTTTTCTGGATGGAGTACTTTGTTGCGTTCGACCTAGTGAAACTCGATTATCCCAAGTGTCATACTTGGCGCTATGGCTCGTTGGTCGTCTTTGTGACTGTATTGGTTTCTTTTACCCTGGTTTGTTGCAATTTTTAGGGTTCCTCTTCCAAAATTTCGAAGTCATTATCTGAACAAGCATGAAGAAGCGTTGAGCATATAATGATATGAAGTTTATTCCAGGCCCCTAGTTGAAGCCTTTGTACCAACTTGCGCAATGAAAACTTTTGAGTCCAAACAATCAGTTATGTATAGTACTTGGTAATAACCTCCTTTACTTGGCGTAATTTGGATACACACCCTTGATTCATACAAATATAGTATTCACTGTAATGTAGTGCAAAGTGTGGTTCTCATTCTTCGGAATACCATATATGCTAATTCTTTTTATGAACAAACAAAACCTTCTTGGTATATGTACATGCATGCTTGGACTTTGACATCAAAAAAAGTCCATCCCTCTGAGGTTCAATCATGCCAAAACTATACTTACGATATATAATTAAATACAGCATAGCACATGATTGACAACTCTTTCTCGGCTTTGTAGCATTACATGAGCTCAAAGAACATTGCATATCTGCCCTTGATTCCGCAAGTCAACACTTTTGTTTAACCTGTGAAGCAAGACATAGACCATCCAATTTACAGCTGTGCATGAAACCAACATGCAATTGTTGTAAAAGAAGGTCTACACCGATGCAATTCAATGTGGATATTCTTTCACATATTATGATTAATATTATACACTTCTAAGCGTGACTTGTCAAATTTATTTACTTTGTAGTTGTCCCATTGTCTCTGTTTGACCTATACTAGAGCCCATATTTCAAATCCCTCTCTATTTCTCCTTAAAATATTGTATACAACTATGACCTTCATACCAATCATAATCTGTCAATAGAATAAGTTTTGCTTCAATCGAAAATATTTTAATACTTGTGAAGATGAAAACTCTTCTCCTTCGACCTCAAGATTGTCGTCGAGGCCATGACTTTGTAGACTCATTCAAAAAAGATGTTCCTCTTGCATAGACTATGAAGTGAGACTACAATCCTCGACAACTAAACAATTAGAAAAGAGGGAGTGAAATCTGTGCTTATTGGTAACTGCTTCCCAAGGTCAGGTTGACATTTTGGAAGTACGTGTCTTGCTTCCAAGTAGGCATGTCTACCACTGTCAATATTCTCCATCGAACCTTTGTGAGAAGATGGTGTCGGACTTCACGCAAGTGATACTCAAGCCTCAGTGCTTGAACCATATTGCGTGTGCAAGGGATACTAGATTTAGATTTTAGCCGCAATGTAGGAGTTTGCTAAAGACCTTTCACCAGCGCCTCTAGCTGCGCAAGCTTTTGAGACTGCTCCTCCTTAATTCAAGCATTTTCAAACATACCCTATCTTGAAGCTTCAACCTCCCTCTCCAAAGCGTCTTGTCACTTCTTCAACTTTGCCGTTAAGTCTCTTTGTAGGTGCCTTTTCCTCTATATTAATCTAACCTTGAAATGTTTTTCTTAGAAAATTATTGCATGTATCTAGGAAGGTTGGTTTATGCTTTGGGATATTGCCTTCTTCTGTCTCTTCCTCTACTACTATGTTAAACGCCATTTAGCATGGATTTTTGGAATCCATGCTATTCTTGTCCAACAGGTCCACGTACTGTGCATGTCGCGGTCCAATTTCACTATACAACTACGGCTCCACTTTCACAAGCTTGCGTAAGGTGGGCTCCGCTGCTTTTGGTACAATGCGGGGTCGTTTAGGCGGGACAACACCCTTGGATTTAGTCGGCTCCCTCATATACAATGGTATAAATCCTAACTGGTCCGACTATAGTAAATTACCACTACTGATACATCCCTCGTACAGTCTGCAGGAGGTCATGACGAAAGCAGTGGAGGGAAGTTGCATTGTAGTAAAGCCACAAAATACCGTTTCCTTGACTTCCTTTCCTATTTTTTCAATACTCTCCACCTCTACCTCTACAGTCTTCAGAACAATGTCTACATTCCTTTCTTGCAGAAGCACGTTCAAGGTAACAATATGTTCTTCTATCTGCATGGCAAGATCACGCTGATTCTCCTCTAGGTTGTTAGTTTCCTCCTCCTATATATCCTCTGCTTTGGCATTTTGATTTTCAAATACTCCTTTAACACCTGGATATATCAAATCGTTTTGTTCATTGTTGACAATTCCTTCCACTATTTCTAGGAGATTGTCTTCACCTGTAGCCTCCTCTCCGACAACAATTGAATGATGCTGTTCTTGCCCTTCATCATCTCCTCCTTCACCTTCTTCTCTTTGCAGGATAAGTTGCCTACATGCTGTTGATACTTGTACAAGTTTGACAAGAGAGAGAACTAGAACAAAATCACAATGTTGACCAACGATGTCCTCCTTTGGTCAATAGACTACTCGCATAGTCGAGGAAACATTACATTGCGGTATTCACTATACCGGGTCTAGAATGGGTCGTCAGGATTGTTTTCCTTGTTACACATATGCAGCTATCGTGACATACTACCTTTCCAAAGTTGCAATAATGATCTCTACAACTGATCCTCATTCCAAAAATGTGCACCACATGCCCTCCCCAAAACAGCCTAGGTCCTCGACAAAACAAAGATCTTGCTCTCGTGGACCCACACACTATAGTTTCATTGTCCTTGTCATCCCTCATTGCCTCATTCTTGTCAAGATCCGTTGCTCTCCTTGAAGACGTTCCTCCCTAGTTCCATAAATGGCCTTCATCATCCTTTGTGCCAGTGTCACGCGACCGTGTCAGTGCTTTATCACCCATGCTGCAATGCACATCTTTGTCCGAATCAGTGTCTCACGAGTTTGTTCCATTTGATTGTGTGTAGATGTCTTCATCTTCTTCATGGCCAACGGTTGCACATCTTGCGCATCATCATTTGTTTGTATGCAGAGGTCAATTAGATAAGGGAGCATTTTAATGATTTGTTCATAGGCCAAAGATAGAAATCAAGGTCGCGTAGTGAAGTAGTGAATGCAATCAGCCTTTCATCCTCTACTTGCGCATAGGACTATGTATATGGTTGTTTGCTGTTAGCTGGGGTCAGACATGGATTTACCGAGCAAGGAAGGGGAGTAGTATTAAGGGGTCTCGGGGCGGGGTTTTAGAGAGTCACGGGTTTAGGGCAAGGAGAGCACGGTCACCAGGACCAACTGTCCTGGTACTGGGACTTCGACCGTTAGTGAGGGTGGCGTGGTCAAGGTAAGCCGTGGATAGGGAAGAAAGAACGACCTTTAAACATGGTGTTCTCTGTGTGATTCCAAGTCCGTGGTAGCCCGTGGAAACCTTGGAGAAGAGCAATTGACAGAGAGCGTAAGAGATAGTTCAGAATAGCAGCCAAGTGGGAAGTAGAAGAGTGTGGGTTACAAGGTTAGGGGTAGGCAGGCACAGAAGGAAGCCAAAGAGATAGCAACGCAAGCAAGCAGTACGCTGAAGGGGGCTGTGTATTACAAAGAAAGTATAAGTGTTTCCAGCGCATCAACAGTCAAGGACACACGAAACGGTACTCACGCTGTCTAAGCTGCGACTCGACTCAAACTACCAAAATATCAAGAGTATCAGCCGAGGCTCCTAGCTACCCTGTTTATACTTTGCGTGTCTTCCTTGTTTCCTGGCTAAACTGCTACTGTCTATCGCCAACTGCTACTGTTCTACGAGTCTTCACCGCTCCTTATTTTCCTTGGTTGTCGTGGATGTTGCCCTGTAACATCTGCAAACCTTCCCTTTTATAAGCCTTTAGACCATGAAATGAGGACTCTGCCATAGACGGTTTATACTTTGATATCGATAGGTGATGGCTTCGAAAATATTGGTAGAGAACATTTGTTATATTGATTTTATGCTTCAAATCTCCTATAACCATCCAGTATGGAACAATTCGTAAGAGATTGTAGGGATCTGAACTCAAATTTTGGAACAAAGGGGAATACATAGGGGTGCTTGTAGAAGAAGACTTATCTACCACTATAACAAATCCCAGCACCTGGGGGTGGTCACGGGTGGTAAACGGGTGCAAAGCCCCCTGGAGCAAGGTGCTGCTACAATAGAGGAGACTATTGACCAATGAGGTTCATTTCTTTATTCAGGTTCCACGATGGGGTGCTCTTGGATGTAGAGTGAGACCCAACAATCTTTTATTATTTACTTCTACTTGATGCGGTGGCAACACCATGTGTGGTCTCACATGTTTTACATCTCTAACTTCTCAACTATGATGGTAAAAAACAATTCAATGAAGCTTTTAGTATTCTCTGTGCTGTACGTGTCCTTTGTTGTGCTTTCGGTGGAAATGAGCCTACTTTATCAGGTCCTCCAAGTAACCAGCTCCATGTCATCAGCAATTGACAGCATGCCATTCTGCTCGCCCTCCTCTGCGCATTGCAGACCCAGTTCTTGGCAGAGCACTCATTTTGCTGCCCTAGCTCTTGCGCGGAGCACTCAGTGACTCTCTCCCTTTGTCGATCTTGCTCGCACATAGACACTAGTTACCACGCCAAGCTTGGAACCACAAAGGAGCACCGTCGTTCTTTCTCCTGCAGGTATAGCTTCGTTCTTTCACTCGATAGCGAGCATAGTAGTGAGGTTTGCACAAGGTTGAGAATTATTTCCGGGGTTTAGTTGTGATAATTGGGGAGTTTTATTGTGTATGAGGATTTGACAGTGTTTTTTTATGAGTGGCCAGTGAAATGTGTTTACTTTCTGCAAGTGTTTGTATATGCTTGATAGGAGGTTGTAAATCCTGATAGCTATGCAATCGATTACATGAATTGTGATTGAATGACTTGTTTGCTTCCCGTTGCACACACTAGTAGGAATTCTGTAATCAGGGACAACCCAAGTGGCTTTTGGAGCAGTCATTCAGGATACATGGACAAATAAGTGACATGCATGGTTTATGTCATCGAAGCCATGTCACTCCGGCATTATTGTCATGCAGGACCAAAGTCAATTCAGGGTAAGCGGAGTCATCGGGGGGAGTAGCAGTTCGGGTATGATGCTGTGGAGAACATCATTCGCTGTACACAAGGGACTGGATGGACCGCCGCGTTGTAGATTGACTGCGAGGCTTGTGGATGTGCTCCAACACGTCATCCGAAGAATGTACAACCCGATACACACGATCTACTATCTTAGAATCTACTCTTCCTATAGTTTTTGAAATCTACTCCGCTTGTAGTTTGCGGGTCTGACTCGGACTGCAGTTTCACGGCAATGGATTACATTGTTTACACGCGGTGAGATCCTCATGCTGCTGTGTTCCGAAATATGCTCTTTCTGACGTTGAATCGGATTATGTGGTTCCAGCACGTGTGCTTACATAACTGGATGGTAAGAGTAATTCCTCTATCTATACTATTCAAGTGACAATCCAACAAAAGGCTGGTCGTGATTTGCTACAAATTAGACAAATGATTTTTCAATATTGAAAGTTGATAACCGATACATGAAGGCACTGAAGCGTGCCTTATCAAAAAGCCCCTAGTACTATCCTACGATCTACCATGCTAACATCCTTGCCTGTCTTCTACACACATTAATATAGATCTGTTTTGTGATTACGCTGTAGCTCTACTTTCACACTTAAAATGCAAATCTGAACAGGCTCTACTACTTCACACCTAGGAACTATTGTAGGAAATGGATAAAACTATGATCATGGTAACCGCAAGCGCTAAAATATCTGGAGAAAGGAAACAAGAGAGTTTTTGTGTCTATCGTGTCGATTGGAGTGAGAATTTTTATCCCGTTCAGTATTGTCCAAGACGCCCTCCTTCATTTCCAATTTACAGCGCTTCCTGTTCTCTCCAATGAGTTTAATTTTTCAAGTACGACAGATCCCTCAGCCAAAGCACTGACGACCCCAAGGCATCCTCCAATTTTGTTTGGTCTGCTTCTTCAACTGGAACAAGTAAGGACACATTAACCTCCACATTCTCCAGATTTACCCTCAAATATTTCTTCGGAATTGGTCGACCGTGGAACACTCCTTCCCCTCCTATCCCGAAAATTCTTCCACTATCGACGTGCTTCTTAGGGTTGGCTGGATCCCCTAGCCAGACTTCATCACCAATTTTGGGCTGAACCCTCTGCGGAACAGAAACGAAATGATTAAGCAAATAGAGGTAAGACATTCCGATGAAACATTGTTGCAATGCCATATATCATTTACGACAAACTCTTATTTTTTTGGATACGTGTATGCCACCAGGGAAGAGAAAGTTTTGCGACCTACTAACCTCAGGGATATCATTGTCTTGCGAGGATGGTGCTTTCTCTTCCACCTGGGTTTGTTTCGGGCATGCAGCGTATCAAAAAAACATATCAGATCCGTCACACGTTTAAAAAATAATGCAAGAATACATGGTAGATAAAGTTACCAAGCTGAGTTGCAATACCGTGTCGTTCTGGAGACTTTTTGTCGGCCTGGGTAAATGTTTTTTTTCCTCATCTTGTTTTTCAAATCAGAAGTCGAATTTAGAAATGCTTGAGGAAAAAATGAGTTAATTATATGTCATTTTTAATTCACGTAAGCGTCGTTGATTTCACATGTTAATGGAATAATACTTACAATAGCTTGGCCATCCCTCATCAACATTATCACTCAATCACTAATTGATGTTAGAATTCTCCTGTGGATTTCCTCCAATACTATGACAAATGTAGTGGTTTCGCAAACCATGCCACTACGTCTTCTTAGCTGTTACAATACTTGAGATTAGAAGTTCCGATATAATGAATCCACTTTCACAGATAATTGTGCTGGTAATAAATTAGCATGTCAAGGTAATTAAAGGTCATGTGCCTCACCTGCGTTTCCACCTCGTCATCGTCACCTGATTTCTCCAACTTATCCCACCACAATTCGCTACTTCCTTCTCTCCACCGCTGTGCTCTGTCAACAGATGCTCTCTCAATCCTTGTACACTTCGTTTCTCCCACGGATGGAGTGCTGTAGTCACCGGCTGCTATTTCGCCACCTATTTTTCCAGATGACTTGGTGCTCAAAACTGTATGCATGATATTTTGGAGAGTCAAGTTAATGTTATCCAATTTTTTGTTAGTTTTGGCTTGAGTACGCTCCACGACAGACAATCTCGAAGATGTACGCCTCTCCATGTCCTGCGTATCCTCGCATTATTTAGTAAGACAAGCAAATATCTACTGTTAAAATTTAGTGAAAGATCTATAAATCGTGCACATTTGAAGCATTGAACATCAATTTCTCATATTACCTTACAACAATAGAGGATATACAGTGCTGAAAATAGAAATTAGAAGTCATCAGGATATGTGATAGGGACATGCATAGTTCTTGGCTATCGAACATTTGCATATTTCGATAATCCAATTCAACAGGAATTGTAAATGGTTGTTTACATAGGATATAAGCAGATATAGAAACATCAAGGGCTCTATTGACCAAAAAAACATTGTACTGTATAATTAAGCTCAAGGACATAGTGCCTGAAAAAACACAGACTTACAGAGCTTTCCGGGATATCTTGGAACATTCGTAATTCCTCTGATGCATCAGTAATACCGGCATTTGTCTCTCGCTCCCTTTTCTGTCAGAGACACATTGTGAGAAGATATATAGTAATTAATTTTGCACCCTACAAGGCACAACTGAAAGAATGAAGATGCAATGCACATGTTTTTCTACATCATTTAATCATAAACAATAAACAAAAGCAAGTAGCCAGACTTTCGTATGACGAACATGGAAGCAAACATACCAGTTTTGCATGTTTTCCAGCATATCCGTCTCTACCAACCCGAGGATTGGATCCAACCTTCTTCCTAGTCTCGGACATTCTCTCTGACCTTTCTTTTATTTCAGAGAGGTTCCAATATTTTCTCAAGCTCTCCCACTGGTTGTCTTTATACTTTCTCGGAGGTTTCGGATTTCTGCTGTGATTTCTCTTTACTCTCTCATGTTCCTTCCGTAGCCAGGTTTTCACCATTCTATCAAACAATGCCCTAGATACCTCATGATCAATAAACTCAAACTTCTTAATCAACGTGTCAAAAAGTAACCTACGTGAATCTTCACTTTGTTCCTCATATACGGTAACGCTCATGTCCAACATTCTGGGGGTTAGATCTCGGACGTACTCTTGCCATCGAAGGTGACATGTACAACCACTATCGATTATACCCGAAGGCCTCACCTGAACAACATATGGCTTTAGACCGAGACCCTCCCTCCTGAGAGCCTCCTTGTCCGATTTTTGCTTGTTATCTCTACGGATTTTCCTCTTCATGGACTCGGTTTTTATTGATGACGACTTGGTCGCAGACATGTCTTCAGCATTTGTAGCACCTGCAACTTGCACCTGTGGCGATAAAGGTTCACATGAAGACGGTACAAACTGCCACTGATGAGAAATATTACCTTGAGGAATCCTTGTGTGTATACCCTGAATCTCTGCGGCAGAAGCAGATGGCGGAATTGGAATAAACGTCCATCCCTCAGGCGCAGAGAACGTTGGAGCAGAATTCGAGCTCCGCATAAAATTTTGCCGAGGTACTGGACCAAGCGGATCAAATAAGTTGTTAGTATTTTGCATGTTACCAATGTAGGTTCGAGGAACCGAATTAGAATGGGGTTCAAAGTTTCTATTTTGCATTTTCCGAGCAACATGCTGTGACCTGTGATCTGGACTTTCCCTTTCGGCGTCTGAATCCCCTGACGATGTTTCTTCATCAGCGTTCTCTACACGCGAAAACATATTAGTCAAAGAACTCATGAAAAAAGATTTCTTATGCATAGGTCCACAACAAAGTCCATCTTCTGTGTAACATTTAACGAGCATCGTAGCACAGTGAGTATTAGGGTTGATGTGGTAAGTAGGGTTTCCACCTAAATAAGAATACCATGCTGACAAAAGAGTACATGCTGTCTTCAACGTTCAACTACGCAATCGAGTTTGTGACATAAGTATAAAACCCTCCAAAAATGAGGGTCTCCAACATGCACATTGACAACGCACGGCTCTTACCTTGGGGAGAGTATTCCGACATGTTTGCTTGTGGCAACTGCTCGTCTCCTTGGGAATTGTCATCGCCCTCCAAATCCTGACTCGCGACTCCAACATCATTTTTTCCTGACGTAAATCTGCTGCTTCTTCGACGCGGTTCTCCACTAGGTGCTGCGTCTTTGCAGGTGCGTGATCTCTTTCTGTTCACGAAACCCGAGTTGCTACAATATATACAGTGTGAGAGTGAATTCCCAGACAGGCGTCTTCGACTAAACTGCGTTTTCTACTGCAAGATAACATATGTTATCTCACATACTGAAGGAAGAAAACCTAAACTGGAGGAACCTATAAATCTCCATCGTCCAAATTGACACGTGGCTAAGATCCACGTATCAGAAATCACCAAATAGAGTTAAACAGTATTACACTCACAATTCATCTGCAGCTTCTTGTACAGTCCTGCGGAAGAACTCTTCGTTTCTAGCCTTAATTGCGTCCCTTATTTGCTCGTACTCATTTGGAAGATCAGGTGTCTCATCGTTCTGTGAATCAGATGTGGAAACTTCTTCTCCCATGGTTGACGCTCGTCTTCTTGTAATTCCTACTGTAAACCCCCTTAATCAACTTGTTAACGTATGCTATGGAGGCGGATGTCTCTTTGAACAGCACGCACGTCAAGATGAAGTTCAAATGCAGACCCCCTCTACTGAAGAAGCTACAATTCTCTACAACTTAAAGCAAAACGACCCTGGAGGCGGACCAGATTGTGCATTCACGATAGGTTCTCTTCTCCCATCGTCGGAACCCTCTCGACCTCGTACTGCATCACCAGTCTCAGTTAAGTGAGTCATGTTTTTGGAAAGTTTTATCAGGTTGATTTTATTGAGTCGAATATCTTTCATTACATTGATTTTGTGGATTGCTCTACATATTCCGTGGATGCTGGCTCAATTGCTTCTTGCTAAGCCTTCTGTGTTCATGATCAGAGTTTGAAGATACTGTGGATGACGACTTCACATTTCGCGAATGGGTGCTTAACAGTCGACCGTCTGCACTTTACAGATCACTTTGCGATTAGACTCTGCAGCTACTTTGTTTACATAGGTTTGATTAGTGTTAGGTGTTTGTTGTGGAAAGGGTCGTTTACGATACCGGAGGATCCCAATGCTTTTCAATTCCAGCGTCGTCTATCATCGTTCGATGTTTCGTGGAAGGGATACGGAGCGACAATATCGACAACCTTCACATTACAACGAATTGCCACGAATCGAGTTACTCCCTCTGCCGTCATTAGTTCTCCTTCAGAGAATTCAGGTACCTCATATCTTCATACGATGCAAAGGGTTTAGCATTTCGCACCTGAAAGTGTAGTCTAGTTGTTCTCTTAGGGTTTCAGTCGATGTGGATTTGTTTGTGCACTAGATGTTTCTGCAAATATAACCTAGTTTCCAGATCACCACGTTATATTCAGATATAAATGTCTTACAATGACGGGAGACTACCCGCAACTCACACCTGACAACAATCAGGGAAAAGTATTTGTGTAGACTCATTCAGTGCAGAACATTATTTCTGTACAATCAATCGGCATCTTTATAGTCAGAGTAGATAAATGTGATCTCAAGTTTAGGCGAAATTTTTTTGGCCATATCAACCTACTTAGTGACATAGAACATTCAGTAAATGACAAAGTACATATTCTATTTGCGTTACTTGGCTTATTTATGTTGTCGTTGATTTGAATTTGCTGCCTAACTTCATGCTTTGTTGAGAAGAAGTTGATGAACATGTCATAATTTTCTTGATGACGATAACAATTTCGGCGATCATCTGCAATCGCGTTCATCTGGAAAGAGTAAACATTGTAAGTTTAATTTAATCAATGCATCCGTTTATTGTGATTCTCCTTTTATTTTTTGTTATTTCCATGTTAAAAATTATATAACTCACGGTGCCATGTTCTCTCCAATGCCACATCTTGACCTAGGATTTGTTCTGTACAAGCTGGTTATAGTTCACGCACTTTTACCTTTGAATATGTCATTTCCCTTCCTCTGTGAATCAAAAAACAGTAACTTCTTGAATGGCTTTCGTGAGTATCATTGCCCGATTGAAATGCTGTTCCACAACAACCCTGTCTTTGTTACTTAATATACGAAGGAATTTTAAATAAGACACAAGGGACTTTTACACTATTCAATGCGTGGAATTATACGTGGTTGAATCCCTTTTATACATTTTTGTGTTTGTTTATAGTGTTGAATAAGTCAGAATGTGGTTCATCGTCATTGAATAGTTAAAAATGAAACTATTGATGCGAGTTGTTTAATCACTACTAAGTTCCTTCACGAATTACTATAGTACATTGTTCGGTTGAAGTACTTTTCTAAGTTCAAGTTAGTCTTTGTAAGCAGGGTGAACAGTTTCGTCTCCATTTCATGTGACCGTAGCTCTATGTTTTTGTTCCAGGAATGATATCAGTGTTGTTTTGTTTCTTTCAGACAATACTTTTGGTAAACTGAACCTCTAGTGCAGGCAATTACGGTTTAGCTGTTTCAGATTAAAATAGTGACACTAGCGATTACTTCACGTCTACCATAGGTTTAGTATTACTATGAGCTATCTCTGAAGCATATACACCTTGCCTGCAGGTTGAGGATGTTCCAGAAACAAACGGCGTCTGACAACCAACAATCACAAATCTTCAATACTCCTATATATCAAGGTGAGGTCCGTATTCTGCACTGATGTTACACTTGACATTTTGTTTGAGAAGATGTTCAACAGGATGTACAGTCAATTTCTGTGTGTGAAGAGTTTGCTATATGTTTCAACGTTTTTACTCTCTCTTTGCATAGGACGATGTCAAGGATATTGCCAATAGCAGACCTGCAATGAATACGTCTCAGAGACAATAAACTCTGGGAGAGAGAGCAAAAAAGAGCACTGCTATATAATTTTACTAGGATTCCGTGTCCATGTAGTCTACACAGGGGAATAGGCAAACCATACGGATTAGTGGAGGTGGAGAGGCACTTGTTACGTTATGGACGCTCACCAGAGTGCCAAAATTGGAGAGGGCCCACAACCCCCGACTCTTCTGATAATGAATGGGAAGAGGATAGCGCCGCTCAAGTACTCGGTAGTTCACATGTGGAAAGGGAATGGTACAGTGGACTAGAAATGCGGAACATGATGGCGGACATGTATCAACAGGTGAGAGAATTCACTGAAACAGAAGAGACACTAGATAACATCACAATGGAAGCAATGGAGACGGTGGACAACATCACAGGAATTAATCGCGACGAGGAGGGAGATGGAAGAAGCGGAGCGGGTCGCACCAATGAGGAAGAAGAATTGCCAGCGACCAATGCAGATGAGAAAAGGGGAGGCACTACTAGAGCAGGGAGTTCAGGTAAAGATGATGGACCAATATTGGGGGAAGGCCGTTACACTTCAAATATGTATGATGCTTCAACAGAGGAAGACAGAATCCGCGATGCGAAAGCCCTTGAGGATGCGATGGGGATATTGTATTCTGGATCAAATCACTCAAAACTTGGTGCCACCGTTATGATAGTCAACTTAGTGGCTACCTACAATGGAATAACCGAGAAAGCCGCGGATGATATCTTAGCCACAGTCAAATGTCTATTGCCTGCAGATAACTGCTTACCAGAATCCATGTACCAGGCAAAAGTTCTCACGAAGCGTCTGGGTTTGGATTTCAAAAACATTGATGGCTGCGTTAGAGGCTGTGTATTGTTCGACAAAGATCATAGGGATCTGGATCACTGCCCCGTCTGTGGATCACCGAGATACAAGGACATGTTGAAAAGGACGAGGCCCATGAAGGTACTTCGATTTTTTCCCCCGACTCCAAGGTTGCGAAGGTTTTTTTCGAATATTAGTTTTATCCAAGTTGATGAGATGGCACTGCGAAAATCTCAGCCGAGATGGAAAGGTCAGATTTCCAGCAGATTCACACGCGTGGAAGACGTTGAATTCTCTGGATCCCCAGGTATGCGACACAAAGGATTTCGGTTCAAAACCACAAGATGTTCGTTTACAGGTCTCTTGTGATGGTATATGTCCATTCAAGTTACACAGGTCTACATGGTCTGCGTGGCCAGTTCTAGTGAGTATCCTAAATCTACAACCATGGCTCATTACCAAGAAGTTTTTTACTCTACTCACTATCTTGATCCCGGGAAGAGCACAAGTACCATTCGAGTACTTTGATGTCTGGATTAGACCCCTCATAGATGAACTGAAAGAGTTGTGGGAAGGTGTTCCGGCTTATGATGTTGTAGAACCAGAGGGTAATCGCCATTTCATATTAAGGGCCGCTGTCCTGTATACAACACACGATTTTCCGGGGTATGGTACAGTTTCCAGAGCCTCTCATCAAGGACATTGTGCATGTCCGCCTTGTGGTGATGAGCTGAGAGGGACATATGCTTTTGAGTTTAAGAAAATTACATATCGGGATGCTAGGCGGTGGGTACGTCCAGGTCACATTATAAGATCATCCCAGTTCGACAAACTATTCAATGGGAAATCAGAGGACAGGTTGGCATAGGTTGTAAAAACTTCTGCTGATCAAAGAGCCGCTCTGAGACTGTACGAGGACAACCTAGCCCGACCAAGAAGAAGAACGAGAGTAACAGAGGCGGGACCATCATCAAGGAGAAGGAGTAGAAGCAAAAATACAGAAACAGGGCCATCTGATGCGACCACGTCATCTAGGCGAAGGGAAGTACCAGGCACATCAAGTTCAGTGAGACGCCGAAGAACTTTGACTCCTGATCCCTCCAAGGTGCATGGAATCAAACGTGGGAGCATTTTCTTTGAGCTCCCCTACTGGGAGGTACGTGTGATTTATCATATCAACCATGGTACATATATATACAAATTGCTTTCTTGACTTCTTAATTTTGTTTTTGGTGTCCTTCTTTTAATTCCCGTTTGGTAAAGGGATTTGTTAATTTTGCTTCTTCAAATAAGCTGTTTTTTATTGAAATGGCGTCACTGTTTAAAAGGAGCATCGCCGTTGCTTCATGTAAAAATGGAGGTAGGATAATGTTATATTATGTGAGTGTCGGGTTCTTCTTGAGCGTGTATTGCCTTGTGTTAGTAGCTGTTAACATTGTCCTACCTAAAATCCTGCATGGAAGTGAAATGTCGCTAGTCTATGGTATAAATCAATTACAAAATTGACTTAAATTACTGTCTTCATATCTAAAGAATCTTGTGAGTTCGTTAAACTAATATTTTGATGTCAGCATTCTGTCAGTAAAACGTGTACGTTGTGCATTGACAATTGTAATAAATTTGTTTGTTTTTTTCTAGTTTAGTCTGTTCAATAATCACGTGTTCATTAGCTATCGCCCTCAGGCTATGGATTTAAAACCTTTCATAATAAAAAAATAAGGTTATTCGAAAATGCATACACCTAAAATCTATTACAGTCGTCCGTCATGATATGAAAATTCCTTATAAAGTAATATGTATGAACCAGTTTCCCCTGTCTCTTTTATATGATAATTTGATTGTTTTTTAGCAAATTTATGTTTAAGTCTGTAGCATGTCCCACTTCACTCCACAAACAGCCCATATATTATGGACAAAAACAGTCAACTATTTTACAAGCGTTTTATTTGTCAACAAGTAATAAAATTGTATTTGTGAAATATGTATTATGAATAAATTTCTTCGTTGCTTCGGTTGCCATTCGTTTTTCAATCCTTTTTTTTTTTTTGGTTTTATTAAGATTGTGAGTATTAAATTGTGTTGTTGCTTGATCCATGTTGTTCGTAACGAGTTCTTGTCAACTAGAACGTATCACTCTGTTTCAATGAACCATGTGATTAGAATAAAACTCCTTAAAATTCTGCTTTAGTAACATTCGTCTAGATTCTACACACAGAGTTCTGGTCGTCCTTTCTGATTGTTGTCATAGTCTAATATATATTTCCCCAATATTCTGGAGAGACTACGTTAAGATGATTACTACAGTGATTCGATAATGCAATTGGTGTTAGTCCACATTAACAGCACTTATTCGTTGTGAATGCACATTTATCTATGAGACTGTCCGATTTTATTAAATTTTTAAACAGTTGTGAAGAGTGCGTCTGTCGTAAGCATGATTAAATTGTGTTTCACACAGTGTTTAAAGTATCTGTACTGCCTTATTGAGTGGATTACGTAGAAATCAAGCGACAGTTTGCTCCAGCGGTGTCTACTAACTGAACTCCCCAATTAAGATGGATTTCTGAAACTAGTAAAGGTTAACAAGGGGTATTATAACTGTCTTATGTCACCTTGTACCAATGTGTGCCCTCATACATGTACCTACTGTCGTTTTTTATCTGTTATAATTCAATTGAAGTGCCTAATAGTACTATATACGTAATGGAAATGGAATTGAAAATATTACACAGAGCTGAGCTTCTGATCATTGTTGTTGCAGCACCTAGCAATTCGAAACTCCCTCGACATAATGCACTGTGAGAAGAATTTTGCTCAGAATCTGCTGAAGACGATATGCGGTTTCAAAGAGAAAGATAGTGTGAAGGTCAGGAGGGACATGCAGCGTGAAGGAATTCGCCCACATCTCTAGATGGTGAGAGACCCTAAAAACCCCTCTAGAATGTTGAAGCCACATGCTAATTATGTTCTCACACCCCAGGAGTTCGACACATTCTGCACAAGATTGGAGAACATCAAGGTTCCATCCGGTTACTGTTCCGAGATCGGTGCTCACATCAGGAGTAAAAAATTCGGAGCCCTTAAGTCACATTACTACCATATTCTGATGCAGACCCTCATTCCACTTGCTTTACGAGGGCTTATGGAACCCAACACTAGGATGGAAATTATGAGATCCTGTCGTGTTTTTAGAAGAATATGTTGTAAAGTGTGGGATCCTGATCAGACAGAGAATCTAGAGGAAGACGTTGCAATCACCATGTGCTTAATGGAGATTGCTTTCCCGCCTACTTTTTTTTGATGTCATGTCTCATCTCCCCCTGCATCCAGTTAAGGAGTTGATTATCCTTGGTCCAGCACAGGTACGCTGGATGTACCCTGTGGAGCGAACAATGATGACCTTGAAGAGTCACGTCAAGAATAGAGCGAGGCCGGAAGCATCCATTGCTCACGGGTACCTGCTAGATGAGACTATGGGGTTTGCTACCTCATACATGCACGGCTTCGCCGTAGTGAGACGTAGAGTTTGGGACGCAGACCTTGAAGACTGCGCAGAATTTGAAGTTCTTGAAGGTGCGGCAACTGAAGTTATACTTTCTCGAGCAGAGTGTGACTTAGCACACAAGTACGTCCTGCGAAATAGCACATCAACGGCTGGATATTATAGGTATTATCAACTTTCTGTGAAGGTCAAACTTCTTGCTTACTGAATTTCTGGCTGTCGTGTTTGGAACGTCTAGAGTATGTAGACATTTCAGTGATTGTTGATGGTGTATCACCTTAGACGTTGGCTAATAGTGTATTCCGTTAGGTCGATGGAATTAAACTTTAGATTATTCAATTAACGTAGACACTGTTTTCATTCAGTCTCTGACCTTTTTTAAATATTCTTACAATTGTTTTTTCATTGATATGCAGCGAATAGGAACATGAAAGAGAAAGACGTGGAGACGAAGTAGGTCCGGTGGAGACTTGGATGAAACACAGAGTTCACTCTCATGTCAAGGACATGTCAGATCCAGACGAACATGATACCGTGATGATATCGAATTCTCCTTCCTTGACATGCAAGACTTATTCTAAAATGAAAGCTTATGGGAATCATTGGAGAGTGGACAATGATAACAACAATTTGAATGGGACGTATGATAGTGGAGTTGCTTGTTTCAAAGCCAACACCCATTCAGCAGGTGCAGGTAAAGATTATGTTGGCATACTTAGAGATATATTAGTTTTAGACTATGGAGTCCTGAAAACACCAATTACGTTGTTCAGTTGTCAATAGAAGAAGCGACATGATAACCACGGGAATAACACATACATCCGGGATGGAGACGGGTTTCTTGTTGTGAATTTCAAACACAACACCTCTAAGACAGTTGATCCATTTGTATTCCCTAGTCAGTGCACACAGGTGTTTTTTGCAACAGATGATTTGCACCCAATAGGTTCAGAATGGAAGGTCGTCTTGCGGAAGGATGCCCGATCCAGGAGGATGACAGAAGATGATGATGACATTTTTATAACCACAAACGTGGATCGCACAGGGGATGTCCCAAGTTCCGCGTTCCAAAGCCACCCTGATGAACCGAATCTTGCTGGAGCAATTATATTAAATGACACAGAAAACGCTTTGGCGTTGCAGAGTTTTGAAAGGCTTGGTCAGAGAGCGCGCCGTGATGGCAGAGCAGACAAGGGTGACACATCTGGAAATAAGAGAAAGCGTAGTCGGAAATAGCACTCTGCTTTCTTCGGTAAGTATAGTGTTGTACTCATTTGCAAAATATTTGTTTTATAAATTATCATAATAGTCCTTTACGATTATTTGATTGTCAATGCTAAGAGGGTGACAAATCGCAAGAAATTGAAATCGTAAATACATAGAAGTCTGTCTAATTCAGAAACTATGCCCAGTATTAATGTCTGTGTACTTTGACATGCCTCAGTCTAGAGAAGCTATGCTTTGCGTCTTCACTGGATCAGGACAGCAATAATAACTTCAATTTCAAAACTAGAGTGTAGACCAAGTGAACTTGCTAAATAACAAAATACCAGAGTGTGTACATGGTGTCTTTATCGACTTATCTTAAGCTTCCGTTTATTTTACTTAATGACGTGATTGATATAGGTGAACAGGGTCCAAGACTCACTTTTGCTGTTTCTAAAAATTTCTATGCCAAGAGTGTGAGGTTGTCGTGGAACAAGTTTGGTATATTGTGTCAATACTGTTGTAAATAATATGTTGAATGAATCAGAGTTCAAGATTATCCAATCAAAATGTGTCTATATTTTACAGGTAATAGTCTCTTGAAGATTTTTTAACCCCAAAATGTATTAGGATACACGGTAGTCGTTTATGTCAAAAGGACATGTGTTTAAGTCCATCACAATGGTCTGTTCTGCTTGTGTTTCTACACAATGTGAACATGTTACCTGATCTCGGTTTTCTTTTTCCCCCGTTCTTAAGTATATGCATTTTGAGAACTAATTGTGTAGACCTTTTGCTTAGATTGTAAACAGGGTGTAAGTATGCTAGACCCTATATACTTGTGGCAAAATGGCGGAGTACTAAAACTACACAAAAGTACTCAAATGTACTCAGTATTGGCGCAGGGTTTTAATTTTGGCCACGGAGTTGAGATCAACGGTGGAAATTGGATCCGTGAATCCTCCAATTGGGAAAGGGGTATCTTAGGCTCGGTGGCAGCGAAGGAATGTGTCTATATCCGGAGTAGGACACGGTACTTTTGGAGAATCCCATGGTCTGACATGGTACATGGTCACTAGACAGGGTGGACCAGCATGGTATCACGTTCTTATGGTCAGGCCACCTAACCCTGCGACCGTGGCAGCCATTTATACCTTGACGCGTGTTGAACCAAGGCCAAGAATGGAAGCAATGAATCCTATGTGATTTATTTTCCTAGTTGGCATCCAAAGCCCAAATGGAACCCACCGAACTTTTATTTGAAATGCTCTAAGTCTCATCCAACTTTGTCAATCTAAAATATTTATAAGGCAATATGCTATGGTTTCGACAAGATGCATAATATTAATGTGGATGTTGCCTGGATGAGAGTTCATGTCTTACGTTTTTTGGAATGTATGGAATATTTGTTAACCCAATAGAAGTATTGTTTATTCTATTCGACCCAAATTCCATTGAATATGATATTAAAATGAGTAAGGAAGGGTATATATATTATTATCTCATTTTAATTTATTTGAACACGCATGTAATTCAAATAATAGTATATTCTAGTTGGATCTAAAATGTAATTAAATCAATATCTAGCATAGTTCATCGATGTATGTATATTATAATGACAGTTTCCAAAGTGATATTTTCAAAATCACCATGTATTGTGAACCGTTGATTGTTGTAGAGGGAAAATAATCATTTATGAGGGTTTGCTATAAATAATGTGGGTTACAATATATATTGATTCCAATGATGTACACTTGTATTTCGTTCCTCATAAATTATGCATGTATATATTATATACATATATTTAAATGGTTCCAAGTTTTAATAAAATTTGTAGAATTTCATTGAATTCATTTTATTGTCCCCCTCTATCTTCTTATATTTTATTATTTCATTACTCTTACATTCAATCTCCCCATGTTTTTTTTCTCCATTACTCTCCCATCCTATCTCCTTCTTAAATTTGTTTCTATTTCTCTTCTCCTCTACCTTCCTATATTTTTAATATTTCATTATTCTTCCATTCAATATTCCCATAATTTTTTCCCAATACTCTTCCATTCTATCTTTTTTTGTATTTTTTACTATTCATCTTCCCCTCTATCTTTTTATGTTTTCAGTATTTTATTATTCTTCCATTTAATCTCCCCCCCCCCTTCTCTCCTCCCTCTTTTTCAAACCTACTCCCCCCCCCCCCCCCCCATTCCCCCCCCCCTTTTTCCCCCCTTTTCTTCCGCCCTTAATTTTCCCTTTAAATCTCCCACCATTTGTTTTTTCAATTTTTATTTTTTTTATATTTCTTTCACTCTATCTCCTTATATTTTTATTTTGTCATTATTTTTTTAATTAATCTCCTCCTTCTTTTTTACTTTATTTTTTTTTAATACCTTTATATTATTTTTCTATTTAAATACCCACGTAAACAATATCACAAGGTGTATTCTAAGTAGTTTGGAATTAATAAAAAATTATAATACATTTAGTGCAAGCATGTATTTAGAATTATCATTATTCTATAAGTGATTTATTTGTATTTTTAGATTGTAGAAACATTTAATACCCATATAAATGAAATCATATAATGTAATCTAAGAGGCTCATAGTGAATCAAAAATAGTATGAAGTATAGTGGGAGGATGTATTTCGTGTATTCCTTATTCTTTTTTTACATTTATTAATACTCTAATATTGTGTATGTTATTACAATTGAGACTTGGAACTAAAATAGAGGTTTAGGGTACATGGGTTCAAAAGGAATTTAAAATTGACAAGCATTCTTATAGATAATTAAAACACCATTTACACAATTATAATAGTTCTTCTTGGGTACAAGATAGTATAATGGTTTAACATGATGGAGAATTTGACATCTTGGGCTGTATGGAATTACTAGTTAATGTCTCATTGAACCGGTGATCAGAGGATAAGGTTTAGAATCGCAGTCTTCAGTAACCGGTGACCGAAGGTTGCGCATCGTGAGCCACTAGTGACCGCCGGTGGAAGGCCCCGTCACCGGTGGTAGCAAGTTTGGGGGAGTTTCTCTTTGAGGATGACCGGTGATCACCGTTTCCTCACCATCATCAACAGGTGATCACCGGTGGTCGTCTTCTTCCTCATTCCTCGGGGGTGTAGGGTGTCACCCCTAGTTGACAGAGAGTCGTTGAGGCGGCGGGAGGTGATGGTGTTGGTGGTGAGGAGATTGTGCGTGACGGCCTGAGGACGAGGCGTATGAGTTTCCTTCTTTTCATTCTAGGGTTTAGGGTGGGGCGAATGGGTTTTCGTAGCGATGAGGGGGGGTTCTGAGGGAGAGGCGTATTTTCCAATACATGTTGGAGGAGATCGGGATTGACTGTGTGAAGGTGCGACATATCGGTGGCTTCAGAGAAGGTGGAGATCAAAGGCAGGTTGCGAGAAGTGATTAAGGAGGATGGAGGGGTCTGCTGGACGGCGTTCGGGGAGCACATACAGCGGGAGAAAGTCCCGACAGAGTGCACAAGCGGGGCTGGATGAGGAGATCGACATCTCTGAGGGTGTAGGCGTGAATCGAAGGCGTTCCGCGCCGAAGAAGACTCCAAGGCCGATGATAGAGCGGATCGACCAGGTGGACTTGGAGATTTTGAGGTTACGGCCGCCACCGCGAGCACTGACACGAGAGGATTTCATGCGGGAGTACCCAACTCTTGCGAGCGATGGCGAAAACCCACATCGATTTCGGAAGGGACGGGTGTCTCCTGCTTTGTTGAAGGAATTATTTGGAGACCCATACGGCGATGGGGGACGCCAAGGTTATGGGTGGGCCCGTTGCAAGGAGGCGGGGGTGGTGAAGAGGATTCAGTACCTTCACCCAATTCTCTACCAACATCCAAGCAGTGAGATTCCTCCTTACCTAAAGATTCATTTTGCCAAGGGTGTTGCAGTCGAGTTCGATGAAGGGAAAGGGAAAGTAGATTGGTGTGCCTTTGGAGCTGACACTAATAAGAGGCAGGTTAATCGATATGAACAAAGTGTCGAGAAGTTGTTGGCTTTGACGAAGACGCTAGAGGGGGATAAGCCTCTAGAGGTTCGTGGTAGAGAGTGGGCAAAAATTAAGGTAGAGCCAGGGGTGCGTGGGGAAAGTCCAGGATGGAGTTCAGGGGTTAGGAGGGGAGATGTAGGAGACAGAACTTGGGAAGAGGGGAGGACGAAGTCGAGGCTGGGTGAAAGCGGCGGTATTTTCGAGTCTGGCATGGGATCAGGGGTGGATGTTGAAGGTGGTACAGAGTATGCACGCAGAGGAGGATCATGGACTCAAGGTAAACTATATCTTTCCATCTCTACGTTTGTATATGTATTTTCTGTCTTGCTTCTAAGTTGCTCAAATAATTGTGTTCAAATGGATTTGTCAATTGATGTGAGTTGTTGTTGACCTGTCCATTTCTTTAACATACGTGAATTTGTTGCATTGGTTGCTCCTGGCCTGATGCGCAGAATCGGTGAAGGAGAGGGGCAGGGAGGTACAGGAGCTCGTCACTGTGTTGACTGTGGAGATGGAGGCGGACAGAGTGCGGGAGAAGGAGGCTCTCCAAAAGAGAGATCGGTGTAAAATGAAGGTGGAGCAGTCTGAATGTGTCTTGGAGAGCTACGAGCACCAGAAGGTGGAGAAGGGGTTGAAGATCGATGCCATGGTCAGTGAGGGAGGTGACGTTGATCGGGAGAAAATTAAAATGGAGCTCATAATGGAGCAATTATGCGATGAACAGTCTCGGCTATTGGGTTTAAGAGAAGATCTAGAATCGGCAGAGGCAGAGGTGGCCAACATGGCACATGGAATCGAGGCTCATCATTTACAGTACAAAGCGCTGAAGGCGGAGTTGTTCGAGTTGCAGAAGGGAAAGGTTTTAGGGTCATTTTGGCCACGGCCCATGGCTTACTCAGAGGAGAAGGGTGCACAGGTTTCAGATCGAAGTGGACTTCTGGAGATTTCTACTTGTTCACTGTGTCAATTTCCGTTTCCTAACAGTGACATTATTGTATCATCTTGTAGGCACTTGTATCATCCCTATTGTGCATCGATTGTTTTTGTGCATGGAGGTACATGTACTGCTAAGGGGTGCCAAAATTTATCACATCCGGATTGGCATAAGAGTTTTGGCTGGGGAGAGCCTAGTGCCGAGCTGCTTCAGAGGGCCGAGATGCTTGGATGTGCCGAGGAGCAAAGGAAAACCTTGCAACTAAGAATGGAGGAAGCAAGAGCAACTTGTCCGAATGCCGGTAAGTTTTCAAGCATAAAATCTATATATTCTTGCTAATTCGTTAGTACCTAGGAGTATGGTTCAGCCTCTTATGAGTGAATCTGAATATACGGTAAGTATGCTAGGTCTTTGTTTGGTAGTTTAAGGGTGTGCTAACTATACATTTTTGTAGTGTGATTAGTTTGTAAACAGTGGTTGGCATAGCATTTAAAGTACGTGCCACTCTAGAGTTCTAAGAAGTACATTCGTCAACGTGATTTGTGTTGTCCACTGCTACTGTTACGTATTCACAGTGTTTAGAGTACTAATGCATGAGCTGAATGGAAACTGCAATTTCAATGCAATATACTTATAGTACACTTATAGTTCATCATATACTGACTAGGTTAAAGGGTATGTATTTGAGTGTACATTGACTCCCTACCTTAGAAGAAGTCGTAGTATACAATGTGATATTAGAAGTCCTTTTGTACATTAAGTGTACTTAGAATTAACTGTGCTGAATGTATGGAAGTATATAAGAGGACTTTAGAATACTTGATATATCTGGTTTCTGTATTTGAAGTACATTGGTATGATACATTAGATTACTTGTTATATATGTTGACTAATGCTTAGGTACTTTTCTTCATGTACTCCAGGTGCATCTTATACTCGGGTTACAAACACTCTGCTTTTGTACGCATTGTATACTATGAGGTAAGATTTATTTTTGCTTATGTATGTATGGTATTGTTCATGGGTGCATGCAGTATGACTTGTTAGTATTATCAGTACTAATGTCTGCACCCCCTAGTTGTACACTGTCGTGTAATAGAAGTACCCGTTTTTTAAGATGTGGTTCAGAATTATAAGTAACAATGATATATTTCGTGGGATTTCAGGCTTGTCGTATCCGAAAATCGCTCACCCTACTTCAAGGATTTCACCACCTAATTTCACTGAGGGTGAAGCGAGTCAAGCCACCAGCTCTCTCGTCGGTGGCCCGGGAATCTCTCTTGCTGCGTTGCTAAACCCTTTGCAACGCACTGTGAAGGAAGTGACCCGCAAAGGAGGGGTTTGGAAAGTTAAAAGCAAGGTAAAAAAACTACAAAAGGTGGATGAGGTTGTCTATGAATGTTTGGAGACTGCTGCAGTGAGACGTAAGGGTAATGAGCCTGAACTCGATAGTGAAGATGAGTCGTCCGAAGGTGATGAGCGGTTAAAGCAGTTGAAGTTGCCATCATCTTCTGGAACGACGGACTCAAGTGGGGAGGAAGAAGACTCTGACGGTGAGAAGTCTGTGGATTCCAAGGAGCGTGAAGATTCAGAAGATGAAGATGAGGAAGAAGAGGATGCTGCTAGGATGCCTACTCTAAAGTCGTATGACCCACAGTTTATAAGCCCACAGGAGCCGCTGAGGGTGAAGATTGCTGGAGGTGAACATACTGTGGCTCCGATCGAAGAGATTGTAGCTCCAACGATGAAGATGCATGAACCTCTGAAGACGAATGTTGTGAGTGAAGAGCAGTTGAAGAAGACAGCAGCAGTAGAAGTTCCTGGTTCCGAGTGCTTGGTGGGGCGCAATACAAGGAAGAATGATGTGAAGACAGCTGTTGGAGCAGGAGAGCAGTTTCTAGAAGCACTGGAGGATGAGATCTTCAAAACACCGGAGAAGATTGCATTGAAGGAGTCGGAGAAATCACCTGCGAAGAAAAAGATGAGGGCCGAGAAGAAGAAGTCCAAGGAGGTGCCAAATACGGAGGAGGTAGGCCTGGAGGTTGATAGAGTTGGAGGAGAGATGGCGCCTACGCAGGAGGAAGGCGAGCTACAGGGTGAAGAAGACGCACAGGTGGGGAATGATGAGAGGGTAACCGGGAAGGATGGCCATACAAGTGGATCGAAGAAGCGGAAAAAGAGGATGGAACAAGAGAAGGATGAAGAACAGTTTCCGACTTCGATGGAGAACCTATACAGTGCAAAGCATACTACTCTTACTGCGCTCACAGATTTTGCAGCGAGGCAGGGTATTGTAGAGGGTGGTGAGGACGCTAAGGATGACAGTGAGAGTCCCCAAGCCCCGGTAAAGTCTCCGGCTGGACTAGGTAGAGTCATGACACGGTCACAAGAGAAGCAAGCACTGGCGCCTGCACAGGTAAAGAAGAGGAAGAAGCGCCGTTAAGAAGTAGATTTTATACGTGGCTACGGAATGTAGCCACTGTGATGTATCTCCAACCTTGCAACGAGGCTGCTGAAAAAGGAGCCGGGGGTATTTGCTCCCTTTTTTGTTATTGTTTATTTGTGTATTTCTGGTGCGGCTTTGAGTTCATTTGTGCATGTGGGTGTATGTAACTACAACATGTTTTCAGCTATGGTGGAAAATCAGAATTCTTCTCAATGTTTAATTCTTGGCCCTTGACTGTTTTGGGGCTTTTTTTTGGGGGCTAGGACCCGTACCAGACTATGCCCTGGTTTGATCCTGGAGATTTGTCGAGGGGGATGGAGGCTATACCTATTCCAGTCTGTAATCCCTATGCTTATATGTCGCCATTCCGGTACATGTCCAACAGCAGGGTTCATGAGAAGGCCGCTCTGAATTTGAGCCTTTTCTCTCCGAAGCTTGGGAAATGTTGTAATTGTGGGCCTCGGGATTGTTTAAAATCTTTGCAGCCTTGTGAATGTGGAAAGGAGTCAGGTGGAGAGATAGCCTACAAGGAGGGTGGCATCCTCAAGGACCGGTACCTTCAGCACGGTGGCAACAATTCCCTTGGTTGTAAGAGGAAAAAAAAACTCTATTCGCATGGTGGCTCAGTGATTTATGTGGAGAGGAGGCTTAGTGCCTTGTGCGGTAATCGTGGATCACGCAGATTCATTAGAGAATGTAGTGTCAGGTGTGGCTGCCACAATGAATGTGGTAATCGTGTTGTTCAATAGGGGATGAAGTATCCAGTAGAGATTTTCCATACGGGCCATACTGGATGGGGGGTGAGGGCAAGTAGACCCCTTCCAAAAGGTGTGTTTCTCTTCGAGTTGGCTAGGGAGATTCTCACAAATGCTGAGATGATTCTTAGAAATCTTGTAGCCTCACCTGGACCATCTTTCGCAATGCAATTGGATGCTGATTGGGCCACCGAAGCCAAACTTGATGACAACTCTGCGCTCTGCTTGGATTCCCAAATTTTTGGTAACGTGGGAAGATTTGTAAACCACAGGTTTGTAATCCAGCCGGCTGATATGCATTACTGTAATGGTTCGAAGTCGTTTATTTATGTCTAATGAAAATGTGTGTTTCTTTTAGGTGTGAAGATGCCAACTTGATTGAAGTTCCAGTGCAGATTGACGAATAGGACAAGAGCATTTACCACGTTGCATTCTTCACAAATCGAGACATTTTGATTCATGAAGAGTTAACTTGGGACTACGGCTGCGACTTTACCTACGAAGACCCTGATTTGCCTTCCTTTGCATGCAAGTATGGGAGTAGCTACTGTAGGGATTGGCGTAGTACCTTTGTCGTATCTCGTAGATCACAATAAAAAAGCTTTTCTAAATACTAAGTGACATGAATCTTGCGTTTAATTAATTGTAAACACTAAGTGCTACATTGAAGTACTTACAGCAATTGACTGCAAAGATCCTTTGAATGCCGCATTTTTGTCCAACAAAGAACTTAAGTTCTGAATTACAATGAAGGATCGATCCAGTTAAAGAATAAATGGTCATAGTAAATTAGAAAGTAAATACGAATAGTATCCAAACTGTTACGAAGAGTACTCGAAATACCACAAAGAGCCATTCAAATACTACAAAGAGTACCCAAAATTAGTACATATTATACATTCCAATTTACATTAAAATACACAGAGTACTAAAAAGCACTAAGTTCTTAACATTAAGAGTACTTGTAGTATCCAAAGATACTCAAAGTTCTAGTTAACTACTCCTCATGGAATGCCCACCAATCGCGCAAAGCATCTTCACATACTCTCATGGTCTCGCTGGACATCTTGTATACTGGAGAGCCCTTGGCCCTATGGGAAGCCAATATCATGGGGAATTTGCACGCTCTGACTAGATGTGCATCGACATGCGCCTCCACAGCTTCATTGCAAAATAAATACGTTTTATCCCCACGTCCGTGCTTCTTGAAGTATTTTGCCCTAATAACTTCATCCCCGGCGGCAAAGACGCCCCCCCATGGACATTCGAGGGGCTCCTGTATCTCAAACTTAGATCTGGTGCACTGCAAGATGTAGAAATCCACGCCGTCTTCATTCTCCTCTTCTGCAGGTATCATGAAATTATCGCCAACCTCAACCAGGTCTCCTAAGACCAACGACACGCCATCATGCACCCAATTACCTTCACCGTCCATTTCCTCCATCTGTGCCGCCACTGAAGAAGCGCTCTCCGGAACCAACCTAGCAACATTCCAGCCCTGCACATGAGATGAGTTCAAGCAATTAGCCCAATCGCCATCAACGCATGATATACAAAAACAGGATAAAGCACGTGTCGTGAGAAGAGTAGGGTCAGATTCAGAGAAGCCCATGATGGAATAGAGTGATTTAGATCCTGGCAGAGTGTTGCAGCGGATGCTCCTGTCACTATGAACGACCTCCTTCTCTCTAATGTGCCAAAATACACGAGAGAGGGGTGGAGCCGTGCTGATCTTTGTCCGCCTGTAGGAACTCTGAACCCGCTCAGTATACTTTTCTTGTAGAAAGTCAACAACTTGTGCAGCATTCGCCAATGGCCTCAGAGGATTCTGGATTTGCTCGGCACTCAACGCCCTCTTCACGACCGCCCCGGCCCCATCCCACTCTCCCTTCCCATGAGCAGTCTCAAAATAGTTCCACCGCATCTTGCATCCCTTAGTGAGCATGGGATATCTAGCCACGAAGTACATAGCTGTTGCACATTTGAACTGAGCGCTACAGCCATCACTATACACCCAGTGTTCCTCCGGAATAAATCCTGAGTCCTCTAACCAGTCCCAATGCAAAAGCAAGCAATGTTGGACATAAGCAGAGTCGTGATCTTTGTCATCCGATATGTAAAAGTGCGTCTGCTTCATTACGGTATCCCCTTCTTTCCACATTGTAATATGGACAAGGATGGTTACGGACGTGCTGAAATAGTACAAACTTTGCAATTCATTCTGAATAGCAAAGCTATAATTTTCTGCAAAATCGATATGAGACACAAGTACTCCCTCCGGGACGTTCTTCATCATTAATTGACATTGCTCATCCTGCCACCTCGCTCGGAAGTTGTGGGTGATGAACGTGGACACTGTTTTCTCCATGTACGACAAAAACTCTTTCACAGGAGTATCCCTGAAAGCCTCTCTGAGCCGCTTCTTGGGCCTTCCAGTCCTCTTATCAACGCCAACCTCATAGTATTCGAAACACTTCCACTTCACAAGAAAGGAGTCAGTACTAGACAACTCGAAAGGGCAAAGGGGAAATAAATGGAAGCCACAATCTGGACACTCTCCCATGAGACAATCAAGCTTGTGCCACACATCCAGTTCTCCTTTCGGGCACACACAAGATTCCCACATCATTGTAATGCGCTTATAAATTGCCTCGTGTGCATGGCAAGCCCCTTCAGCCTCACCCTTACATACTTGACATCCACAGTTGCACGTGATCCTTGAATGCAACCCCCTTAGCTGATCTCTGAGATGGCTCAATCCAACCTTCATGAAGTCCATTTCTACATGGTATATACAACAGCATGTGTTTCGTTCCTTCAATTTCCGAACCCACCATGGTTTCAATCTCTCGAAGGCTCTCTGGCGCACGTTGCACTCTGGATGAGCCTCCATAAAACGCAAAAAGAATGTTGTCTGTCAACCATGGAGACATTTTCCAAAAGTGTTATACTTGTTGTACTAAAAGTAATAAACCTAGGTACAATATGTTATGAAATCAAGTACAAGTTATACAACGGATTATATTAAGTACATTATCCTTGGGTTTGTGTTTACATCCAGTACAAGAAATACAACGGTACTTCGAACACACTAACCAAATGTACCGAGTATAGACGACTCCTACACTCGATGAGTATGACATATACACAAAGTATATTGGCGTTCATACATTTAAGCTTAGCTGTACATCGCCAGTACAGAGGACTTATCACAAATATCACCTACGTACATCGTCAACTACATAAGTACATGTAAAGAAGAACAACAAGAAGCAGAGTATTTAATATACACAACTGCTTAACCAAGTTATACCACTTTGTATATTAGCAGTACTTGTTGACCACATTAATACATTCGGCCCTACGTTAGTAAGAAATCAAGTACATAGTGCTCTATGTATTGGTATGATATTGACGACCTTGTACACTATGATTGAAAACGCAGAGAAGGAACAAAATGAATGTACAACATGTATGTTCAGTGGAAGGTCTTACCTGTGTCTCGCAGAGGTAGTGCGTAGGATGAGGCTCCACCCACAGATTTCTGCCTACCTTGTGTTTAACAACGTCCTTTTTGTTTGGCGAAACCTTGGTCTGTCCATTCCACCATATCTCAATCTGGGATTTGACGTAATCTGACAAGCCTCCTCTCTTCTGTCGATTGAGGCGAAGCCGAGGCACTATCTCTTCAGGACTCAATCCATACACTCTTCTATTCATGGCTATATTGATGCTAGACGTAGAAGTATCCAATACACGTGACAGTGCTGACACTCCATCGACTCCCAAGCTTACTGCCGCATCTAATAAAACACTCTTTCTTGCTAATCGCTCGTTCGAGTTTGCCACCTTCACCAACTGCAACTCGTTCTTGAAATTCTCTATGAAACTGTATGTGACCTTCGCCTCTTGAGGCCTAGGATAATACAGCGGTAATAGAGGCCAAAAAGCATTATGCCTCATGACCCTCTCGACAGTTTCTCTTCTACTAGAAGGACCGGGACAACTCCTCAACTCTCCAACAATATACTTCACTATTCGCAAAGAGATCCGATTCAACTCCCTCACTGACATCTGATCAGGTGTGTCATCATGTAAAGGGTTTGAAGCAAGACCTCGTGTTTCCTCCTCTCTCTCTCTCTCACGTGCTCTTTGTAGAGCCTTACGTGCTCTTGCCGTCTCTCTAGATACGGCTCTCTGCTCTTCCTCCAACCTGTCTGCAGCAGCCCTGGCTGCAGGACCAGGTCGACTAACACCCCCTCGCACTCGTTGCCTCTTTGCAGTATTCCCCATAACTGACACCCTCAAATATGAACACATAAAAATGATGAGTACATAGAGGGTGCAAATTATAGCAATGAGCGTAGTACAATTTAAATGTGTCTACATGAAAATGTAAAAGAACTTACCAAACTGTAGTCGCCTGTCACCGCCTAAATGCAATGGACTCGCAGCTACTAGTGGGGGAACCTATGGAAAATTGTACATCAGATAGAGAAGGCAGGTACTCGTAGCTACTATAGGAATCTACACTAACTGCGGTTGCAAATAGTGCACGCCTCGGGGACTCTTCAGACACGGTGTTGCATTTGCCTAGATAATAGTCAGGGTTCCCTTGTTTAGAGACAGGGGTTTCAGAAACGTAACAGGAGTCGCTAGTCTCGCTATCCACTGTGTAGAGAAGGGATTCTATCTCGGTACTAGCGGAGAGCAATCCCAGAGAGAAGCCTTTTGCAGGGAAGTACGAAGTAATTAGTCTCTGGACAAAGAGGGACTGCTGCCTGGACTTAGACATTGTTTAGCGAACAGTTCTGTAAATCGCATATTCTAGCAAGGAAACAAAACAAGAGCCATGAACAAACTGTAGTTGAATTCCAAGCGACACCGAGTAGACACAGAATACAGCAGAGCACAACGACTAGGGAGAGAAGAAGAGAGAATCCAGGGCGGCGCCGACGTGGAGGCCAAAGGGTTGCTAGTGGCGGCGGCATCTTAGACTCGGCGCCCCTAGAAAATAGGATCTTGATTATCCGTTACCAGAGAATGTACTCACTGTATGTGGAAACTTAGTGTACTCATTGCATGTACATACTGCATGTACTCACGGCGTGTACACACTGCACATAATAAATTAATTGCATACCGTGTTGTTTGATAAGAGCCTCGAGTGTAAATATTTGGATTGGTTGTCATTTCCTTTGAATTGACCAGCCGACGTTGATATTGCGGATAAATATTGATCCTGTGGAGAATATTTATTAGTTTTTAAGCTTTGCGCTTTATAAATGAATCTTGTGTATTTCACGCCAGCTAACGTGGATAAACATGAAGGCTACCTTAAAATTACTGTTACAGGATGTGAATTTCTAAACGTCCAATAAGATGTAGAGGAATATATCTTTGTAACAATGTGCATTTGCAGAACAATAAGCAGTGTAGTTGCAGTGACTTAGAGAAATGCGAGATCCTTCAACTTGATCAGAGTTTACACCTGTTAAAAATGAAAAAAGACCCCTGACAGCTTCTGTGCAGTTGCGACAGGTACCAACCAGGTCTCCTACAACTAATTAGAACCTCATTTACAAGGGGAGATTTTAGACACATGATACATCTTGCATGTAATCACTGCGGCCGACAACAGGAAATCAACATAACCCTTAACTCATATAAAAATTCATAAACATTGCAAAGACGCGGTTCCAGATGTCTACATCTTGCGCGAGCTCCCGTTCATGATCCAAGCCAATGCGGATGAGGAGCAGAGTGGTTAAGACGCTGGCGTTCACCATAGCAACATGATTCTCGAAGGGCTTCTCGAATCCGAACACGTCTGCAAGGAATTGAAAATGCTCCTCCAACTCCCGCTTGTCCCACCATAGTTCCACCTCGTCCTCTTCAACAGATGTTGTTCTCAGCACGGCCTTCTGTATATCACCAGGGCCGAACAGTTCGTCCATCTCCTCGAATCTCAAGTCCTGTCAAAGTTCTTCAACTCCACTGTTACATTGACTTCCCACCTGAACAAGTTGAACAACAATATAAGTATCTAGAAATCAAAACGTGGTGATTAAATATACAAATGCTAATGCCAAATGTGTGGTAGGTTTTTCCAAACCTGAAAAAGACGTACTCGAGCCTCCTCTTCTTCTAATAGTCTGATACAAATTCCACCCCTTCAGCTCTCTCATTCTCTCTAAACAAAACCCCTACATTTGTATGAACCTAGAACCTAGTAGAAGATGAAGGTGCTAAGACAAGGGTATGTTGAGTGATTGAGGGAAGGCACTGGTGCGCATCCACTGCTGTGCATGCGGTTGAAATGCAGAAGAAAGGCAAAGCAGAAGAAAGACGCACACCTGACTAGGTCTCCACGCTGGAATAGCTGTACTGAAAGTTGCAGGGAGAACACAAGGCAGCCGTTGACGGCGCTTGGCGTCCTGAAATGTAGGATCTAGGGGCAAGAAATTGATGGTGGAGATGAGCGATGCTCACCACGAACGGTCAAGATCTACCGGAGTTCTGTACATTATATACTCTGAGTACCTTTTGTACAGATAGAACGCAGTCGCATGTATGAAATGAAATGACGGGGAAACTGGTTTTTCATGTATTCTTTGATTAGCCATCTTAGAACAAGCATTGGGCACCCAAAATCCGCGCTCGGATCCACAAAAATCTTAATTTTACATACACTTTCCCCCCGCCAACTATACAGTACTAATTATGCAGACCCACCCCAAATGTGTAATCTCGCTTCAAATGTTCTAACGGTTTTGAAAAGAACATTCCATTGCCTATCTCTTCCGAGAGAATGGACAAAATCCATGCAATTTCAAATAAATATTTCTGTACTTTTCCTTTTTTTTGTACTTGGGACATATGAAGTGAACCCGTCATAAGTACAAAATTAACATGAGCAATTAAGTTTTACAACCCTTTCAACAATGGTAATATGATCTTCGACATCTTACCTATTCCTTTCTGAGATCAAAACCTGCAAAAACATTGAGGCTTCATGCTTTTTCAAAGTACAAAGCTAAGGTACTTTGCCATATATTGTACTGTGACTTAAAAAGTACTAGGGTCTAGCATACTTACACCCAACAACACATTTTTCATCGGATTTTTTGAGGAAGAGTTAGAACGAGGGGGATTACTAGTTCTGTGTTTGAAACTAACGATATCTGTATGTTTGACTGGCTGCTGTCCAAAGTCATGAGTGTATCTGCAGAAAATAGGCCTCGAGATGCCTAGGGATCGATTATTGCTCCGATCTAGGTTCATAAGTTTAATTCAAAGTGCCCACTCGTTTCAATTGTGCCTTGTTAGCTTCAACCACGTACTGAAAGGATTCTGTGTTTAGTCAAGGAGGCTCTGAACTTTAATGTGCGTCTGCCAGGAAATTTTTGAGAACACCAAATCGAAAGACGTATTTGACACATTTTTATTTTAATTGTAATAGCCAGGAAATGTTCATTGCGCATTTCAGAAGATACTTGTGAGTTCTTTGAAGCTAAGAGTAAACGGGTCTGCTCCTCGTTTTTATTTCAAAACCCAACTGCTAATTACAAAGCTTGTTGCATCCGTAGCATTTGCGAATGTACAATTATTTGTGGTGACCCTGGTTATACTGTTAAAAATCCATTTACATTTCACCAAAAATACTAAGTTAAATGCTTCGACTGTAATGTTGCTACAAGAGCAATAGTAATTCTGAAAACTATACTCAGATCAGAGCACTTAATTTTTTTTCCAATTAACACCAAGAGTTCGTTATTTCTATGTCATTACGAACAAAAGAATTTTGAGATGACGGCAATGTTGAAACACTAGTACATGATTATGTTAATTCTGCAATTTTGATATCACTCTGCTGATTTGTTGTACTGGAAATGTGTGGAACGTGCAGGTGGCACCCAAACAGGCGTCATTACGTTTGAAACCACGTAAATGAGAGGCACATTAATGTTTAAGATGATTGGCCTGGACTAATCATGAGTCATGCAGAAGAGACATAGGGAGGAATCGGAGTGGGCTATGTTGTAGGATCTAAACCGTAGCTTGCAATCCTCTCTCACTCAGGTGAATGATGCCACGAGATGATGTTGAACGATCGTGGTGTGTCGCAACCTATCTCTAATTGCAGCCTTTCTCTGTTGGGTACCCTATGTTGTTAGAGTCATGTATCATTTGAGTACCTATAGTGGGGCTTATATACCCGTTAACGGGAAGGTGATCACCTGGATTCTTCATGAGATAAATTGCGCCATAACTCTTTCGTCCTTGCTTTCTCAGTTGATCTTCTCTTAGGCAGCCTTCTCAGTGACGACGCTACATTTTCAGGGGCTGCGTGAGCAAGAGGTGCGCAATCTGATGGCTTTGTATGTGAATCTTGTTTTCGTACTTTGTTTCTTATAGTCATCGCTATGTATCAGTTCATTTTGACAATTTTTTCTCTTGAAGTTGTCTGCTACGATGCTCGAAGTTTCGCGTGTCCTGTGCTCTAGAATAAGTGTGTCGTAGTTCGTCTATAGCTTTGACAGTGTGCACAACGAGCTTTAGTGGAGGTAGCGAGCATTGTGATTTAGTCCAATTATATG
The DNA here is from genome assembly GCA_014871385.1 of Ceratodon purpureus. Taxonomy (NCBI): domain Eukaryota; kingdom Viridiplantae; phylum Streptophyta; class Bryopsida; order Pseudoditrichales; family Ditrichaceae; genus Ceratodon; species Ceratodon purpureus. Next base: position 28,151,468 of record CM026426.1, read on the forward strand.
ATGCTATTACATGCGCTTCAATTGTTTCGTGCAGCCGTAATTATTTTTGAAGTTTGCTTAGTTTGATTTATCAGAGTATACGGCTGTGATCTGATAAACCCTAGAAGTATTGATTCTGGATGGGAATGATGTTTTCTTTCGACCCTTTTTGGATTTCGTGACATGTTGTTCAGAGGCATCATGAGATTGTTTACAATTGTGCGCTCTTTTTTCTATCTCCCGCAGAATCAGGGTCCCACAATGGTGCGTTTTGGGATATCGCTGTCTTCATCCTCATTGGAGGAAGTGACTTCCGCTTGGAGAGGTACGCGTTGACACATTGTTTTAGTAATGGAAATTGCTTGTTGTATATTGTCAGTTAAATTTCATTACAAGTATTCCAGAACGTAGTCTGGAACATGTAGTGGTTTGGTGAAGTATTATTCTTTCTGCTTGACATCGTTTTACAAATTTGGATTGTTTATGAAAACTATCTTTTGAAGTTGGAACGATGTGAGGAATAGGTAAAATTGTTTCTTGAGAAAACAGGGTTTAAGTAGACACGTTTTTCAGTATTAAACAACGAACGTAGAGGTCTTAAGCTGCTGAATCGGATAATCAGAAAGGTTTATATATCCTGTCTTCAAGGAAGATGAGAAACTATGTAGCACATTTAGAGGTGAGTCAAAAATAACTTACGTATATTGTCCTCCCCAACAGAAGAAACTGTCACGGATTTGGTTTTAGTATTTTGTTTTTGTGATACCTAATGTTTTCGATGTCTTTCATCGCAGTGAGGCCGACAGATCACGCAAGATTGGCGGAAATCACTCGAGTTGTTGGTATTTTAAGTAGCCGTCGAACTCCTGCCCCATCACGTCGTCATCCTCTTTGAAACCATCTAGTTCTTCTCTTCAATTGTCGCTCGGGGACATAGCCCACAGTGCAGGCGTCTGCAGAACCAAGCGGTGCTGGAACAGTGTCCCTTAAAAGCCCCATCACGGCGCCGTCAGTTGAAGCAAACGCTGGAATAGTCTTTGGGGATCGTTGTGGAGATCGCTACTTTTGCGTACGAGGACCTGAGCTTCAAACTCCCATCGAGGCAGTTGAGCTAGACGACAACGCAACATTGGATACGGTGTTTGATTCTACAGGAAATGGTGTGGGAATAGATTCAGGAGACTCGGCCAGTGATGTTGCTGTACAAGGCAGCTTTCATTCAAATAGTCAGGAGGTGGACTACAACGACAAGGAAGACAACAACATGACAAAGAACAATGTTGCGGTCGTAGCTGGTGATGACGACACAGACGATGACGAGAAGTATGCAAATCCAAAATGTTACCCAGTCTGTACTTGTGAGAAGAAAAACATGACCCAAGCAGAGGCAGCAAAAGGCAAGGGAGCATGTGTTTGTTCTGCAAACGATCCACTGCCATCACTAACCTCACTTCTTCGCAAACATCAAGTTGATGTTACATTCACTCCACTTCAACGTTGGGAGTATGAAAACGGCTTTCCAGTGGACGGTGTTGAAGATGTGCGACAGTGGGCCCGTGACGTAGGACTTGCAGTAGATAACGATGAACCAGGGGACCAATCGAAACGGCGTAAACTATCATGTGCCATTAACCCCCCAAAGTATGTTCATCAAGAGCCTGTGAACCTTTTGTTGGAAGATGGAGAAGGTAGCGGCATTCCAAAATCGCCATCTAGTTCGGAGAATGATGAGGAGAAGAAACAGATCTCTCGGAAGGGCAAAGAAAAGGTGGAGTAAATCCTAAGAACAAGGTGGGCACTCTATTTATATTTTTTTTCAGATCTTTAGGACGTTGTCACCATTCGTTTGTATGTAATCCAATGTATCTTCGCATGAAGTTTAATTGATTTATTCAGTATCAGGGTAGATGTTATCCGACATTTCAAAATATCAAGGTCACGGAATCTATCTCTGTTCTACATCGATACTTTTCTACTACAATTATTTAATGCCGTGAGTGTGATTGGCAGGAAAGACGTAAACAAAATACATGGTTATATCTTTACTACGCAGAAGGATTCACATATTTCAGCACGCGAGAGGTTATACTTGAAGAGGAAGACGGAATCCGGTTCTGACTGGGATAGATACAAAGTTTTCTTTTTTTTTTCTTTTTTTTTTTCCTTTTTAAACGAGGCTGTTATAAGATTTCGGAATTTGTGTGAACAAGAAGTGGAGACGTTGATACATTCCTTTCAGTGTAGTGGTTTGCCATGGGAGGTGGTGCTCTGTCAATAATACCCTTGAAGTAGGCGTATTTGCGCGTCAGAATTTTGTTTGTTTACTGGTGGAAAACTGTACACACTTCTTTTCATCCAGAAGTGTCCGTTCTTTTTTTCTTAGGAAGACTTATCTCCATTCGGGGTAGACTTTGATGATACTGAGGTTAACTGCTTGCTAGCATGCAGGGCTGAGAAAACTATGATATAACTTGACTCTAAGTGTGTTCAACACTCAAATGACGCCCATGTGATTAATGTTTCGACATGTCTGTATGGTTGCATGTAATGCAGATTTGCCATGAAATAGAATGGCTCCGTCAGGGGTTTATGAAATTTCGTTTTAAGTAGTTAATAGTTCTTTGCTTGGATTAATGGGTTTGTGTAATGTCAATAGAGTCTTCGTCTTAGACATAGGTTGGTTTGATGTGTAGGTTAAATGATTTCTAAGTCGCTGAGATGTTTGAATAACAGTAACATAACTCTATGAATCTTCGAGGTAAGACCATGGGATGGAATGTCAATTACATTTTTAATATCAGTTGGCGTGCATTTGTAGAAACGTGGCCAATGATTGAATTGATCACTATGTAGTAGTAGTTGAAGGTACACTAACTGGTAACTGCAGAATCGAACTGTGGCTTCTGTAATGGCAAAAGTGGGGGAGAAGGAAGAAAGAAGCGGAGCATTATCCGAAGGTGAGATCACTACTCTATGTTTGCTTCACTCACAGTGGTAGTTTATCTAGAAGTGCATACGTATTAAAGATCCCTTTATGGATTAAAATTCTAGATACAGTGGACCATATGTGCTGAAACCTTGTGGGAAGGCGAAGTCATGTCCAGTTTTATTTATAACGGATTCAAATTTTGTGAAATGACTTTCTCTACGTCGTGGTCCAGTTCAAATACACTCCGTTATTGGATGCTAAACCGACACACTTTTTATGACTGGTTCTACTTGTGTCTGCTGCATTGACATTGGAGGAGTTTTAATAAAGTACGGAGGTCAGTGCGTGCTGAGGCACACTCATCATGCGTCAATGCTGCAAGAGAGATTAGGTAAACCAATTTGATTTACTCAATTGATGGCGTGTAGCAGTCTGCGATCCCCTTGTCAAAAGGAATCCCTCATGGAATTTGTCGTTTCGGAACTTGCTCGTTTCAAAAATTATTTTTTTACTAAACCATTGTTCTGCATGTGGGACAGAACCACCGTTGTTTACCAAATAGCATTGCACAAAGGAGGTGGAAGACTTGTTGCTGTTGAAGGTAGTCATCATTGGTATCAAGCTTGTCGGCGTACGTGACGTTCTGAAGAAAATGTCGCAGTACTCTCCATGATGTGAATCAATCGAGAAGATGATCACTTCTGCGGATCGCCGTCAGAAGAAAACGGAAATGGACACAAGAGGACAATCTAGCAAGGACAAGGAGGAGGATGAGAACGACTTGTTAGCTATAAACCCACGAGGAGGTGGAATGTCCAGCGCGTTTATCATGAAGAGGAAGAGGGAGTTCACGAGTACTATCGAAGGCTAGGAGGGAGAGCATAGCAACACAGGAGAAAAGGAAGAGAAGACCTCGGAGGATAGCGTGGTGTCACCAAGGGAATCCGACTTTGATAGGCTTCTGCGAGAGCACGAGGAGCACCTCCAGAGGGTTGACAATTCACCAGAGATTTGGGACATGCACCTAACTTTTGATGAGTTTTGTATACAGGAAAAAATCGACGAAGATGAATTCGGTCCGGATGAGGACATATACTCAATTCGTCGGGACTGTCTTGACCTAGGATTGCCGAAGAAGTACATGGAGAGGGAGTGGAGAATGAGAGCTAACCGATTCAAGGAGGTGCAACGGCTGAAGCGACGTAAACAGGAGGAAGCAACGACCACTGCACCTGAGCAATCCGGAGAATAGAAGAAGTAAGTGTCAGAGATTCGTAATTTGCATTTTTAAAAAGAACATTTCAAAGCCTTTAGAGAGTAGGGAGAGCCGTAAGTTGTAGGTCACAAATAAAACACCATTGATATTTAGTGAGAGGAAGGGAGTACTCCGTGATGTTTGAAAATAATACTTCCTGATTATGTTCTGTTTCTAGGTAATCGCGCCATTTTAAAATACAACTAACTCAACACAGTACAGTCCTCGCTTGTTGCCTATAAATATAAGTCAATGTGCGAACTAAAAGAGAACTGGATTTAATTTCTAATGAAAAATAAATGAACTAGTATAGTACAACCGAAGCAACAAACAGTAATTTCTCCAGAACACCACGTCTTCTTTGCATGTAAAGGATGTTCCGATGTACAGATGAAGCGTACATGCAAACATGGGCTGCTGCACCTGAACTCATAGTGGACTTAACAGATGATAGAATATGTGAGTCAGGGCATTCCGTTGCTTGCGACTGCAATGCATGCCCATGTTTACTAAACTGTATCAATGTATTAGACGGCTATAAGAGACTTGATGCGTAGAATTCATATCGAATTTGGACTTAGACAAGAGAGATTGAAACATGGACGAATTGATAGAGAGTGTGGATCAGCTACTGCACGCAGAGACCTCTTCCCTAGTAGTGAGACTTGACTTGGCTAACATGAAGTATGGGTTACAATCGCTAGACGTGTCTGCTCTTCGTGAAGCGGCGAGAGATGCGCAGGAAGAGTATGAGAATGAACTTGATGTTTTATCAAACCTTCTCAACTTGTTCGCTCCCACACGGTACAGGCAAGGAGTAATTGATGTGGACAGGAGGATTGGGAGACAGCTTCAAGACGTCATGGATGCAAAACAAGAGAAGGACGCAGCTTTCAGCATGTGGTGGCGAGGAAATCGCAGAGCGGAGAATCTACGGGACATGATTCGAGTTGCTGAGGATGAGCTTCTGAGTCTAGAGGCTGTAGAGAAGGTCACAAGGGAAGATTGTCACTCTCCAATAATCGAGCTAGCTCGGGTGTGGACAAGCTCCAGACCAAGAGTGAGCAAGCTGGAATGACTTAAATTCTTGATATCACAGTTTGTCTCACGTTTTTCTTATTTTTGAGATTGTCCGTTCTTTGAGACACATTGGATGGGTTCTTTGACGAGCTGCGTATACGTAGGCACATCAAAAGGAGTTGTCTTTGCATTCCGATGAAAATAAAGAATTAAAATGTTTCATCAGACATGTTTGATGCACACTGTGCATGCATTATAGTGCTGGTGATGGAATGACTCGTTTTTGAATTGTACTTTGATACATTCTGAGGATGTTTGTTCAATTGCTCATAGGGTATTGCGCAAGAGTGAGAGTGAGAAGTATTAGAAGTGAATGAAAAATGATTTTTCTACATTGAACGTTATGCAAGTATAATCTTCTCATTAACTGTGCAACATATCTTGTTCTTTGGAACGACTTCTTAAGCTGTACAATCAGGTTTACATCTTTACAGAAGTAGAGGACTTCCTCTTACTACGAAGACTTTCATAGAGATTCAACGACGGAAGGAGACAGCATCCTATAGATGAGACCTCTGAACATCACGATATGTTTTACTCATTGCAGACTGGAAGCGAAATAGTTTGGTTCTTTTCGAAATGAAATAGTTAGTTGTTTATACTTACAAATTAAAGCTGCCTTTCATACTAGTAAAAGATCACTTTAGAACGATGACTCAGATATGTTGAGCAAATTCTCGTTAACAAAGTGCTCGAACCGAAGATAACATAGCCTCTTCTTCGATAAGTCTACCTAGGAATACCCTCCTTGTTACTGTTTACTGTAGCTTCTAAGTGATGACGAAACGTTAACTATGAGCAACACTCAAAGATGAAATGCATGTACTCTGTCTTCACAATTATATAATTGTTTTTGTGATTGTATTCCCAATGTGAGATGTTGTGATGTAGATGCTCTATGCTTGTTAACGTAGTTCATTATTACCTTTGTAGGAGTAGTGACAGAGTTCTAATTTTTCACTCTGTTTTTTGAAGTACATCAGAACTCTATGGCATCAGGAAGGAGAGAAGGAAAGAATGTGGTTGATGATAATAAGTGTTTGGATACGACGGCTGCAGGTCATGAAGCATCCGTTACTGATGCCGCGGAGACATTGGTGATGCAAAATAGAGCTGAGGCTAAGGAATTCCCAAATCCAGAAGGGGAAAAACATGAGCAACCTGTTTTCCAATCCGTGACAAATGTCTTGAGTTCTTCAGGTGGAGGCCGACATGAATTGTGAGTTACACATGCCCCAGATAATTTGCACAGCGTACCCGCTTTGTCAATATTCATATTTTTGGAGTCCTTTTTGGTCTGATTTGAGGTTCGAATGTTTCCAACGCAGGGGGGCTGAGGTACATTTCGGAGTCACTAAACCACACCGCATGGCGTAGGTCACCAAAGTCTTCTCAGTTTTGGCATATCCACTCATTTTTGTGCTTTCATTGTATTTGTTTAAGCACCTGGTGCTATTAACATAAGGATCGTGCATGCTGTAAATATCGTTTGTGGGGGGATATTGCTGCGCAGAGTGAGATCATATGGGTGAAAACGAACAAACCGTGCAATTGCACATGTGAAGATTGTTGCATGAATAGGTGGGGAAGTTTGACACCAAGGTGCATCTGTCCACTACGGGTAAGTAGGACTCTGGGAATGGATTCTGCGGTGCGAGAACAACGTCGTTGATGCACATGCAGATGGACGACAATGCGAGTGCTACCAAGCTGGATGTGCAAGTGCAAAGAAAGAATTTTGCCATTATCGTCTGATGAGGATAACTCAGAATGTGAGGTTCAAATATCTATCCCTGATTTAGTTTCTTGTTGTACATATGATTCGCAACTGTAAATAAATTTGCAAATCCGAAGACCGCTGTTTAAATTAAGGATTTGAGAAACAGATCTTCGACATAAATTATCCATTGCGTCTGTCACTATTCGTTGTCCTCTTATAAAATCTAGAGTAGAGTTTGAAACTGCCTAATTCATACATTTCTGAATGTAATATTCTAACTTGAATTCGGTATTGTATGGCAGGAATAGATAACTCTGCTAGCGTAAACGGTGTGCAACGAAAACGGTGTACATAAAAACAGAGACTACGTGTATGTGGTGTGTTTTTTCACACTTATACTTGTAAGAGAGAAGAGGAAGTGGATAAGGAATAGGCAAGGGGATGAAGATTTGATAGGGGATTGTGATAAGTTCAAATACTATCTATTAAATTTGAGAAGGCACCAAGGGTGTAGATCAATGCTCTCTAACTAGCTTCTGCACAAAAAAGAAAGGATTCTAAAGATTCGTATGTCGATTCAGTTTTGCCTCTGTAGCTTTATGACAAGAAACAGAGGATTTCAATGATATGTACATCATTTGAAGATGAAAATGTAGCAAGGGAGATTATACTAAGGAAATTGACAATTGCTTCTGTGTGTGAAGACAATTGCTGTACTTAGTACTTCTCTTTTCATATACAAAACTCTGCCATTAATGAGGGTACCATGTGTATCTCACTGTGCAAATACCCGCAGGACGGAAAATCACTTGTAAGAATCTTCTCGCACAGGAACATTCTCGTGCTATTCAGAACATCATCTTGTCGCATGCATGTGAGGAAAGAAATAGGTAGATAGACATAATCTTCCTCACAGCATTTCAACGCGTGCACAAGACTTTCTGGATTCTGCTATCTACACATTCATACAAGGCAAAATATGTTTTAACGCACTATAGGAGCAAACTTAGATGCCGAAACAGAGGTCGAACATGTAGTGCGGAACCTGACCCCGTGTGCTGAGCTTAAAACCGCGTAGAGACATACTGAGTGAAATACAATGAATATGAACATAATCAAAATGTTCGCATATCCGAGGTTTCGTTTGATGTAGCAACTGAATACATCTCAAACGCAAAGTAGTTTACCGATGTACACAGTTAATCGCAGAGTAACTTGAGAATTTGCCACAAACTCCTCTACGTCTGCCACATCACTGCACTGAACTTCAGTTAATCAGCAAAACGCTTCATGTCATTCTAATGGTCATTAAGGGCAGAAAACGGACACCATGTCATTTGTGGAACACTGCACATGGACAGATTTCCTACTAGTGACACATGCAACTCCATGTTTTCGAGCATTTGAAAGAACTCATCCAGATTCTAGACTAGTGACACATCATTGCCGGTTACAATGACTGCAACTCGATGCTAGCTACCTGACACCTTGAACTGAAGGACCTCCCTAGGTGGAACAAAGCGTCAAGTAACACGTGTATTTTTTTTTGTCAAACTTGGGGTAGAGCGAGAGAATGAAAACTCCTATCTTGAAGCCCCTCTCTCGAAGTTTTTTAGTTTCCATTTTTTGCCGTGCCTTGTAATTTTGTGTCACTATTGCATTCACCACCACAATGAAGACAAATACTCGCGCACCTAGGAACGCAAACTGGAACAATATGCTTGGGCTTTGTTACATATTGGAGCAACAATACTCTCCATCTGGCAACTTCTAAATGATATACAATACACCAAGGAGGGACTCATAGGCATACATATGTCAATCAATGCCCAAATCTCTCACGAACTCAATTGACAATACTTGGACATTACCAAAGAAGAAAACTTGGAGCTTCAAAAATCATACCGGAGAACGTGAACTCAAGCGGAGGGAAAGTCATAGAATGCCACTTGTCTAGTTTGCAACAATAACAAAACAGAACAGGTAAAACTGGTGGTAGATCGAGAAAATCGCTTACCGTGACAAAAGGGGGCGGATCGGAAAGTGCGCTCACGATAGCCGAAGGCCTAACTCCCCGCCCAACCCCCGAGTGCCAAGATTTGTCCTCGTGTACGTCTACGTCAAGTATGAAGCGCAAGTCCATGATCCCTCCTATAAACTTGACTGTGGCAAAGATAGCATCAATACTGTCTGCTCAATTACTCTTCCTTCTTTTGACAACAAGCCCCACCTCGGTAGCGTGTGCATTCCTTTGGGCAACAAGCAGGGACATATGGTCCTTGAAGGTCCATGTGCGCCTAACTGCTCAAAGTATTCTGGCTACAAACTTGCTCGATGGCTCCCCTCTACGATCCGTACGCAACTTAAAGTACGGCTAAGCTGAGAAGAGAGTACATATGTAAATTGAGTACTAACGGCATATCATCAGTACTACAAATTCTATCTCTGCTTCTTAACAGCGCTAGAGTATGGATATAGCTCAGCTGCTCTCCGTATTAACTTCTCCATATGAACTCTTGGAAATCTCGTCTAATGTTTCTATAACCTCTAAGCGATTGTGTCAACATCACCTTTATTAGTCTGTATGTCTCGTACTCCCCCCCTGCAAATGTAGCTTCTAGATTACAGTGTTTTTTAAGCATTTGTGCTCCATCCACTCTAGTAGATTGACAATATCTTTACTCTTCTTAGGTTTTAATTTACCTAGAAAAACATTTGGGTCCGCGTCCTTGATGACAATACCGTCCTCGTCCACCCCTCCAACAATTTTCTAAGTTAGCTTTAACAAGGACGATGCACCAAATCGACGTAATGCCTTGAACGTGTATGTAGATAATGGTTGTACTGCATATGTCATTCTATGCCACTTCTTTGCATACTTTCAAAAATCCTATGTATCCGGGTCTTTCAGTTTACTAGTACTATACAACTACAACGCATAGATGATATGACCGCTAATCTTCTTTAGAGATGTGATGATCGTTAGTTCTCTTTAAAAAGCGTCCCACATCTTGCTTTTTTTCATCCCGTACTTGGAGTTGAAGATCAAGACTACCCTATCATGGACGCCGTACACACTACTTACAGCGCGTTGAATTTGAATAACAATCAACCTATACTAGATCCCTCATTGTCTGCGCATTGCTAAGTTGGGCAATACCAATTAGATATTGCGTGCTCACCTAGTCAACTGACTAAGAAAACATGTGCAAGGACCACGTTCAAGAAACCCTAACCTTCCATGCAATCTTGCCAACATTCCCTTCTCGTAGCGCACGCTAGTCTACTACAATCGGCGTTGGTCACCCGTAACATCCCATATCTCCCGTGCATGCTGAAAGTATAGGACAATGTTTGGAAAGATCCATCGCAGACTGTTCTTATGGTTTATATCTTCTGCTAATGCTATCAATTCTACTTCAATCTGGCTCCAAATAATATTGCATTTCCAGTTCTTCAACACGTCCTTTTGTTTCTAGGACAAGTGTGGATGATCCAGCAGTCTTTTTGCCGCTGACCATTTATTATATAGAAGTGATTTTCCTTCACTGCCTCTCACGTCTTTGACTTCTTCTTGCAAACAAACATAAGAGTAAGAAGTAGCTGCGGAGGTATCAAAATGGTTGGAAGAAAGTTCTTCAAATTCTCTACCAAGTACTCGTGGATTGGTCGGTGTTAACCGGAGACCCAACCGGTCTCTCCCTTTAGCCCCATCGAGTGCCCTCTAAGTTTCATCCAGGAAGTTTCTCGACAATCATCCAGTTCCTACGGATGAACTCTGTCAGCCGACTTGGATGAACACTGTCATAGACGATTGGATGATTTTTGTTAATTTTAAGGGGGTTTAAGAGGCAGGTTTAGGGTTTTCTGTGATGATTCTACAGTAGAGCAGGTAGAGTCACGAAGGTCTTAGGGCTGTTAAGAGGAGCTGTTTCATGTTTTTGGGTTGTTTTTCCTTGTTTTATAGTTTGGACTCCTTTTTCATTGTATTTGTATGTTTCCAGCATTGGTTTACTTGGATTTTGTAGGATTTTGATGGGTTTGTGATGGCTAGGGCTTAGTGGTTAAATTCTTCCTTTATCAATCGGATCCAAAAACCATCTGTTGATAGTTGCTTTAGATCAATGTCCACTTCCTTGTAGTCATGGGCTCCAAACATAAAGAGCGTATTTTTTAGGTTTGAAAACTCCTCCTATGTGCTATCCACCTCCTTCACATTTATTTGAACACCTTATGAGGGTTGAATTGGGAGATGCCTCCTCTTTGTCTGTCTTCTCGCAGTTGAGGCAATCCTCGTGGATAATAAGGCTGCAGCCGCTTACGACTCTGTCGTCGTCAACGCACATGTTTGGGGGGTCTTCCCCGCAAGGTTGCAACATTCCAAGCCTTCTCCCTATGCGCTAGCATGCCCCTCTAAGGTCCTTACATTCTAGCTCCAGTCAATTTTGTCCCTTGTCACAACCTTTTACTCTAGATGTCTCCCTCCTGCTCATCTTCCCTCTCCCAGTTGTACTTCGGATTGACTGGGTTTTCTTCAGCCTTGTGCGCCTATAGAAGATCACGTTAGACAGTGTGGAAATTTATACAGTAGCTTTGTGAGATCATTTTCTCCATGCAGTCACCAAAGAAGATGCGAAAGAAAGAACTAAGGGCTATTTTTGTAAGGAGCAGGCTTGTGTAGACGACACATCTCTAGACACACTACTCCCTACATTTAGAAAACTATCCCAAGTCACAAACCTAGGAATGCAGCTTTGGTCTCCTTGCAGACCCTCTCTATAGGAAGGAGTATAGGCAACAGTATAAGCAACAAATTGTGGACAAGGCATATCATTTGTTTTTTCCAGCTTTGTTAGGTACTACTTCACCAATGGATGAATACTTCGATAAGTCTTATGACCATCTGGAATCTCTACATGGCCTAGTTGCAGGTACCTTGTAACACCTTTCTGAAACACAAATTGTGGGCAGATCTAGTGCTACCTATAAAGTACACCCCTGGAACATATCAATTTTCTCATCCAGAACGAGCATCATCAGTGCACCATCACGGGTTGGTAACCACAGGAAAATACTGTTGGCATGTAGTCGGACGTTGACAACGCTAGATTTTGGAATGTAATCTAAACAAACTCATCCCCAACAGACATTGCCTTGACGACAACAATGGTAAGCAAAAAACTCGATTGCTCTAGTTGCCCCACTTTAAATATTTCCAAATTCTATGCTCAAGGTGCAAGGTGATTAGAATGCTGTACGGTGTACTTTTCTCCTATACATTATTCCTGGGACTCGTGACCTTTGAACCATAATGGTACTATACAACTATTTACATAGTATTGCGAAGCGAAAAAGTAGGTAAATGATCTCCATCTATCACATATGCGCCAATAATGCGATTGGTAATGATAGTACACAAATTTGTAAGCAATTGACTAGAAAACAAGCATTCTCTAGATGATATAGGGGACGTATCTAAGAGCTTTCCCATGGACACAATGTCTATGAGTACTATCTACCCTCAGTGTAATGGCCTAGCCCCTTATGTGTCAATAGTAAGGCACTGCGTGGACAGTAAATTTGGTCCCCACTTCGGGAGTTAAATTCTTGTAACCAAAAAAATTACAAACTACATAGGCTATTGACTAGATGTTAGGCCTCAATTGTTTAAAGCAATGTTTGCACAGCCACTAACAATTTCATGGACTTCCACAACTACTAGAGTTGGATGACATCCTATGTTCATTTGATCACCTAAATAACGCTGCAAAAGATGATAGGAATTGTTTTTCATCTCAATGGCCATCAATAAGAAGTCTTTAACCTGGGTCATAACAAACTTTTCCTGCAGCTACATATTACTATGTAATTGTCAGTGCCAGACGCTTATTAGAATTTGTAAAAAAGAATCCACGACAGAATAAAACGAAGAAAAAAGTAACATGGGTGTCAAGGCAAATTGTCCCTAGAGTTGCAGAGGCATCAGAGACGAGTGTCCTGTACAATGTACCTGAAACACAGCGTATGGTGAATGGAAAAGAAAGAAATTGATCTGCATCACTGGACTCACAGTATTGTACGCGTACAATTGTATCCATCCCGGGATACTACGTCTACGAAGGAACTACAACATAAGGAAAATGTTGGACTACAAAAAAATTCTAAACTCTGGCATTGACAACCATACTACAGCAAATGACCTCCTTGGGGGCGCTGCGGACTCTGCCAAAATCTATCGATCACGGAGACTAAGCACATGAATATGGAGTTCCAGGAATGGATACAATGCCAGAGTTGACAGGAGACCACTCGGCAACTTGGTACCCTACAGAGCTTTACAAGAAACTGTCCGCAATAGGTGCGGAATGAAGAGCTTCCGTCTCACCAAACTTCGTAGACATAACAAAATTTAGGACACCAAGACGAGAAATAACTAAGGCATTTAGACCAGGCATGTGTATGACACACATTGGCCTCTCGTTTCTAAGAACACTATTCTACTTGAATTCTAGAACAAAAAATGTGACAAAGAGACTTAACAAAATCATAATTTTTTCATGTTCTACGTCCAAATCCAACAGAAACCACGGAGTATGCATCAAATTCAGCTAGTCTTGAAGGCTGTGCAAAAGTTTGCCATCCTAGGAACATTACTGCCTACGATGAGAAACCCATACTCGGCATATGCAACGTCGACATCGTGGCCTAACGTGCTGGATCTCCATAGCCCATATTGATTAAGAGGAAGACAATAAACGCAAAGTATATTGCGAACAAATGAACATGGGTGGGACAGACACACCTACAATGTAGAAGACGTACCTCACGTTTGACTCTGCTACAAGGCATTGTCAGCTGCCTCCTAGACAAGTATGTGACTGTGGATCGACCAATGAGCACAAACTCTCCGGAGTACCTGAGACAGTCCAACAGAGAAAAAATCAAACACAGAGATCCCTACTGCTCTTCACGCCGTGGAGCCGAGCATGAGCAGCTCTCCACATTCAGCTTGGTTCCTTTACAAATGTGTGCAATTACACACCTGCAATGCACGGGAGCGGACGTCCTTATACGCGGCACCATCCGAACGCCATAGCTTCAACATGCAAGTATAGTATGAAGGTCATCGCGTACTGTTCTCTCTTCACCCGGGTAAGAAGGAGAGAGACTACGCGGTTGAGCACACCCCACTAAATGCTTTTGGCAATGTTAACTGCCCGATAATGATCACATAGCGCCGTAACGGCTGTGGACACATGTCGTTTAAATGAAACAAACGTGCTTAATCATCACACTGACGTAGATGCCTGAGAAGTCGCGCTCCAGTTATGAAGATACTGGGATGAGGGTTTTAGAAGTTCCTTGTTTGATGAGATTACGTAGGATCCACTCGCAGGCAGTCCATCAGAGGTTGTTTATTACTTCCAAATGAACTATACCGTATTATTTAGAAATATAAACAGGATGATCTTCAATAAAATAGTTAAATTAAATAACAATATAATGAAAGAAGGAGTTGTTTGAATTTCATTGAACAAGAAATATCTCAAAGAAGCAACATAAATTTTCAATAAGTAGGGTTGCATAAAATAATTGTAATTCAAACAAAAAAGGTTAGAAGGGCGGAAATAAAAACAATTCGTTATGCTGAGAATATATTTTAAAAAGAAAGAAGGCTTTCTGTTGAAATGCAAGGTAAACATCATTCCCATTAATTTCTCATGAAAATTAAACATAGAAATAAATCTAATTGAATATGCTAAAGACCCAGTATAGACAAATTCTTAAAAGGACGCAACAATGTCCAAGAAAACAATATTATGAATTAACATATTGAATACAATACGGGCAAATGAAAAATGCATAAGATCCGTCATAAATTTTTTTATTCTAATAGATATTACTTTTCTTTTTTATTGCTTAAAGAATGGACATGAAGTTTTAATTTTACTATTTCGATTGAGACTTTATGAAATATATAAATTTCAACAAAAGCAATATGTATTAGCATTCTTAAATAGTGAAATGAATAAAAATGTTTGTTTCCAAATGCTGCACTTGTCATTTGTGCTTAGATATTTTTATACAAATAGCTATCTTTGTTGTCTTTGGCACACAGCAAAACCTCCAAAACTTATAGTGCAGCTTGGGGGGGAGGGTACTCCTTTGTATATTTTGCATACACTTGTGATACGTTCTATTAAAATTGGCTCTTTTAATTTGGATAATTGAATTTATGAGATGGTATATTTCAAAATAAATGTAAAACTTGGTATTGAATTGTATTATATTAATACTTATAATGTTTTTAGGTGACTATCTAAAAACAAGTGCTTTACTTATATCTCAGTCTTTTCTTCACTCTCCATTTTTTTGTTTTACTTCCTATTCTTATAATGTTTGCTATTTTATCCCTTATATTTACCTTAATACGGGACTTATATAAAGAAATATATAATAAATTTCCTTTCCACTATACTTCACTTTTGGAAGTGCAGACTCATGCTAAAGGGCTTTGGCAACCTATCTAAGTTATGAAGAGAGGAAAATATGGAAGCATGAGGAAAGACAAGCTCACATTGGATGCATATTATTGTTTGATATTGTCATTGGGTTGCTTTACTTGCTGTGCTAGGAAGGGCTATTTAAGTAATGATAGACAAAATGCTCAATTATGGACTACTTTAGAAGAACATTTGAGACCTTGCGGTTTCTGCGGTGTCACAAATTGGAAACCACTAGGTCGCACCGATCTCACTAGCTAAAGAGCGTTGGATTACAGTGGTCTCCGAGGCTGCCTCTAATTCTCCTGCAAGTGGAGGGGACTTTGCCAACAACGTTAGCAATAGTACAGCAAATGACAACAATGCTGCACCTGCACTCAGTGAAGCAACATATTTTGAATTGGAGGAAACGTGTGGAGGGGTGTCCAACGATAAGTTTAAGAGATTTCGTTAGATGACTGCACCCCGTTACTGAGTAATTCTTAGGAGATCCGGCATTTTTGTTTACCGATTGTCTTAGGAAGTATTACTATGCATTGACCTAGACAAGCTCATTTTCAATAGTTCTACATTGACATAAGTAAATTCTTGAGCAAACAGTGATTGTCTTCGTAGTTGAGACATTACTAAAGTTGCTGTTAGCGTCATGAATTCTAGTGAGTAAATAACAAGTAAAAGAAAATTAATATGGAAGTTTATTGTTGTACTTAGATAAGAATGTGATCTTAAAGAGTGTTACCTAGCCAAGGACAACACGGCAGCCACAACGATCAAAGATTCCAGGCGGTGACACTACTAGTAAGCCGCAGTTAGAATAGTTCTCAAGGTTGTATAAAAGGTTAAAGGGTAGCATTAAGAAACACTTCTTGGTTATGGAGGCATAACGTATTTTGGTAGCACAGCTTATACTCCAGACCAATTGGTCACTTCCGTGACGACCATTATTTTGTATTTGGACACCACGACTTTTATGATAACACTGTCTCCTCTTGAAGTAAAGCCTTGACTCTTCAATACATATGACCAAGTGTACATGTGTGTCCCGCTTCTGATCCCGTATCCTTGGGCTTTAGGGAATCTCTCTCTCTCTCTCTCTCTCTCTCTCTCTCTCTCTCTCTCTCTCTCTCTCTCTCTCTCTCTCTCTCTCTCTCTCTCTCTCTCTCTCTCTCTCTCTCTCTCTCTCTCTCTCTCTCTCTCTCTCTCTCTCTCCGGCCTTTCCTCTCCTCTCTTCATACCGCGGTCTAATGCAATTGTTCCTGCAACCTTCATATTTCTCTAAAAGAACCTCCCCTTGGAATACCACAGCTATGTGAGGAAGATGTACTGTTTCACCCCTCCCCCTTGAACCAATGTCTAAGGACTTCTCTTTGGTACATAGTCTTGGAGTTCTCACTACCAACGATTATCCTATTCACACTACATCGGCCATCTTTAACACCCTGTTGCTCTCGTGGCCTATGTGTCAGCTTGGGCTGACCAAGTCTTTGCGTCTTAGTCATCTCCATGTGTTTATCCTCAGTAACAAAGAGTAACTAAGCTCTCTTATTTCCCATATTTTGCAAGCTTTGTTTCATTCCACATAGGCAGAGTTAGCTGGAGGTATGCATTATTGGAGATTAGTTCCACATTTATTGTAAGAAGCGTCAGTGGGCAAGTGACAAGTTGTCATGAGATATCACCAGGGTTGTTCATAGGACCTCCCCGTTCGAAAGACCGTCTGGTCCGCTCGTCTGTCTGTTAGGGGTCAGGGGAGGTCTGTTTGACCAAGACTTAGGATTGACCGTCCAAATGGTAAAATGGAAGTTACCTTGGCCACCTAGGATGCCACGCGTCCATGGTTGTTCATAGGACCTCCCTGTCCGAAAGACCGTCTGGTCCATAAGAGAATATTCGAGCATATTCGAGCATATTCGAGCATATTCGAGAAAAAATTAGGAATATTCATAGAATATTCATAGAATATGTCCGATTTTCACCCCGGACCGACCGGTCCGTCCGTCCGTCTGTCCGTCCGTGACCGAAAATTTTGCCCATGTCCGTCCGTTATGGCAACCTTGCACGCGTCTGGCATGTCAACAAATATTCGATGTTTAGAGTTGAGACGGGGGATGACGGGGCTTAGGTAGTACGCCAACGGCTGAGGGGAGGAGATGCGCGAGCGGCTCAGAGGGGGGCGCGAGCGTCTGGGGAAGAGGGGCACGAGAGTCTGGTAGTGGACGCGGCAGCGTATTAAGGGCGCGAGCGGCTGGGTGGGCAAGTGCGCCTGGGAGGGGGCGCGAGCGGCAAGAAGGGGCGCGAGCGTCTGCAAGGGGGGGCGCGAGCGCCTAAGAGGGGGGGGGGGGGGGCGCCAGCGCTAGGTACGGGGGCGGCAGCGCTTGAGAGGGGGGGGGGGGGGGGCGCCAGCGCATGGGATGGGGGGGCGCAAGCGTCCGGGAGGGGGACCAAAACTCAGACATCGAAGGATATTAACACATGAGTGAAGTTTTCATAGTGAAAGAAATGAGAGAAATTTCAATTCATGTCATACGAAAATACATTCAATAGCCTTAGTTAATGTTTTATGGACATTGACTAAGGTAAATATATAAGTGTGTATATATATATACTTTGTCTATATAACTTCTATATGTAATATGTTGAAAGATGTATTAATTCTTTTTTTTCTTCTGGCAGTGCGCCGCATTAGATTCACCCGAGTACCAGCCCTCCCCAATGGTACTCTTAAAACAATATCTTCATCATCAGGTGCCTCTACACGACTATCATCAATCCATCTGAGCCCTCATCATCTCCACATACTGCGTCCTTGTCTCCATAAACAATAGACGCATACTCCTCCACTATGGAATGAATGTTGCGCACTTCGTGGTCAATTGTACCATCCACCACTGTAGTCACAATTCCTTTGACCTTCCGTCATTTTTTCTCATTGGTGATCCCATCCTCATTGATTATGGGTAATCCAGCAGCAACAGGTAAAGACGAGGACGTCCCAACGGTATATCCTAAAAAAAATGGACAAACGTTTGTTGGACCTTTAGCGGACCGCTTCACCCCACGACGCATCGCAAAAGGTCCGGCTTGCGGACCTGTTCTGTAAGAAGTGACTAGAAGACTTGTATTCACTGTTGGAGTAATTGAACCAAGTCCAATAGATCCGCTTCAACGAGGTGGGGGAGGTCTCCTTAATCCAACAAGTACTGCACCGATTGACGGTGTATTTTGGACCAAAGGTGTTCGAAACAATTGGCCAATAGGAATTTCATCCTCCTATCCATTCTCAACTCTCTCTGAACATTCATTTCTTGGAAGGCTTTCATTTAAACCTCCGGACTAGGTTATTTCTGCAACATTTTCTGACAAAGCTCCTTAGGGTTAATCAACTTTTCTTCTCCCTCAACGTCTTGTGGAATTGGAATTTGCACTCCACCGTTATCACCCCCTCCTCCATTGTCATTGTTGGAATTGTTACAAATGGAGGGAATGTCGTCATTATCGCCACCATCGTCGCTTTGATGCTCATTGATTCCGACTTCAAAGTCATTGTCAATATCATCGTCTGCACGATCGTATGCGACCACGCCTTCATTTCGTATTTCATTGACAATGTGGTTAGGGGAAGCAACTGCCTCTTCATCAAATACTGCCTAGTCAAAAACCCCATTCGGCTGGTTAACGGGTTCATTGCGTGGCATGTCACCACCAGCATTGTCCATGGATAACTCTAGGTCCTCATCATCTATACCACCATCATCCACATGAACACCACCGTTGTGACCATCGCCTCCATGACCCTCATCTCCATCATCATCACTGTCTTCTTCGTTGTGCGTGGCTGCAACATCTACATCCGAGTCTTCAGAGAACGGTTGGTTGTTGTACCAAATAACGGGATCCGCT
The DNA here is from genome assembly GCA_014871385.1 of Ceratodon purpureus. NCBI lineage: Eukaryota > Viridiplantae > Streptophyta > Bryopsida > Pseudoditrichales > Ditrichaceae > Ceratodon > Ceratodon purpureus. Next base: position 28,170,835 of record CM026426.1, read on the forward strand.
CCACGCTGTTATTGAAGGAGCTTACTATTGGTGTAAATGTACACCAAGTCCTCTGCCTTCTTCACGCCCAATCGGTTGCGAACCTTGTTGTGAACAAAGGAATGCATGCTCCAATTCCGCCCACATGATGATGCCCAACATGTTTACTAAAGGATGCGCTTTGCTATCAAGGTTAACTAAAGGATGCGTTGCCCGCAACTCACTGCCAGCATTGATGAGGTAGCATCCGCGTCTCTCAAATGTCTTGGGCCTCCAAAGGGCCGTATGGACTAGTGCGTTCCTTAAATTGTGTTAGCTCGTCCATCACAACATTATGGTTCACTCCAAGGCACTCACATAAATGCCTTGGCACTTTATTGCTTGCACGCTTTGCAATGCCGCTAGTCATGAGCTCGCACCACACCCTGGTAATATAGGGATTCAATCGTAGGCACCTCCGTAGTGATGATCTCTCAACATCATCTTTCATCTCTGCGTAAACTATGTCTCAAAGCGCCCTGCTATAGCGGGATCAAGGAAATAAGGGTCACCCCGTAGACCAAATACATGCTTCTTCAGATTATTCATGGCCAACCACGCCCTCCCCATTGCCGGAGTTTGTCCATCAAAGGTCTTCAAAGTCACAACATCAAGCTTCATAAGAAAAACAAGATTCTCACAAGGTAACCAAAATGTCTCATCGAGAATGGTACTCCGTACTAGAGCTGCTAAGGCATGAGCACGATGCCCGTTTTGGCGATTGAATAAAGTACTCAGGTATTTGATGGAAGTGTGCCTTGGAGTGAACCATAATGGACTACCCTGATGGACTACCACTTGTATTAGTGCCTCCCTCACCTTAAGCAATCGAACAATCATCAAGTACTGGCATCCGAATCTTGTCTCTTTTGATATCAACAATGACAAATTGGGGCTGAATTGGCGAAACAAAGCCATGGTCACATGACGACGACGTATAAAGATGCATATGCGTTTTGCCAAGATAATTAGCTCCTTGAAGGTTGCTTCCTTCCCCCAATCTTCTAGTAGGAGGTCCATGATGTGAGCTGCACATCCTTGCTTGTAAATGTGTGGGTAATCCTCTACCACCTAATCCATGACTCCCAACATCGCACTAGCATTGTCAGAGCAGATTTTGTACCATATTATGCGGTCCAACTTCTACGATGTACTCTTTCAATTTCCCAGCTATGTATGCTTTTGATTTTTTGTTCCCCGTTGTATCAATGGAACCAAGTGATATATCTCCAACTGGACACACAAGCATGACATTCATCAATGGTCGACAAACAACGTTGTCCCATCCATTCGACCAAATAGTTGCCTCGTACAAGCTAATACACTGCTTGGTTTTCTCCTCTATTTTCATCTTGATAAGCTGCTTTGTTGGCTCGATGTGCTTAGTTCGCATAGAGTTGTATGCTGGTGGACGGTAGTCGAATCCCGCTTTCGAGGTTGCCTCCACAACTGCAATGAAAGTTGGATGTCTAACCACATTGAAAGGCACATTCGCATTAGGTGCAAAATCGGGTCACGAAAAGGCCGTGTAAGCGGCACGTGAGAGAAAAAAACAGGCGCTGCCCGCGTACTTTTTGACATGGCACCGGCTGTGCCACCGTGGCGCCAGCAACCGCCACGGGGGCTCGAACCAATGACCTCCGAGCGAGGCGTGTGGAGGGCACAATCTACAGTGCCGGACTGACATCACCTGCCCACTTGGGACCAAACCCCGAGACAAGTCGTTCATGTCTCAAGAATTATTCCGAGAACCGTTAATCACAGTGCGCCACGCAGATCTGTGCGGGCAGCGACTCTGGCACCCGCTGCCAGCGACAGTGCGGGGGGCAGCAGGGAGTTCACCTAGAAAGGGCAAGCTTACACGGCCTTTTCATGACCCCAAATTACACCTAAGGCTTTGTAGAAGAAGGCCGCCCATTTTTCATCCAATTCATTGCGCTTTCCAATCTGAGTAGCCTCTGTAAAACTTTGTTGCCGCATAGATCTTGGTGTACAAGAATCACCTTTGCTGAGAATCGGAGTTGACTAAGACGGTTCAACTTGAGAATTCTTCTCTTCCTGGACCTCCTCTGTTCCGTGAGGCACTTCTGTAAATTGCTCAGCAAGCATAAACTGACTAGAGCATGGTGTGAAGCTTGCATCGCCATCACCACCATTAGAACCATAGATCTCCGCATATGTCATCCTTTTTGGTATTACATTTCCTCAATTGGCAAAGCGTCTAAATACAGTGGTGGGGGCCTTGAGACAATGACTCTTGTTTAGACCTGGACTCCATCCATAGTGCTTGAAAGCTCTTTGTCATTTATAACAACAAGTCTCCTTGCACCACACACAATTAACATGGTCCTTATCAATGAACGTCCACCATGGAGCCCACTCAACCGTCAGTTGACGCTGTTGACGTGCCATTCTCCGTATCTCTCAAAAAGTATAATGATCTCTTATCTGCAAGTGTTAGTATGTCACATGTGAGAAAAAAAGTTGGTATGTGTAGACATCAACCACAGGCCATTGTGATGGACATAGTCTCAAGCAAGGAGCCCACAAGGAGTTCCGGGACAAGAGGCCATGACATGAAATGAAATTAGGCTTGGCCGAACTTGGTGATATTTATACTCGTGAGGGAGGGGGGGGGGGGGGGAGCGAGCTACTGAGGGGGCGAGAGCTTCTGATATGGGGGGTGCCCGCATTTGCTAGGGGAGGGGAGAGCTTCTAAGTGGGGGCGAGAGATTCCGCGAGGGGGGGCGCGCGCTTCTAGAAGGGGGGGGCGAGTTCTTCTGAGGGGGGGTCGCGACCTTTTGGAAGGGGGGGGGCGAGTACTTCTCTGCAAGGGGCTTCAAGATGTCAATACAATGTAAAAAGGAGATAGAAACTAGTCAGGAGAGATTTGGCAAAACTCCCTTGACTCACTCCTCATTGCTAGAAAACTGTCTACAAGTTGTATTTAGGCCAATAGAGCCAACTGTTGGAGTTCAGCGGTTCTAAGCTTGCAGGAATTGCTAGAATTATAAGAAGAACTTCCTTTAGGAGAGGATAGGACAAACTCAAGGTCATATGTCAGAAGGTGGAGCTGTACTACGTAGGAAGACACTACATTGGAAGGGGCTGAGTTGCGAAGAATCGACCTATTAGGCAGCCAATGAAGAGTTGATCAAAGCTTAGGCGAAGGTACTACGATAAAAACCAAGAAAGTGTCAAGCCAATTTGGATCGGTCGACTAGCCACCATTAAAAACTTGCTCCTAGCTGTCTACAGACCATGGAGGAAGAGGACTTGACAAATCTACAGGCTGAGAGACAAGCCATGGAGAGATATAGGCGTTGGCCGCAACGTGAAGTGCTTACAACATGGCCAACAGCAGAGCCAATACCATCAGTGGTAGTGGGCCAACTAAGTTTGTCAGGCAATGCAAGTGAGGAGGTTGGTGACATCATGGATAGAAAGGTCGATAATTACATCTCCTCATCAGATGGGAGGACAAGGGAGAGCCAACCTAAAGAGGGATGGTTGTTTGAAAAAGGGATTTGTGCGACCAACCATCATGATCATGCTCACATCCCTTGGAGATGTCTAGATATGAAGAGGAAAGAGTACTTTAAAAGGAAATTTGTAATTACAAACAATGAGTATGACTCCTACTACGCAGAATGGCAAAGGAAGAAGAAGCCTTCTGCGAGCAAACTCAATGGTCGAGCTGACTTTGTGGCAAAGTTGACTTTGTAGCGAAGCTGAAATAGGAGCAGAGGAGAGATTGCTACTCAGGTGATTGTCATTATTGGTTCACCTTCACGCAATGCGAGAGACATTGCCTCCAGCATCTCAAAACCTCAGGCCAACATTGAAGGAGACAAACAACCGAACAAGTCTAGAGCGGGTCCAACGTACTCAACCAGAGGACGTCAGTTAAAAAACGTTCACTTCCTTGTTGTATACAGGCTTCAAACAGAGTGGGACCAAGACAAGGAAGAACGACTAAAGTTAGAGGCTTGCAAAGCCAAACAATTGGTTGAACGAAAGTCAACCAAGGAACACCACATGGAGCAAGCAAAGAACCAAAGCATACTAAAGACTGACAAATACATCGCGCAATTGGAAGCTGCGTAGTAGTTTGCACGAGCCGCAATGGCTACACTATACCAGTGGCAGAGGGAGCAATAGTGGATTGTAGATCAATACGCACCCTTGCTTGAAAAGGACTTTAATTGACGTGTCTAGGAGGTAACTTAAGAGTTGGCTGTGCAACAGTGTGAATACAAGAAGCACAAATGGGAGCAATAGGAGCTTACACAGATGCTAGATTTGTGGACAAAGCAACACAAGAGTCAATAGCAAGAGCGCACTACAGGGATATCACGAAGACCGCCCCATCTATCCACTTTCCCTCTAGAGTTGACTGTGCGACAAAGCGTCTCAGGACACCTCCCTGCAAAACCGACTTCGACCAACCAAAGATTTTCAGGACTTTTGGTCAATCTGACGAGTGAAGTGAACAACGCCAGATAGCTGACTCAATTGGTATGGTATCCTGGAACACAGCCGCTTGTTAGAGACTCAATACGTGGTCCATTCCATGTGGGCCTGCTAGCAGATGCTCGGCCTATTCCGACACCTCTGGCCTATGGTTTTGCGAAGTCTTTAAGAGCCAACCGGGCAGAGTCATCTGCAACTCAAATACAAACAACTTATCCAGGCACTTCACCAAGATATGCCTTTGTAGTGCCGATAGTGCGCACAACGGAGTTTACATCTGTTCCTCCATAGCCACCAATTAGTGCATAGCAAAAGCTGTCACCATACCGAGCATACAAGGAGGAAAATTGCCTTGATGCTCATCTAAGGCATTTTGACAAGTGTGTTTGGTTCAATGGGGAGACACATGAGACTAAAATCATCACCTTGATTGAAACAACCCTTATTGATATGGCCTAGAGATGGTTTGATGATTGGCTTAATCATCACCCTTATTGCACTTCAAAGGAGGCCAAAGAAGCGTTGAAGTTGAGGTATAGGGAGGAAGACTCTATTGAACAGGTGTACATGACTCAAAGGACCTTCAAACAAGGTGAGGGGGAGAAGGTTCAAGCCTATTATGAGAGATTCACAAAACTGATCAAGTGTATGCAAATAGATGACAGGGAAGGATTTAAGCTAACATACTTCACGACAGGCCTACTAGACTATTTGAAGAAAACAACAAGCGCCTATACAACCAACAATCTAACGGAATCAAAGGAGGTAGCCCAACTCTCTAAAACCAACTGCATGGATGCTTTAGGGAAGGAACTATATCTCTAAGCTTGGAAGACAAAGCCGACTAGTGAATAGCCGATTCTCTCACCAGCTCAGGCGGAGGGAGCAGAGTCAGCTAGTAGGAGGTAATGCACAGTTTGCAAGAAATACGGCCAATAATGCTTACTATTTTGTCAACGCAACTAACTCAAACAATTGACTCCCACGACCTAAAGGTACACTAACTATCAGGGTCAATAAAGAAGCTGCTCACCAACAAGGCAGCAGCGCTGGCCGTCTTGTTAACATCTGAATTGGAGGATACTAGTATGGTGGCTCCGGCCAAAAAGATATTTGGTTTTTATGCATGGAGACTAACCATCAAATGCGTAATTGTCCTTAGTAGTTTGTGGCATCTCATAAGCCTAGGTGAGAGCACAATAAATGGACCGCAAAGTGCAACATGTGATCACTAGGAAGTGAATATTAATTGTGATCTTTATCAAAGCTCAAAGCTGATTTTGAGCATTTTGGTGTAACTTTTGAGCAAATTAGTCACTTTTTAGGGTGTCACAAGGTATCTTATACGCATCTTCATATAAGGAACTTCTTCAGTTAAAGGGGGGAAGCACAATAAAGTGGACCACAAAAGTGCTTAGCTCATTGCCAATTTCAGCCATTGTTGTAAACACTAAGAAAAGTGCCATAAAAGTTTTCGATATGTTAAAAGTGGGATGGGATATAGAAAATAGACTTGGTCATCTGGAGTCCAGGAAATTTGCATAAGAAGGTAAGGTGTTTATGATGCCCTACGAGTACCTCAAAGTGCCACAAAGTGAATGCAGTCATTTGAAAAAGTTGCTAGAAAAGAGTGCAAACTTTGTCAGAAAACACTTTCCAGCGGATGGTGCCCTCCGTTTGTGAATTGTGGTCGTGGGAATGGGCACCACCCACTTCGTTCGGAAGTTTGGACGGACGAGAAGTATATCTGGGATGTTTTTTAGGAGGGTCACTTCGGCGGTACTTTTTGTGAGTTTTTTTTTCAACGAACATCGTTTTTTAAATTGGAAAAAACATCCTCTAAAGACAATAGAGGGCACTAAATGAAGAAATCAAGACTTCGGAAAAGTTCATTTTCATGATTTCGAACTTGTGGTCAAATTTAATTTCAATTGAGGATGCTCTTTTTATGAAGATGGGTGTAAGATACCTTATGACACCCTAGAAAGTGACTAAAATGCTCAAAAACTTCACCAAAATGCTCAAAATCAGCTTTGAGCTTTTAAAAACAGCACACTTCATATTCACTTCTTAGTGATCACATATTGCACTTTGTGGTCCACTTTATTGTGCTCTCCCCCTGAAACCTTATTTGACCACTAGTTCTAATTCATGAAAATAAACTTTTCAAAAGTCTTCATTTCTTCATTTGGTTCCCACTATTGTCTTCAGAGGATGTTTTTTTGGATATAAAAAAAAATGTTCGGTGAAACAAAACTGACAAAAAGTACCGCGGAAGTGACCCTCCTAAAAAACATCCTTGCAGAACTTTTGGAACCCTAAACCAATTAATGAGTATATGAATTGACTATTTAAAAAAATCTCTTAATCATGAGGAGGGCACCACTTCATCAAAATTGATTTTTAGATAGTTTTTTATTCTTTTCAAGCTACCTTTTCAAATGACTGCATTCACTTTGCTTGGATTTAAAGCCTTCATACAAAAACTTTAAAGTGTCTTATTTGCATGAAACTTTTCCAAGTTGTACAAAAACAACTTGCAAATCTATATTAGTAAAAAAATTGACTTCGATTACATTTGTCCATCACTTTTGTGCAATTTTTGCAAAAGGGCTGAAACTGACAAATAGTTAAATGCTTTTTTGGTCCATTTTATTGTGCTTCTCCCTGCCTGCAAGTGATACAGTGGGTGTCAAAAGTGCGGAAGTGCAGGAGTTGGAAGACTCTAGGGTGGCAGTTACTCAAACTAGAGCAGTACAAGTGAAGTCTAACTTTTCTTTGAAAGACCAAAGGGCACAAGAAGAGCATTAAAGGGCTGCGACAACCAATTTGGAGGCCAATGCTCGTGAAGGACCGATTCTAGATGGTGAGTAAGTTGATTTCCTTAACCCTGATTGTCTTACTAGACATCCTAAAGAAGGCGCCTGACACAAATATTGAGACTCTTCCTCGACCCCAACTAGAAGCTTTGGTGCTAGAGATCAACCACGATTTTTGGGGACCCCCATCATAGTATCGTAAGGACAAGTGTTGGCAGTGACCCCTAACCTTACAGAGTACATGAAGGCTCAAGTATTTCCAGAAAGTGCAAGCAAGCCGACTAGGTCTTTAGACTCGGTTGTGCCGCCTGCACCTGCTCACTATGCATAGTTGACTGCTGAATAGATTTCACCGGAGTTGATCTCAATGGTCACGACTGACCCAAAGGTCTATCCTACGGTGGTTGGAGGAGTTGTGGATGTTGACCAAGGTCTCCTAGTGATTTCCGTACAGGTGGAGAATTTGACATTAAAGTATGTACTTTTATATGGCGACTCTGGAGTCAACTTGATTATAGAAGAGGAGCGGATATGCCTTGTTCTAAAGACCTCTTCTTGAGCCTTTTTTGGCCGCTCAAAGCTGATTAGATAGTTTTTGAGTTGATTAGGACCATTTTCTTCAACCATGTGAAGGAGCTATTATCAAAGCTGCTTGAGGTGCCGGGTTGTTACAACTTTACTGAAGGACTGGAGGACAAAGACAAAGACAACCCTAACTTACAATTCAACAAACTTAAAGGAGCCAACTCTAGGCGAGCCCTCTCTAGGAGAGACGACTTTGAATAAGCTCTACAGACTCAATCGATAGTGCGCGGCAAGCTAATCAAGATTACCAGCTATGTCATTTGGGTAGCATTGGGCTTTGATGTGGGAGTCGACTTTGCTGGGTAGCAAGTTGTGTAAGTTCTTTTGAGCCGCTACTCCAGATATAGATTGACCAACCTAAGCCTTACAAGTTGCGAAATGGTTTTTAGATGTCCATTAGGAGATGAGGAATTGAAGGGCGATGACATTGAGCTGTCACATGACGTCCCAACCGTTTTGGACAGTACAACATCATGTCAAAGAGGCATTTCTCCAAGTGGCTCTTGCAAGCCAACTCCTTTATACAACTTCGCAAACTTGTTACGCACTCGCATGTTTCAAACTTGACCTCCACCGGTGGGCTTCAGCTTCACCAACTTCAACAACAGATGACCTTACGGCAGGCATTAGCATCACTTGTAGGTAGGCAATGATTCCATGTTTCAATACTAAGGATTAGTTTTTTTTCTCTTAAAAGTTTAGTACTGTAGTCCATTGTTTTTACTCCATGCCACTTAGTCTCCTTTCTATTTTCTACCCTATCGCTTATTGCGTATGCGTTCTAAGGGCAGACATACCAGAAAAGGAGATAAAGTTACCTAGAGATCCAACCAATCTCTCCCTCTCATTTCCGTCCAGTTCCCTCTCAGTTTCATCCATGCAGTCCTCCAACCGTCATCCAATTCTTGCGGATGAACTCTATTAGCCAACTTGGATGAACTCTATCACAGCCGATTGGATGACTTTTGAGAGTTTTCAAGGGGTTTAAGAGGCAAGATTTGGGTTTGCGGAGGTCATTCTATACTAAGGTCGAGGCACCTATAACCGACTAGTTAAGAGATTTGCCACTTAGATTGGAGGTGCATAAGTTGCGGGAGATTTTTCCTTGAAGGGGAAATAAGTTTAAGGAGAAATGCAACTTTACATGTCTTGTTTACTTCAATATTTATTCTACTATGAATTTTGAAAGACATTTTTTTTGTAATACATATAACCAATATGTAGGCCCACCTAAAATCGACCACCATGACACCAAAACTTGATCATTGTGCTACTACCAAAATATTCCCGTATGATTCCATTTGATTCCCTTTCTAACAATCATTTTAATACTTTCTTCTAGATCCCCTAAGATTTTGAACAGTAAGTGGTTGGAAATGGAGGTCGGAAATGGAGAAGTCTACTGATTGGTTATGATACCTGGTCGGCTATGGGTGCCTTGACCTTAGAGCAAGTAAAGTCGGAGAGGTCTAAGAGTTGTTAGAAGGAGTTGCACCATGTTTTTGGGTTGTTTTTCCTTGATTTATGTAGTTTTGACCTATCTTTCAATTGTATTCATATGTTTCTAGCATTCTTTGAGAGTTTTGAGTGGATACTTCATTTGGGTTTTGATGGGTTTGTGAAGCTTTTATATTTAAGGATTAAATCCTCTTTTATCAGTGTATCAAGCCCTATACAACTTCTTGTGGCACCAAAAATTCCACCTAAATCAGCAAACAATAGCATTGACCTCAATGTTAAAACAATTTTTTGAAAATAATTAAATGTTCATATATGGGTCTTAGGACTACTTGCATGAGTTATGATGACCTCTTTGAGGTGTTTCGGTACCAAAACCTTGCCTTGAGGCACCCAAATTCCATAAATATGAGCAAATAGCATCACTGAAATCAATGCGATTATCAAATTAATGAAAATCAAGATTTTATTACTGCAATTTGCTCAACTTGATGGAGTATCGATGCCTTAAGACAATGTTTTGGTACCAAAACACCTCTCAAAGGTCACAATACTTCATTCAAGTAATCTCAAGTTCCTTAGATGAAGACTTGAGTTTTTTTCTCTATCTCTTTTTGACATTAATTTCAAACTTGTTGTTACTGATGCCAATGGAATTTTTGGGACCAAAACACCTACATGAGGTCACCATACCTAATTTGTTTTGTATCAAGGCACCCACATGAACATTTGACTTCTTTTTTTACTGTGCTTTGAACATTGAATTTAGTCTTGAACTTTGCTAATGGTGATGGGATCTCTGTGCATCAAGGCAAGCTTTTGGTACCGAAACACTTCCAAGGGGTTTCCATACCTCATGCAAGTGGTACAAAGGCCCTCACATGAATACTTGATTCTGTTTTAATACAATCAAACTTGATGCATCCAGAGTTATTTCCAAAGAAGACTTTTCTATCTTCTTGGCCACCTTGGTTGATCGGTCTATTGCAACATGCATGGTCTAGGTACACTTAGTCAAGGTACACTGATTGCATGGTCAAGGTACACTTAGTCAGAGTTGCTTCAGTTGATTGATGTAGGGAGAGCAAGCAATGATTTTTCTCTCTGCTAATGAATGATCAAATTGATAGATGGCTATTTCCCCAGTAGTGAGAGCTTACGTGGCCGGTCCGCCCGCTGGACGGGGCCCTTGACCCGTGCCCCCCGCCACGGTTTTACCCCGCCGCCGGTAGCCGAGGTAATTTACCCCGCGTTTTAAAGCCCGCACGTCGGAACACTAGCGTGCGTCCCGAGGGCATGCGTTTCCCCCTCCCGAGACATTGGGCATGCCATGGCCATTATGGCCTGTTTGCCATCGCCACTGAAGCCCCCATGCACCATACTCGTGACAATACCCTCGCATTAGGGTTGAGGGTGTATGACACAAGATTAGGGCTTCGATTCAAGCTTTTCTTGTTTAAGGCGTCGTGTTTGAAGAGCCGTGAGCGCACTGAAACCTCGCCACTTTGATGTCGCGATCTCCTTGCATGCCTTCTGCAACTGCGACGGTTTAAAGGAGGTGGCGCCGACGTCGACGACTGCATCGAAGTAGGGAGGGAACAGATAGGTCGGGATATAACTCCGTCGATTGCTTGAGGCTCACTTCAAACCTCATCATTGTCAGCTACTCATTTAGAGTTTGTGCGGCTTATCACTCGTAGGAGGTATTCACATAGCATCATGGCAATGGGATGTGGTTTAGAGGCGAGTAAAGAAGGTCCGCATGTGCCGATGACCCAACGCCTTCGTTTTGTGAATTAATGAATTAAGTATTGGGTTTGCAGATACTTTTCTAGCCCTCCAATAACCATGCTCCGTGTGTTGTCCGTGGCGTGTTCAGGATTCAGGATTTACGGCGCACGTTTAGACCCGTCTAGAAACAATCGTGACATCACCCGCTTGCGCACTTCGGTGCCATCGTGGACTACATTATACTCCCCTTTGGTTCCACATGCTTCGATGGCGATGGATGGGCCGCCTCCCGCATCGTATACTCGGTCCTCTATAGATGCCGATGCCAACACTCAGGAGTCTAGTACCTTCAAACTCAATGACTTCGGCCGATCCAAGCTTGGGGCCATCAAGCGGTCCGTGCAGGACCCGCCTCCAGGAACATTCACATCAAGCGATCTTCTGTGGGTGCTCCAACACAAGGCACAACATGGAAAACACGGTAAGAACCTCGTGGTACAACAATGTTATATCCCGACGCCGCGAGTTCCAGATTTTGTGGCTGGTATGCAGTCGGGAAAAGATGGAGCTGAATGTGTGTTCCGAGAAACCAAGGAGAAGCCGAAGGCAGAGGCTCAAGAGAGAGGAGGGCCACAAACTGCTCTGCATTTCTCTAGGTACGCACCTGTACAGATTTCCAGCTTAGTCCGTGTGTTTATCATGCCGCTCAGATAACTCTGACATACTCGATGTGCCGGTGCAGGTGGCACTGTGAGTATGGGCTCGAGGACTTTTCGGGAATTGTAAAAGACATTACAGCCAACCTCCTGCCGAAGCCTAGAAAGAAACTCAGCGTCTCTTCTTTGCCAAGGGGGGAAGCTCATCCGGGGTCCAGCAAGTCTCCCCCAGGAAAAAAACAAAGGAAGTCTCCTAGAAAATTCAAGCAGAAGCCAACATCTCCGCTGGATTTGAACTCGATTCCTGAGGTAGAACCAAGTCCAGTAAAGTGTCGAAGAGCCCCCCGGAAGAAGGCCTCCACAGACGTGGTCAACACGATATGTCCCGCTAAATCAATGAGCAAGCATCCAACGCACTTGCGGAATAGGAGATGTGCAAAACCGGCGCCCATCTCAGACAATGGGTCGGAGAGTGCTGTTGACAGTGTTCAAGGTACTGATGGGACTGATTCAAACATACATGACAACGAGACTGTAACACTTAAAAAAAAAGCTAGTCGTGCACCTAGAAAGAAGAAACTTCCCGATTTGAATGCCGCAGTAAAGATCCCGAAATCTCCAAAGAGGGGTACAACGAAGGGTGTTACAAAGAGACGTGGCACAGGGCGGAGCCCGAAGCGTGTGTCCTCGTCCATGGAGGGGATTGGTTCTGTGCTAACAGAGCTTTGTGCCCCTTGGAGTGAACTCGTTCATTCACTGCACACTCCGGAAAGTCTCAAAGAAGGGGCCCTAACAACTACCCAAGTTCTGGGTGTCACGGAGCAAGATGTAGTTACGAGGTTAGTGTCATGGAGAGAGGAACAGGGATCGCAGTCGTTTGTTGCCTTCCATTCCTCGCAAGCATCAGGAACAGAATTTTTTGAGGCAAGAAGTACGGATACTATACAAGGATCTTCCGGTGCTGCACTCTCTGCAGTCTATACGGCATCAGATTCCACGCACACGGATGTCACGAACTGCGGGAGTCAGACATCGCACGTACGGCAAGGAGATACGATCTTGCATGCTCCAGGCTCCATGCAATTGGAGGATGACATCGCTTTTGAGACAGGATTAAGTGGCCTCCAAGCATCCGACAATGTCATGGTTAAGAAGGAAGGGTGTACTTGAAAGCAAGAGAGGGACTCCAAGAAGAAGTGGGGTCTCTAGATAAAGCGGGGCTACATTGCAAGGTTCACAGTCAAGGTTCTGCTGCATGCGCCGCATGTATCAGAAGTTTGTATTTTATAGAGAAAGCACGTAGATGAAGACGGATTTCTTGTTCATGGGGGACTAAAAATTGGCGACCGTAGTGCTTATTTAGCCCATCTCTCTCCTGTTATAAAGTATTTTGCTGACGGGTGCTTGCGAGAGGGATACAACGCTCATCAGATTATGAAGAAGCACTTGAAATTCCTCCGAGAGTGGCAGGCTGATGGGAAGGATGTGACGAGAGATCTCCTCATAACAAGGAAGGGCATACGAAACATATCCCAGAAGCTTGCGAGTGAGACCTACATGTTGAATCCAAATGACGCACAAAGCGTACGAATGTGGGTTCAGAAGAATCCTGACAAGACTTTTTACTACAACAAGACCAACTTAGCTAGTCCCGTTCAGGTGCAGGGGCAACTAAACATTGAAAATATGCCCTTCACTATTGGTATCCAAACACCCTGGCAGAGACTAAAGATGACAAAATACGGGAATGGAGGCGGTGTGTCAATAGATGCTACCTGCGGGACAAACAATAAGAAGGTGAGCACTTCATACTCCCACAGTACTACTTTCCATGCGTTATGAGAACTACTTACGGTCCTAATTACTTTACAATTGTACGGTTCCTTATATCCGAGACATTGAAGCACACTAATACTTTGGACTACCGTGACGCTAATGCAGTTTCCTCTGTACACCTTAATGGTGTTTGATGAGTGGCACCAAGGGATCCCGGTAGGTTGGGTTCTCACATCAAGGTGCGGAGAGGAGGACTTAACGCCGTGGATGACCGCACTTAACCAGAAGATGGCTACGACGTGCTCTGGGTGGAATCCTTCAGCTTTTATTGTTGACTGTGCCTCTAGTGAAATTAATGCGCCGACGTAAGTTGCTCATATCACTGCTTTTGGATACGTGTGTTACTGTTTCTAAGTAGAGGAACCTAAATTTGGTCAAATAAAACCGCAAAAACCCAATCTGAATCGTAACACAGCTATGACGTCCCGTGAGGGTCCCGTGACTGCTTGTGACACTGTAGACTACCAATGCTAGCCGCAGAGAAAATGACAACCACTGAAGCGTAATGTGCCACTACTCGTGCTTGCTCAATCTATGGCGCTTTTACACTCTTGCGAACTAATACAAACGATTTCACGAGTGCGATCGGAAGAATTCTGCCAAGGCCTACGCGGTGTGACATCAAACTGCGGGTTCTGGTGTATTTGCAGGAAGGTATGGCCGCAAACACCGGTGTTCTTGTGCTTGTGGCATGTTCGCCGAGCATGGCAAAAACACTCGTGTTACAAGATTTCAAACATTGCGCGTCGTGGGGAAGTGCTCCGTGAGCTCAGACAAATATTGTATGACAGGACTGCTCCGCCTGGGAAAGCCTCGGATGCCTGGGCAAGTGAGAAGTTGGACGCCCTATCTAAGAAGTACCCGGCAGAGAAAGAGTTCTAGAAGTACATGGAGAAGCAGTGGTTGGGGAAAGTCCAAATGTGGGTTGTTGGTTACCGCAACCAGCCCTATGCAGGTCAAAATACCAACGCTGCTATTGAGGGCTATCATGGCTTTCTGAAGTCCATGCTGAAGTCTAAAAGGAGTTGTATGCACGGGAGACGTGTCGATTGGACAGTTATTGCTCTCACTGAGGACGTCTACAACCATTAGTGGTACAAGTCCCTTAGAAAGGAGAAGGGATTCATCAATAACAAGAAGATGCAAGATTACGCGACATCTGCACTCTTGAAGGCTCGTGACATTCTTGACTCGGACGTCTCTTTCGACCATAAACCAGGGAATTGTGCGCTAGTTACTTCAACAGAACATCGCCACATACGCTACGTGGTTCACAATCGTGGCAAAGAATGGGCAGGATGTAATTGTATTTGGGCTCAGAGACGGAACTTGTGCAAGGATGTAGTGAAGGTACTACTAATGTTACGACCAGACATAGCGGAGAGAACCATAGCACGATTTTGCGGCAAACAAGCAGGTAATGTCACGGGGGGCATGCACAGGCTTCTGAATTGCCAAGAGTCCTTCTCAAGTTTTCCTTTGCGAGACTGAAGCCACGTGGCAACACCTGTCCAAACCCCAACGCGGACAACCAATACGGCCACAGATCTAAGTGAATCTGTAGTGCAATTGGTGATTACACTATCTAATGAAGTTTATGGGGAGCGACTGCTCATGGAGCACCTCGTTGCAGATTTAAACCAAGTTGTGGGGAGAGTAAAGGCATTGAAGGAAGAGATGCGGTCGGGAATAGTGCACCCACTTGTAGCCTCCCCAGTATTATGTACTGTTGAAGACGGCAGGGATTTTAGTCTGGTGCGGGACAAGGACTTCCTTGAGAGGGGATTTAAGCCAGCGTTCAGACGGCTGAAAATGGGTGTCTAGGTAGAGGAACTGTGACTCCGGTTTAGACAGGAATAAAGTTAGGGCACTGCTTGTGACACTGACAACCTTACCTCCACCATAAGACTCCTGTATTTCTGTTCATATCTTTGTGGAACTAGAGAACATCACATGGGTGTGGCCTCGCTTCAGGGGGAGGCTTCTTCCCAGGGTTCCCATATTAGATAGGTAGATTATGGATTAATCTGTCTTTGTCACATAGTGTTACATCTGTTTTTTGGACACGGCTTTAGGTCCATTTTCCAATGACACTAATACAAGGATTCGTAGCGTACCGGGGGGGCATCATAAAGAGACCTAAAGTTTTTTAGTCCTCTCTCTTTGCAACTTTCCTCTTGTTGTATCGAGTGACGCATGATGGCCGAGGATAGTATAGTTTATCTGGAAGGCGAAGTGGTTGAGTTCCTTATATCATGGGCTTCTTAGGGTGACGCTGTCAAAGATGATCCGGTTGAAGACTTCTCTGTCGGCAGCGATGGTGTCCTGGACAAAGACACGCCTATCAACACCGTCCAAGAGAACAGCATGGGCGAACCCACTATGGAGCCAAGCACTGTCTTCGTTTTGAGGGAACGGACATCCGATGCAGCCGCAACTGAGAAGATCCTTTGTGAGGGATGGAGGGAGCGCGTCACTTCCGGTAGATTACATCCTTATTGTAGACCTAAGCAAGGGGTCACGGTTGCGTCCACAAATGCCACGGAGAAGCCTTCGTACATGGAAGAACTGAAGGCAACTTGGCTAGCGCGTTACTGGAAGCTAAAGGCAAGCTTCGTCGCCGGTGTGGACTACAAGTAACATTCTGTGGATCTTGATCCAGAATCTTGAATTACAGAGCGGGTCAGGGAGTATGCGCAGCTCCTGGATAGAAGTTCAAGAGGGCGTCTGGGAACCATAGGACATAGATAATGTCTAGAACGAGGTAAGGCATAAGTCAGTCTCGTAGGCAGTGTCACGGGAGGACTTAGCTTGTAGGTGACGCTACCGCATTCAATCGGATATATAAGACACCTTTACTTCATTCTTCTCCTCTTTGAACTACTGATTCCCGTCGCTTATGCAGCTGTATGGGTCTCGACATGGGCTACTTTCGCTTGGTTGTGGTCGTAGAAGTGCGAGTCCCTTTCCATGTACTCTTATGTATTGTGGTTGCACTGGTAGTGATGCTACTGTTTTTGGTGTTTGGATTGAGGAAGTTCCTCGCCGTGAAGGTTAGACCGCCGCCCCGCATCTCTCGCATTTCTACTCGCTACATCGGTCCGAAGAGGCGGTCTAGGGTCTTGCGACCCCAAGGTGCGGCGTCAAGAGCAGCGACTATGCGTCTTCGGGGTTTCTAAGCGGACGAGCAAGGACTGGAAGATGTTGTGAGAGAGCAGTGGACCAACGCAGAGGCTCATTGTCTATGGAAAGAGTTCTACCTAGGGATGAGCGACGAGGCGGCGGATAATCTTAGCAACCACAGTGCAGACTAGGGCGGTGTGTTTAGCAATGGCAGCGAGGACTAGTTTTTTTCACCCACAATTCCATGTATTACATAGGGTGCAACGTACAATACTGTATTACATGGTCTCTGTATAGGGCACTTGTTTTGTAATGAAAAATCAAATGTCTCATAATGAAAGGACAGATATGTTGTAAATCGGTTTTCATTCGCATTCACAGTGATGTATACGGGATAAAGCATTTTGGGGTCCAGTGTCACAATAGGCGTTCGGGATCATGGTCACTTGGATTGTATAAATAGGTAGTAAACAAATGCAGTCATGACGTAGTATACTTTATAAACGCGTTTGCGACTTCACATAGTGGGATTACAAACTGACGCTACGGGATCCTATGGAGGGAGGGTCCCGCCCTGGAATCATAATTTTGTCCCTACTGATCGTGCCAATGTCACACCTGTCTTTCGCCCGCGGTCACACACTATAGCTTCTTCAGTACCCTTAGTCTACGCTTTCTGCAGGAGCACACTCCCCATTCATCAGGAGGTCAGCGTCATCTTTTTGAGTAGGATTTTTGTATTTCAGGGGACTGAACGGAGCAATGTATCTAGTGTCTCTAACACCAGGGTCCAGTTCTTTTGCGAGTAGCACCATCATCTCGACGTTGAAGTCTCTAATGTTGTATGCTTGCAAATAATCTTTGGAGGGCTGTAGCGTTGTCGCAGCACGATCCTTCGCGCGATTCTGTGAAACAATCAGGTCCACAAAGGTGAGAAGTTAGTGTCATGGATCCGCAGTGTCACAGGGTATTGCGCAAGGTGGTATCGCAGTGGGCGTTCCATGCCGGGGAAGGTATTCACCTTCAAGTATAGCATGGCATTACATATGGACAAGTGGCAGCACTCGATGTTCCTGGTTTGCTGGGTGACTTCCACCGTGACAACCTCTTCAATCTCTTGCTTGCATTTGCCGAGGAGACATTGCCAGGCCTTCGACAGAGAACGCTAGAACTCCAAGTGAATCCCTGGGGTTTATGAATCCCGCTTGAGGAGTCGCAGTGGAGCAACGCACTTCGTTGAAGAACTAGAATCGACCAGTGGTCGCAACACACCCACGGAATTATGAGGTCTTTCACACTCCGTGGGTCCACACCTGTCGGAAGCGTCAACCATTTCCGCGCACACTTCTCCACTTCATCGGGACGGTCCATGATTGAGGGAAGGATGGAACTTACATAGGAACTCACAATGTAGACGTGGGCGGGCAAGTTTTCACCACCAGACCATACTAGTCGTGGCATTGCAAAATCCACGATATCGTTTCCAAGGCGCGTTTTTACATGCTTCACGTCCCGAACAGTCTTCTGTTTGAGTATTAACTCTTTCCCGCACTGGTTGAAAAATACTGTCTTGGGCTTCTGAATAGAACCCTCTCCACCTCTGGGTACCCTCTTTAAGAGGTCGTCTACCTTGAGAACGCGGTAAACCTCCTCCAAGGAGAGACCTGGGAATTGAACATCACCAACACGTCGCTCACTCCCACATGCTGGGGCTACTGATCCTTTCTTCTCCTCAATATGCTCCTCTGTTGGAGGCGCAATCGCTTTGTTCGGCTTCAGGTTCTTCTGGATGCATCGGAATGGCTTGATAAGCATATCAAATGCTCGACGGCCTCGGTTTGGCAGTCTTCCTGGAACTTCTGTGAGAGATTTAGATGGCAGTTGTTGAAACCGTCTTCACGTGACACTAAATCTAGTGAACGTCCGCAATGGATTGATACTCCGTTGACAGGGGTAAGTGCAACAAGGGCCGAATTCCCGTTGATCCATTAAGACAAGGAGCCCTCAAACGTAGGTGCTTCTACATCGACCCCTTGGACGCCTTCTATGCTCCGCATCACCTGTGTCACGGTCATACAGAGTTCCTCTATTGGTGACTCATGTTTAGCCTTTATGCCGTGCGCAATCTCGGGAAACAATATCGGGATTGGACACTCCTGCGACCTTTGTCCCCCATCTACTTCAACGTGGTCTTCACTGGCACTGTGTAATGTCACGGTGAATTTGGATTCCAGGGAAGTCGTAGTTGTTGTGTCACCACGCTTTTCGCCTTCAGAGGTACGTGTCTTGACATCCGTTCGGTATCCCGTATCGTCAAAAGTATATGGGTTGTTCCCGTCAGCATCTCCAGTGCCTGGTTCGGGAGCTTCCGAGTCAGTGTCACGGACTCCTGCTTCTCAATAGTCCGTGCCCGTCACAATAGCGCTTAGAGACGGTCTTGCCCCCGGTTTTACCTCGTTGGGAAGACCATGTTCCGACTCGGTTGTGTCAGACCCACTAACCGAGACACCGCTCTGTTGATCTTCCTTTCCTGCAGCGGCAAAGGCACATGCTTCAGAAGAAACGCCTTGTATTGGCGAAGAGATTGTTGTAGTCAACACCGGTTCCGGCGTCATTGGTTTAGTTAAATTCGACTCGGCAATGTCGTCTCCAGTGGCACGCTCAAATTCACAAGTAAGACTACTGTAAGCCAAGTTTTTTGGGGGGGTTTTCATAGAGACGTGAGGCGTAACACCTAGAAGACGTGCAGGGTCGGTGGCGGCTTCCAAACCTGAATCTGATTCTTTGCTTTTTCCAATCCTCGCATCCGGTGCGTCCAGGGGAGTGTGCGTCTCCTCGGGCTGACAGGAGGAGAGCCACTGTTGACCTCCGTCGACATTGCCTCTTTCGTGACACTGCCAGTGGGCGTCGTCTTCCTTCTATGTAGCCGCGGCAAACTTAGCAATAGGTCGACAGATGTCATTACGGAGGAATGCCACCTCACCGCTGCAAAAATGAGTGTAAGGTCCGGGCACCCATCCAATGTCACGTTCCTCTCTGGTGCGCAATGTCGTCAGCCACTGTTCCTACTGTTCAACCTAATGACGTAGACTTTTCGCGCATCACGCCTGGTCAAATTGGAATGAACTCATGCTGGCGTGGTCTTGTAGGGCCCGAAATTGTACGTTCCTGATCCACCTCATCATGTCCCGCACGAAGTCGTCCCCTACTCCATCTCGTATTGCCGTGATCAGAGCTTTCAGTCGATGGAGTGCAACTTGTCTGCCCTCGAGCCCCGCATCTGCAAAGTAGATATGCCCTTGGTAGGCAAACATTACGACCGCCCGCATGATCCGCTTCTCTTCTCTGCAAGCCTCATAGGTAATCTCCTCCGACACCCCGTATAAAGGACACGCGAGTTGACGAAAAGAACCGTACTCATACAAGAAATATATCTTCAAGACGTAAACAAGGGACATGGGCTACACTGGACCTGCTTGCTTCCGCAGAAGTTGTTGCCGCACCAATTGGGACTCAGGCACCGCGGAAAAAAAAAGAATTCTTCCAATCAAGTATTGCATCCTAGGTATACAAAGACACAGGCGTGCAAGACAAGTAACCAACAAAACCAGAGGTCCATCCAATGAGAAGGGGAGTATGCGTTACAGTGAACTCACAGTCGTGTATCCATGGCAAGGACGGGAGGTTCTTTAAAACATCTCGCTTGTCCATGAGGATTTGCCAAAACGGGCACCAATCCAAAACACTTTGTACTATTGTCCAGGCATGTTGCCTCCTGAATTCTGCCATAGCAATTTTAAGGTCGGCTCTATTCTCCGCCTCGACTCTTTCCTTGAACTCCAAATTCTCTTTCTCATATGTTGCATATTCTTTGATCCACTGGACATATGCACAGAGGGCGTTGAGCTCGGGATATGGCTCCTTTGCGGTCATGCTTGCCACGAGGTTCTCTATGCTTGTAGAAATCCAGTCCCGCCCCGCCTTCAAGGTGTTCGGCAGATTTTTGTTCGTCTATAAGTGGTCACACAGAATACTGTCAAACACAGCACTTAACATGGCATTCGTACAAGCTGCAACCAACCGTCGGACACATACTACACGGTTGTATAGTCATTGTTTGCTTATAGTAACCGTACTATCACTTGCAACGTTTTTAACAAACTTGGATCATTGTTGGTGTAAGTTACCTTTTTGCAGTCCACCACCAAAGACAGCCCATGAGCGATTCTTGGAACGCGGCACTTAAAAATGATGAACCCCACTTCCTTCTAAAGTCGTCTGCACCGTCACAATCCCACAACCATGGCAATTCCACGGCGTCCTGGAATGTGCACAAGTAATAGAGGCCAGGCATAGGTAGTTCCGTTGGGGGAGCGGGGGGTTGTATTTTAGAGAGTCTATCATCAGATTTATGTTGGGCAAGTGAGAGATGCACTCTCTCAAAATCACGCTGGACTTCTTCCCGAGCCAATAACGTCGGCTCTAGTTTGGGATGGAACGTGGCCGGGTTGGGTATTCCATGACCTTCGATCCAGTACTGTGACAACCTTAGATTCGTGTCAAATTCAACCTCACAGGTGAGCATGCTCGAAATCGCTTCCTCAACAGATTTGTTTCGTGGCACCTTAGAGGCAATGTCACGGGCCTTGGATCCTTGGTTTTTCCCATCAAAAGCCTCCATTCCTCCCGCTGCATTCGTCTCCACGTCGTACGCTCCTGCGTATTGCTCGGCCTGGCATTCTTCCCCCGTGTTTGTTGTGGCCAGGAGGTGGGCAATCTTGTCCCCGGGGGGTTTATGCGCCGCGACCGGTGCGGCGTAGCTTCTATCCGCTCCACACTTCCCCTGGTGTGCATGAGGGACCGTGTCCAGCCCGGCAACACTTGTACCTACATTGCCACTGGCCTTCTTAGGAAGCTTTAACTATAGCGTACCCCCTCTTGACGTGGTCGCTGGACCAGCTTTCGTGGTCACATTGATATTTGTTGTCGTCAATGGAAGTGGCCTTCCCCCGCCCTGGTACTCATCCACAGCCATTGCCAAGGGCATTGAGGCCCAGGCTAGAGTATCAAGACCTTCACATTTGAAGTTCGTTGTTTGCCGCGACAAGGTGCAATGTGGAATCGCCCCCGGCATTTTGTTTGGACGTTCAATGACCAAATTAATGAGCGCACTGTCACCTTCGAAAGATACATGATAACATGCTCTCTTAGATCTACGCACCGGCTCCTCTCCGTCTTCAGAGACTTCTTTGCTTGGTCTCTTCCCCTTGGGCACTTCGTGACCTGCACTCAACTATCCGACATTCCTTGCGTTACGCGCGCCTTGCAACACTTGCTTCCTAGTCTGAGTCTGTTTCCGGTTCGGTACAGCCATGGCACCGGATTTAACGGTCCTCCCAATGGTCTTTGTGTTCTTCGGGGGGGGGGGGGGGGGGGGGGGGGGGGGGGGCCATATCACAAAGCATATCACCTCCGCGACAAAGAGTGGTATCTGACAGCAGACTTGGTGCTCCCGCGACACTGCCTCGGTTCTTCGTGGCCAAGACGCCGTTGTGTACATTGTCACAAGAAGCGAAGTCCTCATCGGAAATATCTCTCCTCTGTGGAATCCCCGTCGTCTTCGGGATAGTACGTTCCTGTCGAATCTCCGTGGACCTCAATGAAATTGTGACCCCCTTGACCAAGCTCTGCACCATCTTCCCTAGTCCTTCTAAAAATCCGGGTATGGAAGCAATAGTGCTTGCTTCCCGTCCGGATACTTTGCTTCTGGACAACCATCTTCGTACATGTGTTGGTTAAGCCGGAGCTTATTGCTAAAATCATCCTTGCCGCAATAAATGCAGACAAAGTACCTTCGATTAGCACCTGGTTTCTTATCCCCTTTGCACTTTGTTGCAAACTCGAGCATGAGTTCCTCCACTTTCTGCTGATCTGGATACTCCACGTTGTAAAGACGTTCATAAATCTTCACCGGCAATGTCACGGACCCTGTCTCCACCATGTCTCCCTCCTTGCGACGGACCATCCGCGTTACTAATATGAGACCAGTAGACCAACTAAAATTCCATGTAACCCTGTAACATACAAAAAAGGGGTATCAGATAATGCAATGGTTTAGCAAGTACAACCGAATGACCCTTAATCTGCGAAGTGCTTCTAACTTGACATACATCAGTGTCACAAGCATCGTAGATCATCTCAAATGTTGCAGCTATGCGGTATGCCGCCCTAAAAATAAAATTAGCCTAGGAATCAAAGCTTTATACTCCTGTCGTAAATACCTAGAACGTAACTGGAGGGATTTGGGCAAGCCGTTTCAGTACTACACATTAACCGTGTATTCAATTGATCAGTTTATGCTTTTGAACCCAGCGACGAGTCCCCAAGCAATTGTTCTTACATTGAACCAATTAGAGTAGCAACCAAGACGGTAGCTGTTATATGCAATTCTGGTTAGACAGAGTCCAACATAGGAATTCCGCTCCACATAATGACATCCTTCCATTCCCAAACGGCCCTATTGGAAATTCAACTACCGACAAACCCTAAGATGCACTAAAGTATTGCCTTCCGCCCTAACAAAGAAGACAACCAAGAACTTTGAAGAAAATGTCCAAATCAGGAGCGCAAATAAAAGAACTGCACTATGCAAACCTGGTCGCTACAACCCACATCACCTTCTAATTGATTAAGGGTTCATGGTCTCTAAGTACACATTTTGAAGAGGCGCAAACCTAACGTCCTCCGAACCCAAAACCCCTAATTTCAAAAGATTCAAACAGAGATGGTGGAGCACAATAGCTCAATTGCTTACCAAGTTTTGAAACATACGACCGCCCGGAATAGAAGGGCAGCGCCCTCCACCGCAGTAGGTGATTCCAACGTTGCTCTGAAAAGAAGAACAATCAGAGAGTAAAAGCGCGGCACGCTCTAGCCGTTTCACTGCATTGTCTTCACGCAACCTGAATCAAGAATGCACTCCCCGTATTTCTCACCCCAACTCTCCATGTCCATATTTGCTCTTCAAAGAAAATTGGGTTGTCGCAAACACCGCGCAATCTTCTCTTCCCGAACTTCACAAGAACTGCTCTGCAGCGTTCGCGTTCCGGCACGCGCGAAACACTAGCGGGCGAATGCTGACCCCGTGTGTCACGAGCAATGGACGTCGATGACGTGGAATAGTACGTATGCGAACCTATGTAGACAAGAATTCAATGTTCCGAGGCAAAGAACTCTAGGAAACCTATTCCGGGGTTCCGTGAATTCCCATTGCAACACTCGCAACACCTTGGAGGCACTAGACCATTCCATACGTAACATAGATATGTATTGGCTCTAAAGGCCACGTAAAACAAAATACTTCCACGAACTTACTAAAGCACCCTCTATATCATTTTAGTTGAACACATTTGTGCCATTGAACTTCTCAACTTCAAATATGTATACATTGCCCTACCCTCATCGATCTCTTTTATATTGTCCACCCTATATTTCCTACTCTCGTTTTTTTTTCAACTCCTACTCATCTTTATTATTATCTTCATTGCTATCTCTAATGTTTGATGGGTTTATTTTCCCATTGCTCCCTCTTTTATTAGTGTCTTCACCCTCTAATTTCCACCATTCCATTCCGCGTTCTCATTTTCGTCCATATTTATGTTTCTGAATCGCACCCCTCGTTTTTTTCCAATGTCAACGATATTTGGTGGCTTTTACTCCCCCTTCTTTTGAAATTTTATTTTTCATCCTTATATTTTTTATTTTGTCCACCCTATATTTCTTACTCTTGATTTTTTTAATTTTCTTCCATTCTATCTCCGTTAGATCATCTTAATTTTTTATTTTTTTCATTTTCATCTCCATATTTATTTGCATTTCCATGTCTACTTGTAGTGGTTTGCTTTACCTTCTTTCCCCTTTAGTTTTTAAATATTATTTGTAGAACTTTCCATTCTACCTGTCTGTTCATCTTCATTTTTATATGATTGTTCGTTTTCATCTTTCTGTTTTACATTCACCTTTGATTTTAAATAGTTTTGTATTGTCTTCCCTTTTAAATATCTCTTTTTGTTCCCATTATCCCCCTTATCGTCTTTGTTTTTAATTTAGTCTGTAATCTCCGTTGAACCCATTGTTTCTATTTTGACTGTAGTTTTCCCGACTTATAGTACGTCTCTACCTAAATTTCATAGTAGATCGGCATGTCACACCAACCTTCCTCCCCACCCCCCCAACCCCCTCCCCATTGTGACGCCCTTTTGTGTCACGGTCATACTTCTTAACACTAGACTACAATAACACTCTAAAATAACATAATACATTAGGGCGGTCACTACGCTGGTAGGTTGTATAAAAAGATATCACCTTTACTTACTTATTATTCTCCTCTGTCTCCCTAGCCGTGACATCATGGAGTTATACATAATTTGCTTCCTTATTAAAGTGCCTTGGAAGGCCATACTGAATTAATAGAAACTGAAACACGCTCCGAACCCTACCTTCTCGCGCAGTTTATTGCTGTTCCGATTTTGTCCCTCATTCCTTATTAGTGGTATATAAGATTGAGTTTTAGGCAGTGCTTGTGCGGTGTTCTGACGATGCGGTTGTTCGTTCTCATGTATTTGCTGTAGTTTCCAAGTAGAGGGCAAACATGTATGTTGCTTAAAGGAGTCGTGTTTGAGGGGAGTATAGGAAGGTCATTCCATGTCACGTCCTACCATACCACGCAAGTGGAAATACTTCGCATGCTATCTGCGCTGAAGACTTCACTCTGGTTACCATGAAGACTCCGGTGTTCAATGCTTCGTCACAAGTATGGTGCAACCAGCCTCTCTCAGTGCACAGAAAGAACTCCGCCCCCTTTTGCAACACCTTCTAAGTGTCACGAACATATTTGCGTTCACATACCTGAGGCTATAATTAAAAAAAAAACCCACAGCATTTCAAGGGAGTGTCCTCGGGATTTACAAAGTCTTACAGAGCTATAATACGTTCAATGTGAATGATGACTAGATACCTACTTAGCCGGCCTATCCCTGTACAGCATCTGCTGTCATTCCGACCTCAACAAGCAGGAGACTCGCAATTGTGAAGTTCCAAAGGTGTTCCCTCCGCAAAATGAACCCGTCAAGGCTTTTGGTCCTCGCTAGAAGAGATTGCACCTTTTGCTCCATCCAACAGGAGGTTAAGGCCCCCCCTAGAGTCTGGATTGACGTCTGCAAGCGGGCAAAACGGAGGAGGGAGGCGTTTGTCCAGGGCATTGGGGCTCATCTCCTTCGAGAACAAGACCAGTATCTCGATGCTCATCTCTTTCGCACTGGCCGGCTTCAGCAGAGCCTTGTATCCTTCCACTGACGTAGATATATTTGTCCGGTACTACAAAGAAACATTCCCGCATCAACCCCACATCATCAACTTTCCAATGTCACAGCAATTCCCAAAAAAACTAATACCTAATTCTCAAAATGAGAGGGACAGGAGAGGATAGTAACTGGAAGATGGGGAAGGATGTTGGTCAAGGGTAGTACTTTTTTACCTTAAGATATGTAATGACAATCCAAATGCTAAGGTGCCCGCACTCGTAGTCTTCTGGTCGCTGGAATACCGGTACAAAGACGACATTCTCCACAAGATCAGCTTGCACTCCTCGAAGACACTGCCACGCAGTAGATATCCACCTCACAAAATCGGAGTGCTCTCTGTTTGGATGATGGCAGCTGCCCGCGCTGGAGTCCATATGGAGGACGGCTCCAGTCCTGAACACTAGGACGGACCACTACCCCTCGCAAACCCAGGGAAGAATGAGATCCTTAACTTGCGTTGCATGTACGCCCGGAGCGGGCTGCAACGAAGTCTCACCAAACTATCAAAGATCTGTGTCGTTGTGTACCGACCCTCTCCAATGCGTGCTAACCCGCATGTGTGTATCTTGTGACGTTGCTTCCCACGGTATGTCAGATATACTTGTGACATCACGAAGTCCATAATATCATTACCCAGGCGGGTCCTAAGTCTCTTCAATCCTCTAATGGCCTCATGGGAGACCTCGATCTCCTTCTTACAATGACTATAGAACACCGTCTCTGGTTTCCGGACAGTACCTCCTCCCCTAGCCGGCAACTGTGCTTGTAGCTTCTCTATCTATCCAAGTACTCATACACTTCCACCAAGCCCTTGTTCTTGCTCCCTCCGTCGTCGTTGTCCTTTATACCCAGGTCGCTACATGTCTTCAGCAACGTCATCTCTGCCCTCGGCGACGTAACCGCGCTCGTCCAGTCCGCAAGACTCGCTTCCTCCGTTGCCCCTTTTGTCGCCCCGTTCTCCCCCGGCTCAACCTCAGTCTCTCCACTTTCAATAGGAATTACAGTACACTTACATGCAATTTCAATCTAGATCGAAAAGGTACCCTCTCCTCTACGTTGTTCACCCGAAATGCCTTCCGACCAAATCTTGGTGATTTCTTCAGAGCATTTCTCTACTCCGCATCCCCTAACCTGCCCTACTAGACTAGCTGGCTGCAATGGTTCCACAGCCATGTGCGACGCCGTGGGCGTGACACCTAAAGTTGTATTAGTTCTCGTGACAGAGACCAAATTTGGGATCGCAACCAGGGACCCAACGTCACCGTCACTCTCCAACGGTGTATGAACCTCACGTCCATAGACACGCTGTTTGGAAGCGATCATGGCACCGCCCCACGTTTAATACTTTCCCGCCTCCCTCCTGTGTCTCCCAATCAGTACTGTCTTCATCCCGAAGCGCGTTTACAAGTCTGTCAATAGCGTCACGCATCAACTTCCTTAGGAAGAGTACTTCGTCGCTTCTTAACATTGTCACTGGACCTGCAACCTACTCCAAATCCCAGTCCTCCCTCTTCAACAAAGCAGTGGCCCACTGTTTCGCCTGTGATACCCATGCACCATACGTCGTTATCCTCAAAGTCATCGAGGCTGTGAGCAGCATAGTCCTGCAATGCCCTCGACTAAGTAGCCGTCACCAACGTTAACATCCCCTGTACAAGATTATTCCCGCGTCCCTGTCTGATAAGTGTCGTCTCTAGGTGTAGCCGCTGTAGAAGATCCGCTTGTTCAAACCTCCCTAGAAAAGCGCAGCAGTATGGGCCCTGGGTAACAAGGACGTCGAGCATCCTTGCCACCCTCAACTCATCCATGCAAACACCACGGATTAAGTCGGCCTTTAACCCGTACTCTGGACATGAGAGCGGCTGGAACATTCCATATTCTGTTGTAAAGAACATCTTCATCGCAGAGAGTAGAAGGACAGGCTGAACAGCACGCACTCAATCAGAGAACAAACGCCGTCGCACTTCCCGGGATTCAAGTTCTCCAGTAGAGTAAAAAACAGAATTGTGTTAGTCTCCAATTCCTTTACTGCATCCACGACCCCGATAATACAGTCTCCTCTCTCAGAGGTTTGGAGGTCAAGCTTCACAAATGAAGAGGAAGTAAAATTAGCAATCTAAACTTCTGAAATACATTGGTATCATTTCAGACCATGGGGAGAAATTATCGCGATTACCGTTGTGACACCAAGGTGTCTCCGGTAGTATGCTCAAAATCTGGTCATTTGCCGCGACAACTTGCGAGAGCGAAGACCAATCCCAAACAATCCTTTCCTTTAACCCCCCACTCTTCCTCTGGAAATCTAGCCTTGTCCTGTCCCCTACCGCCGTCTTCTTGTTCTCTTCATCTTCTATCCGCTTTAACCTCAACGTCTCGTACGCAGCTGATTCCAGAGTGTACTGGAAGTAGGTGCACAACTCCTCAATGCCTGAATATGGCTCCATTGCAGTCCGACATGGGATAAGAGAATCAATTGCTGTAGAGACGTGGTCACGCGTGGATTTCAAATCATCAGTCATCGCCTTCTCTCCCTACACATTGAGAAATCACAAGTCAGCGCTTTGGTTTGTGGGGGGGGGGGGGGGGGGGGTGGGTTTGGGATTGGGGGCGACTGAAATCAAAAATTATGTTACGGGAACATTCACAGAGTGGGGCCTTTATCTCAGATATTGCAGGGACCAGTGTCACACCTTGGATTCCAGTGTCACGTATGGGATGACCGTCACGTAACAATGACCGAACTCTAGCGGGAATAAGAAACTAACCTTCTTCACCGTCCACCACCACAGGCAGTCCCTGAGTTTGGCCTCAAATTCTGGCTTCCAATAGTGCTCCTCCCACCTCCTTCAGAAGTCGTCCCTGTCTTCAGCCTCCCAAGTCCACGGCAAGACAGCGTCCCCGAACATACGTAGAAGGAATAAACCCGGTGTAGCCGGCTTCTGGGGAGGGGCCGGGAAATGGACGTTCTTGTTTTTTCCTTCATAGGCAGATCAAACTTCATTTACGTATGTCTCTTCCAATATCTGCACTTCTTTCTGTCTTGCATCAAGGACACCGTGCACGAAGTCACTATAAACGTACGGCATAGGGATGCCTTGTCCCTCGACCCACCACGTAACCATCTGCGACTTTTCATCACAGTATCTCTCCCACATTGTCACGGCCCCGATTATATCAGCAAGGCGACTGTTGTACTCTCCGGATTTCCGCGGGTCAGTGGATGGGTACTGGTGCCGAGTCCACAATCCCCTCAATTGCCATGTAGGATCCATCCTCCACGGAATCCTCGGCTTCTAGGTGTCCCTCCGATGGTTGTACCGGCGTTGCCACCTCTACAGCAAGTAACCTCCTAGGATTCACCCTTGAGACAGCGGCCTTGTTCTCTGTAGCCCAAACTTGTTCATTCCCTTCTTCGTACTCTATGTCACGACTTTCCTTCTGCCCCTCCACCATACTGTTGGCCCCTTCAAAACTGCGGTACTTTTCTTCCAAGGCTTGGGTTGCGCCCATACTTGCCGCAATGTGGAACTCCTCCTCTAGTGTTTTCCTTTCCTTTTGATGCACCCGGATGAGGTCACTTGCCCACTCGTGGATTGTGACCTTGGACCGGGAGTTGGTCTTCAGAGTATTCGCAAATGCATCCTTCCTTTCCGATGGACTTCCTCTCAAGAGTTCTGTGCAGGGGGACTGCTGAATACTGACCTACGTAGACTCTCCTCGCCGCTTGGTGTCACGGGATCTCCGCAGGTAGGAAACGGCTCGTCCATCGTTGCCTCCACGTCAACAGCAGCAATCAACTCTAATACCGCTCCCTTCCCTTCTCGTTTCCGTTTGTTATCCTTTAGACAGATCCCGACCTCCCCTCCCCCTCCACTTGGCGCAAGCTGCTCTTTCTTTCCTGAAGACGGACTCGGATGGTGTTTAATAGATGTCCCTCCCGATGGCCCCACCTGAAATGCCCGGTGAATGTTAGTTTTGCCAGCAAGTCTTTCCACGGCTGCAATGCGCTGCTGAATAGTCCCCTTTGATACGCCTGCCTTCATGACATCCTTAACAACCTCCTCCGCAGTGTTTGGATGTACATGATCCATGCAAGGAATTTCCCGGCAGCAGCATCTCCCGCCCCCTCTCCTCCCTGCGGACTGCCCTCGTCCATCCTACACGGTGCACGGCCACAAAAAATATCCGCAGAGGGAGCGACAACCTTGAAGGTCCCACTCTCAGACGCCATAGCCAACTGTCTAATCTTTTTCCTAATGGGCGCAGTACTTCGACATGGAGTCCCTTCAGTGTCACGTCGTAAGTCTTCACTACCAGGCGTGTGGTTTCCATCACTACCGTCTCTAATCTGCTGCTCCTTGGCTCATTCAGCCAACAACTGCTTGACGGTCCGGCCCATGTCTTTTACAACCTTCCCTTGTCCCGGCAGGAAGTCCGGGTACGGAAGTAGAAGGGCCCTAGTTCCATCAGAGTAGAGAGCCCCGTCGTAGCCTTCTTCATACCGGTGTTGATTTAGCATAAGCTTACCCAAGAAGTCGTCTTTCCCGCAGTGAATGCAAACGAAGTAACGCCGCGTTGCTCGCGCTGGCTTCTTCTTCCCTTTGCAGTGGCTTGCAAACTCTAGCATGAGCTCATCCACCTTGCGCTGGCTGGGGTACCTGATGTTGTAGTGACGGTGGTAAATGTTCACAGGCAGTGTCACAGCCTCGGACCCCATCTTTCACTTAAAACCGGCAGAAGACGACGGTGTACGGGAGGAAGCACAATAAAGTGGACCACAAAAGTGCTTAGCTCATTGTCAATTTCAGCCCGTTGTGTAAACACGCGAGAAAGTGGCATCTAAAACTTCTTGATGGGAAAGTAAGTTTGGGCTACGGAAAGTAGACTTGATGTACTACAACTTCCAAAATTTGCGTTAGTAGTTGTTGAGTTGAGACACCTCTATGAACACCACAAAGTTGAACAAAGTGAATGCAATCATTTGGAAAAGTGACCGTATTACATTGTAGTTTTGACAGAAATCACTTTTGACTTTGCGGGGCCCTTCGTTTGTACATTACGCTTGTAGAAATGATCCGGATGGCCGTGTTTGCAATCTTAGATTGGCGAGAAGTATCCCCGGGACGTTTTTAAAACATTGTTTTTCGTGAAACTTTTTGTGAGGTTTTTTTCACCAAACATTGTTTTTAAAATTGGAAAAAACATCCTCTGAAGACAATAGAGGGCCCCAAATGAAGAAATTAAGACTTTGGAAAAGTTCATTTTCATGATTTAGAACTAGCGGTCAAATTAATTTTCAATTGAAGATGTTTATTTTGAAGAGATGCATGTAAGATACCTTTTGACACCTTCAAAAGTGACTAAAATGCTCAAAAACTACACCAAAATGCTCAAAATCAGCTTTGAGCTATAAAAAACAGCACACTTCATATTCACTTCCTAGTGATCACATATTGCACTTGGTGGTCCACTTTATTGTGCTTCCCCCCGTACAGAGATGCTCGGCGACGGAGACGGAGCGGCGGTGAGAGGCTAAGTGTAGAGAACAAGGTAGCGGAGAACAGGGTGGCAGCTGCTGCGGGTCGAGCGTCCCTGTTTCAATGTCACAGAATTGGCGAGATCAGTTTGTAATTTGGATAAACCCTAATCGTACCATCTACATGAGGGGGAATCGTGGAGTAACCTCCCACGTGATTTTGATCTTCTAAACCCTGAATAGAAGGCGCAACCTTCATTCAAGCGAATAGTCAAGAGAGATGAGCCGCCAGCAAAAAAGATCGGATAGAAATGGGACTTTGATCAAACAGGAGGAAGACGTACCTCGAAGACCTAACCCATTTGCGGCCCTAACCAGCGGCCTAAATCAGCAACGCCATGTGTACACAGGTACCTCTTGGCATAACCTGCACCTCAAGCACAAGAAAATGAACATGCACCGACAGAGAATAGGGAAACTGTTAACCCTAATGGAGACATTGCCAAAACATTTCGGATTGTTTGTACAAGACACACATTGGAGTAAAGTCCTATAAGTCCTTCGTAGAACAAACAAGATACACCATAGCATATTCTAAAGAACCCTAACAGCAAAGGAACAAGGTGGGTGCCCGGGAGACAACGGTTTCTAATGCTCACCACGTGGGCTGTTGTAGTTGGTCTATTGCAGCTCCCTTCTCCAAAACATTACACCCGCCGACTTCTCTTTACTCAAATTGAAGTCAAACTCCCTTGCCATAATGCTGAACCTCAAGCAATCGACGGAGTTGTAACCCTAAACCTCCCGGTTCTCTCCCTACCGCAATGCAGCCGTCGACGTCCACGCCACCTCGAAGGGCCCGTCGCAGTTACACCACATTGCAAGGAGATTGCAACAACACGCTAAACCCGCACAGTGCGCTCACGGCTCTCCGAGAACCACGACCCAAAACAGGAAAAGATGCACCCTCAACCATAATGCGAGGGTAGTGTCACGAGTATGGTGCATGGGGGCTTCAGTGGCCATGGCCATGGTCATGGCGAACGGGCCATAATGGCCATGGCATGCCCAATGTCTCGGGAGGGGGGAAACGCATGCCCTCGGGACACATGCCAGTGTTCCGACGAGCAGGCTTTAAAACATGGGGTAAATTACCTCGGCCTGGCCCCCATGACCCAATACTCTCTAAAGCAATGCTTGTTCGGGAATCCAACCCGCTTGAGAACAATGAGCATGAAACGGGTTTGGGAGCTTCTAAGAGGTATTGCCATATGTGGTTGCTGGATCCTCAGAAATGAGGTGGTCTTCGAGGGAACGTACCGGAGCCACCAAAGAGTTCGTGACTACATCTGGACCGCCCTGATTGATTATGGAAGAGTGGACTGGTCCCGCACACTCAAGACGATCAAGAACACGGTGTCTCCCGAGAAAAAACAAAAAGCTTTAGCAGCTTTCGACTCAGTCTGGCTTCAGAAATATATTCTTTGCCATAGAAATGGGCTTTGTGTTGTTTGGAACCTTTGCCCCCCTGATGTCCCGATTATCTTTTGGTGATGTAGGTATTGTTTCTTTGGTGACTGCTCTGCCCTGGACCTTGTCCGATGTGGGTGTGTAATCTATTTTCTTGCAGTGAAATTTCCTTTTGTTGCTTCCAAAAAAAAAAAAAAAACAAAGACTCTCCTGTTCCGACTTAACCAAATACACCAGAGGCAAATGCCCCGGAGGAGGGCCCAGATTCTCATAATTCCGCTCTTCCAACCAGTATCTTTCTGCCAACCATATTTGCATAATACTGCTCTTGGCCCCCTTTGAACTGATCTCTAGAGGTACTCTTGGTCCTTGCTGATCAATCTTGAGGCTATAATTAAGGACATCAAAATCTGAGAATCCTACCCACTCATTGTCCAATAAATATCCCTCACCCATCTCCTTAGCCTCAGGTGACTAGACAGTCTTGGCTTGCTCTGCTGCAAGCAGTTGGATGGTATTTACTTTGAGAAACCAAAAAATAATCTCTTTGGTAACCACGGTCCCTCACTCCACTCCACTTAGGTCCTTAGCAAGAGGCGCCTCAATGTGCATGGGGACGTATCCAAATTCCTTAAGATAAAAGTAAATTCCAATGTTTTTAAAATTATCAATATATTGAGAAGGTATTCATCGTCAAAAAGCTCCTGAGATAGAGCTTTAAATTTTGAAGGTCCCTAGTAGCAACACTTCATACACATCCTACTTCTTACTTTAAAATTGAAAAGTACACACACTAAAGTTGTTGCTATGACAATCCTTTGAATTTGAAGGTCCTTAATTGCGGCACATTGTTTAAATCCAACTTCTCATATAGCACTTTGCATTTGAAATGCACAGATACCTAGATTGTAGCCTACTTACCACTTCATAGCTTCGTCTAAGAAAGAGACAATACAAAGCAATGAACCTCTCCACTCTCTTTCTAGTCTCTTTTTTTGCATTGGATGACAAGATAGATGTGAGTAAGAGGTGAGAATGCTCTATGCTTTGTGCAAGTAGAGTGAGTTGTGTCCAATACTGCATATGGGAAATGTGAACTTTGAGGTGAAGCACCTAGTTACCTTCTTTTTATAACACGCGTAAGTTTTGCATATAGTCTTCCAATGACATAAAATTTGTTGGAGGTAAAAGATTGCTTGATTTATAAATTTTTCTTAGACCAAAATTTTAAAAGGTTAATCTTTTATTCACAAATGACCTCCAAAAAACTGTTTTGAACCCATTCTATTTTTTAAAATCTTTATACGGCTGCAATAATTTGTC
Source organism: Ceratodon purpureus (assembly GCA_014871385.1). Classification (NCBI taxonomy): domain Eukaryota; kingdom Viridiplantae; phylum Streptophyta; class Bryopsida; order Pseudoditrichales; family Ditrichaceae; genus Ceratodon; species Ceratodon purpureus. The sequence goes on from CM026426.1 coordinate 28,205,165, forward strand.
CATATCTTTTGCATAAATACTTATTTAACAAAAAAAACTTGTTGGAGCTAGAAGAAGAATCAATTTATCAACTTTTTTTAGTTCAACACAATTCTATAAAACTTCATCTTCTATGCTCAATTGGACTCCAAAAATTTGTGTACAACACATCTGAAAAGCTTCACTTAGACTCTTGCTACTTCTGAACCTATATTCTTTGTGAACTAATGTAAGTGAGCTTGATTACAAAAGGAGCACATTCTCTCCGTTGCAACTTGCACATGCTTCAAATATAAGTAAATGTCTAATGTGAAGTGAATTTTTTTTACTTTTTGGCAATTTTGAAAAATAATTAATATCATATTCGGCAAAAACTAACAATATTTTTTCCAAAATTTTCGGAATCTACTTTTGGAATTATTTTTTGCCAAAGCTGCCCCTAAGGTACGGTATTTCTACAAAATGACTCACTCATTGTCTGCTTCTAAAATTCTTGAATCATTTTGCCATTTCATGCCAATTCAAATAGTGCATTACAACCATGCAAAAAAACTAAACTCATGTTATAATATAATGAAATCTTGAATCTTCAATAAAGTCCTCAAATGTTAATGTACTTGCTAAACCATCTACTTTATCAACTAATGCAAGTGCTTACCTATTGGCCAATGCTACTTTCTTTCATCTCAAACTCATAAAACCACAACCCATCCCTTTCTTATTTTTCACACCTTTGAATTTAGGAGTTTCTAGTCTTATAAGATATTTATCAATTTTCATGTATCTAGGATGGAAATTATATAAGCATATTGCATTGTCTCTATTCATTCTACAGTGGAAGTTAGTCTCCATGATCCTCCTCAAGTTGTAGTCCTTAAAACAGACAACGCATTGATTTTTGCATTGTTTACACATTATCAAGATTTCTTAGAAGTCATGCGTACTCTAAATTCAAGGTTATTCTTTATGTCAATATTCCAAAGACATATTATACCACACGCCTTAACCCAAAAGAATGACGCTTACTTGGTTAGGCTATAGCCTATAGGGCAATATTTTTGCCAGCAAATGCCCATTTCCTTGTTAGCAAAGGCAACATAAGAACATCAATAGACAATCATGATGAATAGTTAAAACATGGCCATCATTTGTACTCCCTCTGTTTTCAAAAGAAACCATGGTTTCTACAAAGTCTTTGTTTCACAAAGAAACCATTGTTTCATTATTATGAGGAAGTCAACCATCAATATACATATTAAAACCGTGTTAAGCCAAATGGCACTATGGCACTTGAAATCCGTGTTAAGCCAAATGACACTTTCAATTAAAATAAGCAAAATTAAAGGCGGCGTCACTGTGCTCAATCCTGGCCCGAAAAGGAAACCATGGTTTCTTTTGGAAACAGAGGGAGTAATACTTTGAGCTTCTTTAAGCAAAGCTATACATGAAAAGCCATTTTATATGAATGAAGTAGAATTGGAACTGATTCATTTTCTACTATTATAATAAAGGTGATATTGTCTTTGCTTGTCTGGTTTGAAATTCAAATTGAAATATAGTTGAAGACGAAACATGACCGCCTTTTAAATTAAAGTTTTTTAAATTTTTGTATAATATTACATTGTATATCTTTTCCATTTCTATAAAAGTACATCATTAATGAAGATTCAAGATTCCATATGTTGAAGTTTCAAATTTCTTTTATTTGAGGCAAAGTTCTAAAGTAATTGAAATTATCATAGGAGATTTTTACTTTTAAATTAAGAAAAAATAGCAAGCTACGTGACTAAAAAGTGTAGTATATGGTGTCTAAAAATCCTGGTACTTTGTAAGAACTTGTCTTTTGTTTTGATTTACCTCAAAACTCTACAAGTCACGTATTATTCCCTCCTTTTAAGGGTGGTACCCTCCTTATAAGGCTTTCAGCCAACAATGAGGTATCCCTTGTGTGTTTGAATATAAACAGGCCCCAATTTCAACTTGAATTGAACTCATCCTTACTTGACAAGGACACTAGAAATCTCCCTAAGTTCCACCTAAACTAACCCCTTCGCAGATTTCTTTATCCTACAAATAGGTCGCCTCTAATGGATATTTCGAGCGGATTCCTTGAATTTTTTGCTTAAAAGGATATTATTTATATTTGTTCTTTGATATGGGTGCAGACAAAGGGATCACTTGATATTACAGACTTTATTGTGGATATAGTCTACATGCAAGCATTGGTATGGATAACCTCTATCTATACTCCTCTGGCCAGTTTGGCAGGCTGCTTTTCGAACCTGGTCACTTTCATTTGCTTCAAGGTAGAATTCATACTGAAGGTCATTCTAATAGCACAATGTTCTTCGTTTTTAATTAGTCCATTTATAATAAATTGACCATCGAGATTTATTTAACACGTTATGCCTGTCACCTCTGCTATGAAATTTGATTTAATTTGATTTAATAACATGAAATTACTCTAATCTAAGAATATGCAAGCTGGGAACTCTTTTCTATTGACAAGAATTTTTTCATCTAAGTGGGGAAATTGTTGTGAATTAGACTTGCTACAATCTTTTATTATAATTTGAACAAAATGAGTGGAAAGACTCCCTGCTGAAATAAAATGAAAAATACACCTTCACCTGAGCCAAAGCCGAAGCAAGCCAGAGTTGCTAAAAACTTAACTAAGATTAATCACGTTAGATTCAATTGCAAGATTCTGCAGTACGTATGATTCATCAAATTTATTGAATAAAAACTAATAAATAAATCGTGTTATATGGAACATTTTAATGATGATTCTAACTAAAGCTGCTATCGTAATGTGATCATCAACTCAAGAATGTTTTATTTTACACTTGTAAGCCGGTACAAAAGCCTTACAGCGCATCACGCACCTCCAATCTCACATATGGCATGCTTCTGGGAACTTTGTTATTTAGCATTATTCCTATTTCTATTGAATTTACATCAGCAAGTGCTGCATTCTGTGGTCCAATACAAAAACAAATTTCCATGTATGCAGTGCTTAATGATTACATTAAGGTTAATGTTCATAAAACTTTAAACTTTTAGCATGCTAAAATATCCTGAATAGATTATGTTTACTTCACATACATGATGATGTAAGAGAGTACATGTTTTATACAATAACATGTATCAAATGGGAATAGAATTTTGAGAATCAATGTAAAATGCTTAAAACCAACTTCTGACCTGTTTTATTTCAAATTAATTAGTGAGATTACATATAATTGGAATGCCGATATGAAAATTTTACACCATAATCATGACGGAGATTATTTTTGATCATGGATAGGAAGCTCCTAAAGAATTTATGACAACGATAAACATATTATCAAATACCTGGTTGCAATGGGCTACCATCTTGGGTCTTACACTGGGGTTGGTGGTGATGCGAGCAAAATTAAAGCAATCATTTGTATTTGCAAGTTTAACACGACGAGAACTTGAAATGTCACGTCGTTTTTTTCGACATGGATCTAATTACTATAAAAGATTGAGTGTTGAAGGTCATAGCTTCATAACATCATCACTTTTCTATTACTTATAACTTGTGTATGTTGTAAATAAGTTTTTAGGTATATATCTATTCATTTTAGTTTGTCAATTTTTTTATTTTTTTATTTTTTGCATTTCGGAAAAAAAATAACATAAATTTAATTTCTCTTCACTTACAAATAGTTCTGAGTGTGCTGTTATACAGATTTAAGTATTAATAGCTGGATTAAGATCTTATGTGCATATAATTTTTCAACATGATATTGTAACAACAATTATTTTTATCAATTTTCAAATTAAATTTGTGTACATTTTTGGACTATTTTTGTAGCAAACTCTAACGCTATATTTGTATTTTCATTTTTTATTACTTAATTTGGAGATAGCATATCTTAAAAAGAATTCCTCAAATGAAATCTTCGCAATGTCTTTTTGTGTAGTTTTACACATGTACCACCATAATCATGTGTAAAATATCATAATGTTTAATATATGTGTACAACATAAAACGATATTACAAAGAATTTAAAAATCTCATTTAAAGAACATTGTAAAAAGTTGTATAGAATGTGCATATATAAGAGAAGTCATTCACATATTTTTTTTATATTAAAGTAGTCAACATTTAACATATAAGAGAATATTGAAATTTGTCATTAATACATAAATGATTGGTTGTCTTTGATTCATTACTATAATTTTTTAGCTTAGGCAATGGACAAATAACTATATAGATTTTATTGTATGTAACAAAAGTTTATGATTATATGATGATAATATGATTATATAATGAAGGAAATTCTAAATATATTTTTTTCTCAGATGACGTTGGCATCAACATCCCCCATTGACAATTGGCTTTGACATCCTCTATTGAGCATTGAATATAAAGAAGTTCCATCAATCAAGAAACATTTATAGAACGTTACTTGCTAGGTTAAAACGTTTGTTAGAATAGAATTGGTGGTTAAGTGGTTCCAATAATCATTTTCATACTATATCATTCATTTTGTTAGTCTATTCAGCTATGTAGCTCACTTAAAAAATAACCAATATGTAGTTAATGATCCATTGTATGACATATAAAGTAGAAATATATGTTAATTAATTGTATTTCATCAATTGCTTACAAAAAGGTGAATGATTCAAAGAAGAGCAAGCTTGATGTGAAGTTAAACAAGTACTTGATTCTTAGATAGTGCTAGGAAATCAAGACCTATTGTCTTAGGTTAGTAAGACTACGAAGATCACGAAGAGCCATGGCGTTGTGTTTAAAAGGATTATTTCAGTCTTGGACATGATTTGGAGATAAGTCCAAGTAGGAGTAGTGAGATGCTAATTCATATATAGGGCTGGTCCATTACATTTGAGTGTCGTCAAGCGCATCATGCAGTACTTAAATAGTACGTTGGACTATAGATGTGGCTTGGTGGCACCAACATTGAGTCGAGGACCTATTGCTGCATGAATTGGGTGGGGTAAGCAAAAAAGTGTAATTTGATGACGAGGTATGTGTGCTTTCTGGGGATGGTGCCATCTTATGGAATTGCAAGCAACAAACCAACAAATGCCTTGTTTCCAACAAAGGTGGAGTACATGGCTATTAGCCAACGCACCAAGAAAGCCATAAGGCTTTGCAAGCTTTTAGGTGTTGTATGGTGTTTCAAATAGATGCAATGACTATCATATCCAATAATCAAGGATGCATAGCTCTTGCAAAGTACCCTTCACATCACTCACGCATGAAGCACATTGATGTTTAACATCACTATATATGCAAGAATCTGGAGAACAACAAGATAAACTTGACGTATTGGCTAATTGAAAAAATTGTGCCAAATTGATGAAGGCATGGATAAGGGAGAAGCGTCATAGGTTAGTCAAAGCTATAGGTTTACAAAAAGATAGTTGTTTGCAAGGAGGAATTTTGAAGCCTAGAATTACTTGGTGTTTAGAGTAGATCATAAACAACAATTAAAACAGTATTTGTATATAGGTAGGTTAAGAAGCTAAAGTAAAGGAAGACAAAATGGAGAGAAGTCACATGCTACATGTTGCACATTTGTCTTGGCTAGGTTAAAATGTATAGACAATTCCACTTGCATGGACTTTGTTAAATCAATGATGAATCTCAAAGATCAAGTGGCCTAGAGCCAAGTCTTATGAGCAAGGTTGAAAGTTTAAGTGGCTTTTGGCCAAGTCTTAAATCTATGTGGGCTGAAATGTCTTTCAAATTGCTTAAAATGACACTAAAAGGTGTTTAATTTGATGGTTAAAATAAAAGCCTTTGAATGAAAGCAATGTCTCATTCCATCCATTGTCTCTACTACTATTTATACTGAAGTGTTTTGAAGAACCAACTCTCATTTGCTTGGAACCTCAATAAAAATATCTGTAATTAAAATATTTGATTCATTTTTAGTTTTAACTACCCTTGCTGATTTTAGAACAAAAGCATGCTTTTTGATTCCCCTATGTAAAACAATTTTTTCAAACAAATTCATTACTTTTGTGGCAAATCCAAATGTTGAATCTTATAGCAAACTTATTGAATTATTCTTTTTCAAATTCATAAAGTAAAAACTAAGATCAATCGCAAGATCATCTTCTTTTAAGTCCAAAAATAAGTTCCTTTTTCATTCTAAACAGATTTGTCTTCATTGAATTCCCAAAAGTTAAAATTTGCAATTTAATATGTGCAACGACATGTTGTATTAAAAAATAACTTGAAGGTGGATATAAAAAGATTCAAAAGAAGAAACCTTGATTTTCATAATCAAAAACTGTAAATTAGAATAAGCACTAGTAGGAGGTGTACCATAGATGACATAAATTATGATTAGTTTTCTGACTCCTTTGTCGTGAGGTAATTGTGCTGGCTTTTAGGTTGTCTCCAATTCGTCTCCAATCAAAATGGTCATACTTGAGATAGCCAAAACCATGTAGCAGATACAGATGCATTATAGACTTGCGGTTACACAACGACGCCACATTTAAATGCACCTGAGGGGGTAAATTGGGCATGATGAGTTGACCAAGATGTCCAATTCGTCACTATAAGACATGCCAATACACCCCAATATAGACGTCCATGGACAACATTAGGGTCATGCATGGGAAGTTTGGGAGTTGGGAGGAGACTGGACTGGGCCATTCCTTCCAGCTAAGCTAGCAAGCATTGTATATATTGATATATCCAAGTTATATATCCAAGTGATATATCCAAGATCAATAATGATAATCAATGAACACCGTATTAATATTGATGTATGACACTTTTATAGGCACATGGGAATAAGATCGGCACTCATGTCAATGTTTTTGGAAGAGTGATATCCACCAACATATTGATATATTATATTGATTCAAACCCTAAAGTAATGCTTCTTTATCTTGTCATCATTGTCGGGACACCAGCAATAGACTAGTAGGGATTTTGTAGAGTACAAGGATGACCCCAATTTTTGCCATGAATGATAAAAATTGAGGTTGAATTTGGTAACACCACATCGATTCAAGCATGGTATTTTCCAATGGACCAAGACTATTGTTCATCAATCTGTTGGCAACTGATACAATACTTGCATCATATGTGATTTAATACTTGTCTCATACATGGTTTAATACTTGCCCCATGCATGATTAATGTAAGGGTCGTGCACGTAATTGAGTCAACAAGATGTAAAAGGATGTCTTTAAAATGTTGGATACTTTAAAGTTGTTCTGCCTTATCAATTTTTTGAATTACTTTGCATGTCAAATCTTCCCTATAAGTTACAATTTGCATGATGCAAATGGTATTTTCATACTACGTGTATATTAAATCCTCTTAATGTTTTGTTCTTATAGAAGCTTATTGTTTGTACTTTGATGATCTACGTTTATAAAACAAAACAAAGGCAATTGATTAGAATATCCCATTCAAGATCCCCGCTCTAAGATTAACATAATTGGGTGTCAGAGCAAAGGTCTAAGCATTTTAAGGACGGGCATTAGGAACTCCATGTGTTGCTCCCTTCATCCATCTACATTCCATCAAAAACTTCCATCCTTCATCCATTTTCCATCTAGATTCCGTCCCCCTTTCCATCCTGCACTTAAATTCTCCAATTGGTCCTTTAGCATTTTGAGCCCAAGCTCCAAATACACCCAATCCACCTCCTACGCAATAAAACGCCTACTTATTGCAATTTGATTTGAACAAGCATAGCCGATAATATTTTCAAAAAAAGTAAGAAACTCAAAATCTCAAATCTAATCTATCATTCTCTAAATTTTTCTTCTAATCTAGAAGTAGAAATTACTTTTATTACATCATATTTTGTGAAAATTGGTAAAGGTATTCATTGTTGAGAAATAGAGATGCAAATTTTAAATATGCATTAATTTGTATCATTGACTTCTATCATAGAAGCTTCTTTAGCCTTTGCCTATGACCTTGAGTTGATTCCATGCATCCAAAAGTGTGATGCTTGTAGAAATCTTGTGGATTGTGTGCGGTCCGACAACCTAAAGGATTTTGATGGCAATGTGGGCATTGGACATATAGGTGGACCTTATTGATGCGTTATAGGATGTGGTTTGAGAATTAAAAGTTGACTTTGCTAGAAACATTGACATTCCAAGATGTGATTTGGCATCTACAAGAATTGTAAATGCCGAAAACACCTCATAAATTCAATTTGGACAAGTTCTGAGGAAGTTATGGACATTTCAAGTTTTGGAGCGTTTTTTTCAAGGATGCTGGCCGACGGGTCAAACGGCCTAGGCGGCCGATGGGCCATCTGATCTGACAGCTGAGCGGTTGGCCAAAAGACGTTTGTTCCAAGGGGATCGGACGGTCGACGGCGGCTGGCCCAATTGGATGACTGATTGGCGTTGGATCGGTGGTAGTGGGGCCATCGGATGGAGATGGGGGACGACGGGCCAATGGGCCAACGCTGTGGTTGGCCGAAGCGGCTGATGGTATGATTAGAAGGTTGTGATTTGAATGGGTCTTGCAACACTCTAACCTAACAGGCTTGGAAAATTTCTCTAGAAGTGAAAGCAATTGTTTTTGTCTAAGTCACAGGACGTTGTCAACTAGATTGGGACATCCTGGGCGTCTGTCGCGATGTCGAGACGAGGAGCGTCATGATAACTGTGGTTGCATCCTCCCACCGTATTTGTTGAGTAGCAATACAAGGACCCGTTTACACGGGTTACAATTGAGTGGTCACTTCCGGACCAAAGGTGTTTTTTGAGTTGCGATTGAATCCTGCTCATTGTTCTAATTGAATCACACCAGATGACATGGAAGAACCATAGAGAGGAAAGCGAATCTTGCTTAGCAATCTTCAACCTACGAACCAAGGACAATTTCGTGGTTCACCTATATGTGAGCTTTGCTTTAATCATTGTGGTTAAGAAACAATAGATTGTATGTGTCTCAAGATCTAAGCCAGAAGGAATTCCAAGAAGTTTTGAGACATTGCCTTCTATTGCCCACTACCATCCATTGCCTTCTATTGCCCACTACCATCCATTGCCATCCAGCCACTCCTGTTTTTCTCTAAGAGAACACCAATATGCATGACTTTTATTCCAAATGATCTCAAGATTGGATGCATCCTTAAATAAGCAAAGGATTTCAATGAGACAGCGGATGCTATTGGGCTGACTAAACTCTAAGGAGATTGATGTGTCATCGGCAAATTGAGAAATCAGTTGAGATTGGTCGGAGGTAGGCAGCCGAATTCCTGAAATTCATCCATTAACTTCTCATTTCTTCAACGGCAGGTTTAGAACTTCTCCGACCAATATGAGTAAGAGCGGTGCCAGAGGACAGCCGTGGCGGATTCCTTCACGAATGTCAAAAGGTTGGGTCCTCTGTCTGTTCAGTGTGACAATTGTCGAGGCATTATACAATAGGAGTTTGGTGAGGTAGATGAACCCATGGCCAATTCCCAACTACTCCATGCTAGCAAATAGGAAGGGCCAACTCACTTTGTCAAAAGCATTATTTAAGTCTACCATTAAGAATAAGAGGTTCTTCTTAGTGCGCTTGGCTACATTGATTGTCTCATGGGCTTATTTAAGATGTAATTTTGAGGAACAAACAGGGCCTGGTCAAGGCTTATGATTTCAGATAAAAGAGGTTTTAGCCTCAGCTGCAAAGTTTTGGCTAAAATCTTATAAGCAATATTGAGTAACGTAATAGGCCTCTAGTTGCCTAAATCTTCTTTTCCACCTGACTTGTGAAGAAGCGTGATTGCCCATTAGGTCATTTGGGTGGAAGACGTCCTTGCATGAGTGACTAGGTGACCATGTTCAAAAAATCCTGGCCCATAAGGTCCGAGTGGTGCGTGTAAAAGGAAATCCGGACCCCATCCGGTCCCAGGGCTAAATCTATTTCAAGTTCTGACGCAACTTTTTCAAGCTCTTCAAAGGTCAGCTCACTATCGAGGCACTACGCAATGTCCAGGAAGATTCTCGAGGGTATCAAGGCCAAGGCTTGCTCCATGAACTCTGGAAGGAAACCCGTCGTTTCGAACTGCCGTTGGAGGTGCTCATCATTCGGGGAAGACACAACAGACAAATAAGATACAGTAATAAAAGATAGTGACTCAGATTCTTCTTCTTGAGTTCAAGCAGCTCCGCTTAAACCAACTCCACTTCAAGTTGCAGGGAAAAGGAACAAGGGTTGCTGTGGAGATTTCCTTGAGCAGCCTCCATCTGCAGCTTCAGTAGCTGCTCCTTGGCTCTCCGATCTTCAGCCCTTCGCTTAGATTATTCGACGTAAAAGTGCACAACCGGCTTCAATTTTGAGAAGAAGGGTGGCAGAGCTCGGTTGAGCTCCCGAGATATTCTTTACTTCCAAAGGAGTCTCTTTGATGAAGCTCATGTTCATGGGGGGAAGCACAATAAAGTGGACCAAAAAAGTGCTTATCTTTTCACCAATTTCAGCCCCTTCCGTAAACACTAGGGAAAGTGGGATCTACGTTATGTCGATGCAAGATTAAGTTTGGAATACCGAAAATAGACTTGATGGACTTCAACGTCCCAAAGTGGCGGGAGAAGACATGGAGTTTAAGATGGAAAACGGAGATGTCGAACTCGGACAAAGTGAATTGACTCGTTTCGAAAAGTGAACATAACGGTTTAGGGTTTTGTCCGATATCACTTTTAATTTCGCTAGGCACCCCGCTTTTGAAATAGGGTTATATAAATGTACCTGTTTCAGTACTTTGGAACCTCGGATGGACTAAAAGTGTCGTTCCGACGTTTTCAGGACAGTGTTTTCGACGAAACTTTTGGGGCGTTTTTTTTCACCGAACATTGTTTTTCAAATTGAAAAAAACATCCTCTAAAGACAATAGATGGCTTCAAATGAAGAAATTAAGACTTTGGAAAAGTTCATTTTCATGAATTAGAACTAGTGGTCAAATTAAGTTTCAATTGAAGATGTTCTTTTTATGAAGATGTATAAGAGATACCTTATGATACCCTAAAAAGTGACTAAAATGCTCAAAAACTACACCAAAATGCTCAAAATCAGCTTTGAGCCTTAAAAAACAGCACACTTCATATTCACTTGTTGGTGGTCACATTTTGCACTTTGTGGTCCACTTTATTGTGCTCTCCCCCTCATCTTCCAATAGCTTTTTTGCTTCAAACTCCCCAAGATTTGTAGGTGAAGATCAACCGGCTGGTGGTCGGAAAGTGTACAGCCACCAAAACTTCTGGAGGAGATTATCCTCATATTGCAAGGACTAGAAAGGTTCCAGGGGGTGTAGAACCGATTGAGTGGGGCTAGAATCCTCTAGTCTTGCATACGTTCATTATCCAACGAGAATCTCAGACTCTGGTTAAGGAAAAAGGTATCTCCAATGTCTATATCAGATTTTAGCGCCTCCCATACGAGCCTTTCCTGTTTTCCAATATGGAGACGACACAGCAACAATCTGTCCCCCAAGGTCTTCACCATATTGTAGTCACATCCAAAAATCCAGTGACAATTGAGAGGGAGGTTCCCAGGAATCAAGTGCTAGAGCTGCCTCAGCTCCCTGGCATCGTTCAGACTATATATGTTCATGATTCCCTGTGAGCCTCCAGCAAAATTGTCCAAAATGATCCATAATCCACAACCCCGGCAAAGTGTGCCCGAGTTAAAAATGAATCTCTCCAGCCTACTGGTCATCATGATGGCGGTGCCTTTGCAGCCAGCCCCATCCCAACTGTCTGCATGGCCATAGTCTTGAGTGGCCTCCGAGTTAAAAAAAACTCACTCTAGGATTGAGTTGCCTTTCGAGATGAGCGGCTTTAGCCCGAGTGAGCTTATGCTCCTGAAAGAGCAAAATGCGAGGAGCAGGATGAAGATTACACAAAAAGTTTTGCAATTTACTAACCTTCAAGGGGTCATTTAGGCCGTTGTCGTTGAGAGTGTAAATCGTCCAATTTATTAGACAATGTGAGGGAGTTGAGTTAGGGGCACTGCAGAGGTGTCTTTAGTCGCAGCTACATCGAGACATCGTATAACCGCTGTCCATTTTGCTTTATACAAGGCTGCTAATCTTATGGAATTGGCCTTGATACCGGCTACGCTGCTTCCTTCCTCGGATACCTCACTAATGCAACCACCTCATTTGCTAATGACCTCTTACAAAGTAAAGGAACCAACACCAGGATTGGAGCTATGGTCAGGTGATGGTAAAGTAGAAGCAGGGAGGTAGCTCGGTGTATGTTTGGGCAATGGAGGTGAGGCGATGGTTTGAAATGGAAAATCCACTAGTTGCTGGTTGGAAGTTCATCTGCTGCTCAAGGCCGCCTTCTGCTCCTTGTTCCTAATTGCCTATATCTTCTTGACAGCTTCTACAATTGTCTCATCTAAAAGGATACAGAGGTTTCCCTCTCGGTCTTCAACATTGATACGAGCCATATGAACATCATCGGGTGGAGAGATCTTGAGTCACTTGAATGTGGCGTAGCTCAAGCTTGGAGAACTCTGCAGGAAAAAGCAGCCAGTCCCTCTCTTGGCTCCCGGATTGCGGCCATACCGATCCGGGACTAGGCCATAGGCAGTCCTCTCTCTTGCTATCCAAGTCATGGTCTTGCCTGGGCTCTCTAGAGCTCCAAAACTTGCTCCGAGGTGAGAATGGGCTGATTACACTTGGGAGTGTGCGAATAGCTACCATTAACGGTCTGGGTAGGAGCTAGAGCCTGGAGGGGAATGGGAGCCTTGAGGGGACAAATCAAATTCTTGCGCATGACCAAAGTGAGACCTTAATTATATAGAGGATGAGCAGCTGGCTGAGCCGGAGCAGTTTCGTTCTCCTTGGAAGGGATCTGCACCTGCCTATGAGCCTCTTGTCTGCGTTGGATTGAGTCGCCACTTCCATTGAGTCTGGATTCCTCAAAGTTTGCAACTTTGTGGTTTAACGACTAGCAAAATCTACACCGAATTGGTGCGTTATCATCGTTGATAATGATGATCTTTAGCTTTCCTACAATGCCAATGACCTCCACTTCTAAAGGCCAGCTTGAGGTGAGATCTAACCTACACAAAAGCTGGGGTCTCAGCTCAATTTGTTTTGAAGATCAACCTTGTAAAATTCTGGATAGTCTGCGTCAAAATTCGGCACACACTCTTGGTAGATGCACTGACGCCATGGGGTGGAGTGCGGCGTCATGGCGAGAATGTTCCTTGTAGTTGTGACATTGGTTGTGTTGAAGAAGATAAACCCTCTACCCACATCCATTTTGTAGGAGACTCCATGGAACCGTAGTTTTTTTGTTAAGCATTTGGATCCAGTTTGCAAGAGCCTCTAAGCCTTCGCACATGTATTTGCGCCCCGAAATGCACCCCGTCTCCAAGGGATGAGAAAGCTTCCTGGGCTCCAGAACGCAGGGCTCTAGGGCTCCAACACAAAAGGATCCAACACGTAGAATCGTTTCACCTCAGAACTGCACCACACGACACACCAATGTTCACTTACCAAATTAAAACCGAAGTTCCTTTGTTATTAATCTAACCCTTTATTTTGCAGCGACCATAATGGGGGCTAGTTAGAGCATTAAAATACTAATAAGAAGGCAAAACACATACCATTTTCTCCATCTTCTACATTCACTTGCAATGGCTTTGCAGGGTATTCCAGAGATACGTGGGCTATTTAGAGATGGGAAAGTGGAAGCTTCTTCTACATCGATAGTTGTGCACACATCAACTTTACCACCACCACCACAAGCTTTGGCACCACAACACGCATCAACAAAAAGAAGGAGAGAGGCCAATGAACCTATAGAGGGCCAAGCTTAGAGTGCTAGTGCAAGACAACTCCTAGATCTATACAAGGAGAAGTATTTGGCCATTGGGATGGGGAATATGAAGAAGGGCTATTGGCTGGCAATGTGTGAAGGGATATGAGTGAAGTTTCTACGTGAGAGTCTTCGAACTAAGGAGCAAACAAAATCAAAGTAGCAGAAGATGCGTCACAATACTACAAAGTGAAAGCTGAATTTAGTACAGGAGACAAGCAAAGAGATAGCTTTGAAGATCATTGAGCTCGACGAACACAATGTTGAGCGCGAGCTACAAATTGCTCAGATTTTTGCTGGTGCCATACGATAATGCAATGGGTTTGGCCCTTCAACAAGCTAGATTTATAGCTTATAGAGTTGAAGTCTTTAGAGATTGTAATAAATAAAATTCTTGTTATATAATAAAGACTTTTGAAGACTCCTTATGTTTATAGACACTAGTATGTTTGGCCCAGATATCAAAACACAAAATCACATTTTAAATCTACATCACTCTTTTTGACCCCCTTTAGCTTCATGGTGTTTTCTTTCTACAAACCTCACTCAAATGCATTGAAATTTGTTATTAAATGTGCTTATCCTTGCCTTTAAACTACACCAATTTGTAAAAGTAAAAAAAATACAAATTTGAGAAAATGGGAGCTTTTGTTCTAGTAACAACTTATATGTGAAACTAAACATTTCTGAAATTCTGACCTCCTTGCCTTCGAAGGGCGTCACTAATTCATGTTATATACAAATGAAATGAAGTTTTTATCAGAGATGCCTAAGCTTCTCCTTCACATATTCCACTTTATAAAAATACAAAACAAAAAAACTGCAAAAATGAGAAGCATTGTACCGGAACTGATCTTGAATTCTGCCCCCCAAACTTCAAGTGGGCAATTTCGGGGACATCAAACCTCCACTCACATTTTTCTTTACTTGATTTACACATTGCATTCAAATCATGTGAAATTTTGTAAGTGAATTTGTAACTTTAGTTGCTAAATGCTCCAGTTTATTTCATAATAAATTACTAATATATGTTTATTTGGGAATTTATTTAATGGGAAATGTCTTATAGCGCAGATGTGCAGGACACTCCATCAACATAGTTTGACACATAAATGTGATAAAATCACAATAATATAAGTATAACAATAAAAACACAATCTTGTATTCTATATATGGGGGGAAGCACAATAAAGTGGACCACAAAAGTGCTTAGCTCATTGCCAATTTCAGCCATTGTTGTAAACACTAAGAAAAGTGCCATATAAGTTTTTGATATGTTGAAAGCGAGATGGGATATAGAAAATAGACTCGGTCATCTTGAGTCTTGGAAATTTGCATAAGAAGGTAAGGTGTTTACGATGCCCTACGAGTACCTCGAAGTGCGACAAAGTGAATGCAGTCATTTGAAAAAGTGGCTAGAAAAGAGTGCAAACTTTGTCAGAAAACACTTTCGAGCGGATGGTGCCCTCCATTTGTGAATTGTGGTCGTGGAAATGGGCACCACCCACTTTGTTCGGAAGTTTGGACGGACGAGAAGTATATCTGGGATGTTTTTTAGGAGGGTCACTTCGGCGGTACTTTTTGTGAGATTTTTTTCACCGAACATCGTTTTTTAAATTGGAAAAAACATCCTCTAAAGACAATAGAGGGCACCAAATGAAGAAATCAAGACTTTGGAAAAGTTCATTTTCATGATTTAAAACTAGTGGTCAAATTTAGTTTCAATTGAGGATGTTCGTTTTATGAAGATGGGTGTAAGATACCTTATGACACCCTAGAAAGTGACTAAAATGCTCAAAAACTTCACCAAAATGCTCAAAATCAGCTTTGAGCTTTAAAAAACAGCACACTTCATATTCACTTCTTAGTGATCACATATTGCACTTTGTGGTCCACTTTATTGTGATATCCCCCATATATATATATATATATATATGCACTACTACATGAATAATTATAGGGCTAGAGGAGCTGCTGGTGTTGCGAGAGCTGTTGGTGCTGGTGCTGCGGGAGTTGGTGGTGTTGGATGACCCTCTAACCAGCTCTCAAATATAGCCTCCCGCATGCGCTCACCAGCAAGCTTTGCAGCATCATTCTCTTGATAACATGGAATGCGATTCACTCACATTCGATTCCTCCTATCCTGTAATCTCTCCATGCAACCATACGTAAGACTCTCCATACCCATCAACTAACAATAGTTGTATTAAACACAACATGCTATGACAATGGGTGGCCCATTGTCTATCTTCGCAGTCAAACTCTTTAGCAACTGCCGATGATTATGCATGATACCAAAGCTGCTTCCAATCAGAACACACCCCTTGTTCATAAAGCGATCAAATCGAATCTTGTCCCTCTCTAATGGTGCATTCCGTGGCTTGAAGTTCTTCAAGAGATATGAGCGGATAGGATAATCAGAATCTGCAATAATGTATGTAAAAACTTCCACACCCTGAACATCAATTACAGGCTCTTGCAAAATCAACCTATGCCGGAAAGAAGGATGCAAACTTGAGAGTTTGAATGCGTCACCATCTGCACAATTCTTCGGCTGTCCACAATACACATCCCATAATATACGATCACAATCACAAACAGCCTGCAATAACAATGAATGAAAACTTTTCTGATTCCAAAAATTGGCTACTGTTTGAGTCTTACGCCTATCAAGTTTCTCGAACAAAAGAATGTGGCATCCATTAATACACCCTACCATATTTTGCATCCCCGTTACATCCCCAAACGCCTCCATAATACAACAAAGACATTGTCATGTAGGTGTACGAATATATTTAGAATACAAATAACGCGAAAGAACACTACAAATGATCTTGGTATAATTTCTAATGGTAGAGGCCCCTGCATTGAATCGGTCACACATATTCTGAGGTGAATGACCATGTGCTAATCTAAATAAATCAATTTTCAAGGCATTAGCAGGATCAAGAGGTGGCCTAACCCATCAATTGACCGCATTTGAAACAATATAAGGTGTCAACCCCAATAATAAACCCTGGAATGCTAAATAGCTCATCCGATAGTTCTCTTGATATTTTCTCTCCAACATCTCTGGGTTTGTAAACCAAAATAAACTCTCCACAATCCCTAAGTAAGCTGTCTGACGAGGTTCTACATGGTACAATCTGCCCTCCACTATAGGATACAAATAGGATATAGCACAAAGAATAGGTAAAATTCTTTGCATATGTAATGGCTCATCCAAGGCTGCAATTGCTTGCCACCTATGAGCATAAGAAGAAGAGGTGCATACAAAAAATTCACCCAAAATGCTAAGCGTGGCACCACATCCATTTTAGGAAAATCTGGGAACAATAACAAAAACTCCCAAGACCCTGACGTTCCCTGATGCTTGCAGCCATTTGTTGTGCAGAGTTTCAGAGAGGTTGCAATTTGGCATGGGGGCCTCCTCTTTAAAAGTAAGGAACTGTACATTAACAACCAATGTTCAAAGTTAGAAGGGATGCCAAATATTGTTCGTAATGCATTGAAGTTGGCTTGAGCTGAATCTGCCATAAATCCTTTGAAGTTGACGTTGATGACTCCATGAACTTCCAATATGTTAAGCATGGAAAGCCACATCCGCTCTTGTGCTTCAGCTGTCTCACATTGCATGTCACAAACAACAATAGTCATGACTTCACAGTAAGCTGGGTCATAAACGTGAATCCTAGGAGTAGTCTACCCCTTCACGTATTTGACGTGATCAAACATGACCCACTCATTCTCCAAATCCCTACCAGGCTACATCCTACGGACAAGATCTACCCCACTACCTACACCAGATGTAGACATCTTGAATAGGTATACGAGGTCTCTTCTTTCATTGGCTAGGGAAAACACTATCATGGATGTAGTCATACGTTGAAGGTCCTTTTAGCTCCAATATGTTGTCAATGTATCCACCCTGCCCGCAAATCTTTCTAGCATCTGCAATCATATTGTGAACGCTTGGAGTACTTAATTTTGGCCACTTATCAAAGACAAGTCTCAATTCAGCCTCAGTAAGCTTCTTTCCATCGCCATTTGGATCCACTAGCCCTTTTGGAAGCAATTCCCGTCCCACAGCCATTCCAATCGGACTTGCTTTAGCAGCTGGGGTCTGAGCTACTTGGACATGGATCTCATCCCAAATTAGATCCGACGCCTCTCTGCACTCTCCAGTAGCAATTGGATGCTCTTGATGGCCCATGTGGACCGCAACCCGTGACATGGATGTATTCTTTGATACAATATAAAAGAGCTTACAAGAACATAGTTTTAAGCTAAAAAGAAATGTCTTGCAATACCTACAAACAAGGGAAGAACGCTTTGGCACCAAAGGATTCGGTCCAGGAGTTAGAACCTGTAGAGTGGATTCTTTCTAGTAGATGTCATTGTAATCACTAGTCCTCTGAAGATGAGGATAGTTTGAATTCAAACATGAAGGTGACCTAGGCATTTGACATATTTGAAGTAAAGCTCTGAATTGGGATCGGATATGTTGGTCGTCGGTGTCTCTATCCATGCATGACCATCACAACGACGATCCATACCATCAAGTCTATTGGCACCTCCTTTTTTAACTGTAGCAAGCGGCGGCAACTCAAATATAACATTACCATTATATTCCACCAGAAGGTACTTTACCTTGAAATGAGAGAAAGAAGCCAAGTCCTTTGACTTCAAATCGCTCTTCAATGTCTGTTGATTCCCAAGTGCAACAATTAGTTCGTAAATACTACTAGTAGTTGGCTCCTTGGCATTGTTGATACTGAATGCATGAGAGGACTTGTTAAGTGCAGCGGACTTAGGAGTAGATACTAAAATTCTCATGGTAGATGATGAAGTGCTAGACCAATACTGTCACTACCAAATACAACACTGTCACTACCAATGGCAACACTCTCACTGAGATGAACAAAAGTAGAGGCAGGAATGGATCTCGACGGTGACTTTGATACAACTATTCTCGAAGGTGTCATTGATACAATAAAGGAATCCTCAAGTACATTATCTGAACTCAATGGCGAGTTGGCCATCTCGCTTATCTCAATTTTGGATGACTTCTCAAACTGAAATGGTGTCAGCTCCTGTATATCATCTTGTACTTCGTCGTCAGAGCTAACCAAGTGTTTTGAGTTCTCTAGAGATTCCTTGACAATTGACAATCTCTGCTTCACTCTAAGAAGACTACGACGCTCAAATGATGCCGTGGATCGAGGAGTCAATGTTGATGCCTCCGACACAACAAATGAGGAAAGCCCCCCTATGATGGTGTAGCTCCAGCATCTAATTTTTCAGTAATTTTACCATTAACGAGCATAGGCTTTTGGTACATAGTCCTCAACATAACTCCACTAGGACCAAATTCTTCCTTCTCTACAATCAACGAGAACTCCTGTGACTGAAATCAAAGATATAACATTCTCCCGTCTACCAAGACATAACCCTAATCTTCAAGGTGCAAAACAAAGGAAATTGAGGAAGATAGTAGTTTGAGAGATACGACCTTACTAGCCATGTTATATAGCTAGATATATATATATATATACATATATATATATATATATATACATATATATATATATATATATATATATATATATATATATATATAGCTAGATACAATCTTAGATGAATGTAGGCGCATATTTGAAGAAACATATGTACTTAATCATCCAGTGCGTGATAATACAAGCATTACATTAATAATATAATTAAAAGATTCTTTATTGACAAAGTGCGCAATTTTTAATTTAGGGCCTGCTAGTTGCCGGGGTTATATTTGGTAAAACATGGGATTCATAAAGGTGCAACTGACATTTGTTTTATTTTTGTTAGGTGGCTCTCAGTAATAAAAATACTACTTTGATTAAATAGATATCTCCAATTCACAAAGTTTAATGAATACATTATAAATGTATACAAATCCATATTTACGCCGTCTTTCAGAGCCTAATCTGTGTCCAGTTATCAAATATCCGGATCTGCGTGGTTGTAGTCATTTTAAAACATAGATGTTGTTGACATATATCCAAAAGGAAATGTTCTACTTTAGTTCAAAATTATACTACAAATATCATCAGATAAAATTATGCATTACTCGCCAACAACGAATTTAGATTACTGAGGTGGACTGTGTAATGAGTTGATGTGAAAGTCTTTGTATCAGTCATAGTCATTTCAATGTGTTCTATATAGGCCTCTGAGATATGGTTGAGACGAGGGCAATGAGGAGAGCAAACGCACTTTTGCAAAGGAGTTAGAGGACTGAGCTTGTTGAGCAACCACTTTAAAAAGAGGGATCAAGTTACTATGTGAGGACATATAGAAGGCGAGCGGTTTTGCACAACTCAACAACCAAAGACTCTAGAGAGGTTAGCATCTACATTATGAACTCCATGATTTATTTTTGTCTAAATTGTTTGAATGTCATTTACCAAGGAATCTAGTTTTGTCAGAGCTTGCAACGGATCATAACGGTAATTGGTTTAAACAATCTCTCCGACTTATCAATGGATGTTATGATACTTGTAGCTATTGGAGTCATTTGTCTTACTATGTGTATAGTATGGAAAAGACAGATGTTTTTGGGCCAGTGTAGTGAGAGCAATATCACAACGTCTAGACTCTCTAGTGATGACGAGGACCCCTTGGACAATAGAACTAATAAACTCACTATACAGTGAGTTCTATGATTACGTGCGCGATGAAGGACTAGGTAACTTAGAGAATTGCATGGATGATTAAGAATGTAAATGAGATTCATTTACGCATAATAAAGATTACAGAGGCGTTCATCTTGAAAATCATTATAGTATATATGCGTTGGAATCCAACCCACAATAAATGTAGGTAGGGCTCAAGATTGATTTACTTGCATTAGATAAGTAGGTTTAGATACCGTATGGATTAGCGTTGTCGATTAATTAGTGTACTGCTTGCATGATTTGTACTAAATGGATTTGAGTCTGACAAGGTTATGTGAGTCTTTGATGTGTCAGTCTTAGATAGATTATACCTTGATCATGGTAAAATGTCACGACATTTCTCAATGAAGATAGTATGGACTTGTTTGTACTGTTGATTATTTAGGCTAAAATACTTTGCTCTATAGTGAGATTGAAAGTATATAAACGAATGAAAAGAGGACCAGTACTATGTTTGGTACAGAACCCATCGAGCTAGTGGTTAAAGCAAATATAGTTTCACCCATTCATTATGGAATCATGATAACGCAACATAGGCCCCTTGCAAATGTTTGTTGCCGATTGGTCTATACTCATACAGCTTACTTATTTAAAAACTTAGACCTAAGTAAATTTCTAAAATGACTTGGGCTGAACTAAACAAAGTCGTGTGTATTTATTATTCTAAAAAATAGCACCATTTTACATCTGCATGTGTTAGGTGACTAACTGAGGACAGCGGTGTCAATGTCTATTCTAAAATGGTGGCTCTCTGATTCAAATGCACATGTTTGGTGCCGAACGGTAGTAATTGCCTCGAATTTCTATTTCTAAAAAGTAAAGTCATCAAGGGCACATCCTAAAGACAATGTAGATCTGAGCAAGCATTTGTGATTATAGTGAAGTATTCGTCACAGAATATCGTCTCTTGTTGGTTTTGTGTTTGGGTTAGCAATCCTAGTTCGGCCACAAAATTCCTCTCGATCCACGTCCTAGGTAGGTTATTCACGCATTCGCTTACTCAGTTTATGTACATTCTATGCAGAACTTTCGCTTTGTAGTTTCGATTGTGGGTTTTTTTGATAGGTTTCCATGGGAGGTAATCCTTTGTAGATCCATATTCTCCGATCATTCTTGCACTTGTTAAAGGTACTACCACCTGATCTATATAGAACTACATAGGCCCACATTCTAGCTTTATTATTTTTCATCAGTTTAAGATTCCGTAGCTTATATCATTGCATGTTTTGTGCAAAACCACCAAGGTCGCTGTTGCCTAGCTTTGCGGCAACCATGGACAGCTCAGCATGAGCAACTTCACCTCGGCAGTCAAGGAACTAGGAGATTGACTGAAGACTAGGACGGCAACACTAAGAGTGATTAGCAGGAAAATAGGGAGATTAAGCAGTATAGAAAGAGTAGTCAGACTAGAGATGTCACTCTCTCATTTTTGGGTTGAGTCCCCGCCTTAGGGATTCCATGTACTTTCTGAATCGCACCGTATGTGCCCCCTCCGAACTTGGACTCCATGACCGTCCTTCTTTTTGATAAACAGTCTATCAGTTCTTTGCTTACCACTATCTCTTATCTCCTTGTCTATTTGATGGTAATGTTTGCCTTTCTAAGTTCCGCATACATTCTCTTAGCTCTGTGATTTCTAGGAAACCAAGGTCGTATCAACAGCTCCACGGCCGGCTTTAAACCCTGCCTTGATGCTGACCTCCTTATGATAAAACTCGCATGCTCCCTTCTCCTACCGAGGCTGTCTTAGACGACCATTAGTCCCTGCCAAGGCACGACAGCTCACTAACTTAGACGTAGTCTCACTTGTTCATCCCTTGACCCTCGTTGTAGTCCCGGTCATCAATAGTTCTTACCCTCTCCTTGCTACCCTTGGTCTCTCCGTTCTCAGATATCTCCATAGTTAGAATCCAGCGTAACATTTTTGCGACCATGCTGGGGATGGAATACTGAGAACATTCTCTCCTCCATTATCACCACAAAACACCATACCACCCTGAAAGCTCCCTCTAGAGCAAATCAATGAGGCCGAGGATGCAACTCAACAAGACGACCATGATGCTACAAAAGAATTCCTCCAATAGATGAGGCAACAAATGACTGACCTCGTTGCAAAAAATGAGGCCACGAACGTTAAACTTGAGATGCTAAGCGTACAGTATTAGAACCTCCTAGATAGCTGGACCCAAGAAGTAGTGCAACAAGAATCCGAGGCTGAATTAGAGGCCTTGAGATCCGCGACCCTTCCTCGCAAAAATTACACCGCTACAACCCACAGTCAGGACCAATCTAGTAAAAACACCAAATTTCCCAAGATCTCATACCCCGTCTTTGACAAATCTGGAGACCCCGATTGGCACGTACGCAGATTTAAGGTTATTGCACGTACCAATGGAATCACCAACCCCAACGATTTGCAAAACATTTTTGGTACCACGCTTCAGGGCAACTACATTAACTGGCATATAGATTTTGAAACCAAACATTCCCAGTCAAGCTGGGAAGACATGGAACGCAGCTTCTTACATAAGTTTCGAAAACTAAAAACTAGTTCAGAAAATTTGCGAGCCCTAGGAAGCATCACTCAAGACAAGAACAAACCCATGGACAAGTTCTACGACAGGTTTAAACAGTTAGCCGACAAGCTCTGCCAGCGACCAGAGGAAGACTACTAATGCGAGTGGTTCAACAAAGGACTCTTGCCTTGGATCCAACAGGGCATAGTCATACGCGGGGTCAAGACTCTCGAAGATATCCTCACCACAGCCAGTGACATCTGCAGAGAACTAAGTGCTTTGAATAGAACCCAAGCACCTCTACTGCCCTTACCAACATTTCGCCCTGATAGTCGTCCTACACCTGCAGTGTGTGGAACTTGTGGGAAAATTCACCCCGGTAGATGCTGGTTCGCCCCAAGCAATCCTCGCCAGGAAGAATGTGGACGACCAAAACCAACTAGTGCCGCGGTCTACCCGGAGGAGGTCAATGTCGACGCATTTCAACCTGGCAGGAACGATGCCTGCTGGGAATGCGGCTCGTTAAACCACTGAAAAAAGCAGTGCCCCCAATTGAGACAACGTTGGGCACAGACCCGGACGGAAACCAATTTCACCTCGGCCGCCATGGACAATCCAAAGGGGCAACCTGTCCCACGAAGAGGAGGGGTAACACTCACCAAAGTCCACGGTGCCGAGACCAGTATCTCCTCGATCAGCGCCGCTGCAATAAACACACATTCCAAAGCACAAGCGGTTGACCACGTAGTCGAACCTCGGAAACTATTCCTAGAACAACACTGGGAAAGATTACCAAACATACGCAAGGACTTACAAAAAGGATTAGAAACACCAGTGGAGGACCTTGGCATGCAAAAAATATTAAACGACACCAATGTGACTATTACTCTATCCAAACTTCTCCAAATCAACCCTGAGCTGCACCGCTATTTACAACAAGTAGCTCTCCCAAAACCCATGGACGACCCAACTGTAATAGAGGTTAATGCCACAACCATTGACCCGGATGCGGCCGTAATTCACCTACAACTTGGAAGACATGAACTTACCAATATCTTGGTTGACGTCGGAT
Source organism: Ceratodon purpureus (assembly GCA_014871385.1). Lineage (NCBI taxonomy): Eukaryota > Viridiplantae > Streptophyta > Bryopsida > Pseudoditrichales > Ditrichaceae > Ceratodon > Ceratodon purpureus. Next base: position 28,229,251 of record CM026426.1, read on the forward strand.
CAGAGATAAATGTCATGAGCAACCATCGACGACAACACTTGGGTTTACCAGCACCTAAGATGGCACAGTTCATACTCCGCATGGCTAATGACGCCCTAATAACCCCATTGGGAATCTTATCCACCGTAGACATCACCACCCATGGAGTGTCCACGCCCGCCACCTTTGTTATCATAGACATGCCAAACAGCAGCAATTTCCGTGTCATATTAGGACGACCATGGTTACGTGACATGACTGCAATACACGATTGGTTTCGAAATCAAATCAGAATTCACCGGCAAGGAAAAAAAATGGTAATCCCAGTTGACAACTGCTTCACCAAAGCTAGGGCCAACCAAATTCGTCATACAGCAGGAACAAATTGGGACAAAAGGCTCTCCCACGAGTAAGAGGCCCTAGTCTTCCAGGCTAACCCTGACTTAATCTCCCTCGCTGAAATCCATCTAGCTAGTTTAGTTCCCGAACCAGAGAAGCTAGATATACCATCCCATTTTTCCAAGGAAACCAGGGAAGAGGTCAAGATCTATGCTGTACCTGCCAAACAAAGCCTTCAGAATGAGGAAATCACAGGGTGGACATTTGGAGCCAAAGAAAAAGTGGAGCTCATCAATTTAGGGACCCCAGAGGACCCTAAGTTTGTTAAAATCAACGCTGATACCCCCAATCACATAAAAAACACTGCAATATCGTTATTCGACAAATTCCACGATATATTTGCATGGGGTCATGAGGATCTCAAGGGCATACCCCCTACATAAGCAGAACACACCATCGATCTGATTCCCAATGCTACGTCGGTCCAGCAGAGACGATACATGATGAACCCAAACTACGCTATCCGAGTTACGGCTAAGTTAGACAAACTTTTAGAAGCAAAATTCATCTCACCCATCGACTCAGCCCCGTGGCTGTCACCCATGGTCATCATCCCAAAGAAAATTGGAACTCTACGAATATGTGTTGATTTCCGAAAGCTAAATGCCGCTACCAAAAAAGATCATTATCCCTTGCCATACATGGAGGAGATTATAGACGAAGTTGCCGGTCACGAAATGTACTCATTTTTAGATTGTTTTTCCAGATATTACCAAGTGGCCATGGCAGAACAAGACAAAAATAAAACCGCCTTCTCCACGGAGTGGGGACCATACCAACTTGAACGTATGCCATTTGGGGCCAAAAATGCTCCTATGACATTTCAACGGGTAATGGAGTTAATTTTTCATCCATATTTAAAACGTTTTTTTAGGATATACTTGGACAACGGCACGGTTTATGGGCCCATGGAAGACCACATCACCCACCTACGACTAATCTTTCAGGCCTGCCGCACCAACGGATTAAGCTTGAATGCAGATAAATGTATGTTTTTATTCTTTGCCAGGGTCATCCTTGGCTACATCGTGTGCAAGCATGGTAAACTCCCAGACCCTGCAAAGATCCAAGACATCCTAAACATGACCCCGCCTACTGACCAAAAAGGTATCCAAAGACTACTTGGATTGTCCCAGTTCAACCGTATCTACATAGAGAAATTGGCCCATATCACTGCCCCCATTACGGCCCTGAACCACGCTAAGTACTCTTACCCCAAGGACTGGACCCCAGAAGCCCAAGCCGCATTAGAAAAAATAAAGACATCGTACTCTAATGCCCCCATTTTGATTGCTCCCGACTGGAACAAACCTTTCCATGTTTACATTGATGCTTCTAACATTGCAGTCGGGGTTATGTTAGCACAAAACATAAATGGTAAACATGATCAGCCAGTAGCCTATGCTAGTAGGTTATTGAACCAGGCTGAACAAAATTATTCCACTACTGAACGAGAGGCCTTGGCCATGATCTATGCTGTGAAAAAATTCCGCCATTATCTCTTGGGCAACAAATTTCGGTTTATGGTAGATCACCATAGCCTCTCATACCTAGTAAATCAACCTCTCATCACAGGCAGGGTAGCGAGGTGGATCATCATCTTGCTGGAGTACGACTTTGAAGTCGTATACGTTTCTGGCAAGGGCCACATCATCGCTGACTACTTGTCCAGGTACTCCAAGGTCACCGAGGAGGGCATAGATGATTTTTTTAACGAACCTTATATCCAAGTTGCAAGGTTGGCGGTCATGGACACCAAGGATTGGCGAGAACCCATCATGGCATACCTCACCCACCGCAAAATCCCGGAGCTACTCACTAAAACTAAAAAAATCAGCTTTGTACGTGCTACACTACCCTATACTGTTGCCCACGGACAACTGTATTGTCGAGGTCTCGACTTGGAAATACGTCTCTGCGTCCCTGCCAGCCAACAGCACGACCTCATATCTCAACTTCACGACAGTCCAGCCGGCGGGCACCAAAGCCCAGACACCACGGTTAAAAAGATTCTCTCAACCAAATATTGGTGGCCATCGTTAAACAAGGATGTATATAACTACATCAAAAACTGCCACGAATGTCAGGTTTCCACAACCAACTTTTAACACCAAGGGCGGGTTCCACTAAAATCCATACCCCCTTTAGGTCCGTTCCAGCGTTGGGGCTTAGACTTTGTAGGGCCAATTTGCCCAGCTACCAATAAAACGTATAAGTATATATTTGTGGCAACGGATTATACTACAAAATGGGCTGAGGCTAGACCCTTGAGAACCAATACCGCTGTCGTGACTGCCACATTCATCTACAAAAATATCATCACCCGATTTGGATGTCCCTTGGAGATAGTGTTGGATCAAGGATCGCACTTTGTGAACTCAGGAATCGAAGACCTCCTTGATAACCATATCATTAAACACAAGACAAGCACGGTCTATTACCCGCAAGGAAACGGGCAGGCGGAATCAACAAATAAAATCTTGATCAACATGTTGAGGCGATTCATCCATGCTAACCAAGGCGACTGGGATGACTGTCTACCTGCAGCCCTTTGGGCATACCGCGTGGCAACCAAGACCGCTACACAACACAGTCCCTTTGTCATGGTATATGGCACCCAGCCCTTGTTGCCCACGGAGTACGTGGCACCTATGTACCAGTCCCTCCAGCCTAGGGATTATGCGCCTCAAAGAAATCCTCGCTTTCCGGCTGGAGGACATACATCATTTGGAGGAGCTCCGTACTTTAGCCATCCAAAATATTGAGAACAAACAGGAGCTTACCGCCAGATATTTCCAAGCCTCTAAACCTCCCCTTTTGTTCTAGAAAGGAGATCAAGTCCTCTGGTGCCCAAGAGATCCCAAAATTTGCAAAACCATATTTGAGTCGATCTGGCACGGCCCCTACCGCGTATAGCTAGTCCTCCCTAACAACACAGTTCTCTTGGTTAACAATGAAAACTACGACAAACACGCTACCATAATCAACACAACCAAGCTCAAACAGTACCATGCAGGTCTTTCCAATACTCCACCCCCACTAAGCCTGGGAGTAATTTATAGAAACTTGGAAGCCGAGCGGCAGAAGATGCCCATGCAGGAGAACCCAAGGCGTAGTCAAACAGTACCATGGAAGCCCAAGACATTCCTGAAGTCACTATGGAAGCCAAGGACATCCCTCAAGTTACTATTAGTCACATACAAGTCATACCAATCCCCGACACCCACTCCTTGGACAATCATAAGGATTGGACAGTCAACTCTCCCTACCACATCCGCTGTCCTAGGCCTCAGCGGCCATATTCCTCGCTAGACTCTACTCAAGTATCCGCCCCCCTCGGCCGTCCCATTCTACTCTTTTCAGTCCCATCTCAGGCTCTCAAATCCCACCTGAGCCGCCAAGGTCATCATCTACTCTCTCCTTCCTCCAGCATCCCAGCAGTCCCCACAGCAATACAATGCCGTGGGACGCTCACATCAGACTCCTCTACAGCGCGCTTCTCTCCCTCTCTCCCACAGCCTCCATGGCCTCTCCCACCATCTCCGCGACCTCGCGCGCCTTCAGCTTCCTGTAGTTCATATAGAAGTCCGCCAACTCCCCACGATTTTTGCCCATCAGTCCAATCTCCGCCTCTGCAAACACATGCAATTCCCACAGCCTTTTCCCTTAATGTCTCCGCACTTTCTCCTCTAGCGCGTTGGCTGCTGTGTCTGCACACAGCCCATCCACAGTATAGCATTAGCACCGTAGAAAGCATGGCCGGGAAGAAGCCCTTACCTCCGTTCTACGTACCTCGTATGGTGATGGAGTGGAAGCGCCGGCCCGACCTTATTTGGACTACTCACACTAGCCTCGGCAAGTACTGGCAACTCTTGAAGGGTGAGGTCGACATTGGGCGCTGCAACGCCTTCATCGCATCCATGCGCACCCGCAGTGAGGACAATCCGTATCCAGCAGGAGAAGTCAACGGCGTCCTTGTCCACTACTCGAGCCGCTATCTCCATCGGTTTTTCGACTAGGATGGCACGGGAGTCACTGAATGGAGCGAGACAGCGTGCGCTCACCCTCGGCTTGACATCACAGCGAAGGTGCAGCATCTCGAGCCCAACCAAGACGGGAGGTATGATGTCTTTGCACTTGGCAAAATTCTGCCTGAGCCATGGTTTTCAAGGATGAGAGGGGTGTTAAGCCAAGTTTATTTTTAAAATGACTGCAATGGCATCACGTCGGAGCAGTTGACCATCCTCCTCATGGCCAATCAAGGCAACCATATCAACTGGGGCTTAATGGTGGATGAGAATTTTTGGGTGCAGCTCCGAGGGTACCGCCGAAATCCAGCGTATCACAGCCCCATCGGTCCTTTTTTAACAGCCTACATTGTGCACTTCCTGGCGTTTCACCAACGATATGGTCGTGCGCCACTCATGGGGACGTTCCTGTATGTGCAGTGGGAGAATTCAAAGGCCATGGCGCGGGATCCTGCCCTTCCCAGCACAAGCAAGCGTCCTCGCATCCAGGAAGCAGCAGCAGCGGACGATACAGCGCTCATCATCCACCACGGCAGCAGTGTGGCTCAATTCCTCCAACAGCGCGAGGCAATCACCACCACCCTGGCCAACCTGGTGAAATGGATTCAGTCTACCGAGCAGGACCACGCCACGATCAAGCAGGGACAGCGAGATATCGAAGAGCGCATCAAACGTAAAGCAGCAGCAGCATCTGTCCAAGCACCTCAGGATCAGGCCAAGAAAACCGCGGAGGCGGCACCTGCCGAATTTCAAGCCCAGGTAGAGGAATCGCAACAGACGTTAACCAACATGAGGAACAGAGTTGCCAGTTTGGAACTGGAGCTGTCTGCGACTTAGGAGTATGTGGACGCGCTCAACTGGGAGAAGACATGGGCACAAGAGCGAATGACAAAATTTGAGCAGCAGAACAAGGAGTACCTAGCTCACATCAAGGCATTATCGGAGAACATTGAGGCAGTTTGACAGGCTCAGGGGACAACAATAGACATCACCCGGCTGCAGCAGGAGCGATTGGCAATGGAGCAGGCCAAAGAAAATTTTGAGGCTAACAAGCTCGGATGGGTGCATATGGCAGCTAAGGCCATTGCCGCGCATGCATACCAGCTCCTGTCCATCAACCCCCCAACTAACACAGAGCCGCCTCAAGAATTCTTCGACGCCTGCATTGACAACGCACTAGCAGTCTTGGAGTTGGAGCACTCCGATTATGAATGAGAAAGCATGGACGCCAAATTGATGTCCCCGCTGCACGACGTACCTCCGAGCCAGCAGCACCTTGACATGCCACCAACCCCGCTCCACCACTTAACCACATACCTCCAACAGTCAGTCTTGCTGCCCCAGAGCATTCGGCCGAGCACGTGGATATACGAGACCATCTCACCGATCAGGAGGCAACACCACTCGCTTCACCCCGACCTCCAAGCAACACGCCCACGGCTCCTAGTCAGCCCGCACCCCTGGTACAGTTCAGAATAAAACCTTTTAGGGTCCATAAAGAGTCCCTAAAAAGAATTGAAGAAGAGAGTAACCTAGAGGTTCAAGCCAGCAATGAGCGCAAAGCTGAAGAGAAGTTAGAAACAGCCATAGATGTCGTCAAAAATCATTTTACAGAAAATCCAGATCTTAGCGCTCTCTACAGCGACCCTAAAGCAGATCAAGTCCAATGCCCTGCCTGTAACCGCATCCTAGGAAAAACCGTTTATGAAGTTTATCAACATTCAGTAACTTCTAGGTCTAAACATAATCCGATCCACCAAGGTGTTGCTGCAGCCATAGCCAGCATCTACGGCAACCAAGCACCTCGACGCCGCCACGCACAGGTACCCCGCGAGGCCACATGACACGATCGCCGACCAGCACACCCTCGCTCCCTTGGCTGAAGTAGACACTTCGGGGACCAATTGCACTCTCACAGGGAGGGCAAAATGTTGCCTAGCTTCGCGGCAACCATGGACAGCTCAGCATGAGCAACTTCACCTCGGCAGTCAAGGAACTAGGAGATTGACTGAAGACTAGGACGGCAACACTAAGAGTGATTAGCAGGAAAATAGGGAGATTAAGCAGTATAGAAAGAGTAGTCAGACTAGAGATGTCACTCTCTCATTTTTGGGTTGAGTCCCCGCCTTAGGGATTCCATGTACTTTCTGAATCGCACCGTATGTGCCCCCTCCGAACTTGGACTCCATGACCGTCCTTCTTTTTGATAAACAGTCTATCAGTTCTTTGCTTACCACTATCTCTTATCTCCTTGTCTATTTGATGGTAATGTTTGCCTTTCTAAGTTCCGCATACATTCTCTTAGCTCTGTGATTTCTAGGAAACCAAGGTCGTATCAACAGCTCCACAGCCGGCTTTAAACCCTGCCTTGATGCTGACCTCCTTCTGATAAAACTCGCATGCTCCCTTCTCCTACCGAGGCTGTCTTAGACGACCATTAGTCCCTGCCAAGGCACGACAGCTCACTAACTTAGACGTAGTCTCACTTGTTCATCCCTTGACCCTCGTTGTAGTCCCGGTCATCAATAGTTCTTACCGTCTCCTTGCTACCCTTGGTCTCTCCGTTCTCAGATATCTCCATAGTTAGAATCTAGCGTAATAGTCTTGTTTTGTGACTTGTCAATCACTTAGTAGTGATCTGAAGAGAAAAGAATCATGCATCATGTATCGGCAATTGCCCCTACGGAAATCAAACTCTTCTTGAGGCTTGGCACATAGAGAACGTTGGTTAAATTTATTTCACTGGAGTCAGTTCTTACAGAAGCATTGCCAATGCCTTGAACGGCATGATTCCCCCCCCCCCCCCCCCCCCCCCCCCTGCGGCCCTCATACCCCTTCGTGAACTAGATTCTGTGATCTGCGTTAAGTTGGCCTTGGAGCCCGTGACATGGGTGGATGCTCCAATGTCCATATACCATGGACTGTTATGGTTCATCTCCTGAAGCTATGCTAGCGCTACTTCGAGATTTTCTACAGCATTAGCGTAGGCATTTCTGCCTGATGATCCTCTAAGAACTTGATTCTGAGAATAGCAATCTCTTGCAATATGACCAAGTTTTCCACAATTGTAAGAGGTGATTGGTAGGCGAGTAAAACCTTGCCCTCTTACTGGCCTAGGTGATGAACCTCTACAGGGGAAGCCTCGGAATCGGTGATGGCTGAACTAACCTTGTGATGTATCATGAGTATTGGGGGAAATACGATTTCCCTGGAAATAAGCAGCGAAAGCCTCTTCATCTCCTGATTGAGATGTCCGTTGTTGCTGCCGTGCTGCTTTTGTGAGAAGCCGTGTGCTCAACTGATCAAATGTCAAGATGACATCAAGGTTGCTCAGAGTTTGCACAATTCCCTCGTAAATCTTTGGCAATTCATTAAGCAACAGTTGGCATATGGTCTGGTCACTCGTATTGTCTCTGATAGCTAACAATTTGTTCTTGATATCTATGACCTTGTTGACATAAACTTCCATAGGACCTCCCTCTGGCATTTTCAAGGAATGAAGCTTGTTGGAAAGCATCAATTTCTGCGATTGGTTACCTGAGTTTTACTTGACGCGGAGCGCTTCCCGGGCGAGTGCTGGATCGTTGAAGTTGGCCATGAATCCGAGGAGGTAGTCAGCAACAGACAGTTGAATTCCCGACAAAGCCAGGTTCTTAGCTTTCTTCATGGATTTCTTTGTGTAGTGAGTTCTAAGTACTACTGCGAGGAAGATTGCAGGAGTTACGTGATGCTCAATAAACTCCCATACATTCTCCCTTCGTAGAATAGCTCTCCACTTCAACTGCCAAGTGTAGTAATTGTTGATGCCAACTAACTTCCTGCTCTCGCCAACTGACATGCTGCCGTGACTTTCTCCTATAGTGTCAGGGTTGTCATAACGAACGGACATGGGCCAAATCTGGCGGACCAGACGGCACTTTGAACGAACGGAAAGACGGACTGGTCTGTCCATTTATCGAACATAGCGGTCCCCTAGAAAAAAATTAATAGGTACACATCTTCAATATGTGCAAGATAATCTTCAATATATGCAAGATTGGGACGGTCAACCCTAAGTCTTGGTCAAACGGACCTCCCCGGACCCCTAACGGACGGACGAGCGGACCGGACAGTCTTTCAAACGGGGAGGTCCTATGAACAACCATGCATAGTACTAACTCTCTTTTACTCTGAAATTCTACTTGTGCAGATATGAGGAGCAGAGCTCACTCTGGACGGGACTTTCACTCTTCTACTAGAGCTCACTTTGGACGGGACTTTCACACTTCTACTGCAGCGCTGTGGACTGTAAACTTTACACAGAGATTAAAAAAACTTATGTAGACTCAGGAGCATCGCTCACTGCTACTTAGTCTGGACACTACTGAACTGTTAGGAGCATAGCTCACTAAGAAGATAGAAAAAATGCTAGACTAGAAAGTAACCGGTCTGATACCATGCTAAACATGTATCACCATAATGTATAGTAAATCATTGTCAATTAAGATGATTGAGCACTCAGAGAGTACTGCTTATATACAGACGTGATCCAATGAATGAATGCAATGTGTCCTATTCTGGTTGGTACTTGGAACGTGAATGTCCAGTCCACTATGATGAATGAAAGTGAGCAGATTTCATCTAGAGGATGAGACGGTAGAGAGTATTCTAAGAAGGAGCTTCTTCTTTTTTGAGTTCCGATTGTAGATAAGAAGCGATCTTCATAAGATATGACATAGAAAGAATCATGTCAAATCCGAAGTAGATGACGTTGCTCAACCAAGAAATATGTACCGTCTCTTCTTTGAACAAGATAAAAAGAGAAATATTAATTATGATAGAAAATGTCACATAAAAGTAAAGATGGTAGGGATGGAGCTTACTTGTTGTCATAAACTAGAGTGCCTTATTCATTGATGATCGCTCATCGACGGTCCATCATCAGTCAATGGGAGGTTGCAATCCTGTTTGGCAACGAATAGGGTCTGAATGCTGAGCTCGTACAAAATCGTCTCGGCGAGTGTGAGACCTAAGGCGGTCTCAGTTGATTGTTGGGTAGTTGTATGAATCTTAATTGAATGAGGTAACCAAAGCCAATGATGGAGCTGTGTGGCGGGGTGAGGAGTGATGCATTAGATATTCTTATTCTTGCGTGATCACGGGGTCGATAGATGGTGCGTCGGCGGTGATGAATATCAATAAACAGCAGCACTCATGTGGGTCCATTTGCAAAGAGTCTGATTGAGTGGGACATAGCTCTTGTGTCTGCAGCTCCGGGCTCTGGACAGTCATTCTTACATTTATTCTTCTAGCACGTAATCTTCGGAAAAGTTTCGCGGCAAGCGGGCTTCGTTCGAGTTTTGAGCGCCACTGCTGAGAGTAACTAGCTCTAGTCAGCCCATCTCAGGTTGAGATTTGAGCACATTGGTGTTGATGATGATCTCTATAATTCTGGTTTCTATAGTAGTGGTAATGGTTGAGGAGTGATCAAGCTGAGACTAGGATTTAGAAGGGTAAGGATTGCTGCACTTTGCGCCTTCGATGTAGACCTTGCCGTTGAATGCTATATGTGCGGTGTTAGTTTCGCTTAGTTTGAATTCACTATTTCAAGGAATCCTTCTTTCAATGCTAGCTTTGATTATTCTTACTTCTAAATCCTCCATTTCGAGAATTGCATTAAGCGCGCTCTTAGTAGTGTCACTGTTCGCATTGGATCACATAGTTGTGAAATGCTCAACTGTGAACTTATAATGGTTGTATGTGACAACTTACAGACATGTTCGGCAACGAAGTAGTGTTGGACATTCATTAAGTGAATCTACTTGACTCTCAAATTTGTAATACTATAATGTCGTGGAATCCAAGTGATGCCGAATTTGAGTTATTTGGAAGACTCTTTGACCTGCTGCTCAAGATACATTATTGGTGTTTTAATTTGTGGTTGTCTAATGATTGAATTTAATAATGCTATTTCGGAGGTAGCAAAGTATTGATTGAGCAACTTAAATCCAAAATTGACGACTAAAAAACTCCAGTATCTGGCGTCTTTGTCTATTCCACCGGAAGAAAAGGAGAAGCTTCTGAAGATATGGAACTCTTCGATTCCAAACAAGAAGTTGAAAAGGTTTCTTCTTTTCCCTTTCAACAATTTGGTATTCAATACCTTCCTTCACAAGTACGTGTTCTGGTATTTCTTGAAGCAATAATCCTTGGAGTTCTATGATGCTTTGACTTCTGACTACTCACTAAGTGAGAAAGCTCAATCAATAAATCGGGCGCCTACATCGATGACCATCGGATTTGTCAGTGGAACTGGGCATTTAACCTTTCTATCCTGAACAAAGAGATATCAAAATCCGCCAAATGGGACAACTATGAACCAATTGATATACATGTAACTATCGTTTGAATCTCTTGCTTATTTTTTGTGATGCCAATATCTTCTAGTCCCTTCATTTTCCCTTTCCAATGGATGTCGAATCATGTATTGGACACATGTCTTGCAGAAAGAGCAAGTTGTGCCTTAGGCGCACCCAAGTTTTGCATCTTGGCTGGATTATGATAATCAAGACACCATGTTTTCAGGTGACCACATCAATACTTAGTCCAAGGAGCACTTATTCAATTGCAACTGGTACATCGAGATGGACCCGGCCGGCACTCCTCCACACATGGTAGAATTGAGGCGTGAAATTGAACCTTTGTTCCAGCGCCCAACAAGTGGTGTTCGGTCCGGACAAGTCGCTAATGCACCTACTGGCCGTGACCCCAGAGGAAATAACAGGCCTGGTAATGCTATGGCCTTTAAGGCGCCTGCCTGCATTTCAAACGCAATAGCACCCAAAGGGTGCAAGCGCGGACCCACTTCTCAATCTAGAGAAGAAGATTCAGTACTAGAAAATCATGGTGTTAATCAACTAGTGGGGAAGAGAATTCTGTTGATGTGGGGTCTTGAATCGGACAAGTTGATTCACACACAGGGAAGAGGTTTTACTTGATTTAGAGCTTGGAAATCTAAGTCCTCCACATGTGCGTCCAATGTGGACTTGCTGATGACTTGATGATGAGTCAGGATATGACTACGCAATCCGATGTGGCATTCTCTCAAGACATAGATTTCAATTTAAACTTAGAACGTGGATTTCAGTATATACTCGGGATGTAGATTTCAAAATAAACCTCAAAACATAGATTTCAATGTAAATTGATATATGTGCAAATTTTTTATTTATTTTCATTTTAGGCCAAATGTCGCACTGTAATAGATATAAGGTTTAGACGAAATGTCCCAATGGAATACCAATATGAACTAAAAGTGTCATTCGTATTTACATTTCATAATATGTGTCCAATGAACATTCTGGCATCATGTCATTAAATCTATATTCTAGCAAACGTCTAATCTACAACGTATCTAGATTCACTTGCCTTTTCTACCAAAACAGAAATGGCTGCTGCAGATAGAACAATATGCACAATCAGACGCTATACAACTGTGGCACCGGTGATCAGCCTTTCAACAACTTCCCAACTTCCCTCCTATGGCTCCGAAATCAGAGGCAGTAATAGTGCCCCCAGTGATGTCGTCAGTGCTCAATGAGTTTGTGTTTGCAAGCTGGATCAGACGAGATAACTTCGTCGCAATCTGTAGCATCCGCACAAGAGTTAGTCAATGTTCAAAACTGATCAAGTGCAGAAATCGTTCAAAAATTGGCCTTAGATTGAGGTAACCAACCTAAAGGACTGAGAGGCGTTGGACGTTCTTGATGTTGGGCACCACAAGGCCATAGCCATGGCAATACCGATATTGTGTGAAGCTGCAACAACATCATGAGAGAAAAAGTACTGAGAATTCAAGACAGAATGGCAAGGGGTTTGAAAACCTTGTATCCAATATTGCAGGAGAGAGAAAATCATCTGATGTGCAGTATACCTCGGGCTTGGATCTCGGTAACGGCTTCGTCCATAGTACTATTCATAACAGGGTACTTCTTGAGTGCCATGGACAAAGCTTTGATAACAAAAGGCAGGTGGGTGAGCTTGACGCCAGGCTCCAGCGGCACTCCCTCTCCGAGCACACGCTTCAACTTCGTCAAATTGTCCACCCCTATCTCCTCCACGTAGTAGAAATGCAGCACTGCTGCAGCTGCTGTCATGGCCTTCGCCATGGCTCGTCGATAACCCCTAGAATCAAGAAAAACAACCGATGAACTCCACGACCAAAAAGATGTCTAACACAATGATAAATCCCAAGCCCCGCTAAACCCTAAACCATTTCATGAAACAAACTACATGCAGGAATCTAAATCTAAAACACACCTGATAGGAATGGAAGTATCTCCTCCATCGAAAACACCATAATTGGGCCCTGCCGGCACAGGAGTGTACTCTTTCGTCACGCTTGACTCCAAACTTGGCGTTCCCTCAACATAAACTGGAGCTTCGTTCATAGGCTACACCATAGGCCGTGAAACACAACAATCATCACAATCCCTCTCGTTGCCTCGACGTCCGGCATTCGCATCTCGCTCGAACTGAAGCTCCGTGCCCTTGCCTTCTGAATCTAAACCACAAAACACCATCATAAACAACATAATCAAGGAACCTCAAAAGAAAAGAAAATCCAAAGCTAGAAAAAAAGATGGCCAACAATTGGGTGGGACAAAGAGAGTACCAAAGGCAAGGCCAGAGTGGTGAAGACGGCATTGCTCTGTCCCACCATAGCCAGAGATCGCGGTGTAGAACTCGTAGAAGCATGATGATCATACAAGTGCTGGAGCTTCGTAGAACGCTGCAATTGCGAGGCAACATAAGGCTGCGGCCTGCATGGCTCTGCAGCATGATCTAAACTGCTCGCACTAACCCCATAAGTCCCACTCCCTCCAGCTGCTCGGGACGCTCTGTGATAATCCTCTGCGTAAGTGCTCGCGTTGTCGACGTCCTCATTTCTCAACGGCGAGGGTGGAGTTGCGGAGAAGAGTAGACGGAGTACGTACCATGTGCGGGAGAGCTCTGCTACCATCTTGCTTGAAACGATTTAGATTTTCTTTTGTTGCAACTTAGGGTTTGATTCCAGGGTACGATGAGAACAGAGCAGAGGAAGAGGAAGGACATAAGGCTACGCGACTAGGGTGCTCTCTACTTACCGTGCATCTTGGAATAACTTAGGTCAATCTGGGCTGTTGAGTCGGTTGATATGGTCTGTTTGTATCCACACTAATTGCAAAAAAATGTTTATTCAAAAAAATTACTTTCTAGAAGATGTAAGCCTGTGAAATGGATATTCCAGCGTGTCTCTTAAGCTATGCCACGTAATCATTGCTCTTGGCTCTGTTGATTGTAGTTAGCACATTTCACTTGATCATGCGCAGGCCGATGCTCATCAGTTGATCATCAGTTGTCTCAGAAAAATAACCAAGTGGTATACCCTACTCGTGTTGGGTCTAAGAGACTGTATTTGATTTTTACTTGATTTTTACAGCGTTTTCTAGTAGTGATTTGGATAAGCATGGAAGGCGCAAGGACGTTGACGAACATAGGACCGAACAATCAGAGGTGGTAGAATCACACAATTCTCACTCTCAGTCGACAAGGAGTTTTATTGGAGGTCAGATGCCAATGAGAACAAAATTGGTACAGCGTGCACCACCTGGAGCCAGGTATTTGGAATTGGTCATGAACAAAAGTCTTGAAGAAGTATTAACGAGCAAACTCACCAAATTTGAAGAGTTCACCCACAAGGTATTGTTCGCTGACCTCATTGTTGTCCTCTTTGGTATCTAAAATATGAATTACAATTATCTCTTTATGTAAACCTATGTTTATTTATCTTGAGACGTGTAGGACTCAGGTACACGACAAAACAGAGTCCTATCTACGCAGCATAAATGGATCCTTCCCTTTGGCGGATTTGATCATCTTGGATCAGCTATACAATTTCCCAGTTCAAGGCTGTGGTGACGACATTCCTGAGTGGAGTTGCATGGATGTCGAAGAAGATAGGAAATTGTGGTATGAACCATGGTTTGAATTTATCACCAAATAACTCAGTGACGTTGGTGGCATTCTGATACTCATGCCCTCTGGACTCAACTACGAACTTATGCCTTGGGTGAATGCCAATTTCCTAAAATTAAAGTGCGAGTAGTAGTGCCATTAGCAAAAACCACTTCATCATCCTAGCTTTGATGATATGAATACTACGATTTATATATATATACTATTATGTATATATACCATTCTAATATTTATAAATATATATGAAACACACATTTTGAAATTTTATTCTCAATAATATAAATACATTTATATTCTGATAATACATATGTAATAATAAATTAATAATAAAAAACTAAATAAAAACATATAAAACTATAGTATATATATTTATAATAAAAATATACATATGGCATATTATTTATATTATTATGTATTACATTCAAATTATTAATCATATAATACTAGTATATATATTTAGTATAAAACATAGTTATACATATGCATAAATGTACAAACAATTTATGTAAATATATTAAATGTTTATGATAAACTTATGGTCTTATCTATATAGAAATACTATGTATATATATTCTATACATCAAATATGAATATTAATAAAATAGTAAATTATCTATATATAATACTCTAGTAGAAATATATATACATATGTAAATTATATCTATAATACATGTATATGAAGAAAATAAGAATTGAATATATGTCTATATATAAATGAAATAAATTATAAACTTTCATATGGTATATACTTTTTATTTATTTACAGGTAATATATACAGTCTATAATTACTAATAATACATTGAATAATTTAATTTCTATTAATTTAATAAGTTATGCACAATATAAAAAGAAAATGTATGTATATATAAATATATATATATATAAATATATATATATATAAATATATATATATATAAATATATATATGTACAAATATATATATATAAATATATCTATATATAAATATATTATATATAATATATATATGTAGCAAATATATATATATATACAATATAACTCTATCTATATACTATATATATCTATATATTAGTCTATATATATTATATTATATATATTTATATACATTTATATATGACATGTATGTCTTTATAATATTCAATATGTATAATCATATTATATATTGTATAAATATTTAATATATATTATAATATAACATATATATCAAATGAAATATATAATTTATTATTCATAATATATGGTACATCATATATTTAGATTTCTATATTACCAGTTTTACAAATGTGTGTTCATAGTTTTTTGTGTAATGCATATTAATTTTTTATATCCATGTTATAAATTATTCTATATATATATATATATATATATATATATATATATATTATCATATAGTAATCATATTATAATATGCAATATTAATACACATTCATACAAATCTATATATATGAACTAATATATATATAATATTAATAGAGTATATTAATATATTATATTATAGAATTTATATATCAAATATAACTATTTAAGTATATATATGTATATCAAAAATATATACGATGTATATTTAAATTTTATTTATATGTATATTATATATGTAAATAATATATTTATATTATATGAATAAGATATATATATATATATATATATATATATATTAGTTATATATATATATATATATATATATATATATATATATATATATATATATATATATATATATATATATATGTATATATAATATTGTATATCTATGCATGATTTATATACATACATATATTTGTATGTATATTTTTATTTATAAAGATATAAAATTATATATTGTACATAGATACTTATTTAATATTGTGATTTATATTAAAATACAATTATATATATATATTGTACATATGTATTGGTAGATAAAATCATATAAGTACATATGAAGAATAGTATGTATTTATTATGAAATACGTACATATAATGTAAATCATATAATAATTACTTCATTTATTTATGATAATTGTAATATTAAACCTTTAATTTCATGATTAACTAAATTGACGTCAAAGCATGTGCAATGCAAGTACTGCGTTTAACTTTTGTTCCAAATATGAGTCTAATAATAGTCTTGTAGGTCTCACCGATAATACCTTTTGTGCAAGAACAGTGCATTTATATTGGTCTGTTAATTGGAATACTCTGTCGAGTACATTGGTGCCAACCTAGTGTAATGGCAGGCGTTATTTCTTTATTCTGTACAAAACGACGACATGGTCTTGCTTGATTATATTTTGGAAGAGAGAGTTAAGAGAGTCCGAACTGTTAAATTTCATTCCTAGAATCAAATCTAAAGAAGTATCACGTTTGACACAGAACTGGCTTGCTTCTCGCTTCCCACTTGGACTCTTCTTGCAATCCCCTTAGACTCCACTTTTCATTTCTATACAATCCGGCACAGATCACAAGTAATTAGTTTTTGAAATTTTCCTTGGTTTTCATCATGTCCATCGTACTGTCCATCATGGTCATGGATACATGTCCATCATGTTGATGGGTACATGTCAATCATGGTCATGATCTAAAAATCATCTCCATTATCGTATGGAATACATAATATGTAATAGCTACTTAGTACGGTATATCTCTCTAAATCTACAAATAGGACTTTTGTTACCTAGCAGCTCATTAGATTTACAGCAAACTAATCGTATTTACTCAAAGTTCAATAATGGAGCCCACTTTGTAATACTTTGGAGAATTTTAGTAGTTAATGTGTCTTCAAAATTTGACGTTGTATTTACACTTCTGTGCCGAATTGGCAGTTAGTCATTTATAGATGCACAAGTGAATCATGTCGATTGACTAGTATCAATCTTCTCAATCCTATAAAAGACCTAAACCAGCTTGAATAAAAACAATGACTCTCTTGTATTGGAAGAAGAGAGTTCAATCAAAACTTATCAAAAGAGCCATTGGAACAAGAGTGTCCAATCAAAACTTATCAAAAGAGCCAGTTGAAGCATAGTCAACATTCGCCACAAACGTCACACTGATGAACTGTAAAACATTAAACATAATTGGCCAGTCACTTCTCCAAGAAATACAAGGTTGACATTTCACACTTTAAAAGCTACTGATTGAATATTGAGATAGCCTAAAATGGAATCTCCTTTACTTGAAATCAAAAAAACCTTTTGAAAGAATTCTCATGACTTATGAATCCAATCCGAGGAAATCAATACAAGAACATGTGCCTTATACTTTTCCTATGACCAGAAACTTGAGAAACGAGACCTCAAGAACTTCGATTAAACACTATAGGAGCAATTTTGTTCAAGAGTGGTACTTATATTTACAGGATGAAAAATTCATACATCTTGGTTGTCGACTGTCATGTATTCTCAGGGTCTTTTATTCTTTCTGGATCTTTGAGCAACTTGTTGTAGTTGATCTGCGATGGAAATTGGTGCCGCCGATGTCTGAATTAAGGTGCTTCTTTTTCTTTGCTCGATCTCCTCCATCCATAGAAATCATTGTGTTGTAAGGATCTTCGAGTTTAGTAAGATCATTTATAACATAATTGCTTAGGTGACCCATGTTATGCTAGAACTACTTTATGTTATCCTACAGATCATTCATAGGCACATTTGTAATTCTTATTGGCTTTTCTTTATCATTTACATCCTGTTCTACTTGTTCAATTTTACGGTACAATACAGATGGTAATCTGGTTTGAAATCACCTTCAATGCTGCTATAGCCAAAGCTTATCTTCCATACTTTTGTGAACTTCTTTGCGCATCCCTGATTTGCACACATTCCTTCAAGTCCGTTTTACGATGCCACGCACCATGGATGGTAGGCGCATTTACAAGGAGCTATTACAACATCCAAAAGCAGAAAAGTGGATTTACACATTGCATAGTTCTTGATAAGAATATGGTCACTTTCAATACCAGTTCCGATGTCTTCAATGTATGGGCTCGGATGTAAGGTGACTAGGAATTTCAATATCTCCTTCATCTTCTCAAGTGTAGCTTTCAATCTGTCAACATTAGCAATGACTTCTCCGCCTTTGAACTCCAAGCCATTTTGCTCCTTCACATTTATAACCTTGGCTATCTTCATACCTTCTTCCTTGCTCTTAATTTGTTCCTCCAGTTTACTGATTTCGAGCTTCAGCTCTGCCATTTCTTTGATGTTCTCCTTTACTAGCTCATCGTTCTCGCACTTTTCAAGTAGTGCCCCTTTTGCCTCTTGACTAGCCAAAAGACCCTGTGAGTGATTCAATATCTTCCTTAACATGGCTATTGCTTTAGCTCAACATTTCTCCTGAGCTTCGTTGGTTGAATACCGTGGAAGATTTGTAGGGGCACCAACTTTTGTGTTTTCACTCTGATGTGTCGCTTGTAGCATTGAAGCTTCACCCTCACCACAATGTATCTCACTCTCTATTCTCTTTTGCGCTAAAGCATAATACATCTTCTCTGAATTTATTCCCTCATTTTTGTACTTTTGCTGGACTTCCTCTTGAGTATCATTTTTCTTTCCTCTCCAACGCTTTGCTGCATACAGAGCCTAATTTATACAATAACCGTGACAAACCTCCAATACAAGTGCTCTTGCAAAGCTCTCTGGAATATAGCCAGACTTTCGAACTTTGGCAGCTTGCCAAATCACTGGGTACAGCTCTTCCGCCCTTGCCCTCAAGTTGTGAGATTTAGCACCGCGATAGAAATAACCCTGCTTCTTCTGTCTCTCTCCAAACATGTTCATCAACTGCAGATCGTTTACGTGGTTGCAATCATGACTAGGATCGAGTCCCACCATTTGGCAATTCTATCTCATATGCAAACCATGGTTCGAGTCCTCTCTCAAGCTTCTCCCTTGCCATTGCTCACAGTGGTCTACTTTTGTGTTGCTTTGTTCTTTTTTCTAACTGCATTCCAATTCTATGATTAAACCCTCAAACTCCTACACTAGCTCGATGCACTTCTTCAACTGAATTGAGCCCTTCATACACACTTTCACTTGGCCATGGCTAAGTAGTAAGAATTAATAACCATTTCAGCAATATCATAAACGTCACCTCATTTTATAGCCGTTATTGATTTTACAATAATACCATCATTTTAAAGTTATGTCACATTACAACTGCTCTTAATGTTTGTATTCACGCTTGTGTATACCCTTTTTTTTGTGAATACTATGGATCATATTCATGTAATGATCGTGGACATTGCCAAAATCTAAGGAATTGGAAAGAAATTCATCAATTTTATGGATGTTTCATCGAACTATCTCTATGAATTATGTTTACTTAATATAGTAATTCATCCGCTCATCGCTCATGGAATCATGCTCATGGCCCACCGCACAATGCTCGCCGCTCATGTTCTAGCATTCCCCAAAAAACTAGAAGCCTGGAGTCTGGGACTCATTCAGCAAGGGTGAGCAGACCCCATGTGCCAGCAAGGCGGGGTACACCCCAAATTTTTAATTCAGCAAATGTAGACCTGACTCATGTCTGCAGGCTGTTGGGACTGCGTCAGGGTGTGCTCTCAGCCACATGTGCCAGTATCATGGCCATATCTGGACGGGAGGTGTTCACCAGCCACCGCCTGATATGGGTTGAACTTGCTCAAGTCACCGATCCGATAGCACAAAATAGGACATGCAAAAGACAGTTCCCTGCTTCTGGGGTGCGGTCGGACCAAGTACATCCCGCTGCAATACTTCCGTATACGACGCCATGGCTCAGAGCTTAACTTAAGATAATCACGACATTAGAGATACCTAAACTAGTTCTGAACCGAGTCTGCGCCTCTACCAAATCTATGCTTATTTAGCGTCGGATTCCACAATCACAAATTACACATACTTTGCAAAGGAATTGGAGCGTAGCTTCATCAAAGCATACTTTGCCCCCTTTACACTTGGTGGTGCATAAAAAGGGGTACCTTCACGTTAACACACTTGTGTCAAAAAAACCCCGTTTGCGTTCACATTATAAACTTCTGCTTCAAGTTTTCTTGGCATGGGGGTCCACACAAGTGGGAGTCACAGTAGACAAATCTTAGGGAATGTCCATTCTCCCGGAATGTTACTTCATCCAAGTAGAAGTTACCTTGAGTTACCATTCTCCCACTTCATGGAAGTATGATGAGGTGTCACTCTCTCCTCCAACCTCAATGTCCATTTTCCCGGAAGTGCTTCCGTGCTCTTGGGAAGGTGAAAACATGTTATAAACCCAAAGAGGATGAAGAATATTCGACAAAGGAGTCATCAATCCTAAGACGCCGTTCCGGCGTAGGGAACTATTGCGGCTACGCCGCAGGGACAGGATGATACAATTGAATTCAGTTTATTTTTTTATTTTTTTAGGTGCTTAGGAACGTGGGGAACCGTCGGGAACGGAGAGGGTGAACAAAGGGGGACGGGGTGAGTTGAGCTGCCGCCCGAGCCTAGCTGCGGAGACCGAGGCGATGACGGGGAGCGGGACGGGGGAGGAGCGCGTGGCGGGTCAGGCAACGGCGAGGGAGCCGGGTCTCTCTATTTTGCCCCATCGAGCGTTGCAGCCGCCCCTCACGCGGGCAGGGGCAGCGCAACGCCCCCCGACCCTCCCCCTCCCCTAACCAGGCTGTCCCCGACCCTGGGCGAAGCCCCGCGCGCACGTGGTGAGCCCCCGCGCGCGGGCTCCCGCTCCCCGCCCTGTCTTTCCGTCAGCCATTCTTCATCCCCGTCCCGTCACCCTCGTTGAGCCTCCACCCCCGCGCCCCGCGACGTCTCCCCCGTTGTGCATTCAGCATGATTCGACGTTTTGCCCCTGAGTTTAGGACAGGCAGGTTTTGAATTCTAAGGTAGGGTTTACTCACAATGGCTATGGCATTTAGGGTGTGCATTAGCGGAGGTTAGGGGTTTAGGATGTTTGTGCATTCTGTGATCTCGTGGTCAGGGTTAGGTCAGGTGGCCATGAGCATTCCTTCTCCGGGATAGAGGGGCAGGCTGTCTTCGAGCGTCCAGGGTTGGTCAAGTGCGAGTTTGAGGCTGCGATTGAAGACTCGTAAACCCCTCGGAGGCTGTCGACCGACTGGAGTTCTGGAGGCCAGGTGGGCGATCCCGGGGCCCATGTTTCCTCCTAGGTTTTAGACTTCGGGAGGGTGCTGGCTAGGAGGCGGGGACGCGTTCTGTGTCCTTGGACAGCGGTGCCATTGTGACGGTGAGGAAGGCGATTGCATCTCGGACTGCAGGTGGGCACCAAGCTTCGGCAGTGGAGGGCGTCTTCGTGCGTGTGGACACGCGACGTCGGCAGGAGGTGTCGGAAGCGTGAAATCAAGTGAGGCTACTGCCATGGGACCTCTACAGGCGCTGGTCAGTACTGAGCATCGTACCTCTCTTCCCGTTTGAGCTTTGCCCTTTGTTTTGAAGTTTTATGTTGTGTTGTAGTCACCTAGTTTTGCTGTCCTAATGTCTTCGTGTCTTCATGTTCTTCTCGATTTCCTGTCCTCGTCTCGGTCTGTCCTACCACTGTATTAGGGTTTAGGGTCGTATTCAAGGTTGGTCTCCTCTTCTTTCCATCTTCCGGGGACCTTGTGTTCGGGATCCGTCGCAGCTTCGAGGATCCAATTGGGCATGGTAAACCTCCGACAGTAGCTCCTCTTCAGTCCCATCGCGTCTCGGCTCCGCCTCTTCCCTTATGCTGTCCATGTTCTTCTTTGTCGAGTTCCTGTTCACCTTGGCTTCGTATCCCCACCTAGGTTCACCTTGGCTCTTCTCTCCGCACCTTTCCCCTCTGCCGTTGAATTTCTATTCGCCCTCGCGATGTCGTTGCTCCGGGCCCTGACGATGGTGCCCTTCGCTGCCCAGATCCATGATCCCAGCACTCCAGACCTGTCTCGACTCTCCCGGCAGGACGCCTGCGATGTGCTGAGGCTGAGGGCGACAGAGCTGGACGTGAAGACGTTGTCGAAGGAATGGCAGTCCAAGATCGCGAAGTTGGATCCAGGAGTTGTCCCGGGGGTAAGCGACTACAACTTCTCCCCTCATATCTGCATGTTGTCCTAAACATGATTTCCAAATTTTATTGTCATTCTCTTTGAATACCTTCTTCTATTCTACTTGGAGTTCTCAAGAATCGGGGCTCTGGTTTTGCAGCTCCAGGTGGAAGGAAAATTCGGCCCGGAGCGGGTCATAGTGTGCTGCAGCACATGGGTGGGATACGCTCCGAATAGGGACGCCTTCACCATGTCAGAATATGACTGGCTGATGGTGGAGGTTAACCTGTTGTGGCGAAGGACAAAGCCGGCACCGGAGGCAGTCGGGAAGGCCAGGACCAAGATCCCATTCTACTGCAAGTACTGCGACCTAGACATGGTGGACAAAGCAAACCTGGGATGGCATCGGCAAATGGAAATGTGCGAGGGTTACGAGTACAATGTCTGGGGCCCTCTCAAGATTTATCCGGCGATGGGGGTGAATGGAAATAAGGAGTCCCGGGCGGTGTTTCGGAAGTATAACATCAAGCTACCGTGGCAGATGCTCGGAAAAAAAACCAAGCCACCAGACACGGACGGAGACGAGTTGGAGACACATGGGGAAAGCACCGATTCAGGGGAAGATGGTACGAGCTCGGAGGAGGGGCAGGGTGGTTGCGCAGGTGTGGAGGTGGTCGAGATCTCCAGTCCAGAGAGGGAGACGGGGGGAGATACGAGGGGGGGGACCCAGCAAACGCCGACGCAAGGGAAGCGGGCAAGGGAGGAAGAGCCGCCATCTGTCGCGGACATGCTGCGTGAGAAGCGCAACGACTGGATGAAAGCGGGGTCGCCCAAGAGGCAGCGGCCCAGTCGAGCGCAAGGGAGTAAGGAGGGAGGGGGCCGCCGTGCTGACTGCAGTGGGCCGAAGGGCGGAGCAGGGCCATCCACTGCGGCCGGGAAGAGAGGGAGTAAGGGTGACCGCGGAGGAAGCACGGGGGTCGGGGGGAGAAGCCCTGCAGGGACCCCGAAGAATCAAGGGCAGAACGTTCCGGGGGTCGGGGGAAGGACACGGGCCGCGACACAGCAGGCGGGAACGACTCCAACAAAGGTAACCGAGAGGCGGCCGCGTGTCGGTTCCCCAAGTTCGGAGTAGAAGACCACCTCGGAGGAGTGGGTCCCGTCGGTGAAGGGAGGTAGGCGGAATGTGGGAAATGCAGGTCGAGCAGCGGAGCGCGAGCCGGCATCGGGGTCGAAGGGGGATGGGAAGCCAGGAGGGAGTGAGGGAGCGCAGGCGTAGGGGAAAAACACAGAACATTTGGAGGGGAAGGACCACGATGGTGCGAAGGGGAAGGGGGCAGAGGCTTCGAAGGGGAAGGAGGCAGGGCAGCCGAAGGGGAAGGAGCAGGTGCAAGCCAAGGGGGGACGACAGAGTCGGCGACTGCAGATACAAGAGGAAGCAAGGGAGAGGGTGCGAACGCTCTACCCGGATAATCAGGTGAAGCTAGCCCCCAGGAAGCCCGGGCATCCGCCGGGCTTGTACTGCTTGCAGAAGCAAGTAGGGACAATTCTCGCGGCGGACTGCATGAAGGATCTTCACGGCCCGGTGGAGATGCTGCGGAAGCTGCAGGAGGTAAGCCAACTGCCTGGGATGGTAGCCCATGCATGGGGGGCGCTGCAATTCAATCCAGACCTCACAGTAAGTTTCCGTCGCCATTGCTGAATTCCTATGAGTGCTTTCCATGCATTCTCCGAGCAGCCCTTGTGTATTGGCAAGGATTAATCGTGGCTGCCCCCCGGTTTATGACTGCAGGATGCGCTGCCGATCCAGTCCCTGAAGCTCCTGGACAGGTGCAAAGAGGCGTTTACGTCCAAATGCGAGGCAGCCATCGAGAGGGAAATCCAAGACTTCTACTTGTATCACGACGACGTACTGAGCTACGCAACGCGGGTGAAGGAGCACGAGGAGTCCATGGAGGCGAGGAAACAGTTGGTGAAGAACCGGGCTGCGTTTGTGGCTGAGGAGATGGCCAGATTTGACCGGGAGCTGAGTATTGCGGCGGAGGCTCGGGAATGGGGGTGGTCGCCTCTGTTCAGTCATATGATCCTCTTGCCTTTGCCACCCTGCCTCTGCAGGCCCTGTGAGCACTCCGAGGACGAGTTCCAGGGTCTCATCAAATGGATGGAGCGGGAGAACCGCCAGGCCGGGGAGAAGAACGAGCCGCCCCATTTTGCGAGGGCATTGAAACTCTTCAGTCGGAGCGAGACAGGGGCTCGCGTGCCCATGCTGTGTCCGGTGCTCGGGCTGACGGAGGACACTCTCATGAAGAGATCGAGGCAGGTCATGCTCGCTATGGAGGAACTCATACGAGTGGGTAAAATTTATTTCCCCACGATGGATATTCATGGAGAAAGTTGGGAAGTCTTCCGAGAGGTGCTGGATGTCGGGGACGACAAGGGTGGGCAGGTGGAGAGCTACCAGCAGTGGAGGCGCGCCACCTTCATTCGTGCATGCATGGACGTGATGGATCAGGGGAAGGAGGATATATTGCGGGACATGTGGGTAACCAAGGCAGGAGTGGATCAAGAGAAGGTCGCGGGGGCTTTTAGGACAGTCTTGCTCCTTCGCGAGAACATCGACCTCGAGTACGGGTGGGGGTCTCTGGAGGCTACGGGGCAATGGCCGGCTGCGGGGGAGTCACTGTTTGATGCAGCGAAGGAGATGCTCTCAAACAGCCAGTACCACATGCATGCGAAGTTGGCCGACTGGAACATCTCAGTGGACTTGGATGACTTGGATTACTTACCGTTGCCCTCGCAGGTGATGTGTACGTTCGACATGCCGCTGGTCTCGCCGTGTCTGGAGGGCGACAGCGCTTTCAGCCGGATGGAGAGAAGTAACTCGGGCGAGCGCAATGCAGGGGGGGAGTGGCACCTCGCACCGGATGCTGGGCAAGTGGAAGGCAAGCACCCTGAAAACCCTTCGTGCGAGGCTTCGGGAGGCGTGGAGCCAGAGGTCCCTTCATGCGAGCAGGTGGAAGATGTGGAGCCCGTTGTACCGTCATGCGAATCAGTTGTTTCCTTGGCTGCCCCTTAGTTCTTCTAGGCAGAATTCGCAGGGTGCTACTTCTGTATTAGTCAGTCCAGGACAGTTTTTGCTTGCTCTTACTTGGTTCAGTTTAGGACGGGCGGTTTGTAGGGGGGACGCTGGGCAGCTGCCGAGGACGGGGTTGGGAGTACGTTAGGCCAGAGACCATTCGTATGTGACCACTGAAATTTAAATACACTTTCAAAATTCGTATGTTGCCTCCTCATGTGAATGTATTAACATTTAGTACAGAGTTTGATACTTAACTGGAAGCACGAAGAAGACTGATTAAAAGTGCAGAAACTCCGTAGGAAAAAAATCAGGCAACTACATCTCAGCATTGCGCCATTAGGACAGAGCCGGAGGTCGGCAGCCCTGGAGATCAAGGTTTTACCATGCTAAGTCCTCTTCATTCCTGTGTCCTAAGCGCGGGACTGGCAGGGCTTTACGGGCGAGTTCATTTAAATTAAATGAACAGGTAGAGAGGAGGAAATTTAGGACAGGGGACATTTAGGACAGAAAGCATGGAAGGGCAAAAACAAAGAGGGACGACCACAGATGTCTGTCCTAAATACAATTCTGGTGAGGATTTCCTCGAAACTCGGCAAGAAGCGACTCCAAAATAAAGGTGTTTCAAAATTTAACGTGGAGACTTCTTGTACATGAAACTGGGGAATGGGGAAGAAGGGAAGACTGAAATTAGAAAGAATGGGGATGAAAATGAAAATGGGGAAGAATGGAAAACTGAAATTAAAGTAAATGGGGACGAAAATGAAAATGGGGAAGAATGGAAAACCAGAAAAAAAAAATAAAAAAATTGATGAAAATGAAACTGAGGATGCTAATGAAAAGGAATGGCAAATGGGGAGGAATTCAAACGCCCAAAATGGAAAAAAAAGGAAGAAAATGAAAATGACGAGAACGATGGAAATCAATATGAATCAGAAAAAACATTAAAAAAAAAAAACCAAGAGTAAGGGCAGGGAAAATTTAGGAAATAAGTGAAGTCCACAGAATATATGCAAAGAATTCAGAAATAAAATATATATATTTAGAAAAAATCCAGAAGAACTGAACAATGGAAAAAAAATAAGAGTAATCAACAAAGAAAAGAAAAAATAAAAAACATGTGCGGTCCGTGCGGACCAGGGGATAGAAAGGGGTGATCAAAAGGGGTCACGAGGTACTATTTTTGGTAAAATTTAGAATGCTGAGGAACTAAATGTTCTAAACTTTCAAGAAGTAAATGCTATGAATTTAATACAGTGAGGTGAAAGGACAGGAGGCTGTAGGCAATGCATGTGAGGACGAAGGTACTAAACTTGTGAAAAAAAATTAAAAATTTGTAATCCTCGAATAAAATAAAATAAAAGAAGACTCCGGAAAAAAAAACATAGAACTTAAAGGCGCTTTCATAGAAGGTTGTAGGGTTTAGGGTTATGTGACCTTTGGATGAAAAAGTTGGAGAAAAAAATCAGTACTTAGCGTTATGTTGGATCCATTTCACTGAGCAATAAGTTTTTAAATGCGGTGAGGATTTCCTCGAAAATACAAGGAGGCAGCGTCGTCCTAGAATTCCATCATTCCCCATGGCCAGGCTGACAAAAAAAAAAAGATCGAGAAGACGGCGAGGGCGATGGGAAGGAGCGAGGGCGAAGAGTGGAGCGAGTAGAGCTAAGGAGGAGGAATGGGGAGGCGGCGTCGTACGCAAAGATGCTGGCTACGACAGTCCCTCGTTTCAGTAAGCGGTGAGGACGTTTATGACAAGAAACATGTTCACGCAACCGAACATTAAAAGTATGAATCGAGAGCTGTAAACTTTGTCAAGTTCATAAACACATAAATAAGATCTACAAGGCAGGGAAAGCAAAATATTTAACTTCAATTCAAAACCTGGTGCAAAATTCTGAAGAACGAAGTGCTTATATCAAGTTTATGAATGCACCAAAGTAGGAATCTACAAGAAGGTGATAGCCTTCATGTTCGGAACTGGAAAAACCCCAACGTTTACTAGGGCGGCTCCCTCTCTGAATACAAAGACATCTTCAATTGTGAGTCCAGAAAGATTTGGATAAGTTGTGGAGCTTCTCTACAGAGAAGAACTCCTACACATTTGAGGAGCGTCGATGCGTCAAATTAGGGAATCACTAGTGCGTAGTTCAACTTATCAATCCACATCTAATTGCCAAAAAAAGAGGTGTGAAGGTCAAAATTAACAGAATACTAAGTTCGGGTGTTCTTCAGATTCTTAACTGCCTCTTCATGTACTTCCCGATGAAGCTATTGTAAAGAAGTTGCAGGAAAAAATCAGGCTTCACTTTGTTTAGTGCCCCTTCACGACACTTCATGATGAAGGTCTTCTGAAGAAGTTGCAGGAAAAAATCGGGCTTCACTTTGTTTAGTGCCCCTTCACGGCACTTTATGATGAATGTCTTCTGAAGAAGTTGCAGGAAAAAATGAGGCTTCATTTTGTTTAATGCCCCTTCACGGCACTTCATGATGGAGGTCTTCTGAAGAAGTTGCAAAAAAAAATTAGGCTTCACTTTGTTTAGTGCCCTTCACGGCAGTTCATGATGAAGGTCTTCTGAAGAAGTTGTAGGAAATAAGCAGGCCCCACTTTGTTGAATTATTCGATGCCTTTCCCGCCCTTGTAGCCGTATGCGTTAATTAAAATTAGCATCCTAAACTTGCAGAACCCTTTGAATTTTTATGGGACTCCTGAGAGAACTTGAATTTTCTGAATTTGCATGTAAAAAGCCTTTACATATGAAAACTTGATTTCGCAAACTCCAGCTATCGATCAGGCGTTGATTACAACTTTGGAGTTAACGCTGCAATTTTCCTGCACGCTAAAGACACCAGTGTAGTACTCCATCACGTTGTTGACTACATGAACCGGAGAGGCAATCTATTATTCTTGTAAGCCATGAGAAACGGAAGGGTGCTTGATTCATCAGTTTCATGATTCGCAGACCCTGAACAATTTTTTTATTGAAAACCGGGAAGTGAAATGTGTTCCTAAAGAAGAGAAGGTCTTTTAAATGACCCCTTCAAGAGCATGAGGTCTTCGTATGAGTTTATCTCACGCAGTATAACCATGATTTTATTTTTATTTCCTAAATCTCCTCCTCTTCTTAGCATACCACTCGAGAACTTGCAATACTACATAAATATAACATGACCAAAGCCGGAGAACTGCAAAGTAAAAAGATTGAAAATCAAATATTCATTGAGTACCCTAGGTTGCTACGTTTGCAAATGGAGAAGGGTTACCAAGTGGCAATTAAATTAATGAAGCATGGATTATACAGTAATTTAGGACAGGTAACCAACTGCTGTGAACCACAGTGTGTAGGATTATTTAGGACAGGTAACCAATTCTAGTTAACCTGTGTGTAGGATTATTTAGGACAGGCAACCATGGCTGAACCTTCTAGAGTGAAATTTGGTGGAGTGAAGGTTTTCTGAACTCCAGGTCTGCAATGTTGAATTCGGTGACCGCGGGACTGAGAACAGAATCTGAACTATAGTAATACGAAGTACTGCAACCGTGTCTCTTGTGCACAGTGATTCCGGAATTTTAAGGGTGGCCTAAAATTCCACACCCACTACAATTTCGAAGACGACCATAGATGACAGAAGGACTAGAGTGGGAGCCGAAGCCTCCTTGGGCAGGGAAAAGAGAAGCTGGGCATATGCCATAGCCTTCTTGTACTCAGAAAACTGAGGTAACAATACTCGTTTAAGTACACATACATACAGTACCTGCATACCCTGTCTATCCTGTACAGAGTACTCTTCCCCCCTAATAAACTCCTGTCCTCGTACTCCTCTGTCATATTACTCCCCTGTCCTACTCCCATTTCCTACTTCGCCCGGCAGCCCTTTTCTTAGTCCCAGTCTCGAAGCATGCTTTGAAGCGCCGCAGATTCTTGGGCCCTGCATTCACTTTGAAGGACGGCTGTGAGAGAGGGTGCAGCAAGCCTGCCTCGGATTTGGCTTTCAGTGCAGCCATCTTTCCTGTGGCCTCAGCCTGGATAGCTAGGAAATGCTCCCGGAGACCCACATTCTCAAGCGCTAGAGTATCCGCTTCCCCCAGGAACCCCCTCATCTGGATGTACGTCTTCTCAGGATCGTCTGACTTTAGGACAGCCCCTCTGATGTCCTGGATTGCTGCTTCGCCTGTCCCGTCTCCCATGTCCAGGCCAGCAGTACTGCAGCCACTTTGAATCGTCCCCCTCAAGGTCCCAACATACCGTATGATGTCTCCAAGGTGAACCTCCGTGTTTATCATCCTAAACACCTTCACCACATGCTTGCAGATGTTACCTCGCATGCCCAATGGGCAGTTGCAGTGAGCCCAGTCTGAATTTGGGCTGGTCACCACCCAGATCGCTGGAAAGTTAGTTTGAGACGCAACATAGGCCACGTCCTGGTCCTGGCAGATAGACACATGCTCGTCGGGGATCTCTGCAGCCCTTATGACTGCACTGGCCACAATCCCCTCTGCCTTCCCGTTCTTGATAAACCCGTACAGCTTACACTGGACAGCATACCAGTAGTGAATTAGTACATCCCTGACCAGATGGTAGATTAACCAGTCCACACGGCGGCCGTCGAACTTCTGCCTGAAAAACCTGAGAATGGCCTTGAGGTTGGCGTGGTAACTCTCAACTGCTGCGTTGGTGTCCTGGTTGCAGTGGGGGATGTTGCGGAAACCCTTGACCCACATTTCCAGCTTGGGAATCCATGTTTCTTCAAAATACTGGAAGAATGCCTTTGCTTGTGGATACTTAGCCTTCAGGAAGTTGAAACGCTCCTGCGCAGCCTTCACAGCAAGATCTCCCTGGAGGATACCGTTTCCATACATTAGGTCAGCACAGGCAGACAGAATCTCTGCCCTAAGATAGTTTGCCTTGATCTTCTGAGTCGCATTCTCCAGCCACGCCTTGCGTGTATGCCACAGACACAGCAAAATCTTCACGTCGTCCTTCGTTCCTCCTTCAACAGCATCGGCCTCAGGCCAGACCTTCCTGCAAAGTGACATGAAAGCGGGCTGTTTCAGGGACGTGATGAACCCTAAACTGCTACATGTCCTAATCATATTTAAGACACTCCCCCGGAGATATAGTAGTCAGTGTCCTCACCTAATTGCATTCAGTTCAGCCTGGTCGTTGTCAACCAAGAAGGAGCTTGGTCTCCAATCAGGCTTCACAGCTATGCAACGATCCCGCAGCTTCGTAAGCCACAGTGTGATGTCCTGTTCCCGTGACCTACCCTGGATTGTGAAGGCTACTAGTATCCCTTGCTCCCATTCGTCGAACACCATCACCGTATATAGTGGATACTGCACCCGAGGACAGGGAGAACAATATCAGAGATGGCTCGGACAGGAGGACAGGCAATTAAACTCGTATACAGCAAACAGGGCTTCATGTGTACAGAAGATTTGGAGGGTGACCGGCGTGCTAACCTTGGGGGCGTTGGTGGAGAAAGTCGCATCTATAGAGAGAGCCCTCCTGTGGCCATGTCTGACCATCATCTCTAGTTGCCAGTCTGTTTGGATGGCCAGGCAGAATGGGTCGTCCTCAGGAGGTGGCGGCTCATTGAGCTGTACAGTCCCATACTCACGATAGTGATAGTGACAGTCTGCATTCTCGTCTGTCCACATACGGACACTCATGGCATCGGAGGGATGCTTTTCCCACAATTCTTTGGCAAGCTTGTTAGCGATGTTATATACGTCGGACGGCATAATGAATGTGTCCCTCGTGGCTGGCAGGTTATTCTGCGCACATCGCATTACTTCCGCCTTGTGCTCGGCCATGACCTGGGCAAGCGACTTGCCTGACCTCAAGGTGTCTGCTATCCACTTCTTCGTGGCTGCTGACAAATGACCTGATAGGCCAGCTCTGTGGCCTCCAAACTGTGCTCCATGACACTCCTTCCCTTCCCGGTTAGTATGGGTCATGCAGTGAAATTGAATAGTACAGAGTTTTTCATCGCACTGTAGCTGTTTTGCAACGAAATTGCATTGGCAGCCGCGCTTGATTGACATCCCGGCCTGGACCTTGCTCACCCGGGTCTTTCTCTTTGGCTTTGAGGCTGCTTCGATCAAGGCCTGCGCCTGCAGCAGCTTCTCCTGTGCTTCCTGTAGGCGAGCAAGCTCTTTTGCGTCCTCATCCACAGCCTCAACATTAAGGTCAGGGACAGGGATAGTCTCTGTCTTACCTTTCTTTTTAGGCCGCCCCTTCTTCCCAGCCTCTTTTGCGGCCTTCTTCTCAGCATCTTTTGCAGCCTTTTCAGCATCTTTTGCAGCCTCCTCTACAAGCTTCTGAGCCTTCTTCACGGCCTTCCTCTGATTAGTGGAGTTCTTTCTCTGGGTGAGGCAGTGAGAGAAGACCTTTTGCACTTCGGCTTTGTATTGGCGACTGTAGTCCACCGGCCCATATTGACACCAATAGCTGCACAGGACACAGAGAGGGGCATGTAAAGTGAGCTGAACCTGTCCTACTGTTCGAGGTTGCACAGCAGCAGCGAGGGACTCAGAAAATCGCAACAGACAGAAATTGCAAACGAAAGGAGCTGTCCTAAGCAGGGAAGCACTTCAGGCCAGGCATTACCTTATCTCCTGGACAGCCGAGTCAGCCCTGATCTGTTTCCTAGCATCCCTCTTCATGCATCGGCGGGACTCCTCCACAAAGGTACAGGGATGTTGACGGGCAGACATCTCACCCTCGAGGAAGTCCTCCAACCTATCCCATGGGATAGTGACCTTCTGCGTCTCCCTTCGCTTCCCATTCCCCTGGTTCCACTTGGACTCCCACCGCAGATCTGTCCTACAGAATGGCCCGGGGGGTGGGTTCTGGACAGACCTTCTAACCCTGTCTGCCACCCTCCGCCAGGAGGGCCTCTTGATCTTCTCGTCCAGAACAGCACTCTGGACGCCCAAGTCCTCGACTTCAGGTTCATCACCACTTGGTTCCTGGACGGGCTGTGTCCTAAAACTGAGAGAGTCTTCACCTTCGCTGAGTTCTCGCTCTTCTTCCGGAATGACCCTGTCCTCCCCATCCTCCATCTCCTCGTCGCACTACTCATCCATTCCGTAGCCTGCTGATCCGACTGGCTGCTGAAGCCGCTCGGAAACAGGCCGTGGTGCATCGGAGTGGACTGCCCATCTGCCTTGTCGACAGCCGACATTGATGTCGGGAGTCTCCTCCCTTCGGGCTCGCCCTCCTTCATCTTCTGCTGCATCGCCCCCGGCCTCCTAGAAGCCCCAAGTGCTGTCCTCACCGACCGCGCCCAAGTCCACCGCATAAGCGTCCGCCCCGAACTGGACATCATGCATCTGTACAGTGTTTGCGAGGTCCGGATCGTGCTCCCGATCCGATGAGTATGCATGACAGGGGTAGAATGGAGTCACACCGATCCGAAGTGATTCACTCAGCAACCGTCATCTCATGCTGAATGAAGCTCGCGCTACAAGTACCGCTCACCCTTCCCCATGCATCGCATAATCCCAGCAACTACAACCTCCCCCATGCATCGCATAATCCCAGCAACTACAACACAGCAGGTTCATGAAAACTTTCCGCACAAATGACACAAGCTCGACAATCCTCAACCCCGCCCAACCTTCCCATGCCATGTCCGATCCAAATTCCCTACAAACTCATGAATTCGCCCCTGGCTCTGCTTCACAGCGTCGCCCCGACGTTCAAAACTGCGCAGCCGCCGTCAGGAGAGACGCCGAGAATAATGATGGCACAACGGGGGAGACGTCGCGGGGCGCGGGGGTGGAGGCTCGACGAGGGTGACGGGATGGGGATGAAGAATGGCTGACGGACAGACAGGGCGGGGAGCGGGAGCCCGGGCGCCGGGGCTCACCACGGGCGCGCGGGGCTTCGCCCAGGGTCGGGGACAGCCTGGTTCGGGGAGGGGGAGGGTCGGGGGGCGTTGCGCTGCCCCTGCCCGCGTGAGGGGCGGCTGCAACGCTCGATGGGGCAAAATAGAGAGACCCGAGGGAGCCCGATCGGGGAGCTGCCTGGGCCGGGGTGGAACGGGGGAGGCTGCGGGCAGGGCGAGGGCGGGGCAGCCTCCGCGCTCCCCCATTTCTGCCCCGCCCTTAGTGACGAGGGGTGCCCGGGTGGTGGTTTGGGGCAGAGAGAGCACCCTGCCCGATTCCCCGGGCTGAAGAAATAAAAAAAACCTGTTCCTGTCTCTCTCCTCTCTCTCTCCCCCCCATCGTCACCTTCATTCGCAACATATGCTTGCTTGTGTATGCCGATGTAACAGATTTTCTGATCCGCATGTTGACGTCACTCTCTCGGTTTCGTTACCCTTGTTTGTCCATTCCCCCGTGTGTTCAATAAAGCTGTTGTTGTGCGATTTTGTCACCTTTGCGTGAAGGAATCCCTATTCCGCTGGAGCTGGTCGCTAGCAGAGTTGGCTGATCGCGCTGCGGTTGCGATTGAGGTCAATTGCGACCGCAAAGGTACGTGGACGCAGCGCGGTAAATGCTTCCATACTCTCGAAAGTTCGCAGCATTGTTGCTTGCGTAGATTTCTCTCGCAACAGTTTAAGTTTTCTATTTTAGCTGATTTGTTTCTACTAGTAATTTCGGTGGGCTTGTGTGTTCAGCTTGGAAGCTGCTATTTCCATCAGGGAAGGATTAACCAAGAGGCGGCGCCCGCGGTGTTTCGGTAAGCCCTTGGCCGCTACCTTCTCCAGCAGCCAAGTGAGTTCACTTATCACTGTCGCATTTTTTGCACTGGGACATTGGTGATTGGAGACATTCCGAGGGCGTTCTGTGTTTTGTTTCTCTTCGTTTACAAAGTGGTCATGGTCTGCTAGGATTTTAAGGTTTCCGTTATTAGTTTCTCCCACCTGCCAAGATGGATCGTCGTCTCAACCCGGACAATGTCGCGTTCTTCCTGCCTTCACTCGTTCTGCTCCTACAGATGGTTAGAGAATTTAGAATGACCAAGACAGCCGTGTTTTGTCTAACCGACATCCTCAGGCCTCATATTGAGCGCCAAAATACCCACTACAAGCTTGCAATTCCTTCCATCGTGAGAGTCGCATGCACTCTATTCAAGTTGTGCGAAGGGGCGTCTTTGCTTTTGTGCTCAGAGTTTTTTACTATTGGGACTAGCACAGCGTCCGGTATAATCCGTGACGTCGTGAAAGCAATTAATGATGAGCTCCGCAGTGAAATTTGTGGCCAGATGGTAACGGGCTCTTGCTCAATATGGCTCAGTTAGTGGTCTGCCAAGGGTTGTAGAGGCGACAGATGGGACTCATTTCCACATTAGAAAACCAAATATCAGCTGAGAAGATTATTTCTACTTCAAAAGTGGAGGTTTCACTATGGCTTGTCAAGTTGTTGTCAGGGATAGGAAGTTCATCGACATATCAGTTGGTATGCCTGGATCAACAAATGATGCTAGGTAGTTACGAAAGTCCATGTTATATCAAAAAGCCACTACTACTCCACTGTTTGATCCAGCCAATTCGGTTGACGGTTTTGTTCCTTACTTGATTGGGGATAAACGTTACCCCATTTTCCCCTAGCTCATAACTCCCTACCGGGACATTCCTGGGGGCCGCAGAAGTGTGCAAGAATTACTTTTTAATCGCAGACTATCCTGAGCAAGAAGTGTTGTTAAGGATGCATTCTGCATTCTCAAGCAGACATTTCGTGAATTGCACAGTGCCTCGGATCTCCACGTAACTCTGTTACCGGATGTGGTAGTATGTTGTTGCATTCTCCACAACATGCTTCTGGATCAGACACCAGAAGAGGTGGATCGGCTACTAGCCATGTTACAAAGGAAGGGTATGGCATCGGTCTCGATGAAGACCCTCTCCAAGAGCGCCCTGCCGAGGACGGAGCTCTTCCTAACAAAGTCGAGAGTGCAAGGAAGCGGACACGCTTGGCTGCTTTCCTTGCACAGGACCGAGTGCATATGTGATCCGAGGTCACAGGGGGCTTGGGGTGGTTGGGGGGATGGGGTGGGTGGTGGGCTCGAGTTCATGGCGAGGGGGATATGAGCTTCAACGGGAATTGGTCGTAACGGCTGGAGGAGGGGGAGGTTGGCGGGTGATACAACAAGGTCAGATTCGGCATAACAGGTGAGACAGTGTAAAATTGCTGCAGTTTCTTCATAACTTGTGCGTAGTAGCTATCCTTTTTATTACATAGATTTGCTCCTCTCCACAATGGAGAGTTGAGCCTTACAGGACATTTTTTTAGACGTCTAGAAGACGTCTTGTAAAACGGTTACTCTGCCTACACGCTAACATGAAGACTCGATGTGCAGGGGACATCTGGAGGAGTGCATATGGCGACTGAAGCAGATAGAGAATAACAAAAGGACATTGAGGACTACATTAGCGGGAGTGATGCCAGCGAAATGGAAGACATCGTTAGGACATAGGAAAGTGAAAGACGTACAGCCGGGTTGAAGGTAAGTCCCCTGAATCCCGACTGTCAATGAAAGCTAACTGCCTGACACATGAATTATTGGAACTAAAAACTTACGTAGTGAAACTGATTGTTATCCTGGTCTACTCTTGTGCAGGGCAGTCGTAGTCTTCGTCACATGTACCTCCATCCGGTGCAGGAGTTGTTGTAATATCAGGAACAGCGGCCGGTGGTTTTGTGGGTGCCACGGTGCAACTGATTGCGTTTGCCAAGCTGGCAATAGCCTCTACCACCATTCCTTAGTTCAACAAGCTCAATCGAGTGTGCTCCTGCGAAATTCGAAAATTTTCAAAAATAACTTTGTCCCTCTCCCTCTTGTACTGCAATTGATGTTCGAAGTGTCGGGTCTGAACTTCGAGCTTCTTCTTCTCCGTGCTTTTCTGTGTTAGGTTGATCTCGCTTAGGACTTGCACCATCTTCTCTGTACTCTTTGGAACCCCCTCAGCTAAAGCATTTCCCTGCATACTCTTCCATTTTCTGTGTCCTGTGCTACCTATAGTTATCTTCAATTCGGCCGCAGTTGACGTTGCTGTGCTTGAGAGAATGTGTATCTCCTCAGGTCTGCGACCCTGCCTAGAGATTGGGGGGACTGATCCCGGCGGAGGTGAATTGACTGCGGGCTAGTACCTCCGAGGTGCCCACCTATAGCCCCTTGGGTAGTAGCAGCTTGGGCGGGATCCGCTTCCACCTGGAGGTGCATTTAGATTAAAATCCTCCACTCGGGGGGGGGGGGGGGGGGGGGGGTGGTGGTTGGTGTTCACCCTCCTCAAATCAGCAAAGGATGTTGTGTGCAGAGGAGGTGTCGGATGCCCTCCATGCACTCCCGCCGGTGCTGCTCCCCGCATGCTCTTGGCCGATGAGACTGCCGGAGAATCCCCTAAATTCAGGTAGATGGGAGAGGACATTTCAACTCCTCCACTGGGCCAACTATCCATCCCCATTATGTCATGCTCATGCACACCCTCGGCAGATTCTCCCGGGATGGCATGGTAATAATTTGAATCATTCGGATCCATAGTGTCACGTGCATGGAGGGGATTTAACGTGGCTTTATTCTTAAGCCACTCTTAAGCGCCGCATGTGCAGCACAGGCTATGCTCGTTGGAGCGCAACATCAAATGCAAGGTAATATAAACATATTCAAGTCGACTTTTAATGCATGTCTACGTGGTTCAAAATTAACGCAAAGTCTAGCATGACACAGGTCGAGAGTGCACTGTATACTGAGTAATAAGCATTTCATTCCTGCTTTGCAGCTTGAACGAAAACATTGTCACTCTACATAATTGAGAGATTAAAAAAAAAATTACTCACGGGTTGGCATAGTTGGTGCAGGGACTGCAGGAGATGGGTCGGCCATTCTATTCACCTCCACCCTACAGGAGTAAACGAAGCCCTCCAGCTGCAAAGTAGGAGTAGAAATCAAGTAAATCAAGTAGAAATAGAATGCATTCGAGTAGGAAAAATTCTCACACGTGCTCCAGTGGAGTAGAAAAGACCTGTACTGTACTCTCGGGCACTGTTCGGGAAGGTTTCTCAGCCAACCAGCCTATGTCCTCTATTTTTGAAAATCAGCCGGTTTTTTCTAGATTATACCCAGTATATCATGTCTATGGATACTAAATATAATTGTTTTTCTATCATTTCATCCGATGATTTGCCTCTATCCTTGAAAATCTACCAGCTATTTTCAAAATCCATCTGGTAGCTTTGTAACTAACCGCCGGCTCTTCCTGGACAGTGCTCTCGGGACTCCTTATGAAGCCCACAATGTTCACACAATTGGGCAGCAGGAACAGGCAGACCTCGTGGGCACCGTAATAAAATCCGATTTCCCTTCTTTCCATGCATGAGAAACTGATTGTCAACCTCCAAGTTAATGGCTACACTGCAAGCACTCTCCCTAGCACTGCAGGGAACTCATTTCTTTTACTATTTTAAGCAAACACTCATCTTCCACGTGCCACCGTTTTGCCAGCCTCCTAGCACCTCAGGTAAGCGGTAGTTAACAGTTGCTCTGGACCTTTGCCAACTAGGTTTAGGCTAGACTCTGGGACATAGCCTAAGATAGACTGTAGTTCCTTTTGGGAACGAACTCATATATAAAGGCTCGGGGGTAAGATGGTGAGACACTTCTCTGGTGATCACTTCTCTATGGCTGGGTGGTGAGCCTTCAGTCAATGTATTTTGATCTTTGTAGTTCTGTTGTAGTTTATTGAGTTTTTATCTTTCCCTTGTCTTATTTGTCTTTTTGTTTGAGAGTTGGTGGCAAACCTGTTGGGAGGTTTGTTACAGTGATAGGATCATATGATCCACCGTCACATTGTAGAAATCTACGATCATCATGAGGAAAGTAGGATCCTACAATCTACAAAGAGTTCATAGAATAAATTGTATATTCTATGCACTCCTCCAGATGTCTACAATCTACAAAGAGTTCATAGAATATTACCTGAGGTGTCTCAATTAGCTGTAAATATATTTAAAAGTGAACACTTTAACAATGTTGCGGTCAAATTCATTGAGAGCTCATTTGCAAAGGACACCCTCTGCAACGCTCTTTTGCAGTACATTAACAAATTGATCAAGGATTTGGCAAAATATATTTTATTTGTTGAACTTTAAGCTTTCCAGGCGTGTGCACCATACCATGAAGGAAGAGTGTGAGAGGAAAATGGGCAAAATAATATGTATTATCAACAATAAAAAAGATATCATAGAGACTGCAATCCATTGTATGCAAGTTTATACCAAACACACTTCACCTTTGGATCAGTTTCTAATTAATGTCACTTATGTGGTCACGCACGGGCATAATGGTGGTGCTTATGCTCACTACTCCACTGACTTATGCCCAAGAGATTCTAACTACACTATGTTCTCTTTTGCAAGATTGTTACGTCATCTCAAAAAACAACCTATTTGTGAGTCAAACAAACTTTTTCTTCACAAATTGGCTAATTCTTTGTTTCAGGCTATGTTTAAAGGAAACTTTAGATGTTATCCTTATAACGGTGCAGTGACACTCATTGGCTTAGGAGACATGCACTTCTTCAAAGTCTACTTAAATGAAGAAGGGTGGTTCATCATGCAATAACAAGGAACCTACAATTCACTCTCTTGAGTGCCCAGAGACAAGCTTGCTATCAATCAATGGAAGGAGAATAGTGACAAAAATCTAAGGATACCTTCTGTCATTCCAAAACCAGTATTTTCTAAACATTTGTGGAGCAATCACACTCTTGTATTTACCGGCAATTAAGACATGGTAAGAGAGCAAGTTTCCAAAGCTCTTGTTTTATTGTCGTCTTTGAAGGGGAATTCAAAGCTACATAGAATTTTGAGAATTTGGGATGCTTGAACTTTTGGGGTTTCGAAAGGATATTCCTTTGTATATTGAAATCCGGTACAAAAACTTTTGTGAAGAAATCTCTTCTCCCATAGAAAAAACCACTTTCTCCTATTCTTGCAACCTTGATAGAAGGCTTCTAGCAAATATATGATTGATGAGTCATAGATCTAGCACCATATTCCTTCATTATCAAAGGGGATGTTACACCTAAAGGAACGCTTGAATCCATGGGAAGATGTCCAAGTATGATCATCTTGCGTCTTGTTGACCCAGATGTTTCTTTTGTTTGGTTGGGGAGAGCATATTAAGCAGTCAATTGTGAAGCAAGACATGCTAATTGTAGGCAATTCATTATCAAATTGTGAAAGCCAAGTAATAAAGACAAAGATCTCAAGAAAAAGTATGAAGATTGTATGGCAACAAATATGGGATCATGGGGATTAACGTCTAAAACAAACTCATGTTAATGTTGTGCTATATGCTTCTATGACTAAATATACAAATCCTTTATATTCAAATGTTCATATAGAAATCTTGACTTGCAGCATAGGCTAGCCTTAAAGTTGCAAACCTAACAGATCTACAACCATCATAGCATCAGGAATTTGGGACCCTACTGATTCTACACGATTTTAGTCGGATTTCCCATATTTCAATGGTGCGTGTATTTTCGCACTTATTCCGCATTGTTGCGTCATGCATCGCAATTGCACAGATAGGACATCATGATCGTACAAACAGATATAGCACTGATTCTACACGATTGATACATCTATTGAAAACGTGTGAAATCTTCACTGTAAACCATTGTCAAATGTTGTATTTTAATTGTCTGTATAAATACACAGATTCAGTGCGTTTACCGTGCGACATCATCTTTTCTATAAGGTAGGATGCTGCAAAACGGATCACAACTAAAAACGGTTAACATCCATAACTTATGTTCATTTCAGGTTGATAATGTAGCTCCCTAGTACATGGCTTATTTTTTAGGTCACGGAAAATAAGACATGTAATGTAGGACTACATTTTTACCTTAGAATGAACAAACGTGCTACATCTTAACCGTTTTTGGTCGTGATCCGTTTTGCAGCATCCTACCTTATCTAATTTTTTTTTCTATCAATAAAATCAAAATAAAATTACTTTAAAAAAATTAAAAAAATTTATCTCTTTTTTAAATATTGATTTTTTTTTTTTAAATATGGCTATCGTTTACCCTACAGCCGCTCCATCTACTAAAGCTATCCAGCCAGCAAGAGGGCTAGAATTTTTGACCTTTGTGCCGGTATGAATCCAAACTCCTCATCCCTTGATCCGCAAGCCAATCTCCTAACCACCGCTCTACCTCAAGCACCACCTCAAATACTTAATGCAAACTTTATAATTCTTTTGCTGATTATACAAAGAAGAGTCCATTAGCAATTTTTGGCCATGTCTTTGTAAATTAAAATTAAATTTTTTTTTGCACTACAATATGTAGGCTTTTTTCTACATCTACAAAAAAATTTAGAATTTTTTGAAATATTTTTTTTTGGCCAAAATTATCATGGCTGTGAGCTGTTTTTTTTTCTCCTAGCGGACTTTGAATGTTTTTAACTATGTGAAAAAAACTTTTTATCCAAAAAACTTTTTTGCAGTAGATTATGTAGGACTTTATCTAAATCTACGATTTTTATCAGAATATATGTATATAAATATCTATATATAAAATTTGTAGATTCAAAACATATTTTTGCATTAGATTCCAAAAGATATCAAATTATTCCAAAAATAATATTAAAATATTTTATACGGATGTCGTACAAAAATAATTTGCATTCTGATAGATGCTGAAACTGTACAAATATAATAAAAGGCATTGATATGACACGTATACAATACTAAATCCGCATTCAAAGCAATTGCATATTATCTATGTCTTAATAGTCTTATAATGTAGATACACAATTAACGCACGAATTCCGTCATGCACGACTTCCGTGTAGAAACAACGTTTCTTTCAATAACTATTGAAAATACACTACATTAACATCCTAGTAATGCATGTCACTTCCGTACCATAACGACACTTCTAAATACACGTATGACGTGCGGAATCAATGTTTAACGACAAACGCACTGAAATCGTGCAGAATCAGTGGGGTCCCAAATTCCTGATGAGTGTTCTAGGTTACATTGTAGCATCTCGCGACCTCGCCCGCCTTGTTGCCCAACGGACTTATACAACGCAAAACATGATGTTGATACAAATATTTTAACAAGATAGTACAATATTTGTTACTTCATTTTCTTAGAATTCTTCCAACAAGATTGTAGGATCCTGCGATCTTGCTATTGCACAGTACCCATCATAAATTTTGACATTTGTTGTAATTACAATGCATACAATTCAAATGGTATTTTCATCACTTATTAAAAATATATGAGTACTCTTTGGATGCTTCTAATCCTACCTTTGACTAATTGTAAGATACGTTAAAATTGTCTAACTTAATAAGAATCAAGACAATACTCTTATCTAATATTTTCTTATAACTCTAATTACGTTGATAGAAAGATCATACAATCCTGCTTCTTGATAACTTTCATATCTAAATCCACAAAATTTTATAATCTCTTTGAATGTCAAACTTAAGTGGTTCTTGATGCACCATGTACATTAGTCTATTTCAACCATTACAAGTAATTGAGGATGGTAGGATCCCCAATGATGTAATGTAATGTCACTTTTCACTTCTACTATATTTAAAAGGTATCTCTACAAGATCACTTGCTGCACTGCACATTTCTACAATTAATTGTTTGTCTCATTTTCAAAGATTATTCGCCATTATTACTAGATCAGAGGATCTCACAAAGCACCTATATATCATATTTAATTGCTAGAATGAATACATATTAGGGTTGGTTGTACCATGCCTATCACTAACTAGCTGCAATTTTGAAAATTCCTTGGGAAGGGCAAATAGGTTTAGCTAACCTTACTTTTTAAATAGATTGCTAATGCCTAACACAAAATTGTGACTAATTGATTCTTGGAATTAACAACTAGTATTTTGGCTAATTTTTTAGTACTTCTACTAACCAACTCCTTTGACCTTTAAGTTTTTATAGTTTCCTGAATGTTTTTTAACTAAGTAATTACCGTAGCTTAGTAGCAG
Source organism: Ceratodon purpureus (assembly GCA_014871385.1). Lineage (NCBI taxonomy): Eukaryota > Viridiplantae > Streptophyta > Bryopsida > Pseudoditrichales > Ditrichaceae > Ceratodon > Ceratodon purpureus. The sequence goes on from CM026426.1 coordinate 28,271,671, forward strand.
GTTAGGCAAAAAAACTAATTACAAGTCTGCCTAATGTTTTTGGAAATTCTTGACTTTGTTTACCCAAAAAGCATAAAATTGAATTATGGTGTTGGTAGTGAAATGTGATGGTGTTTAAAAGTACACTGCAAAGTGTAAGTTAAGAATGCCCAATTTTGAGATATCATTTTTTAAACTGTCTAACCATTTTTTGCACTTTAATAAATTTTTAGGCAAAATTCTACTCAAACTACAAATGACTTGTAGAAACAAACCAACTAATTGGAAGAAGTCCAAATAAACTAGTAGATGAATCAGATAATTTTAGGATCTTTTTTTTTTTTTTTAATTTTGAACATCTTAAAACATCTTTTAATTTCTCATATAAATTTTTTAGGCCTCTAACTCATCAAATTTCTACAACATTTTTGGAATTAAGCCTCGATTTTATACTTGTCCAAATACTTGCTCATTTTCACTGCTACTTTAAACTTCTAATTTTCAAAGAAGGGAGTTAGCAAATTCTAATACTTTGGTATTAAAGTTGATCCTCTAAATTAGAAGTTGGGTCTTAATTACTTGTATTTTGAGCAATTCTACCCTACTTAAGTTAATTTTCAACCATTGATATAAAACAAGATTATCTTTACTTTAATTTAATATAAGGCAAGATTTTAAAAGCATGTACCATCAAGCAAGAATAATGCAAAATCAAATTGTAGAATTTGCTGAACTCAATATTGGGAATAATAGCATTAATCAAAATTAGAATAATAGCAAAATGCTGTTCTGTGTATAGCCTGTATCTAAATTTAAACCATTGGATAACTAATTTGGAATGATAGCATTAATCAATACTACATACATAATCCTCAATCATACTCAGACCATTTTTCACCAAAATTACTTTTACTTATTATTTTTTCAAGCAAAGAGTAAAAACCAAAAAAAATAAAAAAATTTGCAGCTTCAATTATAAGCTCTTGCTAAGAATTACTCAAAGATCAAGCAAAAAAACTTCCAGTAAAATCTAATTGCATGGATAAGAAAAATAATGAGTTTACAATTAAAAAAAATAATCGTCTCCTTCTATACTAATCAAATAGGATTAATAGACTTTGACTTCTTTTTATGCCAAATTTTTGCACTAAAGAATTTGGAGGTCTTGTAGTAACATAGTTTACATGTCCGTACAATTCAAACAAACTCTTATGTTTATTCATAAAGTAGAAAAATGTATTGAAAAAAAAAATCTTTATCCTTTATGAAATAAAGAAAAAGTGTTTTTACATCTTCTTTGAAAAGAATAAGAAAACTTTGAGTCCTTCCAAAATGAATTTTTTTGACTAATCAAAATATCATTTTCTAACAACCTCAAAGGAAACCATGATAGTTACTTGTATAAAAATATCTTGAAGTTAGTTGAAGGTTGTGGCAAAAATTTTGTACCTACCTAAGAAGTAAAAAATTCCACTTCAAGCATCATAGATATTTTTTCCAATGTTTAATGCATAGAAAAAATATATTTCCATGTAGCTCTTGGGATTTTCTATGTCTAAAACAAATATCTGAAATTCACAATAAAAATTGACATTACAGAAATCTGTATGAGGTCTCAATAATCTCATTCTAGGACAATTGTCCTCTAAGGGTTAAACAAAATGTATTCATTCACCAAATTATCCTTCTTGTATCTTGCAAATCTAACCATACATTTGTATTTTCTTTGTGTTTATTAAAACCAACTAGAACAGAATGCTTCAGTGATCCCTCTAAAAATGAAGACCTTTATTCATTCTTTAGTACCCAATTATATATATGAGTGTGTGTAGTGGGTATAGATGTGAAATTTGTAATTTTTACAATAATTTCTAGTATAAATCATAAACTTTGTAATGCAATAAATTTTAGACTTATCATTGCTAAAGTCTTGAATATGTTAAAAAAATATTGTTAAAAGTATCTTAGAATATTAGTCATCTTGACAACTTTGACATTTTTTCAATAGTGCTTAGAAATATTACTTTAAATTAAAAGAATTGTGTATTTTTGGAGATTAAAAATAAACTAACAATCTAAAAGGATATTCTTTTGTTGAATCTTTCACTTTATGAAATATGAATATATACTGATACGTAAAAGGTAAGACACAACAATTAGATGAAAATTATTCTTTGTTCACCAAAAATTGATTATATATTTATATAGAGATGTTTCTAATATAAGAATGTATACATATGGTTTATTATCAACCATTAAGTGCATTTAGTCCTAGGTTGAAGCTTTTTCATAACAAATTTGAATGCAAGGTTATGTTCAAATTGATTCATTCTTCATCATATAATAACGATTTCTCTAGAATAAAATAATAGATGACTGGTTTTTATGAACTTAATTGAAGTGTTGAATGGAAGTTGATGTTATGTCATTTCGATTATTTTAAAAGTCTTTATGAATTTTTGAAAAACACCATAATTCTATATTTACTTTATCATTTATTTGTACTTTAAGTAAATGAGTGACATGAAAGAACTTGTTGGTCTTGTCATATTGAATGTCTAAGAACTCAATACTTTCCAAATTTTAGAATGATGGCGTAACTAATTTTCCATAACTTGAAAGAGCATCAAATTCTTACATACCAAATATGAAGAGACCATCAAAGCTTGTCTATGTTTATTCATAATTTAGGGTCAACTAACAAGATCATGTATTATCAATACTTACAGCATCTGAGTCAAAAAATAGATGTATTTACAAACAATTGTATAAAATGACACTTTTGCATACAATTCAATTACAACCTTTGTTTAGAGATATTACCATTGTATAAGAAGTAAATATAAAAATCAATCATATGTTTTACTTAAGGAAATTCTTCTTTGCCAGAACAATATTTATACAACTCATCTGGTTAAACAAAATTTTAGATCACTTATTACCGTAGACTACAAGAGGAATCAAGATCCATGTTTTGAGGGTATTTTTTAAATTCATTTTTTTTAAAATAAAAATGAAAAAATCCATACTTATCTATCCATGAAATTGGGAAATCAATTTGGAAGTTTCTTGTAACATTATAAACACAGGATGAAAACTTATATTGACATTCTTTTAACTTAAAAAATCCAAAACGCTGTATACCGTAATATCAGAAACTGGACTTGCAATCTTAAAATTGAGAAACTCACTTCTAGAATATATTAAAGTATCTCTCAATGTAATAATAAATACACAATTTATTTAAAACTAGTTTACCAGCCTAGGCTTTAAAGCTAGCAAGACTGTCAACACATTTCACAGCCCTAGTCCACATGTGCAGCACACTGGATCCTACAAAATACATTCGAGTTCCTCCATCCTCCAAACAGACTCGTCCACATCATAGTGCACCATTACTGCATTTAGTCCTTTGCATGAGAACCCCTTACATCATAGTCATGTTAAAAAATCCAATGTAGAAATTTGAGATAAAAACTTTATTATTTGCTTATGAATGCTTGAGGATTTTAATGTATGGTGTTGAAAAAGGGTTATTGTGCTTGAGGAAATTTTGTGGCTGAAGCAAACCCTTGTGTTGCAATAACATGTATGACTATGAGTGTGTTCATGCGATACATCCAATCGTGAAAACACTTAACATTGTAAATACAAACAATGTAAATACAATAAATATATATTATTAAAGACACTATCCACTGAAACCTATCCACTGAAACCTGCCTGCCACAGGGCATTAATTCATTAATGAGGTGAAGGGTTCAGGGGTATGGTATGGTGATGTCATGGTATGGCATAGTGATGGTATGGCATGGCATGACATGACATGGCATGGTATGGCATGGTATGGCATGGTATGGCATGGTATGGCATGGTATGGCATGGTATGGCATGGTATGGCATGGTATGGCATGGTATGGCATGGTATGACATGGTATGGCATGGTACGGCATGGTACGGCATGGTATGGCATATTATGGTATGGTATGGCATGGTGATGGTGTGGTATGTATGGTGTGGAATTGGTGATTTGTCCCATGTTGTTTGGGAATGCAACGGAGGTGAGGAACTACATAGAGTGGGAGTTTTGGGCAGAATCTGAAAGGGTTATGGATTAACATGCTAATTCAAAAACCCATACTAATTCACCAACTTACTCTAATTCACTAGCTCACTAAGGGCGTCCAGGTGGCAACTTTGTAGGTCATTAATTAATTAATGCTTAATGTGTATAATGACACTACTATACACCTTAAGTGCTCAGTACTATTACCTACAACATTAATTATGTATTATTAAGGACACATTACTTTCCTAAACCTAATTTTGTAATAAATTTTAGAAATATGTTTACATTAGAATGAATGATGTCAAAGTATGCAGTGATTGATAACCCATTGTATAATAAAATATTTTTTAAACGATTATTAATAATAATTTTTTTTAATATCAATAAGAATAATAAATATTAATTTTGGTTGTCCATATACTAAAATAATATGTCCTACATGTTTTATTTGCAATATTGAATCTTGTAATGTGAAGAGATGGTATTTTGAAGTAGTCCTTAATTGTGATGGCAGGTTAAATGTTTGTGGTGATGATACTGACATTGATGTTGACATGGTTGTCGCTGAATTTGCTTTGATTTAGAATGCTTCGCATCGAATGGATGTTTGATTCCATGAAATTCATGAAGAATTGAGAACCTACTACCAGAATGGTAGCTATGTGAAATATTTAAACATTGATGTGGAGAATGTTGTGGAGTTTTCTTATGTTGATGAGGACATCTTAAATTAATAGAATGATGCTTGCTTACAATCTTATTATTTGAGATAGAACATGTTGGATTCCCATTCCTTAGATTTGACCATGATAAGTAGTGCATGATAGATTGAGGTCCAGATTCTGGTATAATTCGAGTCCACAAATGTCGAGGTGGAGATTGTAAAGTAGAATTACTATGTTGGTGACCATTTCTAAACTTGGCTTGTATAGTATTAAATTTACTTTGAAGAAGCTGAGATGGGCTATCATCTCTTTTAGATTTCAAAACTTTTGTTCTTGGTGGAGTTGGAAGATGATCAGTGTGAGGTGGACTTGATTCTTTTATACTTGAAAATAGTTTAGTTGATGGTAGAGCATGCCTATTTCGAGGTGAAATGATAATGTCTTTTGCACTTAATTGTGAAGGCTGGAAGAGGGTCTGTAATTTTGATGGAAAATTTGTTTGAATGTATCCATTGATTTTTGATTCAACAGGATTAGGACTTTGTTTTTCATGTAATGAATGTGTACCAAATTTGAGTTTATCAATTATTAAAGATCTATTGATATTTGGTCTAGTAAAGCTATCTTCTTTCCTTTTTTGATGAATATTGCTTTTTAATGCAATAGAAGAAACTTTCTCACTTATTATTGGAAGATTGTCAGTACTTGATAGTTTAAAAGGTCGTTTCTCTTCCTGTGATTCATTAGCTTTCAATGATTTGATTATAGATCTGTTTTTTCTTGATTGCATTTCTAGCATGTTGTGCAAGTTGAATTTTGAACTTGAACAAAGTGAGTCATACGTGTGAATAGATGCAGGTCCAGTTTCATTAAACGTCTGAGGGTTCAATTGCATCCATTGAGGTCTTGTCAAAATCTCATATTGATTTGATGGTAAAATACTTTGGCATGGTGCAACTAAATTAGAAGATTTTACAACTGGATGGCTTGTAGATGTTGTTATGTATGGCTTAGAATCCTTTCCGTGAGGACTTTGAGGAATCAGTTGAAAACTTGGTTGAGCTTCAATAGAGTTCATGTTTGAAAATCTGCTTTGGATGATTGGTGTAAAATCTGAAGATTTTTTCGTAATGACAGTCTCCTCTTTGATAGGACCTTGTAATATTTGATCATTTAGAAAGGATGGAAATGTTAGATAGTCTTTTGTAGTACTCAACCAATCTGGGATTATTTCATTTGAAATTTTTTTTGCAGATTTAGAATTACTTGCTTCTCTTTCTTTAGCAATTTTTGACTCATCCTCAATTTTGTGATTTGTTTTATTTTCTTGAAGATCTACAACATCTTTCAGATTTACCACACTTATATCAAATCCATCCTGGATATCTGGGACTAAACTCTTGTTGTTTGAGTCAAGTATGACACCCATATTTGAGACTTGAGGCATACTCTTGAATCTTGAGGTTTCATTGAAATTCTTCTCCGTATTCTCCTTACACTGTTTTTCTAACTCAGTGCAGTTTTTCAGCAATTCTAAAGACAATTTTTTCTTTTTATGTCTTCCTAAACTATCTTTCACAAACATGTTTTGAGGATGTGAAACCCTAGCAATTGGGTCATTGTAAACATCAGGCGAGAGTGCAGGATGGACAGGCATTGTATAGCGAGGCCCTTTAATCCTTACCTAATCTATGATAAATTGTTTTTATTATTAACAATATATATCTATATATGTATATGTATATATATATATGTATATATATATGTATATGTATATGTATATGTATATGTATACCTCCACCTCCACCTCCACCTCCACCTCCACCTCCACCTCCACCTCCACCTCCACCTCCACCTCCACCTCCACCTCCACCTCCACCTCCACCTCCACCTCCACCTCCACCTCCACCTCCACCTCCACCTCCACCTGGACCTCCACCTGGACCTCCACCTCCACCTCCACCTCCACCTCCACCTCCACCTCCACCTCCACCTCCACCTCCACCTCCACCTCCACCTCCACCTCCACCTCCACCTCCACCTCCACCTCCACCTCCACCTCCACCTCCACCTCCACCTCCACCTCCACCTCCACCTCCACCTCCACCTCCACCTCCACCTCCACCTCCACCTCCACCTCCACCTCCACCTCCACCTCCACCTCCACCTCCACCTCCACCTCCACCTCCACCTCCACCTCCACCTCCACCTCCACCTCCACCTCCACCTCCACCTCCACCTCCACCTCCACCTCCACCTCCACCTCCACCTCCACCTCCACCTCCACCTCCACCTCCACCTCCACCTCCACCTCCACCTCCACCTCCACCTCCACCTCCACCTCCACCTCCACCTCCACCTCCAAATAGCACTTTTTACACTTGTAAATAGTAGTATGACGTCTTAGAAAGAAGAAACAATATGATTATCTGAATTTTATACTTATTAAACACTTGTTAGTCATTGCACGATGAATCAACAAAATTGTGTATTACGTAAAAAATGAGTATGTAAATCAATATTTGATCCAATTTTCAATAAATTCCACTTTATTTGAGATATAATATATTAAACCCTCTATTTTTATTATCTACATATAATATATACACTCATATGTCTACAAACCTGAAATTGTTGTTCCATAATATTTTGTAGTGATTTTCTATATATAGCATCCAAACTGTTAATGGCTTCAACATTTAACTACATGCCAAGAATTTATTTGAAACTAGTAGTAGTCAATAAAAATAACATCTATCAATCACGTAGAAGTATATAAGCATAATATCGTTATTCCATATCTAGGTTGAACATTAAGTTGTAAATAATTAGAATTGTAATACTAAAATTATTGTCATGGCATTTTTCAATTATTTATCTTATTTCCAAATTGCAAGATCCTTATGTTATTGATTTAGATTGAATAAATTAGTGGCTTTAGCTTACAGTTTGAATGCCTTCTCCATCTATTAAGCATCGTTTCAAAGTCAACAATATGTGTAACTTATTGGTTACCAGGGCTTCACCATTTAGCCTATGGATAGTGTAACAACTACTTTCGTGATTCTTTCCTGTTGAAAAACCACCTCTTTTTCATTTTGGATGTTCAAGGAGCCATCTTTATATAATGTTAATGGAACATTTCAAAGATATATATAACTTTAGACTAAATGTAAAATTAACAGATATCAAAAGTTCAGATAAGAACTCAAACCTATTATATAATCTCTATACAGTTCCCAAGTAGCAAGAGCTTGTAGAGCCTCATTGTTTACTTTGTCAGCCTCTACACAAGTCTCCATAGTCTCTGCATTGAGCTTCTTGTATGCCTCAATAACTCTATATATTTCTTTCTGTAAAATTGTGTATTTATAGTTAGAGTCCCTTTCCTCCCCCCTCCTTCTCTAGTACTATTGAAGGTTAAATGTTTCAAATTTAAAATTTAAAATATTGTATAGTCAATATTAAATATTTCATATTGCGTATATGTATTAGTTTATAATATATTTCCTTTATTTTGTATATCTTATAAATATTTCACAAGTTGATAAATGGTTTGGGGTGTAGCTTGTACTCAGCTAATCCACATGGGCACATGTGAGGTTTGCTCTCTCAATATTAGAGCATAATTCTACTACAGCAACACTCCATGCTCCCTGAACCTTTCCTATCCCAATTTATTTGTTTCTTGCCATATCACATGTTGATGGTTGTGCAAGTAGCAATACTATTAGGTACTGCTCTGTCTACATGTAGGTTGTGACTGGCTTCTTGGTGATCGTTTTGAATTACTTGTCTGTGTAAATCTTCGAGATATTGTATGGACACTGGTCGTAGGCTAGTGTACAGCAGCCTTCCTTCCTCACCAGGACTAGATCTCAGAGGCTCGACACTGTTGAGCGATTGTTCATGCATACACATACTTAACTACATACAAATTGTGATGAGTTATGTTCTTAACCACCTGTGGAATATATAGGGAATCATTCTTTCTTGATAGCTTGGCTTCAACATGTAGGAAGCAATGACATGCATTTTTCCAAACATGTATGATTCAGATCTTGACATATTAAAAAACGCCTTGTATTGGGGTGTAAAGTATATGTCTTCTCTCTCCGCTATAAAGTGTGGCACAGATATTTATTACAATATGATATTTATTACAGTATGATATCCTCTACCATTCCTGATCTTGTACTTAACCCCTAAATTTCCTTGTGTTTTTGAGAGCTTGAATCCTCAAAACTGCGATTTTTTACCACTATGCCCTCCCAAGGATATGAATCAAATTTTTAAACTGTTTTTGGAATCTCAACCGTAAGATCTTATACCTAACCCTACTTGGAAGAACTGATCAAAATTTCAACCGTTGGATGTTTTTCATTAGTGAGATCGTAGTGTTCAAAGCTTCAGCAGATTTTTTTTTGGGCCTTGGCCGAGAGGCATGGTGCAAATGGGCCAAAGGGAGACTTGATGATTATTACTTCAAACATTTTGGTTACATTTTTTTCCATGTAGCTAACTAGATTAGGTATGCTCATGCAAAATTTTAGGCAAAAAAAACGCTTTTTAGACCTTCATAAAAATTATTTTCTATAAGTAGGTATAAAATTGACATAATAGTAAAACATGCATTACCAAAAACATTTGTGAGCTTAAGAAAAAGTGAATGGTGAGTAGGTACCTTTATAAATTTGTGATTTTTTGTGAAAAAAAAAATTCAAAATTCAAAATCCTCGAATTTTGACAAATTATGAAAGGAAAAATTTAGAAATTACAAAAAACTGTTAAGCTTGTCTTTGTAAGTTTTGGAGTCTGCCCTTTTAAAATTAGTAAACTTTTTGACTTGGGTCACTACGGAATTTGAGTAGTGGTTTGGTTATGAACATATTTCAATTTTTGTTTTTTTAAAAAGACCTAATTTTAGACTGCCCGTTTTGGACTTGAAACCTAAAATTTCTAGATGAAGGTTCTAAAAGCAGAATTTGGCTTCAAAACTTTTAATACATAGACCTTACCATAAAGGAAGCATCTAGTAAAAATATTAAAAAAAAATATTACTTTTAACCTCCCCATCTAGGCTGCCCGAATTTGCAAAAACCCATTTTGGATTTTAAGGATAGTTAGGGGTTAATATTATTAAATATTATTTGATAATTTTGGTATTATCAAAAAATTCCTTCAAGATTATTTGGAAAAATATACTCCCTCCATCCTACTAAAAGACCGTAGTTTCATTAAAATCTTGGCAACATATAAATTTTTGGTAAATTTTGGCCAAAATCTTACTTCAGTTTGAATGTGGCTACTTGTACACTAGAGAAAATGAACAAAAAAGTAGATGAAATCGCCAAAATCTTCTCAAAAAAATAATACAATTGCCACTATTTGAATAAAATTGTCTTATAATAATTAAATTTATGGACGAACATATCAATATGGATGGTTCTATCCATGTTTTCCTTATGTGGTTACATACCAAGATGCATGTCTACATACCAACATAAGTACAAAAAATACAAAAAAAAAAAAATTAAAAAAATAAAAAATAAAAAAATGCTTAATGAAAGGAAATTATATTTTTGATGTTCCAGGACTATAATACATTGAAAATATATATATATATATATATATATATATATATATATATATATATATATATATATATATATATATATATATATATATATATATATATATATATATATATATATATATATATATATATATATATATATATATATATATATATATTGGTTATTTCAAGATATACCTCCATGTAGTGTCCAGAGGACAATTGCCTTCAAGGAATAGCCTGTGGTGGCAAAAATGAGTAACCATACACCAGGGTTGTCTACATAGACAGACCGTCCGTTAGTCTTTCTATCCATCATGTTCGTCTAGTAGGCCCTTATGTTTCTCTAATAAGAGACATTGACCAATTGACTATTTGTAATTGTAAAATGAGTTTACCAAGTGCTGCGGAGGACGCGAGCGCTTGGGCGTGCGCAAGTCTAGAAAACAAATGTAAGCAGCGATGGCCGTAGGTAAGAAAAACTTAGAAGAGAAAACAACCACCATCGGCGCGCGCATGGGTGCGAGCATTGCGATGGGCCCGAGCGCTACGATGGACGCGCACGCGTAGGTGCGACTGCTGCGATGGGCGCGAGCACTGCGATGGGCGTGCGTACTTGAATGGGCCCGAGAGGGTGGATGCGAGCGGTGCGGTAGGCGCGAGAGTAACTATAGATGCGTGTGCGTGGGCGCGAGCGCGGCAATGGTCGCGCGCGCATTGGCATGTGCAAGTCATGAAAACAAGTGGAAGGAACGATGGGCCTAGGCAAAAACTACCCTGAAGAGAACACAACCATTGCAGGCGGGAGCGTTGTGATAGGCGCGTGTGTAGGCGCGAGCGTTGCGATTTGCGATGCGCGTGGGCTCGCGGAATTCATAAAAACAAGTAGAAGAGGTGATGAAGTAGGAAAAACAACCACGAAGAGAACACAACCACCGCGGGCGCGAGCGCTGCGATAAGGGTTTGCAATGAGCACGTGCGCACGCGTAGGCGCAAGTAAGTCTAGAAAAAAAGTGCAAGGGTTGTAGGTGTAGGCAAAATTAACTCAAAGGAAACACAACCACTACGGGCGCGAGCGCTAAGATGAGCGCGCACGGGTAGGCGGAAGGAGGTGGGCGCGCGCATGCCCATGCGAGGAGTTCAAAAACTAAGTGTAAGGGGCGGCGGGCGTGAGGAAAATAAAACTCAAAAGACAATACAGACACTCCAGGCACGAGAAGGTAGGCGCAAGGAGGTGGGGGCAAAGATGTAGGCACGAGAGTGTTATAAAAAAATTATGGTCTTCATTGTTAGTTGATACTTTATAACTGCTATTGCACCAGAACCCATAAAATATAGATGATAAGTGGTATCATGTTGTCAAAGAATATCAAACATATGATCCATCACTACTTTTTGTTTTTCAAAGTCTAATCAAACAACATTAGGCTTTTACTTAAGTCATTAAGGAAGTTATGATATATTTCCAAAATGTAACCTACACATTTATAAGAGTTATTTTTTTTAATTTATCACCTCTCTAAATGTTACTATGCTACAATTATGAAAATGTTATATCTTTCCACTTAATTAGAGAAGGCAGATATTTATTTATTACTAATATAATTATGTACTTATATATGTATATTGATGTATGGTTTTAAAATTTATATAAGCTATTGATGTTTGCAATTATTTATTTAATCACGCACATTAATATGTTTGAACATTTATATGTATTGATATAATTATGTGTACAAAGAATTTGGAAATATATATGACATTAAATTTACAATTTAAAAAAAAAAATGTATACATAAATGTTTATCAACGAACAATTACAAATATGTAACTTAACTAATTTTTGAACCTACAGGTATAAGAAAACCAATAGTAAAATTATGGTAATATTGAATACCTTGTAACAAAAGGCAATATAAATGAAATATTAATTTGCAAGGAATTACACGCTATATAAGACCATGATGTAAAATGGAATTTTTACTATTTTCGTTGTAGTTTCGGGAATATTAAATACCTTGTACCAAATGGTATCATAATTGACATATCAATTTGTAAAGAATTATATGCTATATTAGACCAAGATGTATATTGAAAATTTTATTTTTTTAGAACCTTTCTATTATAATTCATCTAGAATAGGTCTAACCTTTCTTATTATTGAGTTACATTTTCATCTCAAATCTCAAAATTTTCTATGCAAAGTGTTTTTTGCATTACGAACATGAATGTTTTACAACAATCTACCTCATCCTATATAAGTTTAAATATTATAATACTTATATATATATATATATATATATATATATATATATATATATATATATATATATATATATATATATATATATATATATATATATATATATATATATTTTACTTCAATATAAAGTTCACAAATATATTCATATCTGTTGAATTTATGGATATAAATTTGAATATATAGATGAATAATTCATGGTTGTAGAATTCATGTATATATATATATTTTTTAAATAATTTGAGTTTTGATTGTAGTACTATTATTCTTATTCTTGTTAAATATACTTTTATACCACATTTAGGATTGAATTCAATAATACATCTTTTGACATTATAGTAATTTATGTTATTTTAAATTAATTGATATAGTAATTGATGTTATTGATATAGTAATTGATGTTATTTTAAAGTTTATTTACTATGTTCAATTCAAGTGGCACATACAATATTCTTACATTCTATCATTCAGTATTACATAGAGGTAAACAACTCCATTATGTAGCGCAACGCTCCTCCGCGTGCGCCTATTGTAGCGCTCGCGCTCATCACAGTCACGAGGGGGCCACCTAGTGTAGAAGTTGGAACCTATGTGTGATCGGAGGGTACCTAATAGAGGGGTATTTACTTGGATATTATGATTAATATAGTCCCTATTGTTAGATCTATTGCTAACACTCTGTATTTTTGACACCCTATACATATTTATAATACCTCGTCTTGGTGCATTATTGAACCCCTATTGTATTTATAAAACAATCTCATCCAACAGTTCTGCTGGTTAAGAAAAATTAAATTTTTGGCCCATGGACTAGAATAAATACAATTTTGGGCCCATGGACTAGAAAAATACAACGTTCAAGGAGATATTATAAAAATACATATACATTTCATATACATAATCACATAAGCAACAATTTGGGAGTTTTCAAACATTCAAGAACACAAACAAGCCAAGCATTATCAGAAGAAGTCCATACAAACTAAATACATACAAGCAACATGGATTGATTACAAGCATCCCAGCTAATGTCAATCTATACTAACTCTGAAACAATAGTGAGAATTGTCACAGTAGAAATTAGAGCGCATCTTTGAGCAGTACAGAAATCCGTGATGGGAATTGCATGAAATCAAAGCAAGGAACACATTTACAAAGGCCTTCTGTTTTGTGTTTCGAAACACAACAGCTGCAGCCGCAAACCAAAAACATTAGTAGCCGGTTTCAATTCTTTGCAAACTTTCGACCTTGTGTTCATGAACACTACTCATAACAAATTGATCGAATAGAAGACTAACATAATCCTACAAAAAACTAGAGAGACTGAGTGCGGGGTGAGCATGCACCTTGGCACTGAAAAGAGGAATCAACTAGAGAGAGTGCGAGGTAAACAACATTGAGACACCCAAGCTGGAAAAAAATGCGAAGTAATGTCTGCGCCTAACCCCCCATCTGCAGTAAAAGAAAAACAGAAAAATTGGAATTGTCTCCTCATCGTTCCTCATAGGAGGTTAAACCTTAAAAGTTTCGAAGCAAAATTAGAGCGCACACTCATGCAGAATCCACAACAAGCATCGGAAAAGCATACCTGGAGACTGATCTTCGATATCCAAAACTCCAATCACCAAAACAGTTCAAATCAAAAACCTTCTCAAAAACCAGCACCCTCAAACCACAAAATTGTAGAGCCCGAGCTTCCACAGGTCTGGAATCAAAAGAGGCCATTCAAGTGGCAACCCTAAACCACATCTGCTTACCGAGTGAGGAAAGCGCATCATTGAGCGGGAATAGTGGCGAGCCAGGAATCCATCTAACCGTTAGAGTGTGGGAAAGACTAAATTTCATGTAGGATCCACTTTCACGTGAGATAGAATCCCAAGTTTTTAATTCAATTCAATATCCATCCAACCAGTGGACCCATACTATTACACCCTATACCTGCTACATGTACCGTATTTTTTATATAAAAAAATCTAAAATCTAGTTTTAATAGTAGTCCTATTTTATTTATAAAGGTAGTTTGACCCCATTCCAATGCTATGTTAGATCAAAGAAAAATATAATTTTTATCTAAATTTTTTATAATGGATCCTATTTTTTGTCTCACGTAGTTCCTACCGCAACGAGGAGTGCCCCTCCCCAGTAATTACAGTGCTCACGCCCGTGGTGGTTGTGTTCTCTTCTGGATTGATTTTGCCTACGCCCATCGCCTTTTGCACAGGTTTTCGAAACTTGCGCGGGCCCACCCGCGCGCGCCTTTTGCAGCGCTCGCGTCCGCTTGCGTGCACCCATCGCAGCGCTTGCGCCCGCGGTGGTTATGTTCACTTCTCGGTTATTTTTGCCCACGCCCAATGACATTTGCACTAGTTATCAGGACTTGCGTGCGCTCACCCACCTGTGCCCAAGCGCTCGCGCCCATCGCATACTATGGTGAACTAGTTAGAAATGTAATAAGTAATTTTACAGCATAATGTTTTAAGAAATTGTAGCTCGTGTTACGCCCTGAAGGCACTCGGAGTGAAGACGGCAAAGAAGTAAACAGCGGTGCAAACTAGGAGTTCGAAGAGAGAATTCAGGACAGTTAGGCTATAAGAACGTAGGCAGCGAGAGCAAGGACAGTCGAGATCTTTTGGTTAGGTTTTACTCGCACTGTAGCAACTAGACGATGGCACCGTGACCTTCTTGTACTCATCCAGGACTTAAGCTGGAAACTAACTATTTCTCTCGCTCTTTGCTGCATGACTTCTGCTTGTGTTGTCTCTTTTCCTTTCTTGGCCCGATGATTGCTTGCACTTAAACTCCCTTTGGAATCTCAGACGTCCATGACTGCTCCTAGCTAACCTGTCCCAGCTTTACTGCCTTCTACAACTCCCGCCTAAGTCAGTCAGGTCTCGTCGTGGTCTTGGTCGTAACGTCCGGACACTGGGATACCATGGACTCCACGGTACTACCTATACCCAAGTACAGCACTCACCTGTAACCGAGACCCCCTCCTTTCCCCTTTGCACTACTCCTAGCCTTTGACTCCCTGACGACTGAGACGACCTCGGATTACGTAACCTTTCACTAACTCCATTTAGAATCGCGGCTAACATTTTGGCGACCATGCTGGGGATGGATTGGTGAAAGGAAACGTGTGTCGCTTGTTTTCCCCTAAGACACCATGCCTCCACAAAAAATCGCTGCAGAAACAGCTCGAAACAATGAGGCCGAGGACGCCATAATTGTCCAAGACGATCCTGATACTACGAAAGAGTTTCTCCAATGGATGAAACAACAAATGGCGGATCTTGCTGCCCGGGCCGAAGCTACCAATGCCAAACTGGAATTTCTGAGTGAACAATACCAACACATGCAAAACAGCCGAAACCAGGACCCCATGGACGGCACACAACCAGACCTTGCTGGCCAAGCTTCACAAATAGCCGCCGAAGCAATAAGGTCAGCCACAATCCCACGACAGAATCCCACAGCTGGGATATCACACAGCTCAGGTAGCCACAAGAGTCACGCAAAGCTACCTAAAATCCCTTACCCCGTTTTCGATGAGAAAGGCGACCCTGACTGGCATCTACGGAGATTTAAAGTAATAGCCAGAACCAATGGTGTTAACAATCCCGCTGACTTACAGAACATTTTTTGCACCACATTACAAGGCCATCACATCAACTGGTTTATTGATTTCAAAACCGATCATCCCTTGGCAACCTGGGAGGCCATGGAGACCAGTTTCTTACACAAATTCCGTAAACTAAAAACAAGTTCGGAAATTTTAAGAGCTCTAGGCACCATTGTCCAAGAACGAGACGAATCGGTGGATAGATTTTACGACAGGTTCAGACAGCTCGCTGACAAACTAAATCAAAAACCAAAAGAGGAATACCTCTGCGAATGGTTCAAAAAGGGGTTACTACCCTGGATTCAGCAAGGCATAGTCATCAGGGGAGTAAAAACTTTACAGGACATCCTAGACGCCGCAAATGACATTGGTCGAGAACTAGGAGCCCTTCAAAAAACCCAGACCCCGCTGTTACCCCTCCCAACCTATCGTGCAGAGGTCCGGGGACAACTGACACCATGTACCAACTGTGGAAAACTGCATGGGGGGCGTTGTTGGTTCGCCAATACTGTGTCACGTCCCGAAGAGCCACGCCGACCTCGCCCAGCCGCGGCCGCCGTCCAAACAGAGGAAATTGGAGTTGATCCCTTTCGAGGACAGCATTAACTACAGCGAACTGACACTAACTCAATGACGAAAAGCAGGAAAATCAAGAAAAGCGTGATCACCCCGGATGAGAGGACCACGATAATGGCGGGAGAGACAGGGCAAGTGAGACAGGGTAAGTTCGCGCCAAGCCTCTCACGCTACGTTGCCACCTCGGATGTTCAAATATGGCGCCATCTGATATGTTCAAATATGGAGTCCGGTGCAGGACAAGATGTGATGTGGCTGTCTTCGAGTTTGGTACAATCTGTGCGAATGGTATCCGTTTCCGGGGGTATCCGTGTCCGTTGGGGGATACCCCAAGCGGACCACCACCCCAAGACCTCATTTCCATTGGCCCATAGCAATGTCCTCAACTGATCTAACTCAACGCAACTAAGCTCTCCAAGGGACGCAGACTCTAACCTCCCGTTGTAAATTGGATTTGCAAGACTCCAGTTAATGTTGAACCGATTAACTTCGTATTCGTCCTTTGGACTCCAATGGCGACCCTGGTACGAAAAGTAATCCCACCTCGCTAGCCAAAGGCATGCGTATTCAGGACTGTTGTCAATCTCAAGCTTCCACCTCTTCGACACAGCACGAGCGTTTTCGACGTCTTCAAACGTGATTACCGTCGGAGGAGTCCAACCCTGCGTTGCACTACTACCTATATGATCCTAGGGGTTAGGCCCATCCGCCATCCGCTTAAGCAAATCCTGTAAAATCGTTTCACAAGCAACGACCTCAATTGACTCGCCCATACCTTCAAATAACTGCCCTTCAAGTACAAGGTTCAGCTCTACAGAAATCATTCAGCTAATACAACATCAAGGACGTCTGCTAAGGTTTATATAGATCGTTCGTTGACTCTAAAGGTAGCTATAGACTTATTGAAAGACCGAGACATCTTCGACGAAGACAAGCACCCTGACATGGTATACATCTTCGTTTCAGCAGCTCCATTATTGTACACAAACTTTGAAATATTCCATGAAGTTTTCAGACCATTAACTTTAGCTTCTGTGTAATTTGTTTTTCCTACAATTATCCATATAATCCTTTGCAATACTTAGTGTTGTGATCTAAAAACATGATGCAGGAATACTCATATTTAGATCCAAGAAGGGATCAAATCTAAAGGATTGTAAGCATGACGTCATCATGAAATCAGCCCTAATTTGTACCTCAATAAACAAACATAAAAAAAATTTACCAGTGATAACTCTAAATTCCACGGAATTATACTCCTTTACTAAAAAAAGTAAAAAAATCAAGCCTTTTTTTAGTTTTTTTCCACGGTTATAGGGTTTACTTTGCTTTTGAAAATTTGGCTAAATGTCAAATCTCTGCTCTCCATTCTCTGCTCTCTGCTCTCTGCTCTCCGCTCTCCGATCACATGCTAACTTTCCTCCCTGCGTTCATAGCCTCAGCTGAGGAGCAAGCACAAGTGTGTGCTGCTTCCACAACTCCTGCTTTTCCTACGTGCTGAGGAACAATTCTTCACCATGCTCACTTTTTTGTTTTTCATCTTCAAATGCCCATCCTCCATGCCCTTCAAAGAGCCTTCGCATGTGCTCAATTACCTCAGCCTCCGAAACCACTCTAACCTTCCCATCTCGAACCATCTCAACTGCGGCTGCAATGTCACCTTCACTTTGGGGTTCTTGTGCTTTTACTTGAAGCCATTTCGCCTCCACAGCGGAATACTTGGCCTGAAAAATCTTCTGCCTCATCTCAACCGCAACGACAAGCGACCTCCCGCACTTAACCTTCGTTGAAATCTTCAAGAACTCCATCTTTGCAACTCCCATTGCTTTGCTGCTGCGCTTCACCAAAGTATCCAAGGTCGGCAAGTCTCTATCTAAAAGAGATAGGTACTCTTGCCATTCTCCAATGGCCATAGAATGTTGATTTGAGGTGGTTGATGGCAACCCACCTCAACTCTCGGTCCATTGTGCACAATCTGTCAGCGTTCTCTCTTCTTCTTCTACCTCGACACCGGTTGCGCCACCGACAACACGCCCCTTCTTTAATCTCCCCCCCTTGCTTGTCTCCCTGCAGATCCTATAAGGTTTGCCTTCTCTTGCTCCATGTTCACCCTACGCAACACCTCACGGCACGTTCATTCTCCATGCAGACACCAATTTGTTTCCTTCTTCTTCACAAGTTCATACGCAAAACCCTTTGCCATCGCCAAGTTGATCTGCCTTGTGTTCAGTACACTCGTGCGTTGATCAGTTATCATCCACATCTCCTCAACCTTCTCGACAAAATCCGTATCCTCCTTGTCAGTGTAGCGATATCCATTGGAGTTCATCTTTGGCCCAAATAGCGACTTGATATTAGCCTTTGAAACATGGAGACCAATCTTCGAGCACTTTGGAGCCAAACCCTTGTTGCACAATCCGTAGTTCTCTACAAAATACTCCCGCTCTAGTGCTCAAACCCTATCACAAGTAATCTCCGGTTGCGCAACATACATGGGATCCATCCACGCAGCAGACTTGACCTTGCCTTTCTTCCTTGCTGACCCACTCTTTCCAACCCTGCCCTCTATCTGTTCCAGCTCTTCTTCAAACTCTTCATCAAACTCCTCATCGAACTCAAAGTCACTCATCTTTTGAGGCGTATAAGACAAAACCTCTTTACAATACTATCCTCTCGACAAGCTAAACGACACAGTATTCTCCTGATCTCACACATGCCACCATCAGACACTCCATAAATTCCTCTGTGCTCTTGCACGATGCACACAATGTCACAGACACAGGACTTTCACAAACAGCCGCAACCAAGTGAGAGACAAAGGGCAGCTAGACAACCCTCCACTGCAGATCTCAAACCCTTGGGATATTTACGGCTACTATCGCTCCCTAAAACCCTACATGCCATGAACTAAGCCCGAATCATAATGCACTTGTGGCTGAATCCTAGCTGTGCAGCTAAATTTGTCTAGTAATCTACGGCTAAGATTAGCTCAAGATTAGGAGCGTACAACGCATTCAAGGCCAGAATCTGCTACTAAATTCATCTGCCATTGCATGCCTTCATAGCCAGCCTGCCATCCAATCCGGTCCTCACATTATTCAGACCACCTCTAATCGACGGCCATGTAGGAAGCCCGCCAAACCAAGTCCGTTCCAAGACTTTGAATTGCCCCCCTCTCGTCAGCCAATCAAGGAGTTTTGTACTGCCAGTGCATACGGATTTGCCAACGTATATGGAGTTCCATGGATGGGGCAATTGCCGCCTTTGGTCCACTCAACCATGCACATACCCTGCAATACAAGATTTCCCCAATAAGGACGTCATTTTAGCACCCTGCCTTTGTGTCTATCACCCTTGGTGCACTGCCATGCAGGCCTAGATTGATGGCAGCTGTGCAAGAGCTACCTGCCAGCACAAATTTCTAGAGTTGTGGCTCAAAAGCTTTGGATTTTACATGATTGAAGGTTTTTTGAGGTTTTAGTAGCTTTGGATCCTCGATGATGACTTGGCTGTATGGATATTTTTTGTTTCAATAATCTAATATGGATTTCTTAGTGTTTCTGATTATGTTTTCTTGGCGTTTCTGATTCTGTTCAATAGGTTTCGATCTAACCCACGACTAAGTGATCCTCGGATATGCTTGTTTTAAACAGATCTAATCAAGACACCAGCCGCCGAGGTTAGTTTGGAGAATGAGAAGAAACGCAGACACTTGAATACTAATATTCGCGGTTTGAACTATGTAAAGAAGGAAAAGGCATCTCCATCGGGTTGTAGGAAAAATAAGAGTTGATATTTGGTGTGGATACGTCATCAACAGATACTCTTCGACAAAACACTTTAAGTAAGTAAACCTAAAATTGTTACTCTGATTTGCTTTTCCTTGATCTTCGTTCAGGCACTAGTTTTCCTAATCCTTGGTGATGTTGTCAATTGATACTCCTTGAATATCAGATGATCTCCGAACTATCATACACGGATTTTATTCAGTGCCGTAAATCAGTTTTTGTGAAGGCCGTCGGACTTGGGCCTTATAAATATATTTAGGATTATATACTATACAATATTGCTGATGGTTGTTTCATGTTCCTAAGCAAGATACAAACTTGTAATGCCCAAGTCTTTTGTTTATTGTATACTCGGATTTTATGGGACTGATGTTTGATGTTGGTGCTTTAGGTATAAATTATCTAAAGGATTTACTTAACTGGCATGGAGTTTTTAGGTCCTTCCTTGCTTAGTTTTTATGGATCGGAAGACTTTGCGGGATATGGCCTATCGATTCTGTTTGCTTCTCTTTAATTGTATTCAGATACTCTTGCTTGCGCAAACTTTTGATACTATCTAGGTTCACGAAGTCTGGTTTTAGCCTTCAACTATGTGACTTCATTAAATTTGTTACTTGAGGAGCTAGTGAGCAGAACGTTAGTTTGCGCCTGTCTAAGAAGCTTCTATGAATATCAAAATTCTATGCGTCCAGATATTGGATGACATGTTCTTTTATTTTATTTTTAAAAGTGGCGTTGAGGACCTTCCAAGTCCACCTGTTGGCGTTGGCGCCAAATCACCGGCTCTAGCACTTCGATAGCTTTGATCCTAATTTCTCTCGTCTTGTATTCTACCTAGGGTGTCTCTACGAACATTGTATATAAACTAATCCATATTTATATATATGTATAAATGCGATTGTAGGGTCCTCGGCTTTAGGTCCGTCTACTCGTGTATGTATCAATACAACGACACCGTAATTGTGTATAATACATTTTATATATTCATCGACGCGGATGAAAAGGTTATTTATACGATTGATGTTTCTTTTCTTCGACACTTGCCAAATGCGAGAGTCTTCAGTATACGTATTGATTTTGGATGCACATAGGTATCTGCTAGTTTTATTTCATCAATGACGAGATTTTCGTGTCTGACATTCTCAAGGTTCAGGTGTACCTGAAGGTCTATTTTCCGACCTGTTCTGCCTATATACATACTTTAGCACCTTACAGCGCGCATTGCAAAAAGCCGTCCTCCACTATCGTCATTGCCATTGCACCCCCGACCCTTAAGGCTGGTTCGCACCTGGCCTTATGAAATGGAATAACGAAAGGGATAAGACCTAGTTATTAAGCAAAAGGTGGTTCTGTTCACACGGAGGCCTTTTCCTGTAGTGGTTCTCGTATATATTTGGTGGTCGTACGTATTTGGTGTTCAGTGTTTGTCGACGTTATGTAATGATGACTGCCACGTTGGCTAGTGGAGGTGAGTTTTTAGATGAGGGGTCACACCTGGTTGGCGATGATACGTAGTGCTCAGGTTGTCTTCTCCGTGTTCTGCCTGTCAATCCACACAGGTCGTCTTCTTCTCTCACAGTTTAATTTTCCCCCTCGAACATCTTGCATACCAGAACGTCCTCTGCATTTGTCTTTGTCTCTCGGTGTTTTTGCTGTGGTTGGGAGCGTGGAATTTCGAGGTTAAGAGTACAGTTTTTTGAGGGCGTTTATACTTGAGCATAATCGATTCAGATGACTTTGTAGTGGGAGATTTTTGTGGGTGTCTGTGTTCTCGCCGAAGAATGACCGGCGACTCCGGCGACAGCCCACACATTTTCATCTGCTCAAAGGTTTGCCACTCCATATAATTCTGCGTCAACCACCGGGGATTGTGCCGAGGTGTGTCTTCCAACCCCTCTCTTCTATTTGCGTGCGGTGTGATTTATTGGTGCTTTACAAAGGTGTTCTGGTTGAGGAATTGAGTGTGGAGTTGACGGTTAACCTAATCGCAGTTACAGCTTCCATGTTATTAAAGAATTCTGACTGTGTGTCGCGTTATTTTCCTTCAGAAACAGACCTTGATTTGCAATGGATCCCAACACGCAACCCGAGTCCCTGTATGCTTTCACGGCCTAGTTATTGCTACAGCTGCTACAAGATCCCCATTACAATTACGTGCACCCCAGAGGAGAGGATATCGAGAATGGATTGAACGACCCAATGGCGGATGTTTTGAGCAATTTCAGCAGTCCAATAGACGATCCAAATGCATTGTTGAGTACGAGTCTGCGTACTTACAGGTTCTGTACCTCCTTCACAATGTTTGATGACGATGTAGGGTTCTGGGTTAGGCCACGCTCAACGACGTGGTGCAGTAGGTTTTTGTTAGATCAATATGACGACCAGCGCTGGGTCCAAATGTTTCGGATGTCCAAGAGATCTGTAATCGCCTTGTCTGAGTTGTTGACGCCTGCAATCCAACGTCAAGACACGAAATACCGATTAGCTATTCCTGTGTTGATACGCGTAGCATGCACATTGTTCAAGCTGACACACGGTGCCAGTATGTTAATCTGTAGCGAAATGTTCGCAGTAGGGAAGAGTACGGTTTCTATAATAGTTCGTGATGCGGTCCACGCTATCAACGATTGCCTGCGGCATGGAATAAGTTGGCCCACGGGCAATCGGTTGCGAGATAATCAGACTGATTTCAAGCGCTTCTGCGGTCCACTTGCTGTAGTGGGTGCCATAGACGGTACACATATTGCTATCTCCAAACCGCAATATGTACCAGCAGATTATTACTACTTTAAATCAGGTGGATACTCATTGAATTGTCAGGCAGTGGTAGATAGTGAGAAGCGTTTTTTGGATTTGTATCTCGGTATGCCTGGCTCTACAAATGACGCAAGGATGCTGCGGAGGTTGTCATTGCATCACCTGGCCACACACAACAATCTATTTGACGGGCAACAAGTTGTGGACGGCTTCTCACCGTATCTTCTAGGGGACTCTGGGTATCCCCTATTGCCTTGGTTGATGGTCCCTCATCGAGGACCCGGGCACCTGAGCGTTGCTGAAGAGCTTTTCAATCGGCGGTTATGGAGGGGGAGGTGTGTAGTTGAAAATGCTTTCGGAATCTTAAAGCAAACCTCTCGGAAGCTGCTAATTAAGTCCTCCTTACATGTTACGTTTCTCCTCGATGTGATTCTCTATTGTGGGATATTACACAATGTCCTACTCGGACAAAGTCACGAAGAGGTGGAACAGTTTTTACAAGTGCTCCGTGACGAAGGTCTCAACGGAGAAGTTGACGACGAGGAGGAGGGATCGGAAGACGATGGTGTCGCACCTGCAAATGGTGCAGTAATTTCCGAGGGAAATGACGTCCGTCAAGATCTCGGCCTCTACTTCTCAATGCAGAGGAACCACAACCCTTAAGAACATCACCCGAACGGTACGCAGTGCACACTCTCTTAAACTCAGTTTCATTCTGTTAAGGTTTTTTTTTTTTTTTTTTTTTTTTTTTTTTTTCAATTGGGATATCTATTACAATATTGCTCTGCTATCACTGCAGTAGAGGTTCTAATCCCTACCATTGTTTTCCTACGGCAGGTGCAAGGTACACTTACAACAGAGGATGACCACCGTCAACATCCACTAGTACGTACCTAGTCCATAGCAGTTCCATAGAAATAGAGAACTACAGCATACAGTTCGTAGTTTCTTTTGTTGAATTCACCTGAGTAGCGTTGATTGTATCTTCAATGTCCGTAGAAGTTCCTTCGGGTGCTTGATTCTGTTCGTCTCCCCTGCTCCCTTCTCTGGTACCAAAGAGCTAGCCGATGCCGGTGGCGTCCCTTCCGCTTGCTCCATGTGCAAGTATTGCTGCCGGCATGCCAAAATCGCCACCGTGGAGGCAGTTGATGCCACTGAGATTGGCCGCATGTGGTCGTTGAGAATCGGAGCTTTCAGTGTGCCGACCCATCGTCCCTTTTGGCAGACCACCTATTGTACCGTGATGCCCTGTCTCAGTAAACACTCCATGGAATGCAGTAGCACCTTTGGAGTAGCCTCGAGGTGCCGCTTGTGGCATGCTGGGATATCCTCCCTTTGTACTCACTTTGAACGAATTGCTAAGAACTGTGGAAAGAGTGGACAAGCATGAAACCATCTCGCCTTGTTTCAGTATACTCACTCGGGCATTGTCGTTGGCCACAGTCGCATTTTCATACAAACGTCTATCCTTCTCACGTTGGTATGCCATCTGCTCGCTAAAAAATTTTAATTGAACTTCTATTTTAGAACGCTCCAATTCTCTGGATGCTTCCGCTATGTCTTGCATCTGCTAGCCATAACAGCACCCGTAGCCTTGGTCGCTTCGGCCACAATCGAATGTCCTGAAACATTCTTGCGCCTCACACCAGTATTCCCGAGCCTACGTTGTGCGGCAGAGTTTGATGTCTCCGAGGAACTGATCACATGTGGTGTGATCCCTGCAGGAACTCCACCGAAGAGTCCTGACCGTGGAGTAACTGTAGCCTCGCATGGAGCAGTAGTACGAGATGGGGACGATGAAGCCATGCGGGCCGAACGCGGTGGAGTACTGTCTTCAGTGCAGTGTGTACTGTCAGGTGGGAAGTCGGAAGGGTCGTCTCTCTCAGGTTTGCTCTCTCTGTCATAGTCATTTTGTGCCGTTGATAGAGGAGCTCTGTAATTGGCGTCTTGCGGGGCTAACAAGTCCCTTACATGAGGGGGCTGAATCATGGGCCGGTTCCCATACCATTCGTGGATGGAATCGTAAACTTCTTGAGCGAAAACCCGAGGAAGTCCCTCTGCCTTTCTCTCGGCTGGATTCATATCCCAATAGTCCGGTACATTGCGTCCAATTCTACTTAAATAGTCTGCAATTTGTTCGTAATCTGGCACGATCTGGTTCCACTTCGTTTTACAAGCGGGGCCGTCACGGAAAATCGGAGAAAATCCTGCAGAGTTCACCGCATGCGAAACCGGAAGCCATTTGCTTGTTTCGGGGGTCATAAGGTCACGACCGTCGACTGTGTCGAGTTCCTGCAAATACATATCGCGTTTGGCCGCAATCAGTGCTGCGATCTCTTGAGGAGTCCAGTTGGGCCCTCGATCCTACCACTATTGACGGTGAACCAAGAATTCTCCAAGCCGAGAAGGGAAAAAAAAGTTTATATAAAAAAAAGCATTTACACAACCAGAAAAGAAAACACAATACTGAATCGACAATGCAGTTACAGCAGTGAAGGTGAAGTGTCGAACCTGAAGAGGGTGAAGATACAAGTGTATACGTACACAATCATCCCACTCTTTTGTATTTTGCGTGAGTTCAATTGATATCAAACCCCATCCTCATGGTCATGATCTCTGTGCATGCAATTCTGAGGGGACGTACTATTAATTTGCCTACATACAAGGGCTCAGGATGGGCACGATCTTTTGTAATGTGCCCTGGTACTGACAAGTATGTAGCACCGCAAATTTCCTCTCAGAATCTATGGAAATCGAGGATTTGCAATTATGTAAAAGCTGAACATAGTCGCGGAATTTTCTAAAAGCTGAAAACTGCTTTTCGGCTATCCCGTTCTTATCCTGCTCCCACCTCGTCTGCCACATAGGTTCGGCGTTTACTTACTCACGCTGGTGTGAACATGCTCCCATTTATACTCCTAACACCGGATGTCCTATCTCCGCACAAGGCCAGGTGCGAACGGAGCTTTACTGTGTGTGGAAATTACCGCCCCTACCTAAAACTTCGGGGTAACAGTGAGGACTTCTTAGTTTCTATTAGTGTTTGGTTTTGTGACCATTGCAGTGGCAAGTCCGTCGTCGGTATTGCTAAATGCGGGTTTGGAAGTGATATCCAGAGTGATATCCTTTGTGCGCTCGCGAAGCTTGAAAACAACATCGTTGAGACTGCCCAAAAACGCAAGGATTTGCTCGGCGTTGAAGCAGCACAGTGCATGCACGATCATCGAGTCGCATCATACAAGTTAGACAATCAAAGAATAATCTCGACTCACTTCAGCCCAAGCTGACATCGTGGGTGGGGAAACTCGCTGATCGTGAGAGATAATAGTGTCGGGCTTTTGCATTCCGCAACGACGCCATGGCCCGGAAATCAAAGGCGACGGTGGCAGAATCCAAGAGCCGGATGCAACGTTAGTGTGCATGGAGGCTTATCTCTGCGAGGATGTAATGCACATCGTAATGAATAACACAGAGTTTGTAATGTCTTGTGTGGAAAGACTAAGGGAATCCACATCAACGCAGCAGGGGATCGTGGACTCCATGAAGGATAAATTCGATGGTACACACCGGCGCACCATAGAGAGGCCACTCGCTATATACAAAGACATGTGGGAGTTGGAGGCGTTACTGCGTTTCCTTCGTAACCGGAGGAGATGATACACGATTAAAAAGACTTTCAGTATGATCCCTTCAAAACGGAGAGGGCGTTCGTATATGGCAGAAAACGTGCAGGGTGTGGAGATCGTATTGGTCATTTGGAAGTCGTAGCTTATGGTGAAATGACGTTCATGCCCATTGATGAAAGGATGTTGGCTGCATTTGCTCAATTTTTTTCCCTAACAGATATTTGTAGATTAGCGGAGACTAAATTTAGGACATATCTGTCGATGACTAAGTGTTAGTTCAAGTTTTGCTTCGTACGTGATACCTGTAGAAACTAGTAATGCAGACTTTGTAACAGGATCTGCAGTGACATTATTGAATTGTGCTAACTAAATGATAGCTTTAGCATTACTGTATCCGTGATTTGAAAGAATGGTAATCAAAATTACACGTGAAGTTGACATTTACGAATTCATGCCGTCTCTTAACAGGAACAGAGCGTTTCCTCCCCACCCTCCTTGATGAGTTTCTAGTGCCTTATTTCTAGCGTCCACTCTCATCTTGCCAAATCATTTAAATTCAAGTGAGTTTGGGGCCCTCATGTGGGGTCCTCTAAGTATGGTGGTCCCGGCGATGAGATCTAGTGGTCTTTCAAGTGGTCCTCAAATGTGCTCTGAACACCCCTACTAACCTGGCCAATCAGCAAGGAGATCGCTATATGACATGTAAGGAAGGATAAGGCGGAAACCGCACGCGTTGGCGTCCGCCGTGGCCCGCCATGCTGGCGCCTCTGGTTTCCCATTGTCGCGTCCAGCTCGGTAAATCGCGTAGCGTGTAATTTCGCATCGCAAGTGACACTACCACGTCCAAGACACTCTGCCTCCCAAGACGTGTGACATTGAACACTGTTGATGCCCGAGACACTCGATCCCCACATGACCGTGTCTCAAAAAAAAATGACGTCACCATAACGGAGGAAAGTTCGTATGTGAGCGGAGAGCGGAGAGCAGAGAGCAGAGAGGAGAGAATGGAGAGCAGAGAATTGACATTTGGCCAAATTTTCAGATGTGAAGTAGACCTATAACCGTGGAAAACTACTAAAAAAATGCATGATTATCTTACTTTTTTTAGTAAAGGAGTATAAATCCGTGGAGATCTAGGTTGTCACTGATAAACACTTTTTACGTTTGTTTACTGAGGTACAAATTAGGGTTGATGTCATGATGACGTCATGCATACAATCCTTTAGTTTTGGTCCCTTCTTGGATCTAAATATGAGTGTTCCTGCATCATGTTTTTAGATCACAACACTAAGTATTGCAAAGAATTATATGGATAATTGTAGGAAAAACAAATTACACAGAAGCTAAAGTTAATGGTCTGAAAACTTCGTGGAATATTTCAAAGTCTGTGTACAATAATGGAGCTGCTGAAACGAAGATGTATACCATGTCAGGGTGCTTGTCTTCGTCGAAGATGTCTCGGTCTTTCAATAAGTCTATAGCTACCTTTAGAGTCAACGAACGATCTATGTAAACCTTAGCAGACGTCCTTGATGTTGTATTAGCTGAATGATTTCTGTAGAGCTGAACCTTGTACTTGAAGGGCAGTTATTTGAAGGTATGGGCGAGTCAATTGAGGTCGTTGCTTGTGAAACGATTTTACAGGATTTGCTTAAGCTGATGGCGGATGGGCCTAACCTCTGGGATCATATAGGTAGTAGTGCAACGCAGGGTTGGACTCCTCCGACAGTAATCACGTTTGAAGACGTCGAAAACGCTCGTGCTGTGTCGAAGAGGTGGAAGCTTGAGATTGAGACCAGTCTTGAATACGCATGCCTTCGGCTAACGAGGTGAGATTACGTTTCGCACAGTGGTCACCATTGGATTCCAAAGGACGAACATGAAGTTAATCGATTCAACATCAATTAGAATGTTTTTAGGAGTTCTTGGTCACTTGCAAATCCAATTAACAACGACAGGTTAGAGAGAACGTCCCTTGGAGAACTTACTTGCCTTGAGTTAGATCTGTTGAGGTCATTGCTAAGGGCCAATGGGAATCAGATCTTGGATGTGCCGGAAGGAGAGAAAATATCTCCAAGAGATGGTATCCTGATCTCTCCAAAGAGTAGATAACATGGCTATGGTAATGAGAAATGTTGTTGATTGATAAAGAAAGTAATTAGAGTATTCTATATATTTTGAGCATTTCATTTGTAACAATTCATTGTTCATGTTAGTGTTTTCTAGTGTTGTGGTTAAAATAATAGAAAAGAATCAACTTAGGAACTGAAGTGGTTTTTCCTTCAAACACATGAGAAATGAGAGCCAAAAGGTCTTTCAGCTGTAGTCCTTTACATACATGAATATAAAATGGAATTGAGAATCAGAAAAACTGTAAGTGGTTTGCAATAGAATAGACGAAGGATTATGTAATCAACTCCAACGAAATCAAATCAAATTAGATGAAAACAATGATAGACCGAAGCCTCCTTCAAACTCACGACATGCTACGATCGCTACTTCTACTCTCAGAACTCGATGACTCTGAATCGCCTTCTACATCTTCTGCATCGACGAATACAAGGGCCCTCGGATGAAAACTAGTGGGCTGACTAGGAATATATCTAAGGGCACCACATTGAAGCGCTGGTGCTAAGTCCTCTCCAAAGTCCGGAAGTATAAAAGGCTGAATCGGGCTGAAATTCATACGCCACGATGGAGTGGACACGGCTCTTGGCCCACGTGGCGGTGTTGCCGCAACTACTCTGCAATAGAAAATCGAGTAGTGGTTAGATCGAGTAGGTAAAGTTGCAAACAGAAGCAATGCTAAGATAAATTGCACAAAAGATAGAAAATCTAGAGTCAGACTTAGACGACTTAGAGACTCTTGCTTTCTTTGGTGGTGCTTTCTCTGCTGCTGCCGGTCTAGGATGTTTAGGAGGGCCCATGGCGGATGGCGTAGCCATATACAGTTTGAGAATGGCGTTGAATATGGCTTCGTCATCCTCAAAAGCAATAATGTGAGGACCAATAGCCTGGCAAGCCTTGATGGAGGCCCGTGAAACCTTGAGAGTAACGCAGAAGTGAGAAACTGTGGACTAAATGAGAGGAATAATTAAGCAGACACATGTAATGAATGGTTATCTATTCCGGCATTCCAGTCAAGGACTATGTTGCCGGGCTTCGAAAGCTCTCTAATTATGCTCTGCATCATCTCATGGGTTTTCTCCCTTGGCCCTCTCCACAGAATGTCTCCATTCATTTGTTGTGAGTCTGCATCGGTCCAGTTGAAAATGGCATCACTCTCCGTAATGTTGACAACCCCATGTATCATCTGGAATTTCTTCGTTTGGAAGGAGAAATTAGATGGCGGGTGGCCACTACGAACAAAGACGCGAATACAGAACCGATTAGTCTGAGGTCAAGTAAAACTAGTGAGTGTAAATAAGCAGAAGGGTTATCACTAAGTCAAGAAAAGGAATGGTTTAGATGAAATTACAAGTTGTCGCGGTTCGTAGAAGAAGTCAAGCCGAGTACATTGAAGCCCCACGAGTTCTTGTAAAGGACGAAGTCACTAGCCTTAGCTTCTTCGAGAATCTCCGTAGAAGGGTGTATTCGTTACATTGAGACAAAATGCACATTTTGAGATTCTCAAAAACGTAATATTGTACTAAATTAAAGTAGAAGTTGTTGAAAAGTTCTATGATTAAGACTTGCATATCCTCTACCATATTCCAATTGAGGGTTTGAGATTTCAAATACACGAAGCGAGGGACAGGAAAACCAACACGTAAATACAACTATAAATAGAAGAAGGTAAAATATAAATTATCCTTGTATCATTACTAAAATTAGTAAATAGGGTATACAAAATAAAGTACATATGTATGGACTGAACTAAACAAAGTAGAACATCCGAAAACCCAAATACATTCTTAATTTACAAAGTCATTCATTAAGGACGGTAAACCTTGCATTTCAATATCAAAAGGTACATATAATTGTACACTAATACATAGTGTATGCCTACAAGTAGGAAGAACCAATAGACGACCTATATACTAAGTATATGCATGAAGTTTTTTATACCAAAGGAAAAACGTAGAAATACCCTCCTATTTACTTTTTATTTACGATATTACAAATGGAGATGTAATATATTACTGCAACTTCTCCTTAGACTAAGTGGAGTCATTCCGTTTGAATGATTTCTCCAACAACCTAGCATTGGCCTCCTGTTGCTTCATAAGTCCGCGAATAAGATCATTGCGACGAGAGTCGGTCATGTAACTAGTAGTACCCATGCTTTCACTTCGACGTGCAAGCCAAGTGTCAAAACCTTCTCCCTCACGCCTACAGAGGGAATCAAGAGAACGCGAGGGACGAGAAGGTAGAGGTGAGGCGAACACGTCGGGTGCAGGATATGGACGTGGGGTGCATGATGCTCGCTTTGAGGGAGGTAGGCGCGTTCTAACTGACTTTGATTGAGACAACGGGATTCCTCTGGCTATAGGCTGACGTGGCACACCACCAAGAGAACGTGTGGTTCTGGTGCCACAATTGTTAAGGGCTTCATTCCGAGGTTGAGCGGGAATTATCACTCCACCTCGATTCATCACTAACGGTGACGTTGTTGTAACTAGCTCAGGAGAATCAGGACTGTGCAGCATAGGATATAGCGGCCTTTGAGGCGTCTTGCAAGATGGAAGGGTAGGCGACATAGATCGCCTACGAGATGGAAATGTATAGAGGCGCTTTAGAGGAGAAGGAGAGCAGACACGGGTCCTTATTGGACCTTTACTTGGAGGGCTATCAACAACACCGTCATCCACACTATCTTTCGTAAAATCCATTGTCGCTGACGCCGCATCAGTAGCCGTGAACATATCAAAATGCTTTGACGCAAGAGAAAAGGCCAGACTTGCTGAAAGCGGCACAGAACAATCGATTGAAGTTCGATATGACGATTCACTGTCATCCCCGGACTCCAGGGTAGGCAAGCTTGAAGTGACCTGAACAACAAATCTCATACAACGACAAAGTATCAATCGGCAGGAGACATCAAAAATATAACACGATTTAAAAGGTCCGCGGTCCAACGATAAAAAGGTCAAAAACACATTGGTAGATGAAGCCAGAAGGAAACCGAAGCATACATGGGCCGGGTACTATTTGAGTGATAGGAAAAACATACGACTTCTTCTTAACAAATACCAACAAGAAAAAAATGTACAAACACCATAAAATCGAGAACTACAAAACTTATAATAGGAACATTCATTTCCCTTCGAATGCCCAATGTATCGGGAACCATTTTCAATATCTGCCAAGGTTGGTTTACAAAGTGATATAATATTACATATGATGCCTTTTTAAATATAACAATCTAAATTGTATAGCAAGATTCTATGTACACGTTGTTCTACTGCCTCCAAAAAGTAAAACAAAGAAAGCCTAAGACGTCATCTGGAGAAGGAAGGAAAATTCGGCGTCTTGTAATTTAATCCTAAGTTCCTAGTAGACCTGTTCATCCCATCTGTTATGAATCTTCATAGATTGCTATGTATGTTAAGGGGCGGGACACCTATCCTATGGGCGTCCACATAACCCCGAAGATAGCCCGGACTGCTATTGGTCTAGAGAGTAAGGAACCAAGGCGTGAGCACCGCTGACAGTACGTTGTCATTCTTGTTCGACTTCAACCAAGGCTCAAGGAAGATGTCGTTCCCAGTGTAGTTGCAAATACTCTTCTCTGGACTGGCCTCTATGAGGAGAGTGTTATCCACGTCAAATATAGCCGCGCCGTCACTAAGCGGAAAGATCGCAGAAGACAGAGTTTTTAAAAATATCTTCTTGTAATTGTTGGAGGGGGATGTCAAGAAGACGCCACTATTGGTCTTGATCAAGCCACAAGACTCTTGGCCGAGGATTTCAAAGGGCTTCGGAAGTCCATCGAAGAGGAAGTCAACGACACCCTCTACGGTGGACTTCTTCATGGAGCTCTATATAACAACCTTGGCAACATGGGCGGACAGGGACTCCAAGGAGCCCCTCACTCCGGGTCTGCAGTACACTGCCTTCGGAGGAATCCTGGTTGGGATGTCTGGCACGTACGACCATTCCCTAGGTTTGCAAATGGGGGAATACTTAGAAAGTGTTGGCAGATGCACACACTGACAAAGGATTCCGTTGATGTCGATGACGACATTCAGCCACCTAATTGGCGCCGGCTACTGGACGGCAGCCCTAGGCCGTGGAATACACTCGAACTGCGGCACTGATTCTACCTGGCAATCAAAGAAAACAGTAAATTGAGGATACCTGATTGAACGCAGAGACACTGGGATCTACGCTAATCCTCAATGACGGCATGCATTGCATCCAAGCCATTAGGGGCACTGCGTTCGAATTGATTGGCGATCTCACGCCCGTGGGCGCAGAACATTTTCTACAAGAGTGGGCTGACAAACACATAAAGGAAAATCAAATGACAATGGAAAATGCCACGGAAAAACTGTGTATATTATACATCAAAAATGATATATATCATGTACATGTGTGGTTTGCGAGGACATAAAACTATCCCTATCGATTGCCTCTATAACAATACATAATCTACAACATTTGACGCGCCACGAAGGATGGTGAACAACTCCAGATATATCAAAATTCCCAAGGATCGTCCATCTCCTGCAAGAGATAATTGACGTATTAGCAAGATTCAAACATTCAGATTGAAGGCTTAATGAGAGAAATCAATCATATTCGTGTAATCCTTGAGAATGGTTTATCATGTATGGAAGTACGTACTGCGTTTGTCATATGGTCACGCCGAAATCTTTCCGTTGGGCTCTCCAAGTAATCAACGTGCTCCTCATCATCGCCGGCAATATCATTTTTTTTCGGAGGACTGGAGCACTTCTCTGCTTGAGGTAATGCGCCAGTATTACAGGTTGTCTTGTCACCAGGCTCCTCGTATGGGACCGCAATGTCTTGTTGGAAGTTGGCTTCTAACATGGTCGTGTCCAAATCATCCGTAGGTCAGGAATGATCCATCACGACATCGTACTGAGATAGCTCAAGCCCAGTTCCAACATGAGAAACAGGTACGACGTCGGAACCATCCTCTTCCTGCAACTTAGAATGTGGTGCCACAGGTTCCGGAACTTCACTAGTATTTGAAGGTGAGGACGAAGGTAGATTATCGCCGGGCCTAGGATAATCCTCACCAACAGTGGCCAACGCATTTGCTGATTTATTCAAATGACTGGGACACTCCTCGCGTGAATCCCGTGATTCAGAAATATTTTGCTTTGATGAGAGCTCTTTCTCCGAAACACATATCACTGATGGCTGTAATGAGGCAGGATTTGATATAGCAGTTCCGGAATCATCCCCGGGTCGGGCATGATTCAGACCAGCCTCGAAATGAGAGGCATCAGAGTCGGGATTCTCTACTGAAGGAATGGAGAAGGCAGGACAGCCGGAGTTATCTCCGGGTCGTGGATAATCCTTGGAAGCCTCAATAGTGACAACACCTGGGACGGGAGGATCAAGGGAGGCCCGACGCTCCAAATCCTCTTAGGGTTCGAACAAATGTTGTGCAAACTCGACAAGGGATGTGGGACGGCCGGAGTTGTCTCCGAGTCGTGGATAATCCTTCGCAGCTTCAGCAGGGACAACACCTCGGACGGGAGGATCAAGGGAGGCCCGATGCTCCAAATCCTCTTCGGGTCTGTACAAATGTTGTGCAGACTCGACAAGGGAGATGGGACGGACTAGATCCTCGACCGGGGGATCGGAGGAGGCAGCAGGCTCGACAGTCTGAGCCTCCGGGATGGACTCCTTAGCAATAGTCTCATCAACCGGACTATCTGGCTCTGGCTGCCTTGACTTCAGGACGATTTGAGCGACCTCCTCGGGCAGCTGAAGATTGTGTTGTGCAAGATATTGCATCACAATGTCTTGTTCCTGGAGCTTTCGTTCCACTATCTTCTCCTTCTTTGACCTCGCATCTTTGAGCTTCTGCATCTCCTGGTAACGCTCCTCTGCCTTCACCCCCGGTTTGGATGGGGAAGGGGCTTCTCCAGCCGCATTCTCGAGTGGATCTGCCTCTTCGCAGACGAGTCGCACCCTCTCTTGCTTCACTGCCTTCGTCTGTAAGGGGTTCAAGTTTGCGACGAGTGTGTCGATAACGTAAACATCCTCATCTTGATCCTCTGAGTCACTAAGGTCAATGAAGACACCACTCGGTCCAACAATTGCAAAAAGGGGCTTCCCTCGTTTGTTGAGCGCCCTGCTCTGAGGTGTGGTGACAACCTCAGCTGCCACTGATGAGAAAAGCATTGCACATGACGCCCCATCGGTTGGCAAATCCACTGCTTGTCCACATGGACTGAGCTCCAGCCGCCGCTTCAATGGCATCCGAGGCTCAAAGGCGTCCCCGGCCCCACGAGAAGAACCTATCCCAACAACTGGAGACTCGTTGCTTTGGAGAACCTCATTTGTGGTCTCTTCCCTGCTCTCAGTCAATATCACAGGGATCACTGGAGTTATCCCCGACCCGGGGATAACTTTATCCAACTCAAACGCACTGGGAAGGGATGGGGATGAGACTCAAGCCTATGACGCGTCTATGGGCTCCTTCCCTTTCCTGGTCGAAACCGAAGGGATCGTAGGGGCCGGCGGCATGAGCTCCTCATCTTCACGCCTCCAGGACTCGGATGCTTGAGAAGCATCCACGATCTCTGGAGCTTGCAGATCAGCATAATTGTCGTTGTCGGGATTAACAAGCTGATATTGGTTATTGTCATCGTCCTCCTCATCCTCCTCGTCCTCTTCCTCATCAACATCATTTTCAGCATCGTCGTTCTCATCTCCGTGGTCGAATTCTTCACCAACCCGTGTACTGGCCAGGTTGGATGTCGTCTCTGTTGCAGGTGATTGAGGGGCAGCCTCGCAGTCATCATGTGCCGCGGCAGCCCTAGTTGAAGGGTGGTTGTCCTCTGAGCTCGACGTAGTTAGCAAACTAGTCCCAGCATCCTGGTCACTTGAGATAGTCGTCGTCTTGTCATACGGGCATTGTTGATGCATGAAATCACGCCAATCAACCCTCTTCGCTTTCTTCATTGATGCGGCATGCCTCTTGGCGTAAGGCGCATCAACCAACCCGTAAGGACGATGACCCTGGATATGGGATTCAATGTCTAACAATCACAACCAGAATGCTTGATACTTATCTGTGGATCAAGATTATTGTAAATGAAGCAACAAAAAGTTCAGCAAAACCTAAAGCAACATTGAATCGACACGATGTATCCACGGTCCGGGGATAATTGAATGAAGACCAAATCAGATCTTAGAACTTAGATCATCGAGAACCAGAAGAAGGTCAAAGAATTAACCTCAATCAAAGGATAAGCGTATAGTTGAACTTACAACGGATGCGACCATGAACTTGGATCCTGCGAAGATTCCCATGGTCGAATCCCCTAGCTGGCAGTACTTCTCGACAAGTTCGATGTAGAACTCCATCCGAAGTTCTGATTCCTTTGAACTCCACTTCGTCTTGCTGTAAAGGCCAGGCCAACTGTAGTAATGCAATAACGCGGGCTTGTATTCGGCTTTGGCCGAATACTTGAATAGGTCGCCCTAGGGATCTCCCTTCTTGAAAAGAAAGATGAGACAGACGTCGTTGGCTGCCTTTTCACGAGCTGAGATATTGAACAGCTTCTCGTTGTTCGCTTTTTTGTATTGCGCCAACTCCATATGGTAGTTCGGGAAATATGTCCGAAGGTTTATTTTCAGTTTTCCGAGCGTTTTAAAAGGCCCTGCAACAATGAAGATTCATACAGGTGGCGCCATGTACACTAGCTTCTTCAGAGCTTTGGCCACCTTTATGACGTAGTCCAGGGCGTCCTTCTTGGAGTCATCCCCCTTGGAGAAGGCGTATGGCGAGTCTTGCAGATCAAAATCACCAAGTGCACAGCGTCCAGTTCGCAATGGGACAAACCATTGGGGGCTCAGTGCTGTGTCTTTTGAGATCTTCATCGTGCGAAACAAACAAGCTGCATTGTCCAACACCTCTTGAGCTTTCAAGGCAATGAACGTTTTGAAAAAACTCTCTACGCCGGGGAACTTGTCCTCGAGATCCTTCGCTGTCTTCAGCTTCCGTTGGTTTTGCAACCTGGTCGAGAAGAATCCTTTGTCGATGTGTCCGAGCAGCATGTTCCATGAAGCTGACGAGAATCTTCGAGCTTTCTTCCACAGCTTCCACTTCTCTATGTTGAGCTTGTCAGAGTTTGGCAAGAAGAAGGGCAACCCGCTCTTGACAGCCTTCATTTCATGAAGGGCTATGCGCTTGTTCTTCCGACGAATGCACCACTCAGCGCAAGAACGTTGATCCCGGTGGTAGTGCTTCGCCTTGCTATTAGACAGCCTGGGGTACGAAGGTTGTCCAGGCTCGTCGGATACATCAACGAGCAGGCAAGACATCTCTTAAATGTCGCTCTCCGTCAGCCTCCCGAGCTTGCAAAAGAATTCACGGTTGATATGGTGCTTGCCGGCCAAGAATCAAGCCTTGTTGTTGTAGAAGTAATCGCCCGTGTCGGGGTCGACTAGATTCTCCACATCATGCCTATCAAGAAACTCCTTGAACTTCTTGAAAATCTTATTAGGCAACGTTATGATTTGAATCTCATGCTTGAGATCGGTTGCGCTGTTGATACCTTTGCCGTCTTTCATGGGGTCGATGTTATTGAACCTGATGATCAAGAGATCAACAAATTCCAGAAAATTCCAGGACTATGGGCCTCAATGAATTAGAATGGATGAATGCTACACTAATACAAATCCCTGGGCTGTGATTAAAATTTGTAATTGAAATAAACCATAACGCACTGTAATGTGAAATTATTGCAAGGTCGGGAATAATTACCATTATAATGGACAAAACACATCAAGAAACGGACAAAGAAGCAAACTATC
Source organism: Ceratodon purpureus (assembly GCA_014871385.1). Classification (NCBI taxonomy): domain Eukaryota; kingdom Viridiplantae; phylum Streptophyta; class Bryopsida; order Pseudoditrichales; family Ditrichaceae; genus Ceratodon; species Ceratodon purpureus. The sequence goes on from CM026426.1 coordinate 28,309,550, forward strand.
CCTGACCCGGGGATAATAGTAGGATGTATGATCAACTTACCTTGTACTTCTTACTGTTGTAGACACTTTTGTTCGATCGAAGGGAGGCCTCGTTCGCAGAATTTGTCGGACGGCCACAGTTGATCCAGATGGAGCGTCCGAGCTGTATCTGATTCCCCCATGTTGGCTGGGCGTGCGTCAGGGGATTTGTCGTGTTGTAATGGGCTGATATGGCGGTGAGACGAGACGGGTCCTTGTCATACACGATATATGCATTCCAAGATTGCAGAGACAGCCTTTGGTCGTCGGTGATCTTCTCTTTCATCAGCTTGCATGCTGCTTCGATGGAGTGCTGGCCGTCAATGATCGCGAACTTCCCGTCTTTGATTTCTTCCCAAGTCGTTGGCCTTTTTGCGAGAATTTCACCGGTACTCTGGACTGGTGTGACTACAAGAGTCTGTCGCTGACGGATGTCACCTAACCTAGCGAGGTACATTTTAAGACTATCTTTAATATCATCCTCCAACGCACGAATTGTCCATTGGTGTTTACCGCGCTAGAGCATACTAGTTTGAACCGTCATGGGCTCCTTGTTAAAGAAGAAGGAGGATCCGTATTCAGCATCGAACGTAGTCTGGGCCTTCGCATACTTCTCCTAGTCAATGCCATCATCCTTCATATTCCTTTTCTTCTCCTTCCTCTTCTCTGAAGGGCCTATCTCCGCTTCGGGCTGCCTTGCAACGGCCTTCGGTGCCTCTGTTGCTTTCCTCCTATTTTTTTTCTGGCATTGATTGTCCTTCAAGATTGGCACTTGCTACCCTCTTCTTTTGTGCTGTCGATTGGGCTGGTTGATCTGCACTTGATACTACATGCGATGACCCTGGATTCTCTGTTTGTACACTATATTTCGGTGCTGACATGCTAGATTTTGCAGGTGTAGCCTTCTTCTTGCTAGACGCTAATTGTTTTGACAAGTTTATTATCAAACGGTTTAATATCCGTGTCAAGTCCCCTGCATCTGGCTCGCCCCACGCAGCGAGGAGGGCCTTCCATGACTCCAAGAATCCATGCTGAACCTTTCGTAGGTGCTCGACAAACCCTTCCAGTTCAAACTGTGCACCGCAGATAGATCCCACCTCCACGGCTATGCCAAATTCGTATGTCTCTTTGCTTAATTCTAGAAACTGCTGATGACATTGAATGACGACATACTTTGAACGGTGTTGCTCGAATGCAACCACTCGTACGTTCTGGTGCAGAGGAATGTAGACATCGTTGATTTCCTCACGGTGCATCATGAGCAAGTAATTCCTAACAATCCTCAAGGACCAGCTGACGACGGCATCCTTGAATTTCCAGAGATGGAGGTTCTCGATGTCATCTTCTTTCAGGAAGGGAGTGTCACTGAATGGATTTTCAAATTGATCCATGACCAAGAACAGTGGGCTTGTATCACTCTCTCTGTCCGCCATCTGGAATCTGCAATACGAGTTGCGTTCTAACGTTAATTCATAAATTTATCCCCGACTCGGGGTTAATTATATGCGCACCAAAACAATAATTAATAATCACTCTATAACTCTAGTGCAGGATACAGCAGTTTTCAACGTACTGTGAATCTCGGTGATCCGCACACTTTGTTTGGGACAAATTTTTTGGTCTATTTGCTGTCGACGTTGCTAAAACACCGCTTAAATTTTGTCAGGACTTGACCTTGTGATCCGAGCGGTTCTTTTTGTTCGCGCCAGCGTGAAAGGTATGAGTCTCCAAGGGCACAAGCGATAGAACGTAAGTTTATTGCAATAAATTACTGAAGGGCATAAGTCAAGTTATCTCCGATTCGTGGGCTAATGACATGTAATTTTTAGATATCTATACGATTTCTCAAATAGTTCAGACTCAACTCTCTCGGGATCTTTTATCATTGAATCAAGGATAATTGTCTCTCGAAGAAGGCAAATTATCCCCTGGCCGAAAATAATCTGCCTTCATTGAGAGACAGTTATCTTTAAGTCGAGGATAAATTATCCTCGAGTCAGGGATAACTGTCTCTCTCTGAAGGCAAATTATACCCGGGCCAAGGATAATCTGACTTCATAGAGACAATTATCCTTGAGTCAAGGATACATTATCGCCGAGTCGGGGATAAAGTATCCCCGGTCGGGGATAAAGTATCCCTGGTCGAGGATAACCACCCTAAAATCTATATGTGTGATAGATATGGCTGAAGAACACTAACGGCAACAATATCATAAAACTGAACTAACAGTCAAGCAATATTAATGGAATTGCAACGAGGTAGCAATAAACTACTACTTGAAGATTACAAAAATAATCGAAGTTGGAGCACTGAAAACAAGAACTCCTCAGAAGACGGAATGAGCTTAGAAGCTGCCACTGTGAATCTGAACAAAACAGATGGATAGAATAAAATTAGTTCTCTCCTTAGTCGAAGCAAAAAACCAGATGATGAGCTTAAACCCTACATCCAATTCTACTGACTCTGCCGTCAACGTATAACAAACAGCTTGTACCCCGAAGACGCATTTGAGCACAAAAGTGGAACCTCTTCGAGCACATACGCAAGCCTACGAACTAAAGGAAGACCCTAATGTTCAAGAATGAAGCTACATTTCAGAAAACTACCAAAGAGTGGAAATCACAAAGGGCCGCAAATACCTGATGACCCTGGACACAGCTCCGCCGGAGGTGAAGAGATTTGTCCTCCTCACTCCCAACCAACGGCTTACATGAGTAATTGGAATCTAAGACTTCCCAAATTCTGCAGTGCTATGCTGTTGAACTAAGAAGAACTTTGAAACCCCAAACTATACAGAAGCACGACCAACAAACACACACAGAAACACCCAAAAGAGAAGCTCGAACACTTTCACTCCAAAGCGCAAGAAGGAAGTGCAAGAACAACTTGTACAGAGCATGAACTAGCGCGCGGAAAGTGCGACCAGAGAATTGCAACAACGAACAGCGCTGGGAGACAGATGCGAGAACGAAGGAGAGAGGAAGACCAAGAGTGTATCGAAAATGGCGGCCGGGGAATGAGTCTAATCCGAAGCTGGGGCAAATGATGGCGGAGGGGCATCATGATCTGCATGCCCATGGTGATGTACGTGGGCAGGCTCATATACCTGTCCATATGTACATGCATGGGCATGTATATGTGCCTACCCATGTACATCAGCATGGGCATGATTGTAATTTATTTTATTTTTTATTAAATGTCTTCGTGTACTTATTTATGAAGTTCTTGTAATAAATTTTGTTTAAAAAATATTTATGCTCTACTTTGTTTATGTTCGAACTCATGTGTATTCTAAATTTTAATGCAATTTTAAAAGTGAAGCCGTAAATTCTTGTTTGATGATTTAGCCAAATTAGATGAAGAATCAATTTTGGTATTTTATGGTGTAATATACTTTGAGTGTAATAGTACATGCATAGAGTATATGCTCTATTTGGAAAGTCAAAATCCAATATTTTGCAACGAGTCGGGGAAAATAAAACCAATTTGCATATATAAAAGAATTTAGATACTCCAATTCTCTAGTATAGCATTCTCAAAGCTCCAAATGTCCTAAATTGTTTTTTGAATTTACCTTATTAACTTTGAGGTAAGAGAAATTGTTTTACAAATCTTTAAACTTTAATCTATATCTTCATATACATGTATTTAAATTTGTAACTATTTCAATTTCATGTTGCTTAGCCTCTAATCGTTCCAATATGTAGTCTCTCAATAATCAACTCATTGAAATCCTTTTAACGTATTTCTCGTAGAGTGGATGATACTCACCCTGATATTTGGAGATTATTCATAACAAATCAAGTTCTACCTAACAATTAGATTTGATCCTCGAGCTAAAATGAGATTTGACTTCAAGTACATAAGAATAAGTATTTAAAGTATGATTAATAGTATAATCAAAAATATTATTTGAAGTATAATTAGAAGTACATCTAAACATAATTTCAAGAAGGACAAAAATAAAATACGGATATCCTCCTCGGAGGGCTTGGATGACTTCTATTCTTCTCAAAGGTTTTTTTAGGACGCAACATAAATTAAAAATAAAATATATTTATTTTGGAAAAAACAAAACAAGAAACACACCTTCCTTGAAGAGGTTGGAAAATTATGTATCTTTTCGTTCATTGGTTTAATTAAGCTTTATAAAGTAGAGGATAAAAATAAAATATAAAAATATAAAACAATCAAAAAAGAAAACCGAGAGCATCCTTGAAGGGGTACAAGAACTAACAATATTTAGAAGAAAACTCTTTAAATTTAGTTATTTTTTAAACATATTTACAAGATGCCCATTTAAATGGAGAAATATAAAAATAAGATTTGAGATTTACTTTGTAATTTCACTAAATAATAGCTTTGATACCATGGAAATTTATTCTTAAGTTTCCTTAAATTATGAGTATGCTCTTAGTTAATTCATTCTTAAACTCACATAATATTGTTGATAGTACCAAATGTTTCTATTGGAATTCTTATTTACTTTATTACATGAAATATATAAATGTTCTATATAAATATTATATATATGCCATATTTAACTAATTCTGGACTATTCATTGAATTATGGACTATGGATTGTCCAGAAAAAGCAAAGGAAAATGAAAGGGGCTTAGTAAAACCATGCCCCACTGTTATGAATAGTGTATTATTTGAATGATTGGATCAGGAGATCTTCCGATATAGAGTTGTTCCAAGACAAGGGAAATGTGTGGACTAAGTAATGTATAGAACATTGTATGATTTGCAAGTCCATGGATCAAGAGATCTTCCGATATAGTGCCGTTCCAGAAGAACAAATGTATGGACAAAGTAATGTAATGAATAATGTGTGTTTTGCAAAACCATGGATCAGGAGATTTCCCATTATAGGTGTCTTCCGGAAGAACAACAGCCATCTCACAATTGCACGAGTGAAATGGTATGGACAAACTAAGTAATATAACATTACAAATAATACACATAGACCGATGATGGTGAAATAGTCATTTACATCACAAAAACGGGTTACATAAATATGAGGTATTGTCTTGAAAGTCATTCGAATGAACAGTGCCATATTATTACCACTAATACATTGTGGTACATAGGGACACGGGATTGTAAGCAACTCATTGTATGTACTGTCTACTGTTCTACTCTACTGGTGTACCATTGCCTAAGTGATCTCCTACATAATTCCCCATCCATGGGAGTTTTCTGAAGGAACTCAGTAACGGAGTCATAATGAACCAAATCCATAATGAATGGAAGTAAGGCTGTGCCGACATCTGGTATGACGTTTCGCGGATTGGGTAGGTGCATTTCACCCTTCCAAGGAGTCGGGAAATAGCAGGAATGATTTCCATTCATTACATTCTTCCATTCACAGTCATCTACCATGAGAACCTTACCCGGTTTGCAAAACCTGCGAGTTTTTTTATCCATACGAAGTTGTTGCAGGAACTTCTGGAAGAATGGATAAGGCTTCGGTCGAACACACTTGTCTTGACCATACACAAAAATTAACTGCGATCTAAGCTCCAGTGGAAGTAGATGCGCTAAGACAAGGTCCAAGCGGGATGGGGGCATACATGACCATATTCCGACATGGAAATCTTGAAGAAGCTTTCGAACGAACGGTCGATTTCTAGGACGGCAAATGACATTCCCTAAGTCCAGCAACGGCGGGCTGAATCCTTTATAATCCTCGAAGCACAGGACGCCATTAACCGAGAGAACTATCGCCTTCTGCACAGTTGAAATAAAAATATCAGGACATTTCTACATCTGAGACTAAACATCGGGGGATCTTCCGATGTTTGTAAATGACGAATTCGCTAACATAGTTCATCGGGGGATATCTCGATGGCGCCTTCCAACGTCATGGCACACAGAGGTGGTCAGACCATGTCTTGAAAGATTATTACCACAGCAAAGCGATTTTAAAACAAAACAAATTCAAAGTTCCAGAACTCCATTGCATTCAAGAAGACAAATGCAAATTTTCAAGAACTTGGTTAGTTTCATTTTGCTATCAAACATGAGGAAGCTACAGCTTCATTACATGCTCATGTGAGAGAATGTATGTGTTGACAATGAAGAACTCTGAATAAAATGAGTGTTCCATAATCCAAAGTCATTTGCACTAAACTACAATCTTTGCTTCATTAAATGGTCATTAAACCGTCCATCGAGGGATCCCCCGATAAATCTTGCATCCGTGAAGACATATCAGGAAACACTGAGGCTGAGAACAGAGAAGGACCTTTGACTTAGATTCTATATACGTGAGTGAACAAGTGCATATATCGCGAGTACTATAAATGGAGAAGATTTGCACAATAAGCCTCAAGAAAAACAGCCTATTCGCACAAGTATGAAATAAAGTGGAAGCATTCGAGTCACTGAAAGAGAAATTTCTAATATGACTTCAGCATTCAAAGGGTGCAAACAGAGTACTTACAAGTCCAAGGATGGTGAAGTGAGCCCCGCCGTTGACGTTTACGAGTACCATGTTATCTTTGATGTGCTGCTGAAAGAGAGTAGAAAGTGCGGCCAGCTTAATCGTTGGTCGACCAGGTCCATTGCTGGATGGTTTCCGTAATGTCCTTGGCCAGGTACACTGCGTCGAATGGCCTCTTCCCCGCAAAGAAATCCCCGAAGCATTCCTTCGGAGACTGCGTTGGCGAATAAGCGAAGCAGAAAATCATGTACACAACATACGAAGAACCCAGCTCCGGCTCGGGAAATCCATCCTCGCGGGAAGGGACGTAGTGGATCACATGCCAGTTCCACAACCTCCTCTTTGCTGTCCTCCTGCGCCTTTCAATGTGCAATAGTGTCGCATGGAATCCCGCCGCATCTGTGAAGAGAACTGCTCCTGAGCGTGCAAAGACCTACGTGCTGTTTAGTTCCTGGCCTTCTAGAGGATCGAATATCCGATTCAGCGTGTTCTCGGCCAGCACCTGAGCTTTCACTGGCATGTCAGCAATCGCATCAAACAGGAAGTACATGAATATGTGTGCTTTTCTCCCTCCTCTCCAACTATACACTTCTTCACTTCCTAGAATAACAGAAATCTCGGGCCTACTCCGGTCCGTAAGCACGCACTTGTACTTCTGATTGAACCCCCTCTGGATGTGCAATAAGTGACTTGCTTGCTCTTGTACCATGTTGTGTGCGTCCCACATCACCTTAACAAAGTCAGGAACGTCCGCAGGATCAGACGTCTTGTTGGGGTTCCTGTTTCGGTCGTCCAACCACTTCTTCCCCGCAGCCGTTGCATACGCCTTATCCAGCCTGGTCTCCAGCTCCGCGCGACCGATGGCCTTCGAATCAGCAAACTCGTCCGAGTCATGTGCAGGATACATTACGTATGTGCTCTTACGGCTTAGAAGCTCCCAACCACAATAGTTGTTCCTCAACTCATTGTTCATACATCTGATCAGTCTTTCCCTATTCCCTGCTGTTTGAAGGGACGGTAATCTCGTCACTTTATCACCTTTGGTGGCCTTCAATTCCTTCACAGATATTTCTTTCCTCTCCACAAGCTCAGCAAGGTAGTGGATATCCTCTGAGCGCAGGCCGTATAGCGGTTTTAAATCATTCTGGACGAAGGGCTTACGCTTGAGGTCATAGTTCATCTGCACATTCCCTTGCGCATCTGGCAGCTTCCCCTTCATGTACTGTTTCTCAATCTCCACCCATCGGTCAACAGCCGTGTTGTCTTCAATATACAGTAGCGATATCTTGCGGTCCCTTAGCTCTGATTCCTTCACGTTTGTGAAGATCGATGCGAGAGCTCGAGTAAATTGCTGCATACTACACGTCGGTAGAGGGGTTAGTAGCGCTCTCCAATAAGGAAGTTGCCATCGGGGGATCCCCCGATGATGGGAAGTATGAGGAATACTCTAAGAGGCCATATACATTTCTACAACTCGGATCATCGGGGGATCTCTCGATGAAGGGGGGAATACAGACTTACCAGAAACTCTATAGGGTACTGCCGTCCCTGTAAAGTTGGCATCGGGCACTTCAACTCTTTCCACTTGATTCTGGCATGGAGCACCTGCATCATGAATGTGTGCTCCTTCTGTGGGCCGGCCATATCCTGGTTTAGGACACGTGAGAGGAGCATGAGCTTGATGTGCTCAGGCTTGGGCGCCCACACTGGGATGATAGAGAACTTCGACGCCTTGTCTTTGTTAGCCCCAGCAATTTCTCCACTCTCGACGAGATCTCGGTAACACAGAACCGTATGCTGGCCCCCAATGATGAAGAAGTTCGTGGAGCTCTTGATCTCATTCTTCCCCGAAGAATTTTTGAAGAACCCTACGCTTTTATCTGGTCCATACGGTCCCTTCTTTAGTGGAAGTACAGTGATTTCTCTATCTGTTCTACTGTACCTCGGAGCGATGCGCGCCTGGTTTGTCAAGGCTTTTAACCTGTTCGGAACAAGTCCTCGGTAGACGATTGAACCTGGAGGGGCCATGGGCAGCTTTGAGAAATGCACAGTTATTGGCGCATCGTTCTCATCCTTCACCCTCTCGTGGCCCCACTTGTACAAGGGTTCAAACGCCTCGCTCTACAAGTTCTTCATCTCTTTCTCCTTGGTCTTGTCCAGCTTCTCAATATCCAAAGCTGACATTGTCACACACTGCTGAAGAGTGAGCTTGTCATCACCCTTTCCCTTCTTGCCCTTCCCTGTGTCCAGCACCGCAGTTTCCCTGTCATTGATCAAGGATGATTTACGTTTTGTGCCCCGCGTCTTGGTAGGAGTAGACGCAGTCGGAGCCTGCGATGGAATAGGAGCAGCAGCTGCAGCCTCACTTCGCGCCTTGTCAATTAGGTTCCACTGATTGTCAATTTGTGCCGGAGTCCACTTCGCCTTATCCTCCGGCAGGTACATGAACCCCTTGGCAGTGAGGGATGCACACTGAATCAGGCTAAGCTTGCAGAGGTCGAGGATCAGTCCATAAGTTACAGTCCAATCGGACTTCGGCATCTTCTCCTCCACCACCATGATAGCTGTCTCCGCGTCAAGGCCTTTCAGTTCGAGAATGTTCAATCCGATCGGGGAATGGATCCTCCCTTCAAAGGTGAGGTGGGGGACAATGACGGCCAAGCCTCCTGCCGTATCTTTCGACGACATGGCCCATGCAGTGACATTCTTATCGCAGCGGTAGATTGCGCAGGGATTTGATTTACCCTCGAAATTGTAGCCATCGATCCAGTAATCGACAAAGGGGAACAGCTTCACGGGCTTGTGGTCACTTGGTGGTTCCATTATTTGTTCATTCGTGCACAACAGACATACACCACTGTTGGTCAAATTCCTTCTCCAAATCAGTTTACAGTTATACAAATCGGATCATCGGGGGATCTCTTGATGACTTTAATTCATACACACGCATGAGGGGCTATGCGCATTACTTACAGGACAACAACTATCTTGGAGGACGATAGAAAAAAGCAGAGGGACGAAAGGGGCACTGAGGTCATCGAGAGATCCCCTGATGTTCTGCCATACCCACAGGATGGGAAGGGGATACTAACACATCGAGAGATCCCCCGATGGACCAAGGATATGATACCTAAGCATTAAGGGATCCCAAATGCAATTAGCACAGTCCATACAGTGTATTGTCCAGGGTGAGGTTACCTGGTTATAAGTTTATGTTTTATAAATATGGTTTCTAGTGAGTGGGTCATCGAGAGATCCTCCGATGTTCTGCCATACCCACAGGATGGGAATGGGATACCAATACATCAAGGGATCCCCCGATGGATCAAGGACATGTGCAGAGTGGTCATCGGGAGATCCCCCGATGGCTTGCCGTTCCCACAGAATGGGAAGGGGATACTGACGCATCGAGAGATCCCTCGATGGACCAAGGACATTTTATTCATGCATCAACGGATCACTGAAGTTTGTTACACTGTTTGTACAGTGTATTGTGTTGGGAGAGGTTCTCTAGTCCATACAGTTTATGTTTAAAGCTTAGGGTTTCAAGTGAATAAGATCAGGAATTGGGTTTATATGGATGTGGATAGTCCTACTCTATTACACTACAAGGTCACGTCGCACTACGGAAACTAATTACAATACCAAGAGAATGCTCCTCACAGCACCTTTATTAATGTTGCTCTTCATTATAAGACGGACTGGGACTATTGCATTTCCAAATGTGATAAAGGAAAAATGTCACTAAGCATAGAATTTGAGATTAATAAAAAAAACTTACGGGTCCTCCCAGATTCTTGCGGTCCCTGGCCCTCTGGATGAACTGCCTGCCATAGCTGCGTGCAAACTCTGCACGGTGATGGCACGATGCACGGGAAATTGCAAACAAAAAATGAGAATGAGAAATAAAAGAACAATTTAGAGGAGCAAACACTGTGACGAATTTTAAGTTCACCTCCCTCTACTCGTTCCGACAATGCAAGTAACCATATCAACGCATACGAAAATATCAATTATGCAAGAGATTGGCAACTGCAAACACAAAAGAGGAGACACAGACCCAATTGACCAAAGAATGTGCGCAAGAAGTACCTGCGAATGCAGTCGCAGATGGAAAACCCCCAATCCATTGCTTCGTCTTCCTTCTCAAAGCCCGCTCCGACGATCCGATTTCCTTGTCCGCCCCTCAATCCAAAAGCTCCGCCACGATCGAGAGAGAATGCCACTCCCAAACACCTCCCAAATGCTGAAAAAAACACCTCTCACTCGCCTCCCAAACACCTCTCAATCGCCCTAAACCGAGAGGAAAAGAATTACTCGCCCTAAACCTGCCAACCAACTCTGAATCACCCTAAACCTCCCTTGCAAATCGACACAGGGAAGCGAATTCCCACGACGACCTAAGCCCCTTGATAGAGAAGGGTCACGCAAAGCGGACAGTCGCGGGAGAGGAGCGACCTACAGCAAGGTGGCGCGAAAGCGAGGTATAGCGCAAAATCACTCGAGCGACGTCGTCTTTGCACTGTACAGTGGAAACTTAGTACCATAATAAAAAAGAAAATGGGTTAGCACGTTCTTGGAGGAGAACGACGTACATTAAGGGGCACCAATCTCTGGCTCATGGATGCATGCAGTTAATTGAAGTGACCCCTTGATATTAATTGGAAATTAATGAACGATGGAAACTGAACAAAGAAAATAGAAAATTAAAGTGGATATTCAGAATAACGAAAAAAACTATATAAAATAGAATGAAGTGAATAAAAAGAGTTTAATGGGATTACTTTTAAAAGTAAATGAGAACTAAAAATTAAAAAATACTAAAAATAAAAAATTAGAAATCAAGTATAAAAGAGAGCCGAATGAAATATAAAAGAGAAGGGAATTACATTGAATAAGAATTAAAACAAAACTCATAATAGGAAATAATAATATCACGGGCATAAAAGAAAACGCACATTTAAAAATAAAAGATAAATAAATGATAGATAAAAGAGAAGGGAATGAAAAATTAAAGAGAAGGGAATGCAATATGGTGGAAAAGAGAATGGCATGTTAAAAGACACGGCAATTAACTTAAAAAAGAAAAATGAAATTAAAAACAACTAATATGGAGTACGCCTTTCGAGATTTCATGAATTAGATAGATCCTCAAGAGATTTATGTCACATACTAGAAGATGCAATAATAGATACTCCCAGATAAATAAACGCGGAGCTCGAAGAACTAATATGGAGTTCCCCTTATAGGTTGTCCTACCGTCATCCACCCTAAACCGCGCATGGATTATAACTCTAACATTCTCAAAAAACCACCATTAACTTTTTATATATATATAATTTTCATTTGAATACCTAAAATAGTGGCAACCACTATTGATTTATTGCAAGATATAAATCATCCTCACGTTTTCATACTTGATAAATCAGACTCATAGTAGATCCAACAACATTCATTATGAAATCATTATTTTTAAAAAGAAAATGGTGCAAGTCATTTTTCTTTGAAATTAGTTTCACGCGAACTGTTAAGTCATTCGTTTTACCTTTATATTATCTTCTTAAAATTTCCCGTTATACATTAGAGTACCATGTTATCAGAAAATTTCCCGTTATAAATTAAAATCATTGATAACAAAGGACAGGTGATATAAAATACCTTAATTAAAATTTAGCATTTTTATACAACGTTACTTCGACGCTTTTTAAAGAAATTACTTACATGTGTGACTTAAACACATAAACCATTCATATCATAATACAGATTGAATTCAATTTTCACTTTGTGATGCACCATATTTTAAATGGAAGTACATTAAATCCCTAGAAAATTACAAAGAGGCACGATTAAAAATTCACGTTTTGAGGAGTCACGGCTGAGTTTGAAAAGTTGCACCGAACTTTCATAACGTATTACTCATTTTTCAAAACGTGAAAGGTCACATGAATGAATATAAAAAAGTAACAATGCAATGTACTACCATCATCCAAAAAAAATATAAAAGGTGTTTTAGATTTGATACTGCCGTACAAATACATCTGTTAACGAACAACTATGTAGCACGTTAAATTCGGGACACCATAAATTAAATTGACCCTTACGAGATTTATGTGACTTCTATAAAAATAAAAAAAACATTCGAATGGTGTGTAAATGCAAAATGGGGGCATTTGGTGTTGCTTGTCATTTTCTTCAAGACACCATAAATTAAATTGACCCCCACGAGATTTATGTGACTTAAAAAAAAAAAAAAAAAAACATTTGAATGGTGTGTAAATTAGATAGTCCCTCCAAAGATTTATGTGACCTCGAAAATTCTAAAATAGATAAACCCTATACCCTAAACCCTAACCCTTAAACCCTCAACCCTAAAACCCAGAACCCTGAACCCTAAAACCCTGAACCCTGAACCTTCAAGCTTGAACTCAGAAATGCACCTATTACGCCAGCACTCCCATGAAAAGTGTAAGAACAGAATCGTGTACCCATTGGAAGCATATATGGTACAACTGAACGGTATTCTATACAAATTTAGTGTTCCTATGGACATTACTGTATGTAAATATTGTATATGTTGCTTAAAGGACGTGGTACATGACTCTAATAAATCATGCCCTGGTGTGGCTATTTACGTTACAGATTTTGACATATAAATACATCTTGGTCCTTCGTAGAGAGCGACTATCGTACAATAGTGGACCAGGTGATGATATGGACACTCCTACTGAAGTAGGGGGGACAGATCGAGTGGCGCTGCATCGTGAAATAGAAACCACCTTCACGAAAGTACTGCTAGATGCGTTATGCATCATGATATGTATGTTCCCTTCGAATTCAAACCTGAAGGGTTTGATCTTGTTTCCCCTTTCTGAATTGGCGGGGATTCTCCGTTTGAATTCTCTGCTGGACCGCCATCTCCTGATTCATTCACATGAATTCAGAGCAGTCTCCTCAGAGTTGTTTCATTAGCGCGTTTCAGAAGTAAGAGTTTCCTGCAACATTGCATGTCGTAGACGGGTGGTAGAACCTGAGATTGAAGGGTTGCGGGGGACCGAGGATGGGATTGAGGTGCCGGAGAATCATTCGAGGAGGCGGAGGGAACACCTGCTCGGGTGTTTAGAGCGGCCGATTACATTCGCAGGGAGCGCAAGTATCTCGGTCTTTCCTTGGAAGATCTTTTGTAAATCGGGTTTATTTTATTGCTCTTGAATGGTATGTTCTATCTCTTGTACACGTTACATGTGGTGATCATGTGATCCATCGCGGGATCCCCTATTGTAAGTAGAATTGTTCATGTAGTTCTCCGCAAATTATGTAGAATTTGCAAAGTTATCGGGGAATTTTTAGTTAAGATTAACCCTTGCATGTTGCATATTAATGGAATGAACTGCACTTATGTGATTTCCGTGTTGTTGTAGAAATTTTTCTGTACGGACAGTAATCTTACTGTACGGTCAGGGGGTGGCGAGGTGGAGGCTGCTTCTTAGTGGACCCAACTACACTCATCAAGAGATCCCTCGATGCTGCTTTGGAAGTCCTCATCCAGAAACCCTCATCGGGAGATCCCCCGATCCTATAGAATTTAGACCCTCATCGAGAGATCCCCCCATACTTCTTTGGAGACCCTAATCGAGAGACCCCCATCGGGAGATCCCCCGATCCTAAAGGATTTAGACCATAATCAAGAGATCCGTCGATACTTCTTTGGAGATCCTTATCGGGAGATCCCCCGATCCTATAGAATTTAGACCCTCATCGAGAGATCCCTCCATCCAATAGAATTTAGACCCGCATCGAGAGATCCCCCGATACTTCTTTGGCTCTTGTGAGAATGGACTCTGACAGTGACGTGACGGTCCCCAGATGCCGTCTGTGGGACCTTCCCGTTACGACTTCTCTCAGGAATCAACTGCTCATAGTGATGAGCTTCAACCCGGGCAGTGTGTGAAGCTTGTCGTCCCCTGTTTCGGAGATGTTGGAATCGGATCTGTTGTCGACGTTAATCCTTCTGGGCAGTGGCTTGGAGTTAGCATTCCACCTGGCTCGTCGAAATTTATTCTTGTGCGACCATCAAGCATCATGTCGGACGCAAAGGACCTCTTCCTCGAACCACGCCACAGAGGCTGCATCGTTTTGAGGGATGCTATGAATCGAACAGTCTTCTGGAGAGCTGGTGATGCGATTGCATTGTTGCAGGATCCTCCCATGAATGATGTTGAGTACGTTCGTTAACAATCCTGGATTGGTCTGGAAGTTCAGAAACTAGACCTTGCGGGTGCGGTTATAGCCTCCGGTAGAGTGTTCTGCTAAGAACCAGAGGAGTATTTCCGAGACAAAAGATTGGGCGAGGGATACATTGGAGTGACAATCCTCGAGGTCTTTGTCGAGGACACTGATGCCATAATGAGTAATGAGCGTTGGTTGATATTTGAATGCAAATATCCAAACGGCCCTTCTCTTCGGTCGATAGTCGGGCATTTCTCCCGAATCCCAATGGAGGTAGATCCACAAGATCACCTTGGAGGCAGACGGAAGGCACCTTACCGGTTTATAGTGCGGAAACCTAAAACGCATGAAAAACGTTTGCTGTACAATACGAAGACAGCGGATGCTGAAGTGAGGAAGGTTAGCTCCGAACGATGCTGCTCGAAGCATTGTTGTTAGACATTTCTCCGGGAGCTCACACTAATAGTGCGTAAGAAATTCTATTCGAAATCCTTTCAGGGAAGACGGGAATACAGGATTGCGGCGGGTGGACAGATGCATTCAGTCGACGGTGACCGTAGGAGGAAGTACTTGACGCTGCATGGTTTGGAAGTTTGCGCAACTGCGTGGTATCTTATTCACGGAGTTCCCAAGTCAACTTTTCATAGCTATGTCCAAAGATACAACAAATGGGTTCTCTCAACAGCGCATGGAAACAAGGGCTACAAGCGACCGAGGATCGGAACAGTTCAAGTCATGGGTACTATTGCTGCTATTGTAGACGAGAATGCAGATCAGATGCCCGATCAAATGCGAGGAATCGGAAATGGACGAGTGGACACTCTGAAATATCTTCCAGCAGGCAACATCTGGAAGCGAGTGATGGCTGACGCCAATGAGGTACGAGTCTTTGCTTCGCGTGTCTTCTAGTGTCATTGCATCGAGAGATCTCCCGATAGAGGTTACTTTCGTATTGAGAGTCCGTTCTCTGTCTTATAGGATTGTTGCACTCTACCTACGTCATGCAATATAGAACTCTTTTTCCCGTCTTCGGTGATTTGTCTCCATTTGTCGTGTGATACTTCGAGCTTGTTCGCTTGCGTGCGTCTCTTTCTTTGCCTCACCAGCCATTTGGACGTTCTGGTGCTTTGCAGAAAAATGTTTCATTAGGTCTGCCTACAGTGAGCCAGTCTACAATTAGTAGAATTAGAAGTTTACTCTTCAACAATATCGCAATCAAACCGATTGGAAGTTCTTTTGCGAAATGCTCGACATGTGACCAACTTCAAGAATTCATTCTGAAGTCAGCCAACGGAAGTCCAAAATATGTTGACTTCGTGAAGCAACGGGAGGAGCATCTTGCTCACCAAGCCTCTTGTCGTCGTCTGTATGGTGCATGGCGCGAAGAATCAAAGCGCAATCCCAGTGAGATTCTGTGCATCATTCATGACAAGATGGATACTGCAAAAACCGCCCTTCCCCGGATGCGGGTTACAACAAAGGCTACTCAAGGTTTGGGCCAGCTTCCTATGAATGTCACTGGTATGGTTTCACATAGGCACGGGGATGGCGCCTATGCACATTACTGTCCTCAGTGTTGGCCAAGAGATTCTAACGCCACAATATCGTCGTTGGCGAGGATGTTACGTCGATTGGAAGGCCCCTCATTTCGGGAGTCTGGGAAACTATTTGAGTACCCCCCGCAAAACTCACTGTTTGAGACATTGTTGAGGGGGAAGTCTAGGTGCCTCGACATTTTACCGCGTATAGAGGGATCCCCCGATGTCCAAGGGTCGAAACCTTTACCGAGGAAGTTATACCTTCAGCTGGATAACTCCGCCAAAGATAACAAGAACCAATATCTCATGGTGTTTCTCTCCCTGCTGACTGCACGGGGTGTTTTCAAGGAAATTCAGGCTGGATTTCTACTAGTGGGTCATACGCACGAAGATATTGATGCTTATTTTAGCCATTTGTCGAAGGCATTAAAAAGCAAGAATACGTTTGTTCTAGCGGATCTAATGAAGGCCTTCATGCAGTCCCAGGAGTTGTCATTCATGCCAGAGTTCATTCAAGAGGTTGCAGACTTCAAGTCTTTCATCAAAGGCTATCAAAGTAGTGGTGCTTCACGCCTTATTGGACTTGAAGAGATGCACCTTTTCAAGTTCTATGTGGACGATGATGGTTGGCCGATTATGAGGTACAAGAAATCAGCCGTCAACGCACAATGGCTACCCCTCAATAGACCCCCTATTCTATTGTGGAATGAAAACATGGATGGCGGCCCAAAACTTCCTCACGGCTCACCAAAGCCGGTTCCGTTCAAACCTATGTGGGGAAGTGAGGTTCCTAAATCTACTGGGAATCAAGTGAAGGCCAGAGAGACCGCAGCCAAAGCTACTGAGAACAAGAAATTCATGAAGTGCGGACTCCAAAAGTACATTGAGTGCTAGAAAAATGGAATGGCAAAATGCGAGGGATTTGCAGCAGCTTTTGGGCCTTATGTTGACTACTGGACTCGTTTGTTGTCTGAGCTTGATAAGCCTCTGCCAGTGACAAATCCTGAATTGTTAGAGGGTTTCTGGCCAAGCCATGACTGGAGGGCCGTATCCAACGGAGTACCACGCTCAAGATTTTTACCCTTTTTACTTGAGGATGTGACTCCTGAGGATGAGCCGAGCAAACGAAGCTTCGGAGAGTCCTTTCAATCCATGCCGTGATATCCGGCCTGGCAGCTGGGTTCTTTTGAGACCTGAAGATCCACTCATTTGTCGTGTATGGTAGGGAAGAGCAGCGACTGCTGTATGCAGAGAGGAAGGCCATGTAAACCATGGGAAATTTTGAATTCACTTTTGGGAACCTCGTAGCGTGGAAAGAGACCTTGCATTGAAATACCGTAACTGTTGGTCTGCTAAGTGGGTAGTAGAGACGCGTGCTCCAGAGTGGGTCTCTGTTGGTGGAGCTTTGTTTAAAAATTGGTCTAAAATCAAAGACCCGTCTACTAGAACCATTCCTAAGAAAGCTATGGAGGCTGCTTTAGCAAACTTAGAGAGAGCTAACGTAGTTGATCCATGATCCTCTATGCCACTTAGGAATGACAGAGGCTCATCCCTCGATGATTACATTTGAGTCACCTGTCTTCCTCATTCTCTATTAAAGAAATAAGAGTCATCACTGCTTGACCGTTTCTCATCCCCGTGTAATATCATCCGTCCTCGTGTCAATGATGTTTGTTTCTGAGATTTGTGACACTTTAAGAACCAACACAATCATGAATTCGCAACGTGGAGACTGATTGTGGAAGCAGATGGAGTAGTGGGAAACTGAAGGAAGCAAGTAGAAGCTTTCAGAACAAGGGGGGAAGGAGAAAAACTTCAGATTCATACGCCCAGTTCATTTGGTGTCGAAAAACTTGAACTTGGGTGTTGTGTTCAGCAGCGACTTTGGCAGCGGCATTGCCAGCAACGCAAGTTACGGAGCAGGTGAGAGCAATGCACACATACATGGGCCATGGCCAATCGACTTGAGTTTTTAGTTGAAATTTTGTTCATGCGTTTTTAGGTGTATTGGTATGTCAATAGCTATTAAACACCGTGTCCGCATGCTTTTTCAGTTTGAGTCATTCAGAAGTTCCGTATCAGGTGAGACTACTTGATATATTAGAGTTGAGCAGCTATGGTTTGCATGTGATTCATGACAACATAGACAAAGGAGATCAAGCTTTTGTCGCTAGTTTTTGGAGCTGATCAACTAGGCTGGGCTGGTTCTGTCTAGCACCGAGACTGTTGGGTTCTTGAGCAATTAGCAACACGAGTCATTGAGACGTTGTGTATCAGGTGAGATTAGCTGGTGTATTAGTTTGAGCAGATATGGTTGGCATGTAATTAGGTTTTGGTCCACTGGAGTCGTCGTTTTCCTAATACATATGGATATACAATGTCGACAGCCTGATCCCACTGTATGTTGTTGCATTTTTGTCTATTTTTTATCACTGTTATCGTGACGAGTTGAGCAAGTTTCATTAGTTGAAATAAAGACGTAGTTGATTGATGTGTACTCGAGACATTTGTTGGGCTACTTGTTAACGAATTGGTTGTTTGTTTGAGGGGTAATACTGATAACACATGTCGATCAAATACTTTTGTTGAGGTGGAAAGTTGGCTAAGTGCTGCGATGAACTTGTAGTTGAAGAAACCATTAATACCGCATCCGAAGCTTTGATAGAAATTGTTTGATCGCATGACCCATTTTTACTTACTAGATTTAGACATTTCTGCTTGATGATTTGCGTGTTACTTGCCCATTACAATTAGATAACATAAAGGTTTCTGTTTTTATTTATTATGTACTATTTGAGCAAGTCATTGAGAAGTTCTGTATCAGGTGAGACTACTTGCTGTACTAGAGTTGAGCAGGTATGGTTTGCATGTGAGTCGTTGTTTCTTGATAGATATGGGTACACATTGTCGATAGTCTAAAAGGTTGGATTTTTTTTTGAGTTTAGCTCTAATGTTGTGTGAGTCATGGGCTGTGGAGGTGGATTTACATTCATATACATCATGTGTTTCAGTTGAAGGATTTGAGATAACATATCTTGTCATCAGTTTTTTAGTTTCTTTGAAGTGTGTTGTGGTTATTGGTTCTTTCGGATCTGGTTTTATGAACTTCATGTGGGTCTAGAATTTTCTAATATTTTTTTTTTGAATTTTTTTTCTACAGGTTATAGGTATGGAATAGGATCCGATTATCAAGAAGGGGAAGATGAAGATTGAGGATGGTTCAACCTCCCAGAAGGAACCCGAGTTGGTCTTCAATGGAGATTGCGAGCAACCAGAGGTTCCAGTCTGGAAAGATTCAGCAGCAAGGAGGAGAAATGAGTTTCAATTCATGAAAGATGCACCTGTGAAGCTGCCTTGCCTACGACATTGGCTGAAGGATGTGGCGAAGTTTCAGGAGACAACAAAGTATGAAGTACCTGAATTCGACAAAGTTTCGGGGATGGTTTCTGAAGGATGGGATGGAACTTGGAACTCCATAGCTTTGAGGCAATTTGTGGCCGTTGCAAATGCAACTAGGGTGATGCACCCTCCAAGGAACAAGAAGAACCAACTCACTTACATCAAGAATCAGGTCATTTCTATCAAGAACCACCTCATGGAGACAATGGAGACAGAGTCAGCTCCAGCTCCAACAGTGCGAGCTCCGACAGTGGCAACTCTGAAAGTGACTGGATATTCTTTCACCAAATATCAAGCAGCCATCAACAAAATGGAAGAAAACCGCAAGGAAAAAACAGCTTACATCGACTTGAAGGATGAAGAGACAGAGGGTGAAGAGACTGAAGAGATGATTTAGCTGAGTTTGGCAAAGAAGTAGAAACACTAAACAGGTATGTTGAATCATTCTTATCAAGTTCATTGAAATGTAGATTTTCGGTTTCTTGCTCGGATTTTAGTTCCTCCTTGTTAACAGGATTGCTGGATTGACCTAATTTAACTCAACTCAACTTAATTTGGGTTCCCACTTCGGTTTCCTTTCTGTTAATCAAGTTAGTAGGCTTCTGTTACCTAACAGTGTCAATCAATTTCTTTCAGTAGTCACTAATTTCACACTAGTGATTCTCATTTTTGAGCGTTTAGTTGCAGGAGTTTCAGGATTTGTAAGTGTGGTGGATTTTACGAGGAGGATTTTACTTCTGATGTAGCGGATATGTTGTAGTTTGAGACTTCAGGTGCCATTGAGGCAGCTTTTGTAGTTCTATGTTTCAGCGGTCATGTAGTAGATTTTTTGTAAAAACATTCCTACTGTTCTCGTTCTCTGGACAATTCTGTTTAAGTACTTTCATAGACTTCAGTTGCCATTGAGGTCGGTTTTGAATTTTGAATAGGAGACATGAAGTTCTCGTAATTGTAAATTCTCAATCTGTAATGGTGGTTGTATGAGTAGGGTTACTTGAATTTGTTGAATAGGTTTGAATGTGTGAATACCGTAATGCACTCGATCGGCAGGACTTAATAGACCGAGTGCAAAATCAAAATAAATTAATTCCTCAAAAAACAGAAACTAACATTGCACACAAAATAACGTCGCACACTAAAACTGTTTAAAGTTTTTTGATCAGAGATCCTATGTGCTGTTTAGGTACGACATCGGGAGATCCCACGACGGGTCCGTCTGAGTTTATTCTCTTCCTGAGTTAATTCTCTTCCTTCTGATCGGAGATAAGTTTTTTGATCGGAGATCCTATATGCTGTTTAGGTACGACATCGAGAGATCCCACGACGAGTCCATCTGAGTTAATTTTCTTCCTGATCTTCTGTTAATGACATCGAATTCATCCATGCCTGAAGGATTGTCAGGCTTCCGTGTAATACCTGCCTTCCTCCTGTCAATGATATTTCATTTCTGTAGATGTGTTTCGAATCTGCTTCCCATTTCTAATATGTTGGTCATGTTTGATATTGGAGGCATCCTGTGACAAAACAATGCTCAACCGACATGCATTCTACTGTTCTCTATCTCGCTTGCCATGTGCTGATATCTCGTTCAAGTTTGATATCGCGGGATCCCCCGATGAATACTTCCAAGCCCCCATCTCTTCTATTCTTTTGTATTACCCCAAACCCAATGTACGTATATCTCAGTCAAGTTGGCTGCTGGGGATCCCGTGATGAATATTGTAGAGCCGAAATCTCTTTTGTTTTCCGTTCCTTGCTCGCAATGTACGTATAATTATCTGGGTCAGATTTGCTATCGGGGGATCTCGTGACACATACTCTAATGCCCAAATGTCCTCCGTTCTTTTATATCTCGCTCGCAATTTAGTTATATCTTGGTCAAGTTTGGTGTCGAGAGATCCCGTGATGAATACTTCTGAGCCCGTCCACGACGGTTCTTCCCATACATTGTTACGCTAATGCTCTAAATTTATCAGATCTCTGATAGGTGATTACTTAATTCTGGACTCTGGACAGTCCAGAAATAGTTAAATATGGCATATATAATTGTTCCATGTAAAAATTATATAAAATTTGTTGTATACAAATGATATATGTTCATGTTATAAATAAATGTTATAGATAAATGTTATAGATAAATGTTATAGATAAATGTTATAGATAAATGTTATAGATAAATATTTTAGACCAATGTTATATATAAATGTCATATAGAAGTGTTTCATATAAATTTCTATATAAATAATACATATAAATATTACATGTTATATATTAAAGGTATCTATACAACTTATACACTTGATAGTGAAAAATAAAATTATTCTCATAGTACTTATTGCATTTAGCCATATAGTAGGTAAGTTTGTTATATGAAACATAGAGTTCCATTGGATGTGTAAAACCAATATTTTGTGTAAAACCAATATTTGTACAACCAATATGTAAATAAAGAGAATAATCTCAATCAATACCATCAACCAAAACGTTACTTAAATTTTTTCTATTCTTATTCAAATATAAGCAATATAATATTTATATAATTAAACTACTTATTGAAGTTTTATAATATAAATAACTATATAATTTAAGTAATTAGAATTATTTTAATACTTGTATTTCAAATAATTAAATGTCTCTAAACATTTGATTTGATTTAAATAATAAAATTAAGGAAGTACTAATTTCTTAGTGAAAAGCATTTGAATAAATGTTATTTAAGTATAGTTTATCGAGTTTAAATATTAAAAAAATTATAACTTATTGAAGATTTTATTTTATGTCTACCTCTTTATTCAGAAATTTTATAGTCAATATTATGTATTTTTTATTTACAATGGGAACAAGTTTACAATTAAATTTGAACTATTTCATACTATGGAAATTATTATTATCATTCATAATGATTATTAGATTTCCAAGTATTTAGATGATCGTAGTGGTGTACTACTATAAAGCAATAAAAATTCTAATTTCCAAAATTATACATGGGTTTCGAGCCAAAACGGCTTTCCCGCCAAAAGGGTTTCCCGCCATCCATTTGAAATTCCTTAGACATAGAGTAGAATCCTTTTTTTGTCCAATAACGGCAAGGCCATGTAGCGACAAGGCATATCTACTCTTTTCCAGATTTCATGCGTCGAAGATGCCAACGACGATGTAGTCGTTCAGCTGGCACCTTGGTTGAAGACTCACTCTTCACGTCCTGAGAGCTCTTTCTTTCTGTTACTCTCACCCAACTGAGGTGCGGCGTCTCTTTGTAGAGTGATTGTTTATGTTCATGGTGGATTGTGTACTATGTTTTTGCTTGTTGTCGTTCGCTTGTCCATGGTGTTTGAGTAGCACGCGTGCGTGCACATTGTTCATTCAAGTGGACAATGTTGGGTTTTACGAGATCTACGAGGATTTTAATGGTAGAGTCGTTTTGCTACGTTCTTAGGTCTCGCCACATTTGTGTGACAGAAATTGTTCTAACTCCCATTTCTATTGTTTTTGTTATTTCTTCAACTATCGACCAAAAATTTCTTCCTCTTTGAATCTGCACAGCTAAGGTATGCATTGTTTCTCTATTCTGTATTCAACCTTATTTTTTTGAATCTTTCCTGCTTGTCTTACTATTAATTGTAAATCAATTATCCCCGGGTCAGGGATAACCTCTAAAGTATACGGACATATTTATTCTTGACCCGGGGATAAATTATTTTTGGGTCAGGGATAAATTATCCCTCGGTTGGGGATATATACATCTTTAATAATATACGGTTTATACCCGGCCTGAAGATAAGATTTCAAATGTTATAATTCTAGGTTGGGGAAATTTGCTCTCCTGCGACACATAATTCTATCGAGATCTGTTTATCTGTTGGCCAGGACAAAGCATCCCTGGGTTAGAATTAAATACATACTTTCTTCTAGTCCACGAATTTATCCCCCACCAGGGATAAATATTTATGTCTGTATTTATCCCTGGCTCGGGGATAAAATATACCCGAGTCGGAGATAAATACAGCCGGGTATATATATTGCCAGAGATTTGATACGTTATCCCCGGGTCGGGGATAACTTTAGATTGAATAGAGCTTAGTCTATCCCTTGTTCGGGGTTATCGCGGGGATAACAATTGATGATTACGTGGGTTACCTGGGTTTACTTATCCCCAGTCCTAGGATTATTCTATTTGTAAGAGAGACCTTTATGAAAATAAAAGTAAATATATAGTTTATTTTTAAATGGCTATGAGAGAATTAGTAGTATCTCCAATCCGGAGATAATTTAATAGTACAAATTCTTCGTAATAGATATAAATAGTTTGCATTGGTATGTTTTGTACAAATGGAACAATAGTCTATGATGTGAAACCGATATGATATCACCTGAACATATAATTCCTTGACACAGAATCATTCCGGGTTGAGTATAATTTTTAGTTCATAGTTACAATTGAGAGTTGAAATGTAAGAGCGTCAACTGCATTAAATAATTCGTTTGGTGTATGACTTAAAATAATAAACTTATCCCCTGGTTGGTGGTAATTTGTCCGAACGTCCTGATATGGCGTTGAACTTTTTGTTCAATATCTAAGGTTACTGAATATGGGCCTCTATGACCCTAAACCCGAGCGAGGGATAATAATGGTCGGCTTAAATATATATTGTCGTGTTGGTCCTTGGGCTAGAGATAATCCGTTTTAGTTGATCTGCTTCACGCCTTGTATCATCCCCAACCCGAGGATAATTCATTGCGGATGTCGTCGCTTGAAATGGAGTATTTTGCCAACTGCTTGGGGTCATATCTCAATGGTATTGAATTTTAAGGACTGTCAGTTGAACATATTCTTCGCATTCTGTGATGAAACTTTGTTACTTATTTTTGTAAATGTTTGCAGAATGAGTGATTTTATCATCGATGGTGTGGACTTCCGGCCTCCAGTGCTTCCCAATGATGTTGCCCAATGCAAAGGTTTCGAGAGATATTCATGGGTGTCCAAACCAGTCACACTCTTGAATGAAGCTGGAGACGATGTTGCGAAGGCTGTGTGTCAGTCTGTGGACTCCTCACTTGTTCCAGCGACTAATGGTAGACCACTAGGCACAAACTTTGTCTGTGTTCAAATTGCCGAGTCTTTGTTAGAATCTGATGTTCCATTTGGATGGATTTACTCCCTGCGTGCGTGGCCGATCAAACGTATCATTCTCAATGGTGCCAGCCTTTACGACCACGACCAACGAGCCATCTTCAATGATGTAATGAAGACATTTGGAAGACTTCCTCAGAATGGCGTTCGTAAGTACGAGAGTACCCGCTAAAGGCGACCTTGTGAGTCACCAGCGAAAAAACAATTTTTCTTGACAACCGAGTCAATCAACTATGTTTCGACCAACACCTGTTGTTCTAGAAATTGTGTTCAGCCTTTCCCAAGAGGGAAAATTAAAGATCTTAGGACTCAGTTCTATGTGACCGACGGTGTGTTTTTTAGAAAACATCGTCTTCTCGATGTTCATGGGCAAATCCATGAAGATGCTCATGGAAACGATATGATAACGTTGGAGGGTATTGAGGTGTGTTGCACCGCATAGGGCTTGATTATGGGTGTGTCAAGGGCCACGTTCTTTCGTTACACGTCTTTCTACCGAGACGGAGCTCAAGCAGATCATCATGGAAATTGTGGTTCCAAGAAGCTTCATATCCACACTGTACAAGCAACTATGTCAATTGTGGAAAATTCCGCTGACCTCATGCCGCATCGCACTAGGACGGCTCCTACTGGCAAGAAGGTAGTCTCAAAGTGCTTGCCCTCCTCTTATCGTTGGAGAGATAGCTTACCACAAGTGAATGCCGTCAACGCCATGAATGACCTCTCTCCCATTTCGCCTTCGACCTTGAGCAGGATAAGGCAAGAATCTTTCTTAGAGTATTATGCAAAGCCAAAGGGTGACACTTTTTCTCGTTGTGGTGAATGTGATAAAATTAAGCAGCTTCGAGCATCTAGTACACCTGGTAGTCGTGCATGGGCTCTCCACGATGCGAGATTCAGAAAACACAACACATCTCAAATGTTGTACATGCTACTGTATTACGCCAACCGTGAGGAGTCAAAGACAAACCCTGACAAGGAGTTATGTGTTATCCATGACAAAATGGATCATTCTAAGACTGCCTCTCCGCAGTTCTCCCACAAGAGCAAATCCACAGATTCCTTTATGAAATTGCCGGTTTCGATCACAGGCATGATTGCGCAGGGGCATGGTGATGTTCGATATGCACACTACGGCCTTGACATTTATCTGACAGATTCCAATAATACAATTGGGTCATTTGCCCAACTACTAAGAGATTTGGAATCTCCACCGAAATCCTCCACCAGGGAGTTGTTTGCGGGTGGTAGAAGTAGCCTGCTCTCTGAAGCAGTTTTGAATGGTGCTGATATTTGCTTGGATTCGCTTGGTCTTCAACCGGAGGCACCAATCCCTGCTAAACCACTACCTCCGGTGTTGCACATGCAGCTCAATAATGCATGCGAAGAAAATAAGAACGGGTTCGTATTTGCTTTCTTTTCTCTTCTGGTTTATAAACGCATTTTTAGGGAAATTTATTTAAATTTCCTTATTGTTGGGCACACTCATGAAGACATTGACGCTCTATTCCGGCGATGGAGCAATAATCTCAAGAGCAACAGTTACCCAACTGTACCCCTTCTCATGAAATCATTTATGGATACTGAGGAAATGCTAGTGATTCCTCACATTATTGAGGAAGTACCCAATTTCAAGAACTTCCATGAAGCCTTCCTCTGTGATGGGGACGAAACATTAACAGGGCATGCGAGTGCTCAACAATTCAGGTTCTTCAAAGATGCGTCTGGGTGGCCTCTTATGCAATACAAAGTTCTTTGTACGGATAGTGAGTGGCTCCCAAGAGAGAGTGCTAGAATTAGGTTGTGGAAAGCATTACCTAGTGGAGATCCAAAGGTTCCTTCAGGAGATCCAACAATACTTGTTCCAAGGGAGATGAGGAATATTGACGACATTTGCAAGGAAATTAGTGGATTTGTGAACATGTAGGAGTCATTGGCAGATGCTGATCCAACAGGGGATTACCGTAGGCAACATGAGCATATCATTTACTATTGGAAAGTTGTTCACGAGGCTCTAGACTTCGATATTCCTACGCCCTCTGCGTTTAGGAACGGATTCTGGCCTACTTCTAGGTTTTCTCCAGGTAAGGAAGATATATATGAAGAGAATGGCGAATTACGTGAGGAATATGATGATGATCCTCCATTTGTAGGTCCAAGGCGAGACCGTCCTAACGCATCATTTAGAGTTATGCGCGATTGTTATGAAGGATATCTACTTGCGGTTCGTCCTGCAGATGAAGATGCCAAGAAGATTTGGATCGCCCGAGCTTTGAGCAACCCACATGATAGTGTGGAGCATCCTGACTCTATTCAGCTAGAGTATTGGAAGCCAGCATCCTTTAAACATGTCAACCCTGAAACCTACGAAGGATGGGACACAAAGAAAGGTAACTCTTGGTTGAGGGACACAAAGTATGGACCATCTTGGGTGGCTACTTCTTCCATCATTACAGCCTGGAAACCAAGATTCCGCGCCGACACAATCAGTCCAAAGATGTCCATACCGGAGGCACAAATCCATGTGATCAAAGATTCTCTCTTGGAATTTGTCGACTAATTTGTTGCCGTATATATTTTAATAGTTTACTGGAATCTTTACTTGTTTTTACTTAGAGACATGTACTCCTAGCTTAAAGAAGAGTAGCATTTATTATGTTATTGTTTGAATTTTATAGTGCTGACATGGTGTTTGAATATTTACTTAAATATTCTCATCTTCACCTTCAATTGGTTATTCAAATATTTGTATTTGCAAAATGTTTTAGTTATGTAATCTTTTTTATTGGAATTTTGTCATTGTTTTTATTATGTTCTCTATGGAGTCCAATATAGTTATGTTATTCGTGGCCTTTGTTGACACCAAGTCATCAGCTCGAGTGGTTGGTTGGACAGAGCGGTCTCATATTGGTGGTCCGGGTTTGATTCTCTACAGAGCCTGTCTGAGCGACATTTGTGGCCGGATGGCTTGGTACTGCTGGTGTATAGGCAGGAAGTAAGAGTTGTGCCAACCACCCTAACCCCATACCCTCTAAACAGTGACAAGTGCTTATACTAGTGCTAACAACAGTGGTTCAACCACTAACCCCCCCATCCTTTTATATTATACTTGGTCGTAGTGCGTCTATTCTACATAGGAGTGGTTGGTTACGAGTTTAGGTAGATGGAATTTTTATATACGAGTGGGATGTTGTGTAGCAATCTCATTTTAATTGACGTGCCAAAATACTTGGTTCTAATTGGACATGTATATATTTATAGTATATTTGCATATCAAAGGCGCATCAAGATACTTGGTTCTAATTGGACATGTGTATATTTATAGTATGTTTGCATATCAAAGGCACAAACCTATGATTTATTTTCAAAGATTTTGATTTGTATTCGGGAATGCCATAATGCTAAGTAGTCTCAATTTACTTGGTGTCTCAAAATAATTGGTTATAAAAGACATAATTTATATTTATAGTATGTTTTGATATTGAAGGTGCAACTTAGATTTTACTTTGGTAAGTTTTTTGTCCAAATATAATAATTGTCTCATTTTATTTGACATTCATTTCAAATGATTATGGCCGTGACTTTAATTTGAGATTGCAAATCGTCTCAATTTAACGAATACACCCTTGTAGCCAGCTTTTGATCATTGTTGTAGATGATGCAGAGGGCACCAACATTCTGCAAGTAACGATCTGCAAAATGGAAGATGTCGTACACATAATCCTTCTCACGAGAGTTCCAAGGTGAAATACTAGTGGGGGGATCGGAAATAGAAGGGAAGGGAAGATTTTCGGGGATGTCGACAATGATCAAGTCGACTCCCAAATGGTTCTTTTCTTTGCATCGGTCCAGAACTTCATTTTGGCGGCCTGTTCAAAACTTGAGGAAACAAAAAAGCAGAGTTAGACAATATAAAATTAATAGAAGTGTATGTATCCAAGAAATGTCTAAAGAACGGACCATACCTTGTGAATGAAGTCTTGAATCTTGTTCCATTCTAGGTTGCCACCCTTGTCAGAGAGCTTCTTATTTTGCCGCAATAACAAATCCAGAGATGAGTTGATGATGGAAACATGTGTGGAAAGCGAAGTTCCAGCGGAAGAGGTGGTTTGAGGAAACTAATTGGCCTTCCTCTGCTCAATGAGACTTCTGGTGATTTCAGAAGCACTAATCAACGAAGGAGCATTTGCTGTGGTCGAAGATGGCTTGGGGACGTTTGTAGTTGGAGAAGCATGGGGTGTCTCCTTCCGAGGTGCGGAAGACTCCGCACCCGTTTCTTGTGAGACCTGGGACTTCGAACCCAGAGATCAAAGTCGCCGCCTTCTCCCTCTCTTTGGAGGAGGTGCAGATGATTGATTGTGCAGGCCTTCGGCCTCATCTGAACCGTCTCCAGAATCCTCGACAATCGCCGATCCACCATCAAGTTGAGATTTGAGCTCCACTTCTGACTCAATAACGAAACCTCGAATGCAATCGAGATACCAACAACCAGCTTCTAGGTGCTGGGGTTTGTACCTCTTCAACTGCTGAGGAGCATAGATACACTGATTAGAGCCTTTTTGAATCCACGCAGTGAAGTACTTGGGGAGCTTCTCAAGGGTAATTGCACCTTTTGGAACCAGCTCTCTATTGAAATACCTAATCAAGTTCAATTGTCATTGATCAGAATTATACACGTTAAATTGAATGGAAAATGTAACCGGAATGCAAAGGCGCACATAATAATTATCATACCGGTTGTTAAAGGGTGATTTAGCTTCACCCTTAAAAAGCTAGTCTGCTGTCCAGATCTAAAGAGAAACCCACAAAATTTTTATACCCACCTAGCTAGTTCTACTTAACACCATTCTGCTCCTTTACTGCACTAGATTTCTAATCCTCCTGCCCCTTTCTACTGCTCCATCAATGCAAGAACCCACAATGCAAATCTACCTAAAAGCCATAGCATTCAATGTACACAAACTCCAATGATCCAAGGATCGCTTTTCTCATCATTACTCTCCTTCATGTACAATCAGATCTGCTCCTAACAGTCCTGCTTCTCAGTCAATCACTAATCCTCTATTCTAACTACCATCCTAACCTCCATAGCTGCAAATCTGCAAGGAGAGAGAGAGAGAGAGAGTGCGAGCCGCCACGGCCTCACTCCTCACTACCCCCCCCCCCCAAACCCTAGCCGCCACCGTCAATCTGTCCGTTTTTCATCCAAGTCGATTTTTCATCCGATTGTCAAAACTTCATCCAAAATGCAGTAACTAAGAAATCCGCAGTAACTAACTGTTTTAATGCTCCTGGCAGTTTATTGTTCCTGCTCCTGTTTTACTGCTCCTAGGTAAAAGGCAAAAAATCCCTTTAACATTATTCCCCTTTTAGTCTGCATCTGCCCTTAGATGCTCCGGCTTCTAGTTTTATGTAGTTAGCCAAAAATAAAAAAGGGAAATAAAAATTAAAAAGAGTGTACTATTGGTCCTACCAGTATACCCCGTAATCCTACTTTAGCCACTAGTCGATGCAGTCTCTATGGTCGTCACCTTTGGCGATCTTGGTGTCGTAGCTACTCCTGGTCTGGTCCGTGTGGCTACTGGTCCGGAGACTACTGGTGCTGGTCCAAGTCCTGGTGTTACCTGTTCCCGGGTAACTGGCAGCACTAGTCCCCCCTGGTTCTCCGGACAGACCGGAGCATAGTCAACTGACTGTAGTGGCATAGATGCCACCACTTCCGGCCCAGTTGAAATCTGCTCCCCTGTCTCCTCCGGTACCTCCTGCTCGTCGTCAGACCAGTATATAAAAGCAAGAAAGGCTTCGGAAAAACGAACCAAATATTTGTTGAGGCGAAGCTGGTCTTCTGCATAGGCCTTTAACTCCTCGCAGACCTGCTTTTTGATTGTCGCCAAGAGATGTCTAGCAAGTCCCTTACTGGATGGAGTAGCAATGGTCCCGGTCACCTCCAATTGTCGTCGTAGCTGCTAGTTTTCTTGGGCTAGGCGGTCGTAATCTCTAAGCCGAGCATTCATCTCCAGCTCCTTCTCCAATCGTTGCCTTCGCCTGCCTTCAAGTTCTCCTCCTTCTGATGCCCATCTGGCCTTCTCCTTGCTCTGTTCTTCGGTGAAGACCGAGAGCTTCTTTCTGGTTTCCGCCCAGGTTGCTTTCAGCTCCGTTAACTCCCAACTAGCAGCCTGAAGCTAAACTGCCTGCTGATTGACCTGTTCCTCCAGTGCCTTGTTCCTAGTAATTAGCTCCTGGTAGGTTGGCGTCCTGCTGTCCCTCCTAGACTGTAAGTCCTGGTGTCCTCCCCGTAAGAAAACACGGGGGCTCAAGTGTCCGCCCAAGTTAGTCCAAACATCGTGATATACCTCGGGTCCATGTCAAATCTGCTCTTCGGAACAGCAGATATCCTGGTCCCCTCAATCCCCAAGGCCTGCTGGATAGTCCAAGCAGTGACCTCCACCGGTATCCCTCTCACTGTTGCCATGATTCGCGTACTGCTCTCAATCTTCTCCCCCTTGACATACTGGAATCCTTCAACAAAATCCGAGAGTCCGAGACCAACTCCACTCGCGGTTTCGGCCAGGTGTATTCGTAGAAGGAACCTAGGCTTACCTTCTCTGCCCACACATCGTCCTTCAAATCTCTCCACGCCTTCCAGTACTCCAAAGGGAGAAAGGTAAGCTTTATCCTCCTCCTCTTGTTTCGGGTGACGGTGACCTGCTTAGGGGCTCTGGCCTGTACCTGCGTTTGCTTCCTTTTGGCCCTTGTCCATGCCTTCTGCAACTCTATCCTTACTGCTGGTTCTTACACCTGGTCCCCTTCTGAAACTCCTTGTGTCTGCTGCGGTGGTGCTCCCTCCCCTTCCTGCAGCTGTGTTTTCTCCATCTGCCCTGTTGTTGATGGTCTCGTTATGTATTCGTGTAGTGTTCCCTTCTCTCCTCTTCTCCTCTGCTGTTCTGATTGTCTGGTCCTTGCTTTGACAGCGCCTTCGTTTCTTCTCCTTTCACTTGGTCTTCGCCTATTATCTATTCTATCTCTGGTTGTTTCGTCTCTGCCCCAGTCCCTAAAAGTGAGCAGAGGTTCTGGAACTTCCAGCCCACTCCCAATCTCCTCTATCTTTGCCTTCCTTGTTGTTACTTCTCTATCTACAATTCTGGTGTCTCTACCCTGTTCTATCCTATTCTGACCCGAATAACACCCCTCCTGATCTCCTTCATATCCAAGTTAAAAGACTTTCCCAAAGTTTTCAGTTGTTGATTTTACCTGACCAGGTTGTTGCTGCTGTTGTCCCTGCTTATGGCTCGGTTCTCCGTCTTCTTCGCTTGTTTGTGACGCTCTTCTCCCGGGATGGTGAGGGCTCCCACTCCTTCTTCCAATTGCCTTCCCTGTGTTTCTCTTGCTGCCGCAACCAGCCTCCTGATTGCTACTCCGCTTCTCTGAGTTACCTCCTGGTTGTCTGTCTCCTTCTAGAGTTTCGCCTTCTTGGTGATCTTCCCTCCTTCGGTGGAGCTGCTGCCTCTGCTCCTTATCTAGTCGTCGCCAGTGTTCGTCTTGTAGCCACCGTCTATGATCTTCCTCTACCCGATGTCGCTGCTGCTCCTCAAATCGCCGGCGCTCTTCTATGTGCCTCTTGTCCTTGGTCCGCTGCTGCTCTCCAGCTCGCCGTTGCTCCTCTACAGTTTGCTGGTCTTCAGGCCGCCTCCATTCTTCAAGCCGCTGCTGCTCCTCGACTCTTTGTTGCTGGGCCAGTTGCCACTATCCCTCAGGTTGATGACGCTCTTCTTCACCTGGTTGCTGCCGGGTGAGTTGCTGCTGCCCCCTGAGTCGGTGTCTCTCCTCAAACCCTTGCTTCTCTTAACTAGGTTGCTGTTAGATGAGCTGCTGCTGCTTCTCAAGTCGATGCCGCTCCTCAAGCCGCCCCTGTTCTTCTTGTCCTTGCGGATGCCAAATGAGCTGCTACTGCTCCTTGGGTCGGTGCCGCTCCTTACGCCGCTGTCGCTCCTTCTCTGGCTCTGCTTGCTGCTGCTCTTGGAGTAGCCGTCTTCGTTCCTCCTCCTGCTGCTGCAGTCTCTGCCACTCCTCCTCGAGCTCCTGCAGTTGTCGCCGTTCCTCTTGGAGTCGCTGCTGCCCTCCTTCTTGCTGAAGCCGTTGCTCCTTTTGGAGCAGTCGCCGCCGCCCTTCTTCCAATTGCCGAGACTCCACTCCCTCGCCCTTATGTCCTCTTCCCCCCCTTCTTCACTGCTCACTCTATTTCCTCGGCTGCTGCAAAGAATGAGGTTTGAGTTCTCCTTTCGGTGGTGTAGGCAAACCCTGGCTGTCCATTCTAAGTCGCCATTTCTCTTCCCTAGACTATTGTCTTCATCCATCCTTCTGCCCTCTTGAGCCTGGATGGATGAAATCTGCAGGATGGATAAATCCAGTCCCTCCTCCAACTTAATGGGCTGCAGCCTTGACTGTCCAATCACCTTGACTTCTTCCCCCATTATGACTTCTAAAATCCCACACCCTATTATCTCCAATCCTTCCTTTTCTTTTTCTCTTTTCTCTTTACTTTTTTCTTTTTCTTGATTTTTCTCCTTTCCATTATATTTTTCACTCACCTCCTCCATGTTTCCTTCCTTTGACTGCTGCCCTTCTTCTTGCTCATTTTCATTTTTCTTTTGATTTTTAGTTTTCTCTCACTGTTTTCTTTACCCCTCAGCTGGTTTACTGCTTCACTGCCACCTTTTTCACAGCTTTTTTCACCCTCTAACCCTGTATTTTCTAACCTTGATTGGACACTATCCCCCTTTTGTTCGTTGACCAGTCCTCTGGTCAAATGTCCTGGTGTCCTGGTTTCCACTACTTCCTTCTCATAAAATCTATATGGTTTTAATTTATTAATGTTAACCAAAACTGGATCTGGTTCGAAATTTTTTACTTGGACCAACAGAGCTGTATTGTTGGGGAGTCTGTACTGGACCCTATAAGGTCCAAACCACCGACTTTTGAATTTCCCCACATGTTCCTTGTCGCCCTTGGGATACCAGAGCACATAATCGCCCACTTGAAAATCTTTTCGCTTGTTGTGTTGCTGGCTCCAAAGTGCCCTGTTCCACTCCTTGGGTCCTACTGCTTCCTGGGCCTCTACTCTTGAAGTGTCCATCTGCTGCAGGTCTACAATCCTGGCTGCCAACACCCTTGTTGGTGTATAATCAATTTCGCTGTTGGTCTTCCTGGTCGGTACTATGTACTCTGTTGGCATTAACGGATGTAAGCCATAGACTAGTTGAAATGGTGTGTGACCTGTAGTAACCTTGTAGGCAGTCCTGTAGGAGAGCAGTACAGTATGAAGATGCTCATCTCAATTTGTTCTCCTATCATTGACCAGCTTGCTCAGTAGGTGACCAATCACCTTGTTTGTTGATTCTGCCTGGCCATTACCCTGGAGGTAATAGGTTGTTGATGTACGATGCTGGAGCAAAAAATGCTCCACCAGGTGTTCTATAGCTTCATTAACAAAATGAGAACCCTGGTCGCTTACAAGTGTCAAAGGACACCCGTATCTTGAAAGGATCTGCTCATACAAAAACTTAGCAGTAACTGCTGCTGAATTGGTTTTCAACGCCCTTGCCTCCACCCACTTGGTAGCACAATCTGTAGCCACCAGTATGTATCTGTTCCCTGTTCTGGATGCTGTTGGTTTAATGGGCCCAATAAAGTCCAATCCCTATTCCATAAATGGTTCTGCTGGCATACTGGCCACTAAGGTAGCTAAACCAGTAATCGCAATGCTTCCCACTCTCTGGCATCTGTCACACGCCTTGCAGTAATCTGAAACATCCCGATGTATCGCTGGCCACCAGTACCCGGCGTCCAGTATCTTCTTGGGGGGAAGCACAATAAAGTGGACCACCAAGTGCAATATGTGATCACTAGGAAGTGAATATGAAGTGTGCTGTTTTTTACAGCTCAAAGCTGATTTTGAGCATTTTGGTGTAGTTTTTGAGCATTTTAGTCACTTTTTAAGGTGTCATAAGGTATCTTACACATCTCCATGAAAAAAACATCTTCAATTGAAACTAAATTTGACCACTAGTTCTAAATCATGAAAATGAACTTTTCCAAAATCTTAATTTCTTCATTTAGGGCCCTCTACTATCTTTGGAGGATGTTTTTTCTAATTTAAAAAACAATGTTTCGTGAAAAAAACCTCACAGAAAGTTTCTTGAGAAACAGTGTTTTAAAAACGTCCGTGCGGTACTTCTCGCCAATCTAGGATTGCAAACACGGCCACCCGGATCATTTCTACAAGCGTATTGTACAAACGAAGGGCCCCGTAAAGTGATTTCTGTCAAAACTACAATGTAATACGGTCACTTTTCCAAATGACTGCATTCGCTTTGTTCAACTTTGTCGTGTTCATAGAGGTGTCTCAACTCAACAACTACGAACGCAAATTTCGGAAGGTGTAGTACATCGAGTCTGCTTTCCGTATTCTAAACTTAATTTCCCATCAAGAAGTTTTAGATGCCACTTTCTCGCGTGTTTACACAACAGGCTGAAATTGACAATGAGCTAAGCACTTTTGTGGTCCACTTTATTGAGCTTCCCCCCTCCTGGTGGTGATATCTTGCGAAAAATGACCACCTGCTACTCCATTTTGCATCTCCTTTATCAACACCTGAGCCTACAATGGGTCGAGTACCCTCCTGACCACCAGATCATGTCCTCGCTTGTGCAGAATTCCCTAGACCAGTGTATAGGGCAGTGACTTCAGAATCAGCTTTCTCTGCTCCTTTTTCGACAAGTCCTGTCGTACAACACCAGATTTCAGGTAAGAACATACATCCTCTAACCATTCTGGTTTAACATAAAACAAACTTGCATCCTTGGTCTGGTCTTCAACACCAGTTGCTGGTTCTCCATTGGGCAGTCTTGACATCGCATCTGCCACACCATGATTTTTTCCTGGCTTATACACCACTGTAAAATCGTATTCTTGAAACAGCAGTAGCCACCGTGCTATCCTTCCTGACACCTGCGGCTTATTGACCAAATACACTAGTGCCATACGGTCAACATAGAAAACAAATTTATTGCCCAGCAGATAATGCCTATACTTGTTCAGAGCATAAACCTTTGCCAAGGCCTCCCTTTCAGCAGTACTGTAGTTCCTCTTAGCAGAATTCAGCAGTCTACTGGCATAAGAAATGGGCTGGTCACACTTCCCTGTTGGAATCTGGGCCAGCATTACTCCTACTGCTATATTCAAAGCAGCTGTATGCACATGGAACTCCAGGTCCCATCTAGGTGCAATTAAAATTGGCCCATTCTGATACTGCTCCTTGATCTTCTTCCACGCTTGTTCACACTGCTCGGTCCAGATGAACTCCTTGGTCTTCCTCATAATTGGCTCCGTGATATGGGCATACGACTTAATGTAGCACCTGTTAAACTGGGCAAAACCGTTAAAAAACCTGAACATCACCTGGCTTTTCGGGTCTAGGCATATTTTCCACTACTTCAATTTTCTTAGGATCACGAAATTTCCCTTCCTTAGACACTATGTGGCCCAGTATAATACAAGAGAAGACCAGTAATAAGCATTTTTGAGGGTTTAAACTTATACCATACTCACGGCATTTTTCGAAACATTTTCTCAACTACACCAGGTGACTTACAATGTCACTGTACACACTGAAATCATCTAAAAACAATTTCATAAAATCACCAATGAAATCACGAAAGGCTTTGCTTACTGCCCTCTGGTATGTGGGGGGTGCGCTTTTCAGCCCAAAGGGCATGACTATCCACACAAATGCTCCCCAGTCCGTTACAAACGCAGTCTTGTGCCGGTCCTCTGGTGCTATCTGAGTCTGGTGGTACCCAGAGTACCCATCCAGAAACGAATACATCTCATGTCCTGCCAGAGAATCCAACACCTCCTCAATAAATGGCAATGGATACGGGTCCTTTTTAGTGGCAGCATTCAATTTACGAAAGTCAACACAAATTCTCAACTTCCCATTCTTCTTAGGAACAATAACAATAGGGGATAACCAAGTAGCATCCTCTACAGGTGTAATGAATCCGACCTGAAGCAGTTTATCCAAGTCCAGCTTCACAATACTGGCATAATTTGGATTCATGCGATATCAGGCCTGATGGGATGGTGGGACATCCTTCTCCAACTCAATCCTGTACTGTGCAATTGAGGGTGGGATACCCTTCAGGTCCTTATAGGTCCAGGCAAATACATCCTTGAACTCCTTGAAAAGAGCCTCTGCTTCCATGGCCTGTTCTGGACTAATGGCTGCATTAATCTTCAGATACTGGGGCTCCTCCTCTGTTCCCAAGTTAATTTTTCTCAACTGCTCCGACTCTGGTAAGGTCTAGGATGCAATCGTCAGTTTCTTCACTTTCTCTCGTGCTGGTGTCTCATCCACCTCGATGTCACCCTCCTCAAAGTTGTAAAAATGGTCTGGGTAGGCCCCCCTCTGATCCCCCCTCTTGTCCCTGGATCTGGTCCTTGTTCTTTGCTTGGCTCTTGATGTCGTCCTGGTCTTGGTTGTGGTCCTGGTTCCTATTCTGCTCCATTCGCGGCAGTGTGACTATTCAAACTGCCAGAACATTTCTATTCCATTGGCAGTGAACTATTCTATTCCAGTGTGTACTGGTGACTTGCATATGGATATTGGTTTTGGATCCTTGTTAGTTACAATGTCTTAAACTTAAATAATCCTGCTCACTAGCTAACCACAAGGCTTCCTCCTCATCTGTCAGTCCTTCAATAAAATTATAGCAGACTAGGACTTCAGGTAACTTAGGCCTGGGCCCCTTCCTCTGACTGACTGAAATTGTTTTTACAGTACCATTACCTGTGATGGTAACCTGGTTGTTACCCCATTCGTGATTTACCTTAGCATCAATCAACCATGGTCTGCCTTGCAGCATACTATAGGCTTCATTAACCTCTTTATTTTTAATAACAGCCAAGGTAATAAGGTAAGGAATACCATGGATGTGAATTTTCACATTACAAATCATCCCCACCGGGTCAACCACTGTCTGGTCCGCCATTCTTAGTCTGAAAGGAGCAGGTTGTGGGTCCTTGAGGCCCAGTCTTTTACGCTCCTCCTCGGTTATCAGGTTCACACCTGATCCTCCATCCAGTAGGACATTCTCCAGAGTCCCATTGCCTATCTGCATAGTTAACACCGGCAGTTCTATGTCAAGATCAATAGCTAGACTTCCTATTAAATCAGTCTTACCTGGTTGACTGGTTGTTGGCTTCTTGCTTGATGCTGGCTCTGGTTTAGTGGCCTAGTCTGCTACCATTTCTGGGAATAGGTGGGCCTTCACAAATTCTTTCAAATTAGGGGCCATCTTCAATAGATGTCCTGATGAGATTGTGATGGGACTGTCCAGTATTTTTCTTCCAACTACAGTTGTATTATGCTGCTCCTGGTTGTTCTCTGTACTGGTCTCCCCTTCTGCGCCCAATTCCTGCTCTATGGTCATCAAGGTGTAAGCTAGTGTATCCGAGTCAAGGAATCCTGCCCACTCATTATCCGGTACTTCACCATCTCCTTCCTTCTATGCTGTTTTTAAAGTCGCCTTGAGTCTCCCTGCTTCTGCCTTCTTCTGCTCCTCCTGAAGCTGAATTTCCTTCAAGGTTTCCAGCATAGACTTCCTGATTTTTTCTTCCTCCTGCCAGTCCTCCTTCATTCTCGCCTTTCTTGGTTCAGGTTTCCTTGATTCATCCTGGATAGGTAACACTCCTGCCTTCAGCCTCTGGGCTCTGGTCATGGTAGCTACCCCCACTGACTCTTCAGGTTCCTCTATGAGCTCAATCTCCACATTGCTTACATGGTGATCCTGTTTCTTGTTGGTCTTCTCCTGGTCGGCCAAAAATTGATCCCATTGTACCTTCTTGTGGCAGTTCTAGCTTTTGTGGTCTGCTCCTCCACACAAGAAGCAACATGGTGGTTGATCACCATAACTCCTCTATTGACTACTGCCTGCCCTGGGGTTCGCTGGTCGCTGGTATCCTTGGTTGTAATTGTAAGTTCCTGTAGGTTTAGAAGCAGATACTTCATTGACACAAACACGTTCTTCTCCTTCCTTCTTTGCACCTGACCCCCTCTGGTTGGCTGGGTTGTACCAACAGTTGGCATCGTCATGGCCCAGTTTCTTACAGATACCAAAAGCCTTCCAGGGAACCTCCTGGTCTGGTTCTTTTCTGGTCACTATGGTTGCCTTACTGCTGGTCTCCACTTTCTTCACCTCAATTTTAGTGGGTTTACCACTAGAGTCAGTGCAATTCTCATCGCATCTCAAGGCTGCATCTACCAACTCTCTCAAACTCCTGACTGGTGCCACACTGGTAGTAATCTTGATATACTCCAGCAGTCCTCCTCGAAAATTAGTGATTCTGAACCCTTCTCCTGGATCAGATTGTAGACATTTAATAAATGTAATAAACCGATTATAATAATCTTGTACCTTCTCTCTGTCCCCCTATTTGAAGGACTTCAATTCCCTGTATACTGCCTCATCAGTAGTCTGGTCTCTGTACCTCCTTCTGAAAGCAACTTTAACATCCTCCCATGAGCAGTAGACATGGTTCTCCAGGAAATTCTCATACCATGCACCTACTTTGTCCAACAAAGTGGTACCCATCAGGTTGATTATCACCTGCTCATCTGTTTCTCCGTTGTGCCATAGGGTCCTCTCAAATTGGCGTATATGAGCATCTAGATTCGTCCCCTCTTTGTACTTGGAGTATGTCAGCGGTTTCCTCTGTGCCACAAGCACTGGTCCTGTCACTAGAGGTACTCTAAGTCTAGGAGCTCGTGGGTAGGCTCGTGGACCATGCCTCACTAGATAACTGCTATCCACTGTATCCCCTGGTACTCCTATTCCTGCAGATGGCCTAGTATCATACAACATCCCTCTCATTATCTTCGCTGGTCTTCTCTATCATGTTCCTGTATTAGGAACTCCTGCTCCGGCTTTCGCTCCTCTACTAGGCGAGTATGCAGTTCTGTTGACTTCTGGTCTGTAGTCATTATGTGGAAAGTTATTTCCACGATTGGCACGCTGGAAGACTAATTCCGGTTGAAAAAAATGATAAAAATTAATAATTATGTGTTAGGAACACGGAAGTACTACGTAGATAGATGTAACAACCGGTTAAGACGGTTGGCTGAAGAAATAAGAGAATCGGAAGGCCAGTCGGGTGAGATCCGGTCGTACAAAGTCGGATGAGATAAAGCACCGTCTATGTGACGGAACCCTCACCCAGCGGACTCAAGGTAGCAGCCGGAGGGTACGATTCACGCGGGAAAGGTGGCTGCAACCATTAAAGCGCCGCCGGCCGCGACCGTCCAATGATGAAAGGCTACGACCATCCGTCATGATGAGCTACGAACGGGTTGGAGTGAGTGCAAGTATAAAAGGAGGAAGAGCAACCGTGTTCCTCCTTTCTTTTGTCGTTTTGTGGAGCGCTGGACCCTTGTGTTCCTCGGCGGAGTTTGCAGTTAGGGTTATGACGGTAGGAGAGAGACGGTGAGACGGATGTGTTTCCGTTAGTCAAGGGATTGTGGTGAGAATCGTGCGTGCAGGTGTTACCGGAGTGACAGTGAGGAGGATTTAGCAGGATGGTTAGGAAAGGGAAAGAGCCTGTCGAAGAGGGACCGTTGTTGAAGGTACAACGGGTCATGCCGTTGATGCCGGTAGACGACAAAGAGTGGGAGCTCCTCCGGACTTCCTTAGAGGTCATGGGCTGTGAGTTACTATTGGACAAGGCGTGGGGGTGGAAGCTGTCCCTTCCGGCACAGGAGATCATCGTCAAGAACCCTGACAATCGAGGAACCATCCGTGGAGAGCCGGAACAGTGGACGGCACAAGACTGGAGAGATACGTACGGCTTCAACAATGGTGGGGAAGTTTCAGTTCCGGAGGCCCAGGACTTCGTCTACAACTACATCAAGACGTCCGGAGACAGGAAGGAGGGGTGGGATGACATCAAGGACGCGAGAGCCAGGAGGGTGATAGGGTTTATGAACCCAATTTTCCATCCGGAAAAGCCCAAACGGATCACCATCAAATGGGCGTCCATCTTCGTTGGGGCCATGGACGGTGATATTTCTGTGGACTGGGGTCTTATGATTAAGACAATAGTCGACCGGCAGGTAGCCAATCTACGGAAGACCAAGAAGCAAGCCACCTGCCTTCCGTCTTTTCTTGTTCACCTCTACCGTCACAAGGGACTGTTGAACCCTAAGGAGGTCTTAGAGTATGACGAACTGAAGAGCCTCCAACAGTACGCGGAACGGGAGGAGGTGTCCGATCACGAGGATGATGACAATTGTATGGAGGTCTCGCCTACTCCGGTTAAGAAACCCCGTCCTAGCCCGGAGAAGGGACAGCCGTCCGGATCACCTCGGACTCCCACACCGACTAGGCAAAACCTGAACACGGAAGTCCTCAAACCCACTAGACCACCGGTCCACACCGGGGACCCGTGCCAAGACCTAGTCAACCTGTCGGAACAGATGTCAGCGTATGCCCAGTACCTACAGGCAACTAGGCAGCTCGAGAGACGGTTGGTGAAGGAGGTAGTTCAACTTACGGGCACTAACCGGTTGGAAGAATGTCTGGTCATCCTTCACAAACACAGGGACGTGGCCAGTCTACAGGCCAAGCACATCGACCAGATGGATCGGTACCGGGAGAGGATCAACAAGCTCCAGCGGGAGGTGCATGATGTCCAAAAGGACTTCCGGGACGCCCGTGACCGGGCAGCTCATGCCATTCAGTCGGTTGTAGAGGTCAAGGCCACCTTAGCCCTTCCGGTGGATGTGGCAAATCAGTGCGCCGTCTACCAGGAGTTCCTGACCTGTCAACCGGATCCGGCTCGGAAAATGATCGTGCACTTCATGCACGAACGGACGCAGGTGATGAGGGACACTTGGTTGCAAATGAGACACCTAGTGGACACCCTCCGCGCCGGACAGGATGGTCCGTCAAGACCACCAGAGCCACCGGCAGATCGAGAGGAGCCCATACCATCGGCACCAACCGTGCGACCGGCACAGGTACCACCCTCAACCTCTCCGGTACAGTCAACCATCCGGCCACTTCAACCGGAGCCTGGACAACCGTTGGAGGATCCTCTTCCGGACACCTTGGATAGCTTGCACAGCCTGCCCAATCCGGAAGGAGTTGAGGCTGTTGATCCAGAGAACATCCCTTTGGAGGGGGACCAAGACCCACCGCCGTGAGACTTTGTTCCGATAGAGGGATCTCCGGAACGAATACGGGTGGATCCCGGCGTAACCCCAGTGGCCGCACGATCTCCCTCCCCGGTGGCCCAAGCAGGACGAGCCCGGAAGGCGACTGACCATCTGGTACTAGATACACCGGGAGCCGGCCCCTCACTGAAGAAGCTGAAGAAGGGAGTACAGAAGAAGGAACGGCCGGATGGAACCCGGCAGAGCCCAAGGTTCGATAAGAACAAGGAGTAGGAGTTAGAATAAGGACCGGATAAACTGGCAGCGACTAAGGATGGGGCTCAATTGCACCCGGCTGTCGATCCGGATAGATAGCGGCAGTAACTAGGAATAGAAGGCGGCCACCAGTCCGGGATACCCGGGATCCAAGATTCGGAAATTTGGGATCTCGGTTGGCCAATTGTTTGCTATAGGCCCGTTAGGTTTAGTACTTAAGCTTGACGTTTTTCCAAGACCGGGGCCTTGTTTTCTACGCCGTTTTGTTGTTGCAATTGAGAATATACTTTTGGATTTGTAGTGTCGACCGGCTGACTGACGGGTCCGTTACCGTAATCGTTTGTTGGTACTATTGTCTTCAGTAGTGATCCGGAGGAGTGTTGAATAGTGGGGTAGTTTGGAGAGCGCCCGGAGAGATTGGGAAGGTGTCAAGCGTCGAGTGTTGACGGTTTCCAGTACCGGAAGGAGCCTGGAGGGGAGGGGAGACGTACTGCAGCAGGGCTGGTAGTCTTAAGGACACGGAGGGCCGTGTGTACACCGGAATCCGGAAACGGACCGGTCGCTTCCTGTAGATGGGATAAAAGCCGGATTCCCTACTGCGAACCAATCCGGAAGGGAGATGATAGAGTTAGGATACCGTACAACCGTAAGGTGATGTCGTTGTAGTACGATTTCCGTAACCATAACCGGCACTGAGTAGCTATCCGGACCGGTCTCTAGCCATACGGAAGGATTATTACTCCACTCTCCAGGTGGTAGATAGGAACAGTGGGGTGTCCAACCACTTTAAATCACGGGACGGTGGAGAATCCAGCCACTTGTAAGGATAGACGGATCAGTGGGAACCGGCCACTAGTCTAAAAAGCCGGAAAATAGGAACGAGGCAAAAACTACCGGATCAGGCCAACCGGTCGAAAGACGGAATACGTTTGGATTCGGGTGGTGATTTCTGTTATGATCTAAAAGGAAGAAAACTATAGGTCTTCGTGGGAACGAACACGCAGTGGTTTACTTTGGAGGGTAATTAGAGTGGCTTAAGTGCCTTCCGGAGGAATACGGATACCACGTCGTGCTACACATCACCTGTGAGGTGATCCACGTATGTAGAATGTACTCTTCGTCCTCCTGTTGGGCTCACTTAAGTCCTCGAGGTGGGGAAATGGTCTGTCCCTGGCCTTCCTACTGCAGCCAATGTAGTATAGGGTGCTCCCATCAATTCTGCTTCGTTCAGTTGACCTCGTCTGTCCCCCTGGACCACTGAATGGTCATATGCTGCCCACGTATCCGCCCTTGGTTTGGCTTGGAGTTTCTGGCTCTCTTCCCTCAGTATCTCCTGCCATTTGTAAAGGGTCGCCTGCCGGGTAGCTTCTTTCATCTCTTCCTCCTTCTTCTTCTGGTCCTCCAATCTCTGTGCCTCTTGTAATAAACACAGAGCCTCCTGTCTTAGCAAGTCCTGTTGCATTGCTTCTTTTCTCTCAGCTGCTTGCTTCATTTCCTCCCTTCTTTGAGCCTCATGTCAGGTTCTAAGAGCCTCTTGTCTCTATTTCTCCTGGTCCTGCTCTTCAAGTCTCTTTGTTTCCTGCCATAGCTTCATGGCTTCCTTAAGTTTAATCTCCTCCCGATTCTTTTCTTCTCAAGCCTCCATTGTTTCTTTGATCCTGGCTGCCTGGCCTAGCTCTTCCATCTGTCTCCTGTACAGGTCCTCCGTTGCCTGTTGGTTTCTTCGTTCTCTCTCTGCTTGCCTTCTAGCCTGTTGTCGAGCCTTTAGCTCCTCCAGCTGTCTTCTGTCCTCCTCATCCTCCACCAGCTCCATTCCTTGGAATTGCTCTTGTGCAAAATGTACCACTGGTCTCCTGGGATTCATCTGTGTTGGCTTACCGATTTTGTACATCTCTGACAGTGCTGCTGCTCTTGTCTGGACTCTGTGTGAACCTCTTCCAACTTTTCCTTTAGCGTTTCCAATGTCTCCACCAAATCACCTGGTGTTTTCTCCCCTGGTTTCGGTGTGTATGGTCTGCTGCCTCCTTTCTTTGCCTCCTCCTCGTAATGGTCATATGCTGATGCCATTCTGGTCTGGGGGTTCCAGCAATGTTGTGTGTCTCCTTCACCTGGCCTTGGGAATTCCCTCCT
Source organism: Ceratodon purpureus (assembly GCA_014871385.1). NCBI lineage: Eukaryota > Viridiplantae > Streptophyta > Bryopsida > Pseudoditrichales > Ditrichaceae > Ceratodon > Ceratodon purpureus. Next base: position 28,353,924 of record CM026426.1, read on the forward strand.
GCTCGTCCTCGGTGATAGTGGATGTCCCTCATACTTCCGAATTTCTTCCTCATCCTCCTGCCAATTCGTGAAGCTTGGGCCAGGTTCTCCTCTTGCTGACCATGTCCTCCTGCTTACTCCAAGTAATGTATCCTGGCTCGAATTCTCTCCTACCAAGTCCATGTCAATCAGGTCCCTAATTCTCCCTTTAGCTATGCTTTCTTCTGAACTCAATTGTCCTCCCATTGGTTTTCCTACTTCTGCTGCTGCTCTTTGCTCTCTGAGTTCGTACCTTGCCAACCGTTCTGTTGCTTGTCTCCTGGCTATCTCCTCCTTGTCCCACCCTGGGTATTCACTATCCATTGCAATACAGTTTGTTGCTCTTCCCTTGGTACTCTCTGGTCAGGTGCTCTTCTGGTTTGGCTGGTGCTGCCACTAACTGAGTCTGCTCCTTCAAAACTCCTGGGTAGGTGCTGTCGGCTCCTTGTCCTCAGCCCTCCTCTGGTTTGTCGAAATCTAGTCCTTTTGTTCCCTGGTTCTTGTCCAGTCCATCCCTTTGCCACCCTTCGACTTTGGTTCCTTTGGGACCTGTCTGTCTTTACTGTCCTACTGTAGATAGTTTTCTGCCCTTAGTTTCGCAAGTTCTAGCATAGTCTCAGTTTTTCCAAGCTTCCATACATTTACAGTTTGGAAGCTTCTCCCACAGGTTTTTTCCTGGTTCTTTTACTGTCCATTCAATTCTGTTTTTAACTTTTCAATTTTCTCATTTCTCAATTTTCTTCTTAAGCCACTTACTGTTTTTCGTATCTCATTTTTACTGTTCGCATTTTTACCCTCAGTTTCCATTATTACCTTTTACTGCTCAACTGTTTTTTACTGACTGGTAATTTTTTAACTTTTTACTGCTACTTTTTGTTGATCAAGTATTTTTTACTGACTACTATCTTTTCCACTTTTTACTGCTACTTTTTTTTTTTATAATTTTTTCTTTAGTGCTCGAATGGTTTTTACCGCCTGGTAACTTTTTGATTTTTACTGCTACTTTTTACTGGTCGTTTTTCACGCAACCTACTATTCCTTTCCGGACTGTCTGAATTCAACAATGGTTTGGAACATACCTGATACCCGTGACCATCCTCCCTCTGCATTGGAGCTGTCTTCTGCTCCTGTGCCCTTGACTGCTTAGGCATTGGCTCCTCTCTCAGGAGATTCTAGAACTTGGTACCCTCAGTTTCAAAATGCGCTCCAACTGCAGTATTTGTGGTCCTCCTGTAACGTTGACTGCTTGGACATTGGCTCCTCCTCACTGGATTCTGGAACCTGATCCCCATTGCCTCGAACTGTCCTCCTGCTGCAGCATCTATGGTACTTCTGCTGCTGTAATCCTGAGACTGTATCCCTGTGGCTGTAAACATGTGACTATAATCCTGTGACTGTGAAACTGTGACTGTATTCCTCTGACTTGGCCACTGTGCCTGTCTACCTGTTTCAGAATTGTTCTGGAGTGTACAGATTTCAGCAAGTGCCACCTGATTCGTATTTAATGCATGGTCGCCAATGTTAAAGGGTGATTTAGCTTTACCCTTAAAAAGCTAGTCTACTGTCCAGATCTAAAGAGAAACCCACAAAATTTTTATACCCACCTAGCTAGTTTTACTTAACACCATTCTGCTCCTTTACTGCACCAGATTTCTAATCCTCTTGCCCCTTTCTACTGCTCCATCAATGCAAGAACCCACAATGCAAATCTACCTAAAAGCCATAGCATTCAATGTACACAAACTCCAATGATCCAAGGATCGCTTTTCTCATCATTACTCTCCTTCATGTACAATCAGATCTGCTCCTAACAGTCCTGCTTCTCAGTCAATCACTAATCCTCTATTCTAACTACCATCCTAACCTCCATAGCTGCAAATCTGCAAGGAGAGAGAGAGAGAGAGAGTGAGAGCCGCCACGGCCTCACTCCTCACTACCCCCCCCCCCCAAACCCTAGCCGCCACCGTCAATCTGTCCGTTTTTCATCCAAGTCGATTTTTCATCCGATTGTCAAAACTTCATCCAAAATGCAGTAACTAAGAAATCCGCAGTAACTAACTGTTTTACTGCTCCTGGCAGTTTATTGTTCCTGCTCCTGTTTTACTACTCCTAGGTAAAAGGCAAAAAATCCCTTTAACACCGGTATGTCACACGCTTCACAGCGTGTGCAGCTCCCGGGAATTTGGAAAATCCGAGTTGTTCTCGAAAGCCTTCGCCGCGCAGGTACCAAGACATGTGAGGAATGCCTTCTCCCATAAGAGAATACGCCAATTTTCTACATATGCCTCGGGCCGCAAGACACCCGGGATAGACTTCCACTTGATGACAAGGTTCTCAGCCTTACAGATGTCTTCAAACTCACGAGTGACGGATTCCTCCAGCTGCAACATCAAAGTGAAGTAGTAATGGTTCAGAAAAATATGCAACAAAGATAGAAAATATACATAATTTAGTATAATGTTTGAAGGTGGGAGGAAGCACAATAAAGTGGACCACCAAGTGCAATATGTGATCACTAGGAAGTGAATATGAAGTGTGCTGTTTTTTATATTTCAAAGCTGATTTTGAGCATTTTGGTGTAGTTTTTGAGCATTTTAGTCACTTTCTAAGGTGTCATAAGGTATCTTACACACATCTCAATGAAAAAAACATCTTCAATTGAAACTTTATTTGACCCCTAGTTCTAAATCATGAAAATGAACTTTTCCAAAGTCTTGATTTCTTCATTTGGGGCCCTCTATTGTCTTTAGAGGATGTTTTTTCCAATTTAGAAAACAATGTTTCGTGAAAAAAACCTCACAAAAAGTTTCACCAAAAACAGTGTTTTAAAAACGTCCCGGGGATATTTTGCGCCAATCTAGGATTGCAAACACGGCCACCCGGATCATTTCTACAAGCGTAATGTACAAACGAAGGGCCCCACAAAGTCAAAAGTGATTTCTGTCAAAACTACAATGTAATACGGTCACTTTTCCAAATGACTGCATTCGCTTTGTTCAACTTTGTCGTGTTCATAGAGGTGTCTCAACTCAACAACTACGAACGCAAATTTCGGAAGGTGTAGTACATCGAGTCTGCTTTCCGTATTCTAAACTTAATTTCCCATCAAGAAGTTTTAGATGCCACTTTCTAGCGTGTTTACACAACAGGCTGAAATTGGCAATGAGCTAAGCACTTTTGTGGTCCACTTTATTGTGCTTCCCCCCAGGTACTATATCCCAGCCCAAAATGATGCCTTGTTCAACCAATGTTTGAGGTCCGCCTCTTTGAATTCTGGGGGCAAAAATCTGTAAGAAAGCCGGGAATTAGGTGAAGAGTTCCACCACCTCAGCCAACGTGCTTTGAATTTGGCATCCACAGCTGCAGGGACAATCTTCTGAAGCTTGTCCACTGTCATCTCCAGTTTAGCAAAGTCACTGTAATGCCGATTGATCTGGGAATAGAACATGTTACATCACATACAGAATTAGATTAATTATTTTGAAAGTGCATAACTTATGAATGAACTTCTAAATAAGTGTTAAAAAACTCACCTCAGCAAGGAAGTCATCACCGTTCTTGGGATTGGCAATGGCCATGTTGACCATGTTGTTGACCATGTTGTTTAAAGCCGCAGTCATGGCATCCCAAACTCCTGCCGCAGTTTGCTCTAGAATGGGTGTTTTCTCCTTGTAGATCCTAGCTGCTTCGTCAGATGCAACCGCAATTTCTCGCTATAAATTAAGGTCACAGTTTAGTTACTTTTGAAAAAAGGGCAAGTAATAAGTTTAAAGGAAATGTAAAATATCAATTAACAAGTGCTTACGCGGTAAAGAAACGCAATGAAGACTCTGGTTGGCAAAGTAAACCACAATGGAGTAGATGGTTTCTGATTCAAACATATCTGATAGTCCTCTGGATTGAGTAGATCCTTGAGTTCTTCCAATTTCATCACACGAAAGGAGCGAATACAGAAAAGTTTTGCCCAAAGATTACTCTTCACGTGATCATTTTCTGTAGACTTGTACGAATAGAAGTAGTTAATAATATGAATTAAGTACAAGTTGAACCAGCTTACAAGTAGTATAAACAAAATAGAGGGAGTAAATTCTTACCAGTTGATGTCGTGCATGGCATGAAGAAGGTTTCCCACATGATTGCGTGGGTCAAGAACAATGCAATGCACAAAGATGTGCCACGCTAGATCCTTGGTATGATGATTGTTGATATGCCTTAACAATGCGGCAAGGCGATGGTTACATTTCAAGACGTAGAACATCTTCCCAAAGAATTGCTCCCAATCAGAATCGCCTTGAATCTCCAATTCAAAAGCATCATTCACTTTTTGCCAACACGGGCTCCAGTCGACCTTGATCTCCTCAGTGACATCCGCTGTCTTCTCTTCGTGGTTGTACAGGGAAATGTATATAACCCAATCTCCATCTCTGTATCCCTTGACAAACTCACGCTCCAAATGTTGAACTCCCATTTCTCCAACAGGTTGAATTTTTGCAATTGAGTGCATCCTACACATAGAAACAAGGATACGGGACTTCCTCTTAGGGAGAATTCGGAGGCTGTTGATGACGCCTATGGAGTCGACCTTGTGCTGTTTACTATGAACTAATTCACTGTCTACTGCATTTGTCAAATCAGTAGGACAAGATGGAGCCGGTAACATATCCAGTGTTTGAGTTCTCTGCCAAAATTCATGCAAGTTTAAACCGGAGTTGAAGGCAAAGAAATTCAAAATGAAATAAACAATTATGAAGAAGAAAACAACTTATTCTCATACTTAAACATCTCTTTTAATAACTCAATAATAATCAGAAATAATAAGTAGCACAATAGAGCTACTATCTACGTGGTGCACTCATATAATACTCCCTAGACTGTCTACAGTTCCAATGACGTCGCCTCCTCCAAAATCGCCCGGTTTGTTGGACAGGGCATGGCAGTATTGCCGAAAGGGCGAAGACCACATGGGCTGGCCTCCTAACTCTTATCGGCAAGGAAGGAGAAGGTAGAGACATTGGCGGAGTTCTAAGCTGAGGGGATGTGGGCATGTAGCCAGGCAAGGTGGGCTCATAGACTGGAGAAGTAACCTGGTAAACAAGATGGTAGGCATGTACTGTGGAGAATGGACCTCCAGAGGTCCACTACCTAAACCTACGTGGTTTGCTAAATCACACCTACAGTACGGCTGATCAAATGAATCAGAGAGGTCAAACACGTTAATCGCTATGATTGGAGAATTGATGGAAAGAGGTGCATTAGAACAAACCTAGAAAAAAAGAAACACAAACAAGGTCAAATTACCATTTAATATTATGTGGTCAAGGAATCTAATCTATAATAAATTTCAAAATTTAAAATAAATTACCTCAGTCTTTGCCGGAGTCAGGCCATCAGTTTCGGTCCCCGTGTTTATTATGGTGTCTTCCTACTGCAAAGTCAGAATGAACAAATTAGAATTCACACAAAAATTCCAAAGATATATACAGAAAGGATTGAGTGCAACATAAACCATGATCCCCTCTCCCATAACGAGCTCTCTCCCCTCCTCGCAGTCATCATCCAACCCTCGCCATTCTAGCGGTCCCCCTCCCCATTCAATTCCTCCCCTTCCCCCACATCGGCCGCAAGCATGGCATTCGGCTCCAAATGAGGGGTGGAGGTCGCTCTCTCTCTTGCGGCCATGCCCATCCTCCCTGCGGCCTTGGTCGCTTCCCCTACCTGCAGTGGCACCGCCATGCCCTTGGCCCTCGCGGTCCACATCGAATCCTCCTCTTCCCCCACGTGAAAACCCTCGACAGCATTCACTGCGACTACCTCGACCCTATCTCTCTCCATAGCCGCGACGGCTTCTCCCTTATCCTCTTCCCCCAACTTCCCCTTTCCTCCCAGATCCACCAAGTCTTCCCACAAAGCATCCATAAACCCCACCACTTGAAACCCCACTATGTGAATCCTTACCTCCTCCCTTGCTCCGCCGCGGTATGAGTCGCCCCCATTAGTCTCCATCTCGCGGTTGCCGCGGTCCTCTCCACCTGTGTCCATCCTCTCCAGAGTCGCCTCCTCCTCCGTAGCCGCGGGTGCGAGTTGCAATGTTGCTTGAGTTGATCCCCTCCCTCTCCCACCTCGTCCCCTACCTCTCCCTCGACCACCTACTTTCCCCCCTCGAGCGCGCCCTGGGTCCGATACCTCATCCTCTCTATGGTCATGGTCGTCTCCGGGGCCTACAGTTGGACCCAGCGAATGGACATCCTCCGCTCTCGTCTCATTAGAACTTCTAGTGTCTCCCCTCACTGCTTGCTCAGCATCGCGCCTCAAAGCCATCGCCTCCCCACCTTCACTCTCCTGCATAATTTCTCGCCTTCCTCTACGAGCCACGGCTCTTAATGTCTCAGTTTCGGAATGCTTGCCGGTATCAACTAATGCTCTCCTTGCACCTTTTACCTCTTGTTCAACCTTAAACCAATCGGCTCTCTTCACAAAGATTGAAGACGATGACGAGTATGAGAACTCAGAGTCCATTTACACTAAACAGCACAATGCCTAATGCGGCATTACATTCTAAACCACTAAAAAATTATTCACGCATCAAAGACACTGAATTAATTTTATAATGTTATAGCACGCAAGAGAACATGACTTACATCAACCATACTTTGAACAAGTATGCTGGAAACTTACTTCATCCGGGTTAGAATGGCGACCCGATTGTGAATCAGTCTCTCTTGTCGATGAGTCCTTAAAACCGAAAGAAGGTTGTGGTGTCTCCAGATTCCGACTTGAATTGAACCCTAGTCCTTCCGTCATCTTGTTCTTTTTGTCCGCACTATTTATTACCTCATGCTCCAGAGGCTCTACTACAGTGTCCTCTAAAACCTCATCTCTTATCTCCACTATGGACTCTACTAAGAGTTTACGAATGCTACAAAATTTCAGAGCCAAAGGCAGCCCAGCTCCCCGGGCCTTTAGTGGTGCACTTAGAAGGTTACATTTCGCATCTACCTTTTCTACGAGATGCTCTCCTCTTTCTCGCTCTCCTATCCGTAAAATTTGTGGAATAAGGTCCCTTCTTTGTTTAGGAGTGACATAAGTGGAGGGGGTAGACCCTACACTATTCTTCATGTGTCTAAGTAACCTAATGAACCTCCTCATAATAAAGGACTCTTTAGAACTTCAACTTTGCTTATATACTCCAAAATCAATCCACTCCTCAACAACTCCTCATGAAAAGATAATAGTACACGGTGACTAGAATCTTCCACTTGCTAGACTCTGAGGAACTAAAAATAATTTCATTTTGAATTAAAGTTGATGTACAAATAAATAAAATTAAAATTAATCCAAACATCACTAAAAACAAGACTAAAATTGAAATGAAGACAAAGGATAACCCTTCACAGATGGCCAGGCCAAAATTCCAGAATGAAAGGCGGCTAAAACTAATCTTCGACATGCTCTTTTAAAAATTAAATCAAACCATGATCTAAACTACCACTGAAATGAGTTAATATAACAAGACTTAAATTCTCATTTTGGCAAAAAAGATAACTAACACTGTTACTTAAGGTCTAAATAACTTCCGTTACCCCTAAATCTCATTCTTTTTGTATAATGCATCCAGAAGCAGCATCAAAAAAGATGAAGCAAATGACGACCGTTCTAATCTTATAAAACTTCATAACAAATAGAATCTCCTCCACGATTCAAGTACTTAAAGTACAGTTCCATAAAAACATACTTGATATACTTAGGCCTGCACAAAGCAGCATTCTAATTAGTTAGCGCCGTCTCTCTTTAATCATACATCCATTATCTAATAGAATGGATTTTTATTTAGTCGATCAGACTGTCATTCCAACTTGAATAAAATGATCAACAACGATGCATCATTCCTCTCACTTTGCTTTCGCAACACCGCTTCGATAGTACACTCACTCCTCTCCTCTTTCTACTATGGATGCATTGCCTGCAAATATGGGGATGGTCTGTCTGTATGCCCAAGGCATGGGAATCCCTCTAAGGTTTCGCGTAGATGACGATAGTCTAGCGACAATGTCCTCTCTTCGCCTGAGTCTAAAGTTCCATTTCTGTGAAGATACCATCAGTATTGAAGAAGAGATCTTTGACGACGTTACTGCCGAGCTTACCCATACCCTCAAGCAACTTTCTATGAGAGATGAGAACAATATGTTGCAGTGGAGACTTTCCCCCGGATCCTATAGAGTCTACGGTCTCACTGGTTCTCTGATGGCTCCATCCACTAAGATCTTCACCCCCCGTCGCTCTTCTACTTGCACAATTCAGACGCCCTTACCTCGTGATGTCAAGGTCAAAGTTGAGCCTGGAACCGAGACCTCAGATGAAGAGAAAAACCTCCTCCTCCGTCCGTCATATCACTCTCTTCTGATGACGAAGTCAGTCCCGTCAAGTTGGTGTCTAAGGTCAAGGCTGATGCTCCTCCTTCCAATGTGTCTCCTCCATTGCCCGAGGTCACTGTCAGCATAGTTCCGCTCCTTAAACAGCTTGCAATGACGCGTGGGTCAAAAAACATTTTGAAGAAGATAGACTACTCAAGTATTAGACACGAGAGAGTAGAGTACTTACCTGCTAAGTTTGATGGTCTGGTTCTTTTTGAGTTGCCCCTAGCTGCTGCAGGATCCTCTAAGCTTGCCGCAAAGTCAATGCAGGGAATAGACAAACGATACGACGGACACTTGTGGACCAAGACCATCACAACAAACATCACAGACAACTTCGAACTCTCTTTTCGAAGTTTGAGCTGCGTCGGGTGGCTGCGCTGCAGCAACAAGGAGTGCGACTTCCTGAAGCATGTACCCAAGATTTCTAAGGTTAACGAGACCGAGTTTGAAAGATGCACACTTCAAGCTTTTCCCTTGTTCCAGCCTCCTCCATGTGACTCTACGCTAGTTTGCAAGGAATGTAAAGAACCTCCATCATGTGTAGCTACATGCGAGGCTAAGATTTATTACGTAGTGGGCAAAGCGAATTAGACTAGAGCATGTATTCACATAGGAACACATGATCATCCAGTGTTGGGGACTACAGAGACTCCAAGGCGGAGATTAGTAGCTTAATAAAAGATGAGGTAGAGATGAATAACAAAGCAACAAAGAGCGTCGTTGTCTTGGAGGCGAGCAAACATCTCATCCCAAGCTATGTGCTACAGCTTGAGGACGCACCACCGAGGAAGTTGACCATGGAGGAGCTGGTTCTTGTTCTGGATCCATGCAAAGACATGGCGTCACCAAACACCCGCAACAAAGTTATGAGCTTCAAAATCATTAGAAGGCACGGTGTTATGGATGCCATCACCAAGCTTCGTTGAATTAGTCTGTGGGCCTTCGTTCAGGAGAATAAGTTCCCGGGTCAAGGAGCAGAACGAGAGAAGGTCTTCGTCTTCGAGATGTCGTAAGTCGGACGAGGTAGTGGTGTGGACTTGGTCAGTCGAATGCAACCTGGCAGAGATCTGGAGAACGCCTGGATCATGTTTGACCATGTGCGACGGGTAAAAGAGTGGTCGACGATGGCCTGCCATGTGTACAACGCCACCTACTGCCACATAATGACAATCGCGAGTTGCGACATGCAGTCCGAGGACACTGAAGCCGAGCTTGTCTTCTAGAAAAACCTGTCATTCTAGAAAAACAGGTCATTCTCTTGTCTGGAGAAGTTGACGGTGACTCCATCATGATGGAGCACTTGGTTGCTGAATTTAATCTCACCTTTGGGCGTCTTCGGAGAATTAAAGCAGAACGGCGGGAGAAGACCTTGCTTCCAATGGCTGGTGAGCCAGTGTTTTTTCCTGTCAATGACAACATGGGATTCAAATTGGGCCGAAAAAAGGATTTTCTTGAACGATTTGGTCCGCCAGTTGCACGTCGCCTTTGACCTAGTTCAAAGTCCGCTCAATCCGTAACCGGTCTTGTCCTGGTAAGCCGCTGCGTTATAGGCACTCAAAGAATATTTTTTTAATATTCCTTTCTCCTCTCGGGTATATATGCTCTTGCTCAATGTAAGTGACGCCTTTCGTGTTCTCTTCCTATCCCTTTGATGTCTTCCCCTTAGATTGTCAAGATGTTAAGATTCGGTTTGGTTTTCGAGTTGGGTCCAGTGGAATGTTTGTTCCTTTGTTTCACATTTCTTCTCTATCTTTGCTTTCTGAGGTTCAGTCCTAATTCCTCTGTCGCTGCTGATCCGTATGCCCAACACTCAGGTGATGCCACTCCTGGCCATTTGGCATTTATCGTTGATCCCAAGCTGTCCGTGGCGCGTTGCGACGGTTGTCGTCGTAGAATTCATAGCGGTGATGTCAATACCCGCCAGGGAGAGGAGAGTGGAGGACACATTTCTGGTGATACGGAGTCTCCGAGGCGCTATGGATTAACCCAAAACCAAAGGGTTAAGGAAAGGGCGTGGGTTCTAGATCAGTTTTACAATGCACTCAGTGAGGAGGACGAAGACAACATTAGCAACTATTGTGCTAAATAGACTGCACTCATCCCGACCTATTATATGCTGACTTCGAAGTTTAGCAACCTCTAGCAATGTACCTTTTCTATGTGAAGCGTTATGCATATTTATATCTACTGTCGCTGTTATTACCTAGCTCTGTGACACTATATTATATATATCTCGCTTTTAACTATATGTGACACTGTTTTATTCACTCTCTGAGATTGTGTATCACTTTATTAATGGAAGGTTGTTGTAATATGTATCACTCTACTTTGTTCCTTTCTTATCTTGTGAATGTATGTAGGTCACGGTATACTGCTTTGGCTCGTCTTACTGCAAGTGACACTTCTCCTTTTCAGGGCCATATTCTCACACAATGCAACATTCCGGAGGCCCTCACAACGCAGGTGGACGATAATGTCACGTTAGCGGAAATGCATAACCATCTAATTGATTATGTGATTACAATGTGTGGCAAAATTGATCGTCAAGATTATTTATCATACCTTTGTTATGCAAAAATTAACTACTTGTGTTACAGGTTCATGTCTGAAGCACCGAATTTGATTTTCACTGAAGAGGTTTACCGTTCTTGCAAGCACTGAAATTGCGTTGTCAGTAATGACTTCTACAATACAGTATTCTTTTTAACATGTTGGAGACATTTTAATCCTCCACTTCTCTTATACTCTATAAGATCCAGAATAAGTACAAACATTTTTTGACGTTATTTTTTCAGAGGATGTTCTTCTTATTAGTGTTTTTTTTTTTTTTTTTTGATTTTTTTTATTATTTTGTTATTATTGGTTGGTGATAAGTTTTGTCACCTACTGTAAAAGATTTTTATTGCTTGGTTTCTAAAATAATTAGTGATTTCTTTTATACGATTGACAGCATGCAAAGATTTGTTTTTTTGAGTGTATTAAAAACATTTGCAAAAAATTGTAATGAAACAAATGTTTTCTCTATCAATTCAATATCCAAACCTTAAGGGTCTTATTCGTAAACATCCACAATATTTGAATTATGAACATGTCCTTCTTCGCGTAATTATTTACTATGAAAGACTTCATCAATGCGACACAAAACTCGTGCTTACATTACCAATATTGTTCTTATGTTATAATTAATATTCGAATTTATAATATGATTAATATCACCCTTAATAATACGATGAAGGGTAATCGTAATAATAATATTATTATCATTCTTATAACATCATTATTAATGAGCTTTCAATATGTAAAGTTGTTCCTCATTCACTATGAGACTAATATAAAAAAAAATCAATTTTTTTTTTTATAGTCTTGTTTTAATTTGTTCAAACTTATACTACGCATGTCCATTATTTGGAAATAATAAAAGTAGATCCTATTTTTTATTTATTTTTATTTTAACTCTGCTGTGCTAAATCTGCAATCATAAGTAATTATCAGTCGTCGCTAAGTAATTTTCTGAGAACCTACGCTTGCTTTGGATCGTCACATAGATAATTTCTGTTTCGGTTATGTTCCTTCTGTCCTATGTCGCTTTATATTACCAAAAATTTGTTTTTTTGTTATACATATTGTTTGAATGAATAACTAATACTCGTGTAGTCCTGGTATATTTTGTTGGAATTTCCCGTGACACTATTGTATTATTTCAATTCCGAAATAGGTAAATGAAGTAAAGTACATTCAAGTGGTTTGATAAATAATTGTTAGTCTTGAAATTTGAGTTATGATCTCATCGAATAAATTAATCGTGGTGTAAGCTCTTTGTTACGTGTGCCATACCCCTTGCTCCCTCAGCAGGATCTTATGTACGCATACAAACCGACAGACTGTGTCATCGATTCAATGCTAAACAATATCACATTGACTTACATAGTATGCATAATAATCATTGTCACGTAGAGGAATGGGAACGAAATCTGAATTCTGTAAATTAAAATATAGCAACACCGCCAATCAAACATAAGGAGATTTAAAAACATTTCATACAAGTTTCTAACTGTGAACACTGTGACACTGAAACCATTAGAGTGGGCTCCTGCATATGCTAAATAAGATGTTCATATTTTGATGTCACACTATCCTTCTACTTCAAAACTAGTTGAACATCATCAAGCCCTTCCTCCTACTGTCCGACCTTCTTATTACGTAGAACACTGAAGGATGCTCAATACCTAGTGTATTGACGTGCGGAATCCATTCCACGGGCCAGAAGGCAGAGTACTTCCATGTTTAAATCCTTCGATTTATATGGCTCCAACAACGCCTGCTTCAGCAGCTCCTCCCCAAGGTTGTCATAACGGACAGACGGTCCGTTAGTCCATTAGTCCGTCAGGGTGACAAAACACACCCAAATGTCCGTCCGATAAAGGTGTTGACCGGTTGACTCATAGTAAGGGTAAAATAATTTTACCTAGCGCTGCCTTTCGGGCGCGCAAGCACTCACGCGAGTGCATTTGAGCGCCTGCAATTAGGCGAGTGCAAAAATAAAAATAAAAATAAATAAAAATTATTCTTTATTTTTGTTTTTTTTTTTTGCACTCGCCCGTATGCTCGCGCCCGTCCGCACTCGCCCGAGAGCTTGCACCCAACTTCCACCAACAAGTTATTCATTTCATTTTGGTGCTAGTTCCTCCATTGCGCGCGAGCACTAGGGCGCGCGCAAATGGGCCCGAGCATATGGGCAAACGCGCGCAAAGAAACCAACCAAAGTTTTTTTGCACTCGCCTGTATGCTTGCGCCCGAGTGCTCGCGCCAGTCCGCACTCGCTCGATAGCTCGCGCCGGACTTCCACCAAGAAGTTGTTCATTGCAATTTCATGGACAACTAAGTGTTGCTAGACCAAAGAGCTTAGCTGCTCAGTACGCGATGTGATGGAGATCGATGACTGATGAGAACATTTCTATTATTTGATATTGGAATAAAAATAGTAGCAAAAGGCATAGATAATTAGATTAGTAGGAGATTTTGGAGTTTGTTTAATTTTGTTTAAACTAGAGCACTTTGTGTTCATTTTCACTATCTTCGAGTTGACTAATTCAAAGTTTATTTAAACATCAATTCATTGTTGACTATGTCGTTCATCACACTTGATGGCTTTTTATCCATGATTTTTTTTCATATTTCTTCCATTCTATTCTTTTATTTGTTGATTTTTCTATTCTTCTTCTATTCTATCTTCTTGTTTTCCTTTTCTTCTATTTCCCGTGGATAATGTATTTATTTATTTTATTTGCCTTCCATTGGTCGCCCGTTCCATCTTTTATTTTATTTATTTTTCCAATTGTCTTCCGTTCTATCATCTTGTTCCTTTTAACTTCATTATTATTCCATTCTATCTTCTCGTTTTCTTTTTCTTCCATTTGCAGTCTATTATGTATTTATTTTATCATTTCCGTTCCATGATGTATTTTTTTTCTTCTATATTTGTTATGTAAACTTATTGTATGTGCCAAATTGAATGAAACATGGTAAATAAATTCAAGAATAACATGAAATATTAGTTATTTACATATTTAATTAATGAATGCAGTCATGAACGAAATATAAATCTATATTTAACAAGAATAACTTTAATAGTACAAAAATCAAGATTCAAATTATATAATATCATATCTATATGAATTTTGGGAGTTGGGTTCATTTCATTTTTGTGCTAGGTTTTCTACGCACCCAACCTCCACCAAGAAGTTGTTCATTTCATTTTGGTGCTTGATTTTTTCCTATGTGCATGCCTACATGCACATGCCCGAAGGAGGAGCTAGCGTCAAATTGAAATGAACAACTTCTTGGTGGAAGTCCACCGCGAGTTCTTAGGCATGTGCGGACGGGTGCACGTACAGGAAGAACTATCACCAAAATGAAATGAGCAACTTCTTTGTGAAAGTCTCGCGCAAGCTCTCGGGCGCGTGCGAATGGGCGCGAGCATTCAAGCGCATATCTGTGGGCGCGCGCAAAAAAAATTAAAAAAATAAAAAGTAAAATAAAAAAATATATATAATTATTTTTTTTTGCGCGCGCCCGAGTGCTCGCTCGCGCGTGCCTACGGGCGCGAGCAGACGCAACGACGAGCGCCATCCCATGGTGGACAGTACTAAACTGTGAGGACAGTAATTTTACTTGCCCGCAAGAGCTCGTTTGATTAGCGCATCCAATAGTTTGGTAAAAACGCGTCTGTCACGTCCTCTACGTGACAAGAGGACAATTTTATGCCCCGTCCGTTTGTTATGATAACCTTGCTCCTCCTCCCTCCAAGACCGCCATGCCCATAAGTGATATTTCAATTTTTGAAAAAAATGTCACGATCAAAAATCGAGATTAAAAAAATACATTTTGGCCAAACTGGCACAAACAAATTTGATGTCTGCGTCCAGATATGGATATTTACCTTCAACAACAACATGGCGTTTTGTATGGTATGGTGGCCACATTCATAAGTCTCTACATGTCGAATCACATCCAATGTCACAACTGGCACGTCGTATGGCTCCACCCCCCTCATACGTTGCCATGCATTCAAAATATACTTAACAGAGGCGGAGTCTTTTCCATCCGGGTAGTGAATGTTACCTTTTTTGGAATCTAGATGGTACACGCGATCAAAACTAAATAACAGCAATGACCAATGATCGCGGTGAATCCACAGCAACACGACCTCTCTCACCTTGTGTATCTTCACAGATGTGGGGGGTTGTAGGAACACAAAGCCCTACTTCTGCAAGTCTCCTCTTCAGGAGTTGACACGTGACAGTACCATAAACTGTATTTTGTGGCGGTTACTAGCAGGGTATTGGAAACATAGCCGAGACATCAAGAAGTCGATTATGTCATTACCTAGCCTGTTCCTAACTCGCTCAAGAACCTTTATTGCCTCGAACCGGACCTCCACCTCCTTGTTCTTTTCATTAAAAAAAAACCTCTTGCGCACCATCCCTACGCCCTCCTCGATCCGGCAAAGTCTGCAAAAAGTCACCTACATGTAAGTAGTTGTATGCCTGCGGAAGTGTCATAACACCAACATCTTCCATTCTCACAATAGTTCCATTTGGCCATCGAGCTGTTCCCATAGCTCGCGCAAGAATCTCCTATGTTCCACTGTTTGAGATAAGCTGCTCCTTAATCTTTATGGCCGAGCGCTGTGACAAATCTACCAATTGCGTCGCCGTTGCTTCTAGCTCCTCCTCTTCGAATGCTCCGTTCAGATTTCTACACACTGAGTCTTTCACGGCACACTCCACCTCTACGGTGCCACTGGCAGCAATCTCAATTGCTGGACTTGAGTGGCCCGTAATGATGGATAGTCCTTTGTATAAGGTCTGGATGACTTCTTCTACCGGAGCCTTCACCTATCGGGCAAAACTGGGGTCTTGAGAAAACGCAAGCGAATCTTCCTCCACCATTTCCTCTCCACCATGTGCTTTATTTTGGAATTTGCAGAGTGTAATAAGGAAAGCGCCACTTGGAGAACAACTGGATTGCTCCAAGATGTCACGTATCTCAAGGAACACCATGTTGACATTGTGACACTCAGTGGTTCCCTGACCACCTGAACTAGCGGATACCAAGACTACCTTGGTGGAATCTGCATTACCTATTAAAGCAGGGCCTTTTCCACCCTTGACAGCACTATGCCCTACGTCCTCATGATCCTCGTTCTGAATTGACTCTGCTCGGCCTCTCGTTAGTTCCGCTATAGTGTTATCAGTGGCAACAATGTCAGTGACACTACATGCTGGACCTCTTGTGACCAAAGCCACTCGGTCAACTTCGTGATTTTCATCCACAGCCGTAATTATGTTCTCAATGACGACCTCTACCTCTGTTGGTATAATGCTCTCTGTCATCTCCACACCGTCTCCCTTGCATCAGACGTCTTGTCCCTGATCCTTGTACTTACTTACGCCTTCGTCTGAACCCTTGACGTTCGGTTTAAGAGAATCAATTCCCTGAGTGTCTGTGACACTGGACTCTAGTGCGCATACCGCCCAGTGGGCGATGTCTTCTCGTCTCATCGTCTCCCCTACTTCGTTGACAATCTCTTGAATTCTGAGACGCAAAATGGCAACTCTTGGGTTCCAAGAAGGAGTATCGGCAGTAGGTACCCATCCAATGTCCTATTCTTCTCTGGTCAGCAACACCGAGAACCAAGTAGGGGCTAGCTCCGACCACCTTTCGTGTCAGACACTTGCCCGTGCGCTAGTGAATGCCATGGCATGGCACCCCGCTAGGTCGGACAACGCCCTCAACCTAACTCCCCAAACCCAATCCATCAAAGCGCGCACAACATCATTGCCCTGTCCAGCGTTAACGCGCTCCGTCTCGGCAGTGACCTAAGTACGAAGCGTCTCGCCGAGTCCACACTTGATCCCGGCATACATGTATAGGCCTTCGGATATGAAGATTGATAGAGCTCTCTCGATGTTGATTGTAATCCGACACTCCTTGAGAATGATGTCTTTTGTTAGTTGGTACATGGGACAAGAAATTAGTCTATACTGACCGTAGGTCCACTTGAAAAGAACTCGAAAGAGATATACTAACAAGGATGGCTGATATGCTTCAAGTTGATTAGAACATAAAACCTTTTGCGCTTCCTTCGCTTCTATAGCTAGAAGATGACGAATATATGAACAAATTAGACGTACAAAGCCACATAATGCTACAATGTATTTTAAGTACAATTGAAATTTAATTAATTTAAACATAGGTCGGTCACTCACCATCGTATGGTCACGGGAGAGGTGGAAGAGAGCGCAGCAGTTCCCCCTCCACCGACAGGAACTCCAGATTGATGACCACTCCCACCGGACTTCCTCCAACAATCTCCCATTGGTGGCCCTAAACTTTGCTATGGCGCCTGCTTCTCTTCTTAACTTTGCATGTCCCAACTCTGCATCGTGGGCAAATAAAGCAAACTTGTAGTCTGCGTAATCTATCGTCCAATGGAGGTAAGCTAATAGCGCGTCAAGATCCTTGTATGGCGTCCCGTTCTCTACACTCTCGACAAGGCTGTCTATCCCTTCACTCATTTTTCTGACGATGTCCGGGTCGATGGAGGCCTTCTTGTCAACCTATAATATTTCAAAATCCGCAGTATACGAGAAGTAGGTCAACGTCACCTTATTCTCAAAATGTCAATGGTGTAAAATCGCACAGTGAAGGGACGAGCCACATACCTTTCTAAGAAGCCACCAATAAGCAAACCGTGGTAGTCCCTCACGATATTCTTGATGTTCAACTGTCTCCTTCCACTTCCTTGCAAAATCCTCGCCACTTTGATACTCCCAAGTCCAAGGAAGTGTTACAGCCCCCCCAATGCCACGTAATGGTATAGCCTTGGTATAGGTGGTTAAGTAGGACATTTAAGTGGTGGTGGAAAACGCTGAGCTGAGTCTGCTCCTGTACACTGTAGCGCGACCGTCCGCACCTTGACCTCCTTCAGGAGATTGCACCTTCTCGTGTGCCTCTTTAATGCAGCAAGTTCGAAACAAAAGGGCCTTGTATCCCTCCTCCCCTCCGCCCAATACCGCTGTAGATTGGCTATACCCTCGACATCCCCTTCCCATACCCGAAGGGTGCGGATGCTCTCCAATGTCAGTGCACTAGTTCCAACGTTAGGTGCAGGTGCAGGAGTATCTGGTAACACTGGTGTATCCTAGACCACGTATTGTTCGTGACACTCCAATACATCACGTCCTGAATGACACTGCTAGGTCGTTTGAATTCTATGTCTACTGTCTCTTATAGTGTCACAAATAGCGATAATGTCACTATTTTCCAGAATAGCATCATTAAATCCTACGCCTCAACACCTGGTACCACCATAACTAGAATATGAATCTTGAAGAACTTTGCTTACAGTCTTACAGAATCTCTCTTGCAATGTATCTATTGCCCTTTGTTTGGAGCTTACTTCTATGCCGCTTTCAGCTTCTGTATCTCTAATTATATTTTGACAGTGATTCTCTTTCTCCCGGTAAACCACATGGAATGTTGCGTCCTTGTTCATGGCCGCCGGTCTTTGCTCCAGCACCTCCGTCATGGTGGGTGGCGACGGATTTTCTTCGTCACTTGGGCTCAGATGGTGCTGTACATTAGTGTCACAGAGCATTGTCGGTAAAACATCTTCCTTCGCACGCCCCCGTGTCCCCCTCCTAGACGCATCTACAGACAGCAGTAAACGTTGCACAGCGTCAACCTGGAATGTGACACTCCTCTTTTGCTTACCGATTGGTTGCGCAGTATCCCCTCCCCCTTCCCTAAGCTTCGGCTCCTCCTCAGTCCTGCCGTGACACTCCCCATTTGCACCTTCTGCTTCACGATCGCCTTTGACCCTAGAGATGGAAGGGACACTCTTTTGGCAACTCTTGTAAGGCGATTGACCCTTCGTACGCGTTACTCTGCGCTTTTTCTTCACTTCTACGCCATCGTCATCATCTTTAGGTCAAGTACCAGCCCTTCCACAGAAGAGATCCCCAACCAGATGGATTTTTACAGCATTCTCTGAGCTCCCATGCATTTGTTGTAAATTTCCTCCATCCCCTTCTGCCTTTGACTTCCCGCTCCCCTTCAATGGCTAGATTTTGGCTTTGCTCTTTCCTGCTCCCTGTCCTCCGTTACCGCTCTTTGCACCTCCTGAGCCGTCCTTGCCCTTTGTGGCCGTTGCAGTTTTACCTAATACCTCCACCCTCTTCCCTTCTCCTGGCAACAATTCCGGATAAGAAAGCAGCAGAGCCGTACTTTTGTCAGGATGTTTCGCCCCCTCGCATCCATCGACATACCTATGCCAATTCAACACCATCTTGTTACTGAAGGTATCCTTGCCGCAGTGGATGCACCCGAAGCAGCGTCGATTGCCACCGAGCTTCAGTTTCCCCTTACAACTAGTCGCAAACTCTGCTTGGAGATCAAAAGCCCGCCTCTTACTAGGGTATTCAATGTTGTATGAAATACCATAGATGACACTCTTCAGTGTCACCGGCTCGTCCTCCATGTCCTCCGGCCTATACACCGATGTAGAAAAACCACAATTAGGACAACCTTCAGGAAAGAAAGAGAGATATTGAAACTTGTTCAGGACGCCAATCGGTGCGCCACATTTACGTTGGCTGTAGACGGGATGGTAAAACCAATCCTTGTCCTTCCTTCTGACGTCAACCCTACAAAACAAGTAGTTCGGAAAATGACACACAATCGCAAGCATGTCCAGAAAATCAAAAACGAGACCTGAATCTAGTGAAACCCTTAGGTGGAAATGAAATCTGAACTCTCTTCTCCTACTCCCTGAACCTATGCTACAACAAAGAAATCAAATACATGGAACGACTCCCGCCATACCCAAAACCCTAATGACACCCAAAAACACTGGAAAGCAGAAAAAAGACTCAGACATTGCTTACCTTGGAATGCTCCAGAAGGAAAAGCCGGAGTTGTCGACTGCTTCCAGGGAACTCCTGCTCACAATCCGTAGATTAGAGAGATGGGCCGTGAACGACTCCATACCGACAAGCACAACGAATCAAACTTAAAAAGCACAGAGGAAATTCACAGAATGCTCAATCTCTTACCTCCATACCAGGGGCGCCAGCGTGGCGGGCCACGCCGGATGCCAACGCACGCCGCTCCCGCCTTATCCCTCCTTACATGTCAAATAGCGTACTCCAATCAGCAATGCACGACAATCCATCATGTGACCAGGAAAAGTTTTTGACATCACATATGGTCAAAAGGACCAGCTCTGCCACCGAGGTATACATAACTATAACCGATAGCTTAAGCGTTTCAACATAGCTTCTCTTGTGTTATGAAGGAGTTATTTTTTGCTCGTAGAAACATAAGGTTTATGAAGAATGAGAAATTTTCAGAATAAATTGAGTAAAATTCAAATTACTACAAAAAAATTTGTGCAAAAGTTGTTCACAGCGTATAACCAACATATAGCCTCACCCATAACCGACAACAACAAGAGTAGTGAACAAACATAAAGTGAACAAGAGTAGTGAACAAACATAAAGTGAACAAGAGTAGTGAACAAGAGTAGTGAACAAATTGAGGCATCCTATTGGGGGACGCATCCTGAATCTCTTGTTCATCAATTATCGGTTTCTGGTTTTCTAGTTCACAGCAACCATGTAGTCTACTTATCTACGATGGGTGTGATATCGGTTATGGATATGTATACCTTAGTGTTTCATGTGAAGGAAAGACCTGTGAGTTAGAAAGTTTTGGATGGAAGCAAGATTATGGAGCAGAGGCGCAAACATATATGACGAAAGGGAGGAACAATTGTTGTAGTAGGGTAGTGTCTTGAGTTGTCTAAGGTACAAAATCATGCCTACCATGGCCGTTATGCTTGGCAGTGGGCTCAAGCAGTGCCTAAAGGCAACTCAGTTATTTGAAAACGCATCCAGTCTTTTCTCCTTTTTTTTCATGGACCAAAGTTGGTACCATTCCTCCTCCTCCTCACAGTCCTACCCCTCTACCCAATTCTTCTTTCTCCCTTCAAACTTTTATGAATAAAAATTTCAATCTATTTAGTGTTCTTTTCTAGATCAAAAGTGAGACCATGCCGATCCTATTCTTTCCAAATTATAGATCGAAAACACAGATTATTGTTAACTCTATTCAATGCAAGATCCAATATTTAAATGGTAATGAGTTACAATGACTGTACCACTGTGCCAACTTGGCATTTTTTGGATTAACTCTTAAATTTAAAAAATGTGCAAACCTATTGTTCACTAAAGTACTTAGTAACTTCCACAAATAGAAAGATGGTCCCTGAGAATCGCCTATTACACTTGGGACTTAGGGCCAATTTACACCTAGGGGCCGGGCCAAGTTTTCTTGGGGCTAATTGCTTGAAATTTCAGCTCGTTTCAAGTCCCCATTATAATAAGATTAGAACGGGGGCTGATTTTCCCATATGTAACGGCCTTCAGGCTAAGAAGCCGGGCCGATCCAATAAATCTAGAAAATTTTAGCCCTTCTCACTTTCTTTTCATTGCCATTTGTACAAGATGGATGAATGAAAACATAAGATTTTAATGGTTATTGTGTTCTTCATGGTTGTGCAAAATGTTATAGAAATAATGCTTTATTTTCAGATTTGATTAAAAGTCTAAGAATCACCGCAAACAAACAAGTATATAGCCTAAGTGACGTGTATACACTTGCACATCTAATACATAGACCAAAAACATAATAAAAAAAAGGATTTGGGCTTCATTTGGCCTCCAAATGGTGCATGAAATTAAAATTCCAGCATTGATATGGGTACAAAAACAATGAATTATAAGCGGTGGACTTGAAGGAGCATGGAAGGACATGGTGGATGAGATCATCATGAGCTCCTTCTCGGTAGCCGCAAGGTGGTGGGCTCAATTCCCTGCGGCTTCGGGGAGGACTATGATTGGTTGAATATATACAATATTTTATTGTGAAATATTTTTTTAATTAAAATCAAATATTGGCCCCGAGGCCAAGAATTGGCCTTGCATTCTCGCTGCACCCAATTCACCGAGCTCGGGCCATGTCAGAACTTGCGTTTTTTAATTAAAAAAATGCTGCCACCAAATTGGCTCGACCTCTAAGTGTAAGGGGGTTGGGGTTGATTTTTGCCTTTCGGCCGATCATGACTAAGGATTTCTGCCCTCAAACGGGCTGAATCGGCCCAGCCCCTAGGTGTAAATCGGCCCTTAACTTGGAAATGTGTAGCAAGTATGGTGTATAAAATTAATGTATTGGTATAAACTGCTAGTATTTAGCACTATAACTATTGTATAGTCGTTAGGGTGACAACATAGAAAAGCGGGCCTATGGTTCAATATCATTCTCTTTTAAGTGTGTTTATAAAATGAATGTTAACAACTTGTCATTGTTCACTAGAGTCTGTCCGTGGATCATGTTGTGATACAACATTGAATTTTTCAATCCAAGTTAACAGTTTGGTCCCTTCAGAGTATGAGGTATATGCCTCATGTCACAATAATTATGGAATAATCTGAAGAAAACTGCAGACACCAGGTGTTATAGTCTAGTATACTAAACCACCATGATCAATATCTTGTGCACAAATCTAGCCACTTTGGCCAGGGTGTAATGCTTTGGTGTAGCTGCACCAGTTTTCTATAAGTGTTCCATTCTAATCAAACCATATGCTATTAACTGGGTCTCCTTTTCAAATGCTTTCTTCCATTAGGGCTGAGCAGAAGAGGATCAAAAATCGTCAAGGTCATAGAACGTTGGCAAAGCTTTACTGCTCATTGACTATATCACCAAAATTGCCAACCACCCCGATTTGCATTAATTAATTAATGGTCCAGGGCAAGGGTCTGACGTGGCGGCTCAGAGGGGTACAATGACGGCTTTCTGTTCCTTTGTGTCCCAGCATCGTCACATCCAAAACCACCGATAAAGACATTCCAAACCTTTAAATGTACAATCAGAGCAGATGATGTTGGGCTTAGGTACAAAACGGGTTCTGGAATGTAGCTCTGGCAAAGGCAGGCGAGGGCATTCGCATTTCAAAGCACAAGCACAGCGTGTGTGTGTAGGACAGGGCAGGGCTTCGGAATCGGAGACTGCGATCTGCAGCGCAGAGGATCCGGCACTGCGTTGTTTATAACACTGCCGATTCGATCCGCTGCTGGAGAGTCGGCACAGTGCGGGTAGCGGTGCTGGTTTGGGGGATTGATGGGGTGACTTAGATCTACCGCAATGGGGTTCGTAGCATGATGGTATGCGTGGACTCATGCGTTGCTCTACATGGAATTGCCATCTCAATTGGCGTGTCTGTGCTTGGAGCTTCGTGGTGAGTTATTCCCTCTGATGGATCGAATTCATGATTGTCTCCGTGGGAGCATTTAGGATTTTGCTTTTCCCGCACTCAAGGCGCTTACATTTGCCCTCTTCATGATCGTTTGCTTCTGCTTCTGCTTCAGCGTCTCGCTTGCCCTCTCGGTCGTCGATGACAAGTGCTCCGCTTGCAAAGCCGTCACTGTAAGCTCTCCATTTTCTCCTCGTCCATATCCAGATGTAAACCGTGGGAGTTGTATTCTGGTTTCTGAGTTTTATATAGTGATCAAGTTGAGTTTGGTTTGGTTTAGTTGGAATTGGGAGGATGTGAGAGTTGGAATGGTGGGGTTTGGCTCCGAGCTGGGTTAGTTTGTTGTGTGATATTGGACATTGGTATCGTGGGTTCTGAGATTTTTGGTGCATTTTGGTTTATTTAGGTTCAAGTGTGGATCTCTTGTGATGCTGAAGTTGGTCTCATTACTGTTCCACAAATTGGAATTTAGTGCCTCCTTGTTTCTGTCGGTGCTCTTGGAAGTACGTGCTTGGTCATGTAGGCTATGGTTCCGGGTCAGACAATGCACATCAGGTTGCGTTTGGATTTGAGTTTCTTGGAGCTTAAGGTGAACAGTAAGAATTTTTCTATGAAAAGTTTTTGAACCATGATTCTCACCAAGACAAACGCTCCCCTTCCACTTTGAAGAGACGTCCACTTTGGAGAGAGAGAGCTCTTGATGGATCAAAGTTATAAATGCCACGTAGCACCCCTTCATACCCGATTGATTAATTAATACCAAAACAACATCAAACAGCCAATACCACTGTCAAGGATAAACAGCAATTGACTACTTCTTGTGCTAACACCACAAATGTGCAAAATTTTTGCACTTTGCAAACACTGGATCAAGGATCACATTTAGACATCTAGCCTGCGGAATTCCAATCTCCTCTCTCTCTCTTGGACAAGGTTACTCAATCATGCACTCGTTAATGCGCCAAAGCATTGAGCAAAAAATAAGCTGAAATTATCTGCTGTTATTCTTCAGCATCATAATACGCCTGGCATATATGTGACAAAATTCGCTCTTAAGACTCACAAAGAATCTATAGCTGTGCATCACATATGCTTAACCTATTTATTAAATAACCATTGTCACAAAGCTCTAATCCTTGAAGCCAGATTTTGGATGATTGACTAATATACAGTGGCAAATCTCTAGTAGATGGCATTCATCCAATCTCCAAAAATTAATATAAACTCGTATGGTTGTTGACTTTGAGTACATGAGAAATTCATAGAAAAGGGATGATAAGCCGACTACCTATGCTCCAATTCATGTTGGAGTGATTTACAAAAGACTCAAAATTTTAGCTCAAACAAATTCTTAGAAAGTGCCTTTCAACTACCGATAATATTTAGCAATCAATAATTGTAGATAAATCAGTGCTATCAAATTGTCACATTTTAATTTATCACAACAAATTTTATCCTAAAATTTTCAATAGACATTTTTTTAATTTTTTTTAAAAAATTGAACTATATTATACACAAATTATCACAAAATATTGATCATAGCAATTATAGATCCAGATGTACAAACATAATAGAAAATTGACAATCTATTGTAATCCAATATTCACAATTTACTATTTTATTCTAAACATCAACTTATGATTTTTCTTTTCACTTAAATTAATAAATACACCTTCGCAAAATTGGAACTTTAAAGAAGGACAATATCCTTTAAAAATTTGTCATTGAATTAGATGTACACGACATCAACCATTAAAGTCATACTTAAAGGAATGTTGTAGAAAAGCCGTACATAGTAAAATAATAGATTTTGAATTTTAGATTCTATGTCTATCCTTATAATTATTAATGTAATCAACTATACACTTTAGACAATATACTTCCTCTGTCCCAATATGATCTTCCTGTTGGCTTGCATTTCTTGTCCCAAAATGATCTTCGTGGTGGATGGATGAAAGTTGTTGGATGATTTCTGAAATATTGGATGCAATTTGGAATATTTTGGATTCACATTTGAATAAAATGGATGATTGTTCCAAGGAGAACCAAGGGAGCTAAGGAAATGAGTGGCTATCAGTGCTCCTCAGAAATGGCCAAAAATTCCCACTTTTCAATGCACCAAACTTAGAGTTTTAAAAAGAATCTCAAACTCAATTTTTTAGGAATAAAAGAATGCACTAAACTCTCCTTCTATCTCAAAAGTGGTTTCAAGATTGTTATTTTCAATCTTAATCCAGAATGTTTTGTTAAACAGGAAGATCATTTTGGGACGGAGGGAGTAATAAATTACGATATCTAAAATTCTTTTTAGTTTGGATATTGATAAATATCCATGATTCCAATATAAATAATTTTAGAGCTAATCTACAACATAATTTTTGTGAATGGAGTGTTTAAAAATGTCCATAATGCTTAAATCTTTGACTTCAAATTTAAATGACTATCTTTGAAGTCAATGCAAATTTGATTTAGTTGTATGTTGACACTATTATACATTTCTAATTGTTGTGAAGTAGGTAATTTAACAACAACAAATTAGACTGTTGTACAGAGCAGTTACTTGATATATTTTCTACTAAATCTGTGTTTTGTAGTGATGGTTTTCATGAAGAAGCAGAACTGATAGGGCAAAGATTGCCATCAATTCATTCAGGGTTGAGATTGAGTCTAGTTGTTACATATATGTATTACAATAACTATTGCATTTGTCATAAGATCTTGGGCTTAACTTCGCTTATCCGACCTCTAAATGAACGTTTTGCATTGTAAAATGAGTCAACAATATGCTGCTATGTAAATTTTATTGCTAATATGTCATAAAAATGCTGTTGATGTGGTGAAATATGGAATAGAGCAAACTACTTGGAGGACACTGCTTTCATGACCTTGACGATGCTGCAAATCTTTCGCATTTGTTAAAGATTTCTCAAGCTGGAGATCCAGAGCACTTGATTTTTCTCGGACAACCTGTAGCTCCCCTGGAGGAAGATTCCACACAATTCTAGCAATTTTTAGCTCTACATAATTACATACTTCCACAGTTGCAGTGGCATGTGTTCATGATAGCAACATACTTCAATATGGCTTTGATGCAATTAAGTCTTTACATTGTTTGGAAGCCAAAATTAAAAGTTTGATCTTATACATGAAGATAATAATATAAATATTTGAATATAGATTTTATTTTGTTATCTGAATAAGTTTAAAATATTTCAGAAAACAGAATATCAAGATTTGTTCTTCCTAGACATTGTTCCTTGTAAACTGTAATAACTGCGGGTAGCTTTGTGGTGCCATGTGTTCTAACTTTAAAACCCTAAAGATCAAGAATACAAACTTTGAACCCAAGTTTGTGCTCCTGTAGAATATTACTGTAAAAGACATGTAATAGTGTTTACATTTGCAATAATGAGTCTTCTACAATGGATTTTATTTTAAATATTTGTTTTAAAATCAAAAACAAGGTCTGCCACATTTTAAGAAGAGTAAATGAGGAACATTTTTAACCCCTAAAAATCCAGCCGGTTTTGGAGGTTCCAAAACCCAAAACAGCCATTTTTGACCACCTTGTGGGAACGACAATTTGGACCAATGAAAACTGCTTTTTATAGACATCCAACCGTAAGATCTTGTACTTTACCTTCTTAAGAAATACTAATGGAATTTTCAGCCGTAGGATGCTTACCATTTAAGAGATTATAAAATTCAAAGTTGCAGCAAACCTTTTTTTTGCATTGCTCGAATGACATAGTCAAAATGGTGCAAAAGGAGAGTTGAAGATTTTTACCTCAAAATTTTTTCTTGTATTTTTTCCCATGTAGGTAATCAAGTTGGGTACCTCCATGAAAAAATTTAGAGACTCATTCCTATTTAAGGACCTTCATAATTGTTTTTTCTTAGAAGCAGGTCTAAAAACATTGATATCGTAAAATATGTATGACGTTACATTTACTTGGTTTTAGAAAAATCTAAACGGTGGTTGGGTGCCTTTATGACTTTTTTATTTTTAGGCAAAATTATTTTTGAAAAATTTCAAAATCTCAAATTTAGACAAATTTTGAAAGAAATAATTCAAAAACTTGAAGCTTGTCTTCATAATTTTTGGAGGATGCCCTTGTAAAATTGGTATATGTTTTGACTTGGGTCTCTTTGGAATTTGAGTGGTGATTTGGTTATGAAAATACTCCAAGAATTTTGTTTTTAAAAAGGCCTAATTTTAAGCTGCTCGTTTTGGATTTGAAACCTAAAATTTCTAAATGAAGGTCTTCAAATTGGAATTTGGCTTTGAAACTTTTAGTACATACACTTTGCAGTATACGGAGCATCCAGAAATAATCTTAGGAAAAAAATATTAATTTTAACCCCTTCATCTTGGCTGCCCAAAATCGCAAAAATTCGTTGTGGCTTTCCTGGATTTTTAGGGATTAAAGTCAAAATCGTGGAATACTAGAGAACCACAAAGCAGACCAGGTTGGAATGTGCAGGAGAAAGACAACTAATGACTAGAGGTAAGATTCCACCTAGAAATTTGCAATACGTAGTGGTACATGATGCCACAAATGGACAACTACAATCAACGAAGAAAAGTAGTTCAAGTACGGCAAAATCTTACAGCTAAAGTACTTCAAATCTATGCCAAAAATTTATCTAGTGAAGTGTCCGCCCAACCTTAGTCAAGCATGGCACTTATATTATGCATGAAAAAAATTCCCTCATAGCACATTCTGAAAAGCACACAAAATTGCCATATCAGTTGTTTTAAGGTATCCAACAAAGTAATGAATATTGCTTAGTCAATCTCTATAACAAATCTCTTTAGCGCAATATTCAATAAATGACTAATTCAACATTT
Source organism: Ceratodon purpureus (assembly GCA_014871385.1). Taxonomy (NCBI): domain Eukaryota; kingdom Viridiplantae; phylum Streptophyta; class Bryopsida; order Pseudoditrichales; family Ditrichaceae; genus Ceratodon; species Ceratodon purpureus. The sequence continues at coordinate 28,382,086 of CM026426.1, forward strand.
CTTGTCTTTAATGAGCACAAGCACAAGATTTAATCTTTAGCAATTCACTTGTAATGGACTTGGTGATTTTTTTGATACATTCAATCAAAAATTTCTTTGAGCCTAAAGTCATGGAGATTGAATTGACAATACACCATTGTCTTTTAGGATTATTTAAGATGTTTAAATAAACTATAGTTATAATTTATGGCGGTGGTATGCAACTAGCTATAAGAGAAGGTATTTAATGCTAAGAAAGAAGTCTTCATATCATTCTCATGCATTATCCATGTCTACAACATTGTCAAATATATAGGCTATGACAAAACCTTTTTTAAGAAACACAAGAGCTGTAATCCTTTTAGGGCACAATTTCTTTGTTCCATGATGACTAATGGACTTGTTAAGAGATGTAATGTGAAATCATTAGTATCAAAAAAGATTAGTGGAATTCATGAATGTATATTTGGCTACATGGGGTGTCTATACAAGATGTTCATACAAGAGGTTCAAAAAATTATAAGATTCAAATGTTCTCAAAATATCTTCAAAATTTTACTATTTTAGAACCGTTTATTAACATATGACCATGGATCAAAACAAATTTTTTCTAATAATACATTCCAATTTACTCTCTATTACTGTGTTCTTTTTACAATAATATTGTTTGCTATGAATTGAAGTCTATTAATTGGTCAATTAATATTTCTTTCTAAAGGACAAATATCATGTAAATGTTCATTGGCCATGTTTCAAGGATACCAAGCACTATTCTTATAAAGAAAAATCTTTGTCCATGTTCCAAAGCTTTCTCTTTCTTGATTGTTTTTTGATTGATGATGTTAAGCTAGTAGTGGGTTATTCCTAACAATAGAATTTTGGACAACGTTGCTGGTAGTGCCGTTTCATATGGTGAAGATGTAAGCAAATTTCAACCATATGTGCAAGTTGAGGAAGAAGAGTCCTTAGGGATATCCAACCAGTGGCTTGAAGTAGTGGTGAATGTCTAGGTCAAATCAATTTTGAAACAAGATCTACCATAGTGCCAACTTGATGCTTGATGAAAAGGCAAATGTGTCCTTGCCAACTCATGCATATTCAAAGGTTGGAGGGTAAATGTACACTAAACTAGTACATACTTGTAGTCACATAGCATAATTTTAGAGGTGTGTGGTTTTGAATTGTATGTCAATTAAAGCATAGGAGCTTGTAAGGGTTTAGGGTACCATACTATGATTATAGACACAATTTGTTACCTATGTTAGAAGTTTTTATTAATAGATTGTGCTTTAAATGAAGATAAAGAGTATGTTTACATACGAGCATATACTTGTCACAGTTTGGATTTGACAAAAATATATTTTTTTGGGCAAGAAATTTTGTACCAGCTTAGCCCAACTCATCAATTGTATAATGTATACATATTCTTCTATTACATTACATCAGTCAATTTGCAACTTACAATGTAAATTGTCATTTATAGAAAGATATGCCTTGTTTTTCTCAGCAATAAAAAAAAAAGTAAGAGGATAAGTTTTTTTGGATGAAATTTCTCTAGGTACTATTTAATGTGTACATTATCTAGGTGGGCCACTATTTCTAGAGAATAATTTTCATCCTTTTGGCATATAACGCCTCGAATCTCAAAATAGTGATGGAGGCAGGTTTAGAGTATATATGGTATATGTAGTACTTCTATGTAATTAGTTGCACAGGTAGCCTAGTAGAGCTACACGTGTCCAACTTTATGTTGAAATCTTGGATTGATTTAATGTTGGACGGCGGTCCATGGTCATAGGGGTATGTACCCACATCACCCGAGAATCTACATCAAAGTTGAGGACAACAGTATATGAAAATATACTGTATATTCTTGATAAACTTGCCCATTTTGTACCCGGTATAGTGTACAAAGACCCTGGAAAGATTCCTTTGCAAATTAATTTCAAAGAAGCATAGTGATATGAATAAGGCTAGGCCTATGTTGAAGCTCTCTTGACCTGGACAAATGCCAAATGTAGTGCCAAAGATAGATGTCAATATTGCTTGTCCCATAGTGCAATAAGAGGTTGTAGTTATGCCAAAATGTAGAACATCCAATCTAAGCTTGATGATGCAACCATGGCCACGGTATATTATCACAATGATGGAGTTGAAGCAAACTTTGAGGGAGTCAGAAGAGCTCATGGAAAATTGTTGCTGTGTGTTTGAGAGTGTTGAAGTTTGCTTCATCATCTTGCCATCTCTGTGACCACAATAGCGGCCGACCTTTGCATGAATGAGAATGGCGCTAAGGTTGCCGACGTTAGTGCAGAAGGGAATAGTCTTCTCAAGGATATCGACTATTTTTATGGAACTTAGAATCCTGACACTTTACGGGCAAGGACATCACTCTGCTTGATTTTTGTGCCTAGCTTTACCAAGCAAATGTCTGGAATGGTAGGCCTCTTCTGGTGTATTGCATACCAAACAACCCATCTCTATTTTGAACCCTTCATACATCACTCAATGTTGTCAGGGCAAAAGATGTACTCTATTCTCTCCCAAACATTCGTCTGAACACTAATCCAATTATCATTGTAGGTAGTGCATAGGGAGACTTGGCGCCCTGTACTATTCTCTTCATACAAGTTTTTTGAAATTCTTTTGTAGGCCAACTAGTAGTTGGTTTAGGTTTTGAGAAGTCTTAAAGTATGCCACTCCTCTACATTGACCCTCACCATTAAACAACAATGATATGACATATCCTTTCTTTATTCCGTGAAGACAAAGCAACATGCACGTCATTTGGCGCCAAGGGTACAATTTCTTGAAAGTCGCTATCATCTTCAGTCTCATCTTTCTCTACAATGATGGGCATTTGCATAGCACAAGCCCTCACAACACGAATGAGCCAAGTGGATGTGAGTACTTTACCTTGTGAGGTTGGTGAGACTCTTCTTTAGCTTCAAGAGGTACATGTGCCTTTTGCCTTTATGGAGCCAAACTCTTCTTCACCAGCCATGTGTGGCTCAAGAGTATAGAATTCATCCGCTCCAAGCATATCCAACATGGGATCTTCTAGTACTAGAGGATTACCTGTTTGCTTGGACCTACGTTTCGCCATCTTAAGCTTTAGCGTTGTCTTCCTAGGTCCATTCGACGTTGCCCTTGAGAGAATGGTAATAATCAACAACTTATAGAAACCCTTGAATATTTTTGTCCATTATTGCCACGTAGAGGTTGTCCCCATTGTATCTAGACGCTCAAAGCCATTTCTTGTGTATTTTTATAGCCAGACTATAAGATGGCATATTTACAAGTTCATCCTTCATGAATTTCTAATCAACACAATTGAGTAAAAATTAGTGTTCAATTGAGAGCCATATGTTTTGTAGAAATAAAATTGAAAGACTACAAAAATGCAAAGCTAAGATATTAGCATACCTTGGTCATGGGACTGCCCCATTGATGATAATATAATTGCCAAAAAGTAAGCTTGAGCTCAAATTTATTGAGGGCTTTCTCGGTCACTTTCTCAGCCGACATCCACTAGACGTACATCCCATGGTGCAGACTTTCCTCTTGGTCCCTAGTCATGGTTGTATTATACATGTGGCACATCTTTTTATATTGGTTCCATTACTCTTAGAAAATGTAGTCCTCTATGTAATTCACTGTTGATTGGGTCCACTCAAACTGTCAAGCCGCTCACAATTGTCCATCCAGTTCTCCTCTTCTTTGATCCTATAAATCACTCAAATTGCACTTTGGTATTTTTGGGCACTGTCGGCTATGAATCCCTTGAAGTTAAGCTTGTCAACACAAGTTTCCTCCATGATAACACTAAGATTTTATCACAAAAAAATGTGGACCTTGCAATCCTTGGATTGCATATGACAGCTTGCAATGGTCATTACACGGCAATTCATTGGGTCATAAACATAGCATGCGATTGAGGTCCTTTGTCTTGTTTCACATGGTCGAACATCTACCAAGCATTCTCAAGATCTCTATTGGGTTGTTTTTGCTTCATCAAGTCTACCCTGCTACTAGGCCTTACTTAGGACATATTGAAAACAAATACCTTGTCATGATTAGTCCCTTGACCTAGATACTTGTTCTCTAGAACAAAAGCCCATATACCTATTTCATAGAGATTGGTAATGTTTTCCATGCCACCATACCTTTTCCAGAAGCTAAGGCTCATCACTTTATTGGGGATGATTGGTAAGGCAATGTCCTTGCATCGAACAAGTAAAAAACAAGTTTTTCCATTGTGAAATTCTTTGGAGGTGCGTCTTCAGGTTGCAAAAGGTAGTTGACAATAAGGATCTTACTGGCCTTCAATACCACTGCGTTCTTCCTTGCTTTAAGAGTCTTTTTAATTTGTTCTTCTATTAAGCTACTAATCTCAACTTTAGTATTGTTGTAGTCGCCCATTTAGACATTGATCGTGATATCCAAGGTTGATGTTCACTCTAGTTTTCCTGCTTTTGCAAGTCACTTAATAAATCTTGGCTCCACATGTAGCCACACATTTAGAGGCTTCTTTACATACCTTGCATACGAGCGCTGATTCTTTTGGAGGAGCTTCTTCAAAGACAAAGTCTTGTAAAGTATAGCCATCGAACTTCGTCATCTTCACTTCATTGATGCAAGGCTGACGGTCTAGATGTTTGCACTCTTTGTTGTTGCAGCAGATGTCTAATGCAGCTAGGAGAACAAAATAACAAACCAAGGCCGTTGGTGATAGTGGTGATGATGGTCTTGGTCCAAAGATGGCCAATATAACGCTTGTCTATGTCATGTATGGATTTTGCTTGGAACCTTGAGCAGAGTTTATATTGTGCATGTGGAATGACGTTGAGGAGTAATAATCTTGGTGGATGCAATTATCAATGAATTTTTGAGACTAAAATTTTTGTAAGTACTTGGATAGAGCCTCCAAATCAAATTGTTGTTTTCATCTATCTCCAATAACCGACCAAGTGTTTGAATAGCCTTGACATTAAATTGTTAGGTATCTTTTCCTTGATACTTATGGTGCCTTTCTGAAGTGAAATCTGAGACTTAGACATAGAGATGGTACGCATGCTAGCCCATCTTCATCTATGCAAAAGCCAAGGAAGAACCCGTTCCTTGTCCATAAAGGACAACTATTTCCAACTCTTGACTAGCAGGAACTTAAGCCATTGTTAGAAGAATGCTAATGTTCACTCTAAGAAGATTAGGAGAGAGGATTCCTAGCATTGCATATCAATTATCTATTCTCATTTTGAGATTAATTAGTTTACATAGAGAGATGAAATGTTGATGAAAATTTGCTTCATATCAGGAAGTAATTAAATACTTTTCTTTTAATTACCAAAGTTAAGTTTAATGTTGTTACGATAATGTATTTATAATGAATAAGTCAAGGTCCAATTAAAATGGGATTAGTTTGAGCGGTCTTCTACCTTGTATCAATAACTTGGTCCAGTGCTAGGCATGTCAATTCATGTGAAGATTCAAATGAATAAAAGTATCAACAAGGTATGTTTGTTCTGTTTTTATTGGACGCATCGCCTGCCATTAATGTTGAGTCAGAGTGTACTATTTTGTACTTTTCATCTCCAATATTCTAGTTATAGTGTAACTCACTTGGCATGTATTTGAGGGCCCTGTAATGGGTGCAAAGTAGGAAGATGTGTTTGAGCGGTGCATTAGATGTATATTTTGTGATATGCAAGCCCTACAAAGAAGAATAAAGGAGAGGTAAGTTGTATTTCAGTAATGAAAAGGCTTTGTAATTGATTTGAATGACCAAGAAGAAGAGAATGGCCAAGCCGTTTGAGTCAGTTACAATATCCAAAGTTCTTGGACTATGGAGCAATGGCTTAGGATGATCCACTTGACATGGTTAAAGATCTCATTCCAATGCTATATGAAAGGCAACATTAAAAGCAAGCAAGCAAAATAGTGGATTCAGAATGTAGTGGAAGCAAAGAGATGGAGAAGAGTGTCCATACATCATGAATTGTTTCATTGGATGTATGTGTGAGCTTTCATGTTTAGCACAAGGATACAAGTGAGTCCTTGTCCTACTCTGAGTTAGTCACTTTTGCGTGTATGGAAGATGATTTGTTGTCTCTACATTGTCCCTCTTTACTTCCATAACATTGCACCATATTGGCATGTTTGCCATCTATTGTCACTCTGCCCACATTCTCAAATTATTAAATAGTACTGCTTGCTTCTTGTAGTCATTCAGTTAAAATTATCTTATCCTAAAATGGTATTGAGTGATATTATGTCATCTCCAAATTGTTTGAACATCATGTAGACCACTTTCAATTTCTTAGTCTTGAATTGATCCTCCAACTTCACATATATCAATTAATCACAGCATGGCTCTAAAAGTAATTGAGTGAAATTATTGAAGAAGTGACAATGTTTTCAACTTACTCCAAAGGGCATATTCATTAAAATGGCCACTCCCGATTATATTGGCCGCCACACTATTCAAATAAGGAGAGAAAATGAACTGAAATCACACTATTTGAGCGGCCAATATAATCAGGATTGGCCATTTTAATGAATATGACCTTTCCATTAATAATTTGTCTCATTTTGTAATAAAATATTTTCTTGCGTAACATTTTTGACACACTTCTCCTTTCCCACACATGTATAGTTTCAAGCGCATACTTTGTATCTTTCATTCCTACACAATCCTTGCTCTATTTATTTTCAACGCTTGACTTGCTATCGTTCACGCTCATAAATCAAGCTCACTTGGTTTTGTCCCCTATAGTTGTAGTCGATCCAATTTGTGCATCCAAGCATTAGGGGAAATCTGAGGTCTCCAAAAGGCCTTAAAAGACAGCCCAGATTAGGTGAGCTTCCTGCCCAAACACCCCTTTGCTGCTGTTAGCACAAGGAGCCAACGCTGCCCGCAGCGGCCTAATAGGCTTCGGAAGGGAGCTACGTGGCTGGGTTTTGCCTCGTTGGCGCTGAGGTGTCGACGGTGCTCGTTGAGCGCCAATGAGTGGAATTTATTGCTCTGCGAATAATAAACTCCCTTGATCCGTTGCCTCGATCCATGGTTTCTTTGATTTGTTGCCACAACGGTTTAGGGGTGATGGCGCCACCGGCTCTACGCCGTTCAGCACCAAGAAAAACGCAGCGCCCTGTTCTACTTTAAGCAATTTGATTATGCCATTGTGACACGCAGAATTCAATGTGATTTTCTCCAAAGATTCTGATGACAATGGCGCCCCAGATCAGCTGAGCAAAGTTGAGTTTCAGATTAATTTGTTTGGCGTCTGCTGGCAGCGAGGGCGCCAAAGGGGTGTTCTTAGTCGGCCACATTGGCTTCATTGAAGAGATGCAAATTGATGTACTTGAAGGGAAGGTGAGTTGCTACGATAAACCTTTGTGGAGTGTTTCTAGGTTAATGGGTTTTAGAATAATTTGAATTTTGGTGCCATCAGGCCTTGTTGCTACAATGGTTTAGGGCAGAGTAGGTTTCCTGGTCGAATGTGTAGATGCCGTAGTCTTTTGAATTATGTTAGAAGTATTTGTGATTGTGAATTTAGTAGTCCAACAATAATTATCACGGTTTAGAGAGTTTGTTGATACTTTCTTTGGGCGTAGGAGGTGTCCCAAAATCAGAACAAGTTTTGTCAATTACTTGCGAATCACCAAGTGTGACCAGGGGAGATTCAATCAAGACTACCTATTATTGGGTCCACAATGGCAGCAAGGGCTCCATGAAGCACTCAATACATTCTTCAAGTTTCACTGGACGCACGCTATGCCCCGGTCATGAGACGAGGTTCTAAGCAAGTGGAGCTGTGCATGAGGAGCTCGTCTCCAACATGGAGGTTGCTTGGAGACACGAACATTGACTTGTGGATCAATGGAGACATTTACCCTGTTGATCCAGTGACAGAGAAGCTACCTCCAATTAAATCGCTAAAAGAATTCATTGAATTCATATGTCATGGAGAGCAGGGTCTCCACGGATATACATACAAGTTGCTGTATCATTGTGTACATGGTCCTACACATGAGGAGACGTGGATCCAGATGACACAATTGAGCGAAGGAGTTCTTTAGCTTAGAGGCAAAGCTCTGGCCAGCAACTCAAGGGCAGCCAAAGATGTCCAACTGGAGAGAATGCGTTGCCTTCAGTTAGAGAAGACATGCACGGATTTGCGGGCTGAATTACAGGCTGTCCGTGATTGCCATGCCCAAAGGGTGGAGCAATTGGAGAGCCATGTGCGGGGTCTAGAAGAAGACGTTGACCGCGGCCAGCAGAGGGCCAAATTCGAGAAGGAGACCCCTATGGGCATGCGACGCAGGGCTCGGGCTCTTAGAAGGATTCACGAGTTGAAACCTGGATCAAGTGGAACAAAAATAAGAATGAAGCTTGTGCGGACAGTGTTGCAACCAGATGTGGTGCAGTCTGCTGTCCACAAAAACCGGATGGATCGACACCGTCAACGCATGAGGGGGGATAAAGAGTCCCAAAATAGAACAGCTGTAGCACTAGTTCAAATTCTGTCAAGGCATCAAGGTGTAGTCCTTGCTTCTCAGCCTACTATGGCACATGTTGAGGCAGATATTGCGAACAATGTGCTTAAATCGATTGGTAAGAGTATTGGACCGTACAAAATTCTTGCTGCTTGCAACCAGGCAGGGGTTTCCCATCGAGGATATGATGCTATCTACAAAGCTGTGAAGGCTCCCATTGCTGATCTCAACAAACGAGTCACCGGCATTATTTTGCCAAGCCCCTATCATGTGAAACTGCTTTGGCAAGAGTTAAATGCAAACTTGCCACAGTATATTGGCGAATACTACGATGGTGAAGGTCGATTGACGCTGCCATCAAGTTCTAAGTAGAACAATAAATCCGAGGACATGGTAAAAGAAGTCGTCTTGACTCGGAAGAATTCCCTTTTCACATACCTTGAGGTGGCTTAAAGAAGCATGGTGATCTTCTAAGGCATCACGGAAGAAGGTAACATGATCATCTCGGATTGTTGTTTTCAGTGTTTGCTATCAGCAGATGCATTTATCAAGAAAATTGTGCTCTCACAACCACTCGCCATGTTTCCACAGAGTTAAGAGGGGCACCGCTGGTATTTGTAATGAAATTGGAAAGGCTGAGATTGTGAATGGCAAGAAATTTGAACGTGTAAGCATCACGTTGATGAATAGGGCACTGGACACAAACATTCATAGGAACCATGCTCTGTTTTTCTCAGTCCAATCGGAGCAGGATTATTGGCCAGTGGCAACCTTTCAAGTGGAAAAAGAGTCCTACGAAGTTCTCTCGTGGATAATTTGGGAAATCCAAATTTCCATCTCTGATTGCAGAACAGTCCAGTGGCGAGATACTCACGGTCCCTGAAGTTGGAGAATTCCATGTGGAGTGGCATCTCGCTGCGGACATGAAGACGATCAAGTGTATGTACGGGCTTCAGTCGGGGCCGTCGTGTGCAATGAACTGCATATACTGCGAGCAGAAGAGGGCTGAGCCTACCGTAGGGACAGCAAGCTAGGCGAGTGCTGCCATCAAAAAACGTAGGAAACCGAACTGGGTGGGGGGACTGTTTGCCAACTCTGTGGAGCCAGAACCTTATGACATGCGTGCACATACAAGGTGGCGGCCTATGTTGCCAATTCCATTGCAAATTTGTACACTCCATGCGCAGGTTCGATTAACGGAGAAGATTGTGCATCAACATATCATTTATGTCTGGAACATACAAGATCAAAGAGTGAGGGCTACAACAATAGAGCAAATGGAGAAGTCCTTGTCAGCTAGCTGACAGTAAGAACGTGGAGATTAGAAAGGATCCGAAACTCTGTGGCAGCACAGGGAATGTGCCATAGAAACCATCAATTAGTGGGGTTGTTGCCAGCAGACTATTTAAACCAAGCGTTTGGTCTGGCAACGACAAGGCCTGGAAAGACATATGTCAAGCAAAGAGTAATAAAAGTTGTCGTGGTGCAAATCATAGGGTAATGGCTGCTATGTCGCAAGCTTTTGAAGAGGTTCTACCATACTTTAGTGGTTTGGTGTTGACAGCAGAACAACAAATCCAGTTCAAAAGGAAGATAGAAATGTGCGATAGAACATTTATGGAGGCCTTTGGAGAGGAGCATGTTTTCTATTACATGGTGAGTTTCATCCATGGAGTTTGAAATGAATTAGATGGCTGACCTTACTTTTTCAATTCTCAATCCAAATTTGACCTTGTACTGGCTGTTGATAGCATGTACTTGTGAGGCACAACAGTTGGTTTGTGGAGGAATACGGTAGTTTGACCATGTCAAGTTGCCAGGGTATGGAGAAATCCCATCATCAAGCAAAGGCAGCAAATCAAGCGTATACAGCTCATGATGGTAGCAAAGAGCGCATCAATGTTATTTTGCAACAATTCTAGCATTGGTAACGAAATATACAGCATCGGTATAACAAGAAATTAGAGTGTACAAGAGTTCCCAATATCCCGGTTGACGAGGCAAGATTGGCGGCTACGCGTAGAAGGCACAAGCTGTGGCATCAATCAAATGCTGCCAGAGCTTTGGAGAACTGGCAGTCAAGGCGACGGCGTGTTGGCAGTGCTTGGGTTTGTGATGACTTTGTTGGAGGAGGTGGAGCCAACAGTGGACAAGCATCAGATTCTGGCAACGAAGAGGACCTCCACGATGGTGGCAACAATGTGGATCCTGAGGAAGGTCGCAACTCTACTAACGGCGAGGACGCTGACAACAACGTGGACAGGGATGACATTGGCGACAACCAGGTGTGAATTGAGTGCAACACATTGTAAACTCACTATATGGACATATAAAATGTGGCTGCCAACAATGTTTTCATTTAGCTAGGGTAGACCATGCTCATCCCCTAAATATGTTTTATGGGAATATACTAGAATAGCCATCTACGGATAGATTGACCAAATTCTTATTTACATAGACTAGACCATAATTCACTCCTAAACATATTTTCTGGTTATTTCACTAGAATGGCCAATTCAAGGGATTATTACTCTCCATAATGACGAATTCAATGAATGTGTCTTAGTTATCATATATCCTACTCACCCTTAAATTTTATTTTTGATTTTCTATGCCGGTTTTTCTTGAATCCACATCAAATGGGGAAGTGAGGTGTAAGGCCGTGGCAATGATCGGCAATTAAGATCAGTGTGAGGTTCCCACCAACTCTTTTAAGATCCCCGTAATAAATGTTGCTTAAGAGTTTCAACCCCGCCAAAAAGGACGTTGTCCATGTGGCAGACGGTTGACTCCAGCAAGAGTGCCCGAAACTCTCTTCTTTGGCCTTGTTCTCCTAATGGATATGTCATTGACTCCTTCGCTGTTTTTCACCTCTCTTCTTCGGCCTTTGTCTTGCTTCCAGCAACCGTCCTTCCAAATGCACTGACAAGGTAGTGCTCTGGGTGCCGTGGAGATCGTCACGATCACGCACCTCCTTTGTGCTGTTGAGGACCACGGCAGGTGCAGAGCTGCGGAGTGCCATCATTGACTTGTGCGGAGCAGGCCGTGGAGATTTCTAGGTGCAAGAAGCTGCAGCGTGAGGAGTGGGCCGTGGAGGAGGGGGCCGTGGTGACTCTGCGGCAAGTAGAGTTGCAGCAAAAGGTGCAGGTCACGAGATGCGGCAAGAGGAGCGAGTAGAGATGGTGTGCGAGGAGAGGGGTGGATCAGCTATGAGGTCAGCAAGAAGGCAATGAAGAGGAGCAAAGTGCAGCGTGCGTAGCGGCGTGGAGCTGTGAAGAGCTTAGAGGCGAGTGGGGTGATCTCAGAGGCGGCGTTGTGAGGAGCAGAGAAGAGGAGCATGGTGCAAGAGTGAGGAGCGGTCGTCTGCTTTGTGGAACGGGGTGCGCTACGAGGAGCGGTAGAAGGAGCTGCAGCGTTGGCGAAAAGGGTGAGCTGTAGTGCAAGGGAGTTGTGGCGGAAGGAGCTATGGCACAAGGGAGCTGCGGAACAAGGGATGTGCGGCGCCTATGCGCGGCGAGGAGCTTGGATTCATGCGCCAACAGTGAAGCATTGGTAGGTTAGTGAAGACCGTGTCCATTGTTTTTGTCGAGAGCTTCTCCTTTTGTTGTGGTTGACTTTGTTGAAGCGTATTGGCCATGGCAAAGAGGATAGAGTCGTTCAGCCATGGCTGCCAAGGTCGTTGGTTCTGAGGGTTTAGAGTTGCAAAGATTAAATCTCTAATCCGCAAGAATAATACCGTGTTCGTTTTTCTCCTTTCAGCTGCCATGTGCAATCCCCGTATTGTAAATTTTTTTGTTTTAGCACTACCAGCGCCAAGGATGTCAAGCTGCAAGAAGGCAAAGGCGGCGGCTTCTCAGGAGGAGGATCACACCAAGAAGGGAGTGAAGAAGGACAACCTCAAGGTTGCTGATATCAGTGACGACGAAGGAGTTAAGACGCCGTGGGACGAGGCGTTTGATGTCCAGGCCATACTATCTGCACTTATAGGTCAGTTCTACCACCTCCCCCACTTTTGCTAGTAGGCAGACAGTTGACTACAATAAAGACTTCTTCCACCGCACCTTGCGGCTCTCTAACACGGGGTACAAGTTCTCTGACCTCAACAGCGACAAGCACTGCAAGAAGTCCACGTTTATCGAGGCATGGTCGGAGCGGTCGTCTGGGCGGCACCACATTGCAGATTGTGAGGATGGAGAGGCCATGAGGACTTACATGCAAATCCACCAGAAGATTTATGGAGGTGACCCGGACAATGGCACAGTCAGGAGTTCATTCCTTTGAGCGTGCCACCTGTTCTTTGAGGAGGGTAAGGATGTCAACTTTGCCTAGAAGGCAGAAGTCCTACACAAGGCGCGTGTGAAGCAGGCCGCAAGGAATCCCCAGAAGTTGTCACCTCCGACCTTGAGGGAGCAGATCGTAGCCATCATTGACTTCCTTGCTGGCCACATCCCTAGCGGTGCTGACAGCAAGGGCAAGGGCGCAGCTGAAGATGAACCGCCTAGTGGCCACACAGCTGGAGCCAAATCCAAGGTAGTTAAGACTTTGGAGGCGAAGAAGATGAGAGCCGGTGTTAACGAGATTTTTCACCTTTTAGGCTACATAGTAAGGAGCAGTAATTTAGGAGCAGGAACAATAAACTGCAAGGAGCAGTAAAATAGTGAGTTACTGCTTAGTTCTTAGTTACTGCGTTTTGAATGAAGTTTTGTCAGTCGGATGAATTTTTGACTTGGATGAAAAATGGGCAGATGGATGGCGACAGCTAGGATTTGAGGGGTAGTGAGGAGTGAGGCCATGGCGGTTCTCACTCTCTCTCAGACCTTGGAGTGTTTTTAGACTATGGAGGTTAGGATTCGTAGTTAGAATGGAGGGATTAGATGCTGTACTAGGAGAAGGACTGTAAGGGGCAGGATTGTATGTACAAGGCAAGAGTTAATGAAGGAAACAAGATCCTTTTTGATCATTGAGTCTTGGGTGCATTAAATGTTAGGGTTACGGTGAAGATTGATGGTGGAAGCTTGCATTGATGACAGTAGAGGGGACAGATTGTGGTCTTTCCTCGAATAGTCCATGAGTAGGATAGTTGGAAGTAATGAAAACTAGGTGGGTACTAAAATTTTGTGGGTTTTCCTTCTGACTTAGACAGTAGAGTAGATTTAAAGGGTGAAGCTAAATATCCCTTTAACATTTGTGACCATGCATTAAGTACAAACCCGATGGCTCTTACTGCAACCCCACACAGTACATGACAACTCTGTAACAGGTGGACACGCACAGTGGCCGAAGGGACGGGTTAGAGTCACAAGAGGACCACACATTCTGAAGCAGGAGCACATTTCAAGGCAAAGGGGATCAAGCTCCAGAATCTCGTGGAAGGGGAGCTAGTCACCAAGCAGTCAACGACAACAGGAGCTGAGGATAGTCCAAAGTAGAGGGAGGATAGTCGCTAGTATTCACGTATGTCTCAAACTACTGTTGAATCGAGGCAGTAAGGAAAGCAACAGCAGGTTGCTTAGAAAAATCAGTTGTAAAAAGCAGCAGTAAAAATCCAAAAGTTACTAGCATCAGGAAGGTCAATGAAAACAGTTCAGGAGTAAACGATAACAGTAGAAATTGAGGGTAAGAATGAAAACAACAGTAAGGGGTTGGGAAAATAGTAAGGAGCTTAAGAAGAAAATTGGGAAATGGAAAATTTGAAAAGTTAAAACAAAAAACGAATGGACAGTAAGGAACTAAGAGAAAACGTGTGGAGAAAAACTTGCAAAATTGTAATGCATTGAAACTTGAAAAAACTTGGATTATGCTAAAATTTGCAAAACCAACGGCAGAAAACTATCTAGAGTAGGATAGTAAAGACTGAGAGGCCCCAAAGGAACCAAAGTAGAAGGGTGGCAAAGGAATGGACTAGACAAGGACCATGAAGGAAGAGGACTATCGCCCAGGTCCAACAAGAGAGAATTTCCATGGCCAGGTGATGGAGACACACAACATTGCTGGAACCTCAGCTTAGAATGGCATTAGTGTATGACCATTACAAGGAGGAGAAGAAGAAAAGGAGCAGCATACCAGACACACCAAAATTAGGAGCAAAAAAACCAGGTGATTCGGTGGAGACCTTGGAGACGTTAAAGAAGAAGTTGGACCAAGTTCAAATTGAGGATAGTATCCCGGAAGGAGCAGTAGTACCGCTAGAAATGTATAAGACGGGTAAGCCAGTACAGGTGAATCCTAGAAGACGAGTGGTATATTTTGCACAAGAGCAGTTCCAAGGAATAGAGATGGAAGAAGACGAGGAAGATAGAAGAGAGCTCGAGGAGTTAAAGGCTCGACAGCACGCTAGAAGACAAGCAGAGAGAGAGCGAAGAAACGAGCAGGCAACGGGGGACCTCTACAGGAGGCAGATGGAGGAACTAGGCCAGGCACCCAGGTTCAGAGAAACAATGGAGGCTTGGGAGGAAGAGAATTGGCAAGATATTAAACTGAAGGAAGCCATGAAGCTATGGCAAGAAACAAAGAGACTTGAAGAGCACGACCAGGAGAAACAGAGGCACGAGGCTCTTAGAACCAAGTAGGAGGCTATATGGAGGGACGAAATTAAGCAGGCTGCTCAAAGAAAAGAAGCAATGCAGCAAGACTTGCTAAAACAGGAGGCATTAGGAGCAGTTTGGGGTCTCCAACGGGCCTTTTCCATGCTTTCCGTGCCAAAGTTTTGGGCATGCCCGTGCACTTTACCTGCTGGCACCAACTGTGCCAGCAGGTCGCCAAAAGCGAGCCAAATCGCGAATGGGGGGGTCCGGCCAATGGTCGCGCAGGAAGGCTTCCCTCCCCCGCGCGTGTAGTCCCGCAGGTCGAGAACGGAGCCTCTTCGCGCACGGAATTCGAGCATTGCAGAAGGGTGTCAGCGGTGGTGGGCTTTATGAACGCCTGCGAAACTGACTCCACAGGCCACCTACCGAAATCGAATTGCCGCTCCCCCTTTGAGATGCAACGTGCACAAGGTGTTGATGTCGAAATGCTGCCAACGGTCATTCCGAACCTCATGCGTTCCCCTGAGAGAGTTGTCGTTGTTGCGTTGTCAAGCAGGATGGAGCGGTGGAGGCCTCCAAAGGCTGGGCGAAGTTGTTCGATTTGGGTTGTGGGTGGTCACGCATTGTGCAGTAGAGATTTAGGGTTTAGCTGTAGTGGTCTTCCAACGCTGCCAGCGGTCTGCCATCCACATAGGTTGGAGAGAGTACCTGAGTTGGGAATTGGGGTTTCGGGATGAGGTTTTAGGGTAGGTCGTACCTTGGTTGCGAGGCCGTGGACGCAGGTTTCAGCCGTTCGTGATGGCGGAGGGTTTGTTGACAGCGTGTAGTTCTAGCGGATGATGACAGCGACGACACCATTTGTAAGTTTTTGAGTTCACAGTCGAAAATTTCATGCATTCTAGTGGTATGGCTTCACGGCCAAACTCCCTCGTACAGAGTGTCATTCTGCATAATACTCAAGACTTGGAGGGCAACTGGATCCCCATGAAGGTGGATCGTGATTCATGGGTTATGCTGCAACCAGCTTCGGATGGGCCTTGGGGTAGAGAGGCAAGGCGACATGGTGGAGAAAATTTTCGGGGGGCCTTCAAAGCGCAGATCAGAGATTTCTCTTGGATCTCCACGGAGCATGGAGCATGCGACCTCGATAAGGTGCTTGTGCAACATGCATATCAACCAAGGCATCTGCGCTTGGATCCTGCGGAGGCAGCAACCAAATTGGGAATGGCAAACTACCTGTACGCGTCGGTTTCGGAGGATTGGGTACATCCCGCATCTATCCTTGGTCCCATTCTTGTGCTCCATGTTGAGATTGGGGAGGCAACACGGAATCGACAGAGCCACGCGGAGTTGCTGGACATAGGTACATTCTTCCTTGGTGGTCTGTATTTGCCTCCAACAGGTGACACGCTGTACGGGAAGGTTGAAGCACTCCCGCTTCCAGGGTTCAACGATGTGGAGTGGCCTTTGCCAGACATGCACACATCTGAGGCGTTTAGAACAAAGCTCACTCTCGATTTTGCAAATGCTATGAAAGCAACAACTGGTAGCAGCTTCGTCCACCAGCAATGGTTTATGCCAATCCATGTTATGGTTGATTTGTTTGCGGTAGCTGCTGACAGCATTAGGCGGACACCTACATTGTTTGTTTTGAGTAGTCCATCCGAGGCTCTGCTGAGCAGTCTAATGAACCCAGGGTGGAACGAGAAGTTCCACATTGGCCAAGATGTCATCAAGTGCGTTGCCAACAGGACCAGCATTGTTTTCCGCTATCACGTGGGAAGACAAACATTATACACCAGGTTTATGTATACAAGGTATAGGGGGGCTGCCAACAGTCAGTGGGAAGCCTTGGATCACCTACCAGAGGAGGTGATGGTGGAAGTGTCTTGTATGTTTAGGGGGAACTTGCTGCCAACATTCGAAGTTGGCAAGGGTTGGCCAGTATCCCACCTGCGGCACGAAATTGCAATGGCACTTGGAGATGACGTACCTGGGCAGTACAACCTGGTTTTGATAGAGGCCAACGGTGTTCGTGAGAAAAAGGTACGAGTCTAGCCGAATTCATGTAGTCGTTTTGATGTGTTGGGAATTGGCTGTTCAGAGCTCCTTGCTGCCAGCAAACGAAAATGACAGGATTTGTTGGATGCAGATCAACCAGCGCCATGAGAGACACCTTACAGCTGCGGATGTCACGGTTCCCAAAAGGATGAAGATTGTGGAGCTGTAGGAAAAGTGATTTCGGGGATGGGTAGTCACAGTATGTGGGAAGTCATTAGGTTCTTCGCGAAGTCGTTAGCGAGTTCAGGTAGTGGTTTTGCTTACCATTCAGGACTTTCTGTGGGACATCCTGTATTAACGTGTTATATGGAGGCAAATTTGTGATTACCCTTGATCTTCGTGCTGCCAGCGGAAATAGAAAAGAAAAACAGTTACAATTACCAGTGGTGAATCCTAGGGTGCAAAATGAAAAATAGAATAAAATACAAGAAGTCTGAAGAATGGCCGGGGTTTCAGAGGGCCTGGGTCTGAATCGCAAAATTGCTTCGAACTTGTGGTGGCGCCATTGACGCTGGAGCCTGCTGCCAGCGCAAAATAAGAAAAGAAAAACAATTGCATACAATAGAGCACATGACCCTTCAGAGGCACAAAATGGAGTTTGGCACTTGACAAATATGAAGTAATTAGGAAGGAATGTAAAGTTTGTTACTTCCTCCGAAGAGGCTGGCTCCTTCGTGAACCTGGTGCTCTGAACTGGCAACGGCGGGCACAATGCAGCTCTTGGTGCCAACAAAGACGAAAAAATGAAGGTTGCAAATAAAAAAAGAACCACGCTCGATTCTAATAGAACAAGATAAAAATAAAAAACAGTTGTACATAAGAGATGAAGTAGGTCGCAGATGGTAAATAACAACAATGGCCAAAATTGAAAGGGACCATGGTGGCGAATAATGAAAGAAGAAAAAAAAAATGGCGGCTAAAGAGCAGCCCTTGCTGTCAGCAGTCCACAATAAAGAAGAAATACAGTTGCGAATAAAAAGGAAGGGTTACAAGAATGCCATATCTTTCAAAGAGACATGGCAGTCCAGAGGCAAATTGTTTTCAAGTTCGGAAAAGTTTAAGAAAGGTGGCCCATAAAAGTCCGGACCAGAAGTCGCTGCCAGCAAACCCCTAACCCGGCCTACAAAACTATCCAAGGTGGGAATCTACTCCACGTTTGCGTTTGTGGCAATTGCCTCAACAAGGCTCGACAGTCCCTCCATGTTGGTGTCGTCCTCGTTCTTCTCTGCTTCAGGTGGTCCTTGCGTGGTGGCGGATGAGTCCTTGTTCCCATCTCCAGATAGGGCTGCCTGGGTCTCCTGAGGAGAGCGTTGCGTGGGATCGAACGCCAGGGAGTCTGAGTCGGGGAGAGCATCCTCTGCAGTTGCTGGCAACAAACAAGAGTTAGAAAACAAGAAAATGTAAATGTAACAACAAGGCAGGCAACAAGAAATGGGTAGATGGGATGAGGGGCCACAAACCTTGGTCGCCCTTGGCCTTCTTCCACGGAAGCGCGGCCACTGAGGGGGCAGCGGGCCTCTTGCTGCCAGCACGTGGTGAAGCGGGCTCGGCCAGAAGGATCTCCTCCGTGAGGCGTAGTTCCTCCGCGGCCTTGGAGTCAAGGTCGAAGCCCCACTGCCCAAGCCACCCTCCAGTCATCCCCCGCTCGCATCGACGGCACCGGGCGTCCTGGGAGAAGACTGCCTCAAACATACAATGGGGATGTGCCAAGCAGCCGCAGAACAAAGGTACGCAGCAGGTGTCAACGAAGTAACGCTCGCAGAAGGGGCATGGGTCGTTCAGGGCTATTGGCAACACCTGGAACTCCAATGGATAACGAGCCAGCACCTTCTTCGGGCGCAAGAAAGCTGAAGCCAACTCCAAGGCCGAGATCTCCGCTGTCAGCGCGGAGACCTCGGCGTGGCGTCTCTGCTCATCGGCTTCCATCTCCTCCAACTTCTTGTAGACCCTGTCAATGCGGGCTTGGGCCTCCATCAGTGCCTTGCTTGCAAGCCCCAGCTTGTCTTGGCCTAAGCGGGCCGAGTGATCAAAGCGCCTCTTCTCTTGGTCGTTGCCATCAGCCGCGGCCTTCTTGGAGGCCTCGCGGGCGGAGAAGATGTCGTCATAGAGCTTGGACTCCTCGGCCTCCTTGGCTTTGATGTAGTCCCGCTGGGTTGCAAGGTCGACCTTCACGCGGTCCCGGCTGGCCTCCACCTTCAGAAGTGCCGCCTCCAAGGACTTCTTCTTGAGGCGCTGCTGCTCCAGGACCTGCTTCGGATCCGTTGCCACCAAGGGCTGCACCTTGATGGCAACGGCAGCAAGGGCCTTCACGGCCTTCTTCTCAGCCACGGCCTTGGCAGGAGGGGGCAGGGATCTAGGTCCCCTGACCTTCTTCGCCTCCGCGGCCGTGATCAAAGCCTTGGAGGTGGCTCCAAGTGGCTTGGCTCCTCCGCTCGACTCCGCCCCTCCTCCCTTGCCCTTGCTGCCAGCACCGGGGATGTGGCCAGCGAGGAAGTCGATAATGGCTTCAATCTGCTCCCTCAAGGCCGGGGGAGTCAACTTCTGCGGATTACGCCCTGGCAGCTTCTCACGCCCCTTCACAATTGCCTCCGCCTTCTGGGCGAAGTTGACATCCACGCCCTTCTCAAAGTAGAGGTGGCAAGCCCGAAGAAAGGAGGTCCCGAATGCCCAGTTGTCGGGGTCACCTCCATAAGTCCACCGGTACATCTCGCAGTATTTCCTCTGGGCCTCCGGATCCTCACAGTCAGCAACGTAGTGCCGCCCAGAAGAACGCTCTAGCCATCTGTCGATGAAGTCGGCCTTCCTGCAATGCTTGTCGCCGCTGAGGTCACTGAACTTCAACCCCTTGTTGGAGAGCTGCAAGGTGCGGGCGAAGAAGTCCTCATCGTAATCCGCAGCCTGCCTACCCAGCAGAAATGGGGCGAGGTGGTGGAGCTGTGCATGAAGTGCAGGGGGTAAGCCGTCCAAGTCGAAGGCGTCATCCCACGGCGTCTCAACATCGTTGCCATCCTCCTTGCTGTCAGCAACCTCGACGACCTCCTTCTTCACGACGGCCTCCTTTCCCTTCCTACGGCTCGACATCCCTGGCGCTGGTAGTGCAAAAACAACACGTTTTACGAAAGGGGGATCGCGCATGGCAGCTGAAAAAGGGAAGACCACTGACAAGACATTATTCATTCGGTTTAGTTGAATTTAGTTCTGAAAACATGAAGCCTCACAACTGAAAGGACCTTCGCGGCCATGGCTGAACGACCTCACCCAACTGTGCCATGCCCCTCTACGCATTGTACAACAACAAAGAGAAATTGCCAAAACAGAGTTGCAAAAACAAGCTGCTTACCTCTAAGCCGAAGCTCAGTCAGAGCTGTCTTCCGTTGCCGAAGCTCTCTTCGCCGCGCTGTAGCTCTCCTCTGCGCGGCCTGCTCTTCTCTTCCCCTTCTGCTCCCCTCTGCAGCCCGAACCCGCTCTCTACGCCTTCACTTCCCTCTTCCCCTTCAGCTTCCCTCTGCGCCGCGGCTGTCCTTCGGCGCCGAAGCTCCCCAACGCCCCGCTGCTTCTCCCCGCTGCTCGCGCTGGCCTTCTTCACTGCTCCCTGAGGCGCCCTAGCTCCTCCCCGCCCCGCTGGTCGCACCTCCGCGCTGAGCTCCTACCGCTGCAGTGCCAGAGCTGTGGCCGCAGCCTTCCCCCCCCCCCCTGCTGCCCGCGCAGCTGCTGCGGGCCCGATGCTCGTGACAGCCACCCAGCTCCTCACTCCCCCAACTCCTTCCTCAGAACTCGACCCCGCTCCTCGCGGCTCCGCCGAACTCCGCACTCCTCAGCTCCCCCAAGCGCACCGCCCTCGCCCCTCCTCCTCACAGGTCCTCCACGGGTCGCACCTCCCAGTACGGCTGCACGGATGAGTCCTCCACGGCTCCCTCTGCACCCACAAAATCCTCACACCCCCCTCCGCCTAGTTCGAAATTGCGCTCTTCAACGGTAGAAATCAAGGGTATGGAGAAAGACAAAGGATGAAGAAGCCGAAGCACTACCGTGTCAGTGCAAACCCGAGGCGCCTGCTGGAAGCAAGAGCGCGGCAGTAGAAGAGAGGAGTGAAGCTAACAGTCAACCCCATATCTTTTTTCGGGAAGAAGGCCCAAGACTGGTGTGAAGGAGACTCTTGCTGGAGTCAACCGCCTGCCACGTGGGCAGCGTCCTTCAAGGGGGGTATGAGACTCTTAAGCAATGTTAATTAGGGGGGTCGTAAAGGAGGTGTTGGGAAGGTCACAGCAACCTTAATTGTCAATCATTCCCACGGCCTTATACATCATTTCCCCATTTGATTTTAATTGCAACAAATTGGCATAGAAATTAAAATTAAAATTTAAGGGTGAGTGACATGTATGATTACTAAGACACATTCATTGAATTCATCATTATGAAGAGTTATAATCCCTTGGATTGGTCTTTCTAGTGAAATAACCACAAAACAAGTTTAGGGGAGAAACATGGTCTAACTCATTCAAAAAAAACATTGTTGCCAGCCACATTCTACATAGGTATAAGTTATAACATAATTACCAAGGCACAATGCGGTCAAGTCACACACGGCCATTGCTCGCGTCGTCACTGTCCTCATTGCTGCCAGCCACCTCACTGTCAGTGGACTCCCCTTCTTCTCCATGGGTGCCTCTTTAATAATTATCGAGATTAACTTAGCAATGGATAAGCCATTTTAGGGAATTGCTCGAAAAAATCCTCATTTTTTGATAAATCTATCCGTAAATGGCTATTCTAGAATGAAACCAAAAAACATGTTAAAGAAGATCCACTGTCTACTCCGATCAAAAAAATTAAAAAAAATTAAAAACTTGCTACATTATAGATGTCCATCCAATGAGTTTAGAACGCATAATTTGTACTCAATTCATACAGGCTCGTTGCCAGCGTCATCGCTGTCCACGTTGTTGCCAGCGTCGTCACCGTCAGTTCAGTTGCGTCCTTCCTCAAGATCCACATTGTTGCCCTCCTCCCCGGGGTCATCTTCGTTGGCAGATCCTCTTGCTTGATCATTGTTGGCTCCATCACCTCCAACGGTGTTATCACACACCCAAGCTTTGCCAACACGCCGTCGCCTTGACCGCCAATTCTCCAAAGCCCTGGCAGCATTTGATCGATGCCACTGTTCTCGCCTTCTACGTGTAGCCTCCATGCGGGCCTCATCGTCCGGGGTATTTAGAACCCTGGTGCACTCTAATTTCTTCTTATACCGATGCTGTATATTTCGGTACCAATGTTGGAATTGTTGCAAAATCACACTGATGCGCTCTTTGCCACCACCGTGAGCTGTATGCGCTTGATTCGCTGCCTTCGCTTGATGATGGGATTTCTCCATACCCTGGCAACTCCATACGGCCAGACTACCGTATTCCTCCACAAACCAACTGCCATGCCTGACAATTACATGCTGTCAACAGCCACTCCAAGGTTAGTCCTGGATAGAGAATTGACGAAAGTGAGGTCAGCCATCAACCCCTAATTCATCCCAAACCTCGTTCATATAACTCACCATGTAGTGCGACACATGCTCCTCTCCGAAGGCCTCCAAAAATGTTCTCCCCCACGTTTCTATCTTCCCTTTGAACTGGAGTCGTTGTTCTGCTGTCAGCACCAAGCCGCTAAAATATGGTAGAACCTCTTCAAAGGCTTGCCACATAGCAGCCCTTGCCCTACGATGTGCACCGCCGCCACTATTATTGCTCTCTGCTTGACATATGTCTTTCCAGGCCTTGTCGTTTCCAGACCATACGCTTGGTTTAAATAGTCTGCTAGCAACAACCCCACTGAAAGATGGCTTCTGTGGCACATTCCCTGTGCTGCCACTCAGTTTCGGATCCTTTCTTATCTCCACATTGCCACCGTGAGCCCCGATAGCTGACAAGGACTTCTCCATTTGCTCTATGGCTGTAGCCCTCAGTCTTTGATCTTGTATGTTCCAGACATAAATGATGTGTTGATGCACAATCTTCTCCGCTAGGCGAACTAGGGCGTGAAGTGTACAAATGTGCACTCTTTGCAACGGAATTGGCAAGATAGGCCTCCACCTTGTATGTGCACGCATGTCACATGGTTCTGGCTCCACAGAGTTGGCAAACAGTCCCCCCACCCAGTTTGGTTTCCCACGTTTTCTGATGGCAGCACTCGCCTGGCTTGCTGTCCCTACGGTAGGCTTAGCCCTCTTCTGCTCGCAGTATATGCAGTTCATCGCACACGACGGCCCCGACTGAAGCCCGTACATACACTTGATCGTCTTCATGTCCGCAGCGAGATGCCACTCCACATGGAATTCTCCAACTTCAGGGACCGTGAGTTTCTCGCCACTGGACTGTGCTGCAATCACAGATGGAAATTTGGATTTCCCAAATATCCACGACAGAACTTCGTAGGACTCTTTTTCCACTTGAAAGGTTGCCACTGGCCAGATTTCCTGCTCCGACTGGACTGAGAAAAACAGGGCATGGTTTCTCTGAATGTCTGGGTCGAGCGCCCTATTCATCAATGTGATGCTGACCCGTTCAAACTTCTTGCCATTGACAATCTCGGCCTCGTCCAATTTCATGACAAATACCAGCGGTGCCCCTCTTAACTCTGTGGAAATATGGCGAGTGGATGTGTAAGTCACGGTTAATTGATAAATAACCCTGCTGGCAGCAAACTCTGAAAACAACAGTCTGAGGTGATTACGTTACCTTCTTCCGTGATGCCGTAGAAGATCACCATGCTCCTTTGGACCACCTCAAGGTCTGTGAATAGGGAATTCTTGTCAGTCGAAACGACTTCCTTTACCATGTCCTCGGACTTCTTGTTCTTCTTAGAACTTGCTGGCAGCGTAAGTCGACCTTCAGCATGGTAGTATTCGCCAATATACTGTGGCAGGTTTGCATTTAACTCCTGCCGAAGCAGTTTCACGTGATAGGGGCTCGGCAAAATACTCCCGAAGACTCCTTTGTTCAGAGCAGCAATGGGAGCCTTCACAGATTTGTAGAGAGCACCATATCCCCGATGGGAAACCCCTGCCTGGTCGCAAGCAGCAAGAATTTTGTCCGGTCCAATACTCTTACCAATCGATTTGAGCACATTTTTCGCAATATCTGACTGAACATGTGCCATTGCAGGCTGAGAAGCGAGCGCTACACCTTCATGCCGTGACAAAATTCGAGCTAGTGCTACTGCAGTCCTATTTTGGGACTCTTTATCCCCCCGCAGTCGAGAGCACTTCCGGTTCTCTCGGTTCCTTTCGACAACAAACTGCACCACATCTGGTTGCAGCACTGTCCGCACAAGCTTCACTCTTGCTTTTGATCCACCTGATCCAGGTTTTAACTCGTGAATCCCTCTGAGAGCCCTCCTCCTATTTCGCATGCCCATGGGGGTCTCCTTCTCGAAGCTGGCCCTCCGCTGGCAGCGGTCAACGTCTTCTTGGAGACCCCGCACATGGCGCTCCAATTGCTCCACCCTTTGGGCATGGCAATCACGGACAGCCTGTAATTCAGCTTGCAAATCCCTGCATTTCTTCTCTAACTCAAGGCAACGCATTCTCCCCAATTGGACATCTTGGGCTGCCCTTGAGTTGCTGGCCAGAGCTTCGCCTCTAAGCTGAAGCACTTCTTCGCTCAACTGTGCCAACTGGATCCGCGTCTCCTCCTGTGTAGAACCATGTACACAATGATCCAGCAGCCTGTGTGTATATCCGCGAAGACCCTGCTCTCCATGACATATGAATTCAACAAACTCTTTTAGCGACTTGATTGGAGGTGGCTTCCCTGTCATTGGGTCAACAGGGTAAATGTCTCCATTGATCCACAAGTCAATGTTCGTGTCTCCACGTGACCTCCGTGTTGGAAACGAGCTCCTCATGCACAGCTCCACTTGCGTAGAACCTCGTCTCATGACCGGGGCATAGCGTGTGTCCAGTGCAAAGTGGGGAATGTACTGATTGCTTCGTTCAGCCCTTGCTGCCATCGTGGACCCTACAGTCGGTAATCTTGATTGAATCTCCCCTGGTCACACTTGGTGATTTGCTGTTATTCGAGAGAACTTGTTCTGATCTTCGGACACCTCCTACACCTAATGAAAAACTGAATTCACAACCTCAAATACTCCGAACCTAATTCGATAGACCTGCGTGGCATCTACAAGCGCTATCGACCACGAAACCTACATTGCCTTATGCCGTTGTGGCAGCAAGGGCTAATGAAATCGAAATTCAAATTGCTCAAAAACCCAGTAGCCCCTGAACACCCCACAAAGGTTTATCGAATTAGGTTAACTTACCTTCCCTTCAAGTACATCAGTTTTCATCTCTTCGTTGAAACCTAGGTCGCCGACTGAGAACAACCCCTCGCCGCCGTCGCTGCCAGCGGACGCTGCCAAGAAATGAATTGCAATCTCAATTTTGCTCCTCCGGTCTGGGGCGCCATCGCCACTCGGAATCTTTCCCGCAAATCACATACGATTGTGCGTCCCACAGTGCCAACAACGACTTGCTTGAAGCAGAACAGGGCGCTTCGTTTTCTTGGTGCTGAACGGCGTAGAGCCGGTGGCGCCATCGCGCCCAGACCGTTGTGGCAGCAATTCGAAGTTGACAATCCGTGGATCGAGGCAACGGATCGA
Source organism: Ceratodon purpureus (assembly GCA_014871385.1). Taxonomy (NCBI): domain Eukaryota; kingdom Viridiplantae; phylum Streptophyta; class Bryopsida; order Pseudoditrichales; family Ditrichaceae; genus Ceratodon; species Ceratodon purpureus. The sequence goes on from CM026426.1 coordinate 28,407,798, forward strand.
GGCACTTCATTAATCGCCGAGCAATAAATCCCAAGGATTGGCGCTCAACAACCACCGTCCACGCCCTCTCGCCAACAAGGCAAAATCCGGCCACGCAACTCCCGTCCGTCCGCTTCGGGCAGCGTTTCAGACCCCTGCTGACAGCGACAGAGGGGGTTTTGGGCAGGCAGCCCACCTAATCCGGGCTGCCTTACAAGGCCCGTTGGAGACCTCATTTTTCCCCTAATGCTCTGTGTTTATTACAAGAGGCACAAAGATTGGAGGACCTGAAATAGAAGGAGGAAGAAATTAAAGAAGCTACCCAGCAAGCGACCCTGTACAAATGACAGGAGATACTAAGCGAAGAAAGCCAAAAACTCGAGGCTAAACCAAGGGCGGATCCGTGGGCAAGATATGACCATTCAGTGGTCAAGGGGACAGACCAAGTCAATTAATGGAAGCAAAAATGATGAGAGTATCCAATGCAACACTTGCTTTACCGAGAAGCCAAGGGGCAGACCATTTCTCAACCTTGAGGACTCAGACGAGCCCAACAACAGAAGGAGGGGATCACCTCACAGGTGTCGAGTATAGACCGAAAGTAAACAGAACTACATACTGGCCTAGTGCAGGAGCAGAAGGAGGAGCAGGAGTCCCTACTACAGGACCAAGATATCGAAGGCCTGCGGAGATAATGAAGGGGATGCCGTATGATACTAGGCCATCTGCGGAAATAGAGGTACCAGGGGATACCGTCGACAGCAGTTATCCAATGAGGCATGGGTGTAATTGGTAAAATTTACAAATAGTGGTAAGTCACGGGAATAGGTATTTTTGTTTAGCTTTTAACGGAACTAAAGGTCACTGTAGTAAGTAAAGAATTATAGAATGCAAAGTATTTCCTTAAAAGAATCTCTTTATAACTCTAATGTCTTAATTACCCCAAGTCGGTAGGCAGGGTAGTTTCAATTCAATTAGGGGTTGGGATTTAGATTTTGGAGGTGGATTGGAAGCAGGTGATGGTGGTCATGGTTCGAGCTCGAGGTTGGGTAATGCCGGTGCACTCCATGCTGTGCGTGAGGGTGCATCATGGCAAAACCTTGAGCATGTTGATGCAGACCAACCCACGCAATGGACAGTTATGGGAAATTTGGGTTTTGACACAGATAGAGGCAGAGACAGTGAGCTGCGACAAGATAATGTGGACATTGGATTATCCCTACATGGACATTTGTATTGAAAATAATGTTCTGGCCCAAGTATTGGCCCAAGGATCAGCAACACTCATGTTTTTTCCCAGGATCAGCTACATTCATGTGAACACCAATTTTTTGCAGTATCCTTGAGTCTCTACCAACAGCATCCTTGCTTGGCACTCATGTAAAATCTGTCCTTCCAGACATTGTATCCTCTTGCACATGTGTTCAATTTAGGTTTTAGTAATTCTGCATAGTTAACTCTATATTGAAAATAAAATTCAGGCCCAAGCATTGGCACCTTCCAGTTCCCACAAGTGTTCTATTAGATCTCCTCTCAATCCATAATGTGTATCCTCATTCTCTATTTCGATGGTTCCTCTTGCCAAGTCCTCAAATGAAAGCCCCCTACGCAAAGGCACATCTCCCTCACCGAACCCAACAATAATGTTCTCCAAACCGGGAACATCCTGCTCATCTTCTGTAATCATGTTATGCAAGATACAACCGTTACGTGAAAAATGGGGTCATGAAAAGGCCGTGTAAGCCTGCCCTTTCTAGGTGAACCCCCTGCTTTGGGCATCTCTGCCGCTCGCAGCGGATGCTAGAGTTGCTCCCCGCACAGAACTGCGTGGCGCACTCACAACAAAGGTCCTCGGAATATTAGTTGAGACATGAATGACTGGCTTGGGGTTTGGTCCCAAATGGTCAGATGGTGTCAGCCCGGCACTGTAGCTTGTGCCCTCCACACGCCTCGCGGGGAGGTCATTGATTCGAGCCCCCGTGGCGGTTGCTGGCACCACGGTGGCACAGCCAGTGCCATGTCAAAAAGTACGCGGGCAGCGCCCGTTTTTTTCTCTCACGTGCCGCTTACACGGCCTTTTCATGACCCCATTTTGCACGTAATGATGCAAACATGATGTCCGCAATGGTGTCCATGGACCACTGTCTACTCGGGTTGCGGATGATGGCCCAACGGGATTGAAGCACCCCGAAACAACGCTCTACATCTTTGCGACAGGTCTCTTTTCTAGTCGCAAAATGAGCACGTTTCTCATCACCGGGCATATGAATAGTCTGGACAAAACAACTCCACTGCCGATAGATCCTGTCTGCCAATAAATAGTAACGATTGTACTCTTGGCCATTCACCTCAAAAGCCATGTGAGCTCTTGCACCACTGAGCATATCGTTAATCAATGGTGACCGGTCCAAGACATTGACGTCGTTGTTGGACCCGGGGAGTCCAAAAAAAATATGCCATATGTGCAGACTCTCATCAGCAATTGCCTCCAAAATAATGGATCTTTTGCCGTCTCGTTCTCCAAAGTCCGCTTGCCAAGCCACTAGGCAATTCTTCCACTCATAGTGCATACAATCGAGTGATGCGAACATGCCCGGAAAACCACGCTCCTCATTGATGGCTAGTTGTTTCTCAAGGTCAGCCCTACTAGGTTGACGCAAATGGTAATCACCAAACTCAGCCCACATCGCTACACAGAAACGCTTCAAGCTCTCCATGGCAGTGGATTCACTAACACGACAATATTCATCTATGGCGTCGGCGCAAACTCCCAAGGCAAGCATGCGAATTGCACATGTGATTTTCTGTCGTGAAGATAAACCCCAAGTACCACATGCATCCCGCTTTTGCACAAAATAATCATCACGGATACATACCTTGTCCATGATAGTCTCAAACAAGGATCTCCTCATACAATAACGACGGCGGAAATGCAATGGCACGTAGGTTGGATTATCAGAGAAATAATCCTTGAACATCCTGGCGTCCATCTCACCTCTATCTCTCTCAATGTTGGGCCTCTTCTCCGGGTAGGATCCACCAGGCCTTCTACGAGGAGCAGGTGGCCGGTCAATGGTGGCTTGCATTTGTTCAAATGCCATGGTCATATTCGCTTCATCTTCTGCATCGTCCTCCAAGAAAGCTTCCCTTGCCTCCATCACCCTAGCTCTCCATTCGTCCATGTCCACAAGGCAACAACCCTAACAGAGCTCCCAGAAAACGCAGCTGCAAGAAAAAAGAGCTCCCAGCCACAGCCTGTTCTCGAACTTGAAGGCAGGGGAACGGCGTGGAAAGAAAGTGCGAGGAAGGGGTCGGGGGCGCAGGAAGCATCGTGGGAGCTACCCGAGGCGACGTGGCGAGGTGCCACCTAGGCGCAATGGCTGAGGAGGATGCCGTTGGTGGCCCTAATCCCGGCCACGGTGTGCCTGTTACCGGGCTGGGCCAGACTGCCCACACGCCATACAGCCCGTTGGAGTGATATTTAACCCCCAAGGGTGGAGATGCCCTGAGCGGAGCCAGCATCGTCTTCAAAGTAGGCTCCACAATTTGTAGACGGGCCTCCTCGGTCGATATGTGCAGGCGTGAAATTGTCCCTCCTTGAGGTAGAAAAATGATCATTCTCCAAACTGTTCTCAAAATCCTCATCGTATTCTTGTCCTTCATGGAGGTCGTCGACGGGCTAATAGTGGAAGCCATAACCTTGATTAGTATTTTTTTATAAAGATTATTATAGGATACGGTCGAAACATGTATCGACATTGGGAATATAGAAGACCGTAATAAACTGACATGCTCTACATTACGGAATAATCATCGCTGTGGTCGGAAAACTAATGTGCAATAACTCACTGCTGAATCTTACACTAGGATGGAACCATAACATCCGCAAAACAATTAAGGAATAATTTGCAAATCAAGGAATGAGAAGGGTACACACGTGGGAATTTCTGTGAGAGAAGTTGAATCCGGGACCAATGTCACACATCCGAGGGGGAAACAATCCGAAACCCTGTGTGTACGGGGAAGTCATCTTCCTTGGCGTGTTCGAGAAAAAAAACGATAGGAGAGTAGAGTGATTGACGCACGAAAGATGTGCTTGAGTCCGCAGAGTCTATGAACGAGCTAGACGACTCATCCGATGTGCTGAAAGTTGGTGATTAACCCCTAGATCCTCTCAACTAATCACAGATATCCATGTTGCTTGCATATGCAGATATTGGATTTAGGTGCACTATCCATGCAACTAGGGACGGCAAGCTCTACGAAACTAATATCTGATTGACGGCGGGCGGAATTAGGGCACTAGATCAAAGACAAACGCTCAAAGTCAGGCTGTAAAAGGGAATTCCAAAAAACTCCCATAATAGATAAAGCCCTAGAAGCATATAGTGCCACCCTCATTCTGTGTGCTCGCAAAATTCCAAAAAAGCTTGACTAAAGCCTTTAGTCATCACATTCTCTATGGATACTGTCGGGGCTGATTTTTCACAAAGTCCCAACCCGTCCATGTCCAAAAACCTCGAATTGAAAGGCAAAAAAAATGAAACCCATCCTAAAACCGGTAATCTCAAATCCAACCCGTCCATGGAATGGTTAAAAAAAACAACCCGTCCCAAAATCGGTTCAAAAAAATAGTACCCCTCCCGTAGTAGTTGTAAATTTTTTATAAAAAAATAAAAACAAAAAAATAAAAATAATAACAAAAAATAGAAAATAAAAAGCCAAAGGCTCCAGCAAACACATTCGCTGAACCTGGGCCTTGGCCTGGCTGCGAGGCTTGGCCTGGACCGGCCCAAAAGCCCGACCCGGCCCGGCCCGGCCTGGCCTTTGAGCCCTGCTCAGGGTGCTCTGCAGAGCGTAGGCCGCTCTGCCGGCTCTGCTCTGCCCACGCTCGCAAACAGCAAGCGTGAGCACGCTCTGAGCAGGGTGCACTAGCGCAGCTGATTTGGGAGCAAGGTGATTTCTGAAAGAGGACTTCTTCAGTTGGTTTCTTTGAGCACATTATAGCCTTTGAAGTATGTTTGGTGACATTTTATTATTTTATCTTCTTTCAAGTGTTAAACAAGTAATGTGTAGGAGAAATGAACATACAGTTGCTCACAAAAGTTGTGGGATGCCTTAAAAATTGGTCTCATAAATTGAGAAATAAAAATTATGAAGTGAAATTTGGACGTATTGTGGTACAAAAGGGAATCTACCATCATGTGAACTTTCACTTTAAATAGACTACTTGAAGACCCATTATTATTTGAATGAAATTTATATGGAAAAAAAAAACTTGTTGTGAAAAGCCAAAATGTGACATTTCTTTTTATAGAAAGAATGTACATCTTGACTTGAGTCACACGTTAAAGTTTCATGAATTTTGGAGTTTTTATTCATTAAGACTTTATTGATTGAAAAATGATCCCAAAATTTTGAAATTTATAATTTCCACTCCATAAATTGCAAAAAAATAAAATAAAAATGCACAATCACATCAAATAACTATATATGACATGATGTAATTGATATTTACATCTTTCATTTTTTGAGGAAAAATTGTCAAAAAAATTATTTTTAGAACCCGTCCAAAGTGAATTTTACACGTCCAAAAACCGGTTCATTTTCAAAGAACCCGTCCACTGGAAATGTTTTTTTTTCATAACATGTCCCTGAACATGTTGGGGACCTTGTGAAAAATCACCACTGCTTGTAGGCAACCCTCTATAGTCACCGGGGCAGTTATGGAGGATAGACCACCCCTACAGAGGGCATGACTTCCCTAGTACACAATATAGGAGGTGAAGATGTCAAAAACTTGTCAGTGCGACTTGTTACGGAGCAGACGCTTTCGGAGGAGCAGCGTATTTGTAATATGCCTTGCATAGAGCAGGTTGTTCTGTACACCCGAGACTGTAGTCGGACTCCCATTGGCAATGCACATTGGCGGCCCTAAACATTGAAGTCTATACTTTGAATGATGTAGAAGGACACTCTAGTCACGAAGTAGGTGTTGTCGACAAGGTTGGGAAGGAATAAAAATTTGGATATGTATTCCATTTCTCCAGTAAGAAACTGCGACAGTAGAAATGATCTATCTTGTGAATTGCCGATGTACTCGCCTCCACCTACATCAACTCAGCAAGGAAATCTCAAATCTTCACCTAGCCATAAACCCTGTGAAGTTGACCTGGCAGGTGATAAAGGAAAGAGCTTGACTAAAAGTGACAAAATAGATGATAGTGAGGAGACAAATAGCAATGCAAATAAGGACAGCGAAAAGAGGATACAGCTAAAGACGCATATAAAAGAAGTGGTTGCAGAGTCACGTGGAATGAAGACCTTGTCTTTCTTTGGATCGGGATAACTCAGGAAGAGGAGGAGGACGTTGCACGCAAACAGTTTCCAAAGCAGCTCATTACCAAGTAGAGGAAGCAGCGAGGGAAGTAAGAGGGCGGGTGGCGGTTTTGAAAACCGCCGTAGTTAACCAAGCTATTCCAAGTGCGACAACGAGTAGCTTAGCTATTGCACAGAAAATTATCTCCGGTTCAATTCAACAGGTGAGAACCTTCTTTCGTCCCATCAATATGAATTTCTACGTGTGAAGTTAGTGACTAAAACGTTCTGTGTGAGTAAAAGTCGCGATCGGTGAGATTGACATTATAGATAGTATTGTTTTAGTGCATCTTTGCATGAAGGTGACATGGATGATAAAGCTTTCTGCGCACAAGATGGAACCACGACGGGTAGAACTAGAACAAAGAATGACCAAGGTTGGCTAAGCATGCCAGTAGAACCTCCGGCTGCAAAGTCCTACTTTGTAGTGTCCAAGATTAGTCGTACTCTTGCCAATGTTGTTGAATTCAAACCAGACGAACTCGGATTTGGTTTTAGTTATGTCTAGGAGCCCCAGAGCCAGAATGCATGGATAAGAAGCAACAGAGCGATGGCGGACGCAGGCCAGAGCGCGCCGCCGCGGCGGCGATGGCTGTAGAGCCTCGCCCATGCACCTTTAGCCCCTTTGCAACTTAGAATCGTGAGCGGACCAACGTGGCGGTCCGATTGAGAGTTTTTGCGATAGCAGGAGCTCTCCCACAAGGCGAGTAGCTTAGTTTAGGGTTAGTGCATTATGGCCTCCGCCGCAGCCAGTTACAAGACAACGTTACTGGGCATCTCTGGCACTGGCGCTCGCGTATCAATGGCGCCTGCCAACGGCCTGTCCTTCTTACATACTGCCCTGGCCACGGGCCGTTTCGATAGAGGACCAGTGGATCCATTCCACCGGATGGAAGGAGAATCTCTCCCTCGCGGTACGTTTTGTAATTTCCAAGGTTTACTGGTTAGGGGTGCGGTCTATTTTACCTTAAACCCTACGGACCAGCAAACTGTGGCTACAGAGATACCTTTCCTCGTGGACCATGTGCTTATTGCGTGCCTGGTGGAGGGTACCCTTCAGGACTCGGCGGGGACATCTTGGTGGGACTCTTTGCAGGAATTAGCGAAGCCAGGGGTCGTGCATTTTCACCGAAGCGTAGGACAACACTTTGTTTACGTACGCACAGACGGCCCAGCCACCACCAACCGCCTTCTTACTTTTGCTCTTCACCGTTAATAGGGAGGCGCGGTTTTCTATCAACGGTGGTCCAGGGGGTTTAACCCTAGGATGCCCATGGGTGTTATTTGGCCCACATGGGTGACTTTTCCGGACCTTCCTCTGGAATTTTACAAGGTCGCGCAGCGAGTTGCGGAACAGGTGGGCCAAGTGCTCCACGAGAGCCATGACGGAGGTTTTGATTCTCCCCCTCGTTTTTGCGTGGGCGTCGACATCCGGCAGGGCAGGGTTTCCAACGTCATCGGCTACAGCGCGGGCGGTGGTAGTGCCTCCATTGCACTGCGTTATGACGCCATGGAGCTCAACTGTCACCAATGCGGCCATCACCAACACCCATCGCACGAGTGTCGCATGCCTCCGGGCAGCCTTTTCTCCCCCGGCTCCGCTCCCCGCCACCCCGCGCGAGGCTCGGCTGGCTCCCCTCAACACGCGGAGTTTCTACGCTCTGGCAGGCCAGGGGATTCAGGGCTCAATCCCTCGGTTCAGCCTCGCAGTCATTCGGGACGTCGAGGTCCATCCCCCCCCTACCATCGATGGCGGGCACGCCACCTACGGCCTCATTCCCGTCACCCTCCCCATTCGAAACCAACCCCGGATCTCGAGGGGTTCACGGTTGTCCGCCGTCAACGCCGTTGGCCAACGTACTTTGACGTCGCCCCTCCCCCTGCCCTTCACAACCCGTCCAGCGTCCGGCCTAGCACCCCGGCCACCCACCATCATCAGGGTCAGTCGGCTCCGGCTGTGGAGCCCCCCGTGGGGCCGTCGCCCACAACAGCTCTTTTTCCCCAGCCAAGTGCTCCTCGCCATCGGTAGAGGGCGTCCAGGTGGGACGTGCCTCCCTTGCTGCCTACCCCGCCTACTGAACCAGGGGCGCCTACCTTGCCGTCCCCCATCGGGACTCAGAGACCTCCTCCTAGCCCCCTCCATTCCGGCGTGCCCTCAATTGGCCCTTCCCCCCCGCTCTCGGCGACTAGAGATCCTCCACGAGCTGATTCCAGTGTTCCTTACTACGACCCGAACAATCCACTTAATGATACCAGTCAAAGTGGGAATCACTACTCGAATGGGGAATCGCGGCGGACACCCCTCTATGAATGGAACGGGTGGGAGAAGGAGTATCGGACAAAAAAACCTTACCGCCACAAGAATCCCCATCCCTTGATGATGGCATCCCCGGCTCACTCGTCCGTCGCTAATGATGCTGGCACTACTGCTATGGATGTGGATTCAGACAGTCAAACCTCCAGCGCAGAGACTGATCCCATCGCGGCGGCTGAGCTCCTGAGTGGCTCCCAGCCCAGGCCCTCTCGGTCGGAGGCTACTTCCAGTACCAACTCAGATTCCTTGGACTTTGTGGCAGGCTGGGCTCCCCCAACTGCAGACGTCGATGTTACGGCCTCCCGTATCCTCAGTACCCCTCCGCCTCGTACAGCACCCTGCCAAGCACGGGGTTTCTCCTCTCCGAATCCTTCCCTCCCGCAGGGTCAACCTCCCCTTACGCCCCCAAGGGCTCCTACCCCCGGACCGGCCCTCTCATCTAGTACGTCCCCAGGAACGGAGGACCAGTTTGTTGACGCCGCTCCTAACCTCCCATCGCTGCCTTCCTCACCTCAAGGGGTGGACCAGCCTCCTAGCCCGCCATTCAACAGTGGTCCGGGAGAATCAAGTGCGGCCGGTGTTGCCAGGGGCAATTTCGCCCCGGCTGGCCTGGCCGGGCGTATCCTCTCATTCTTAGACGCGGCACCTCTAGCTCCAGCGCCTGACGACCACACTGCCGCTGCTCCGTTCTCTCTAAAAGGAATCCGAGCAGCTGCCCGGCAAGTTGTGACACCAGCCAGCTCCCGTCCCCCGACCTACGATGTATGGGGCTTCAGAACACTACCTCAGAAGAGCGGCGGGGACGCCAGTATCCCCATGAGAGACGAATGAAACTCCACCTCCTGTCCTTTAACGTGCGGAGGCTCAACGAAGCCACCGCAGTGGCCCATACGCGGGCTTACATTGCCCACTGCGTTCCCCAACCAGACATAGTGGCCATTCAGGAACACAAGCTGCGGGGCGTCGCGGCACAACAAATTGGCCGTCGCCTCTGGAAATCGGCGAGCTCATTTAGTCAGGAAGCCTCAGTGGGCTATGGCCATCAGCCTACCGACTTGGGCGCTGGCTGTGGAAAAATCCTTACTCTCATCAATCTACGCTGGTCCCAGCAGATCGGAGCCTCGAGCTCTCTGATGGCGAACCGTGTCCAATGGGTTATCATACAAGGCTTGCCTGGGGGAGACATCGGGTTTGCCAACATTTATGCGCCCAACGACTCTCCTAATCGGTGCATCCCCTGGGAAATTATGGCCCGTGATCTACCCCGCACCTGCAGATGGCTCCTTATGGGCGACTTTAACATGGTCGAATATCGGGCCGACAAAACCCGTCAGTGTACTAACATGATCCCCAGTCGCGAGCGCATTCTTTTCGACCCTATGAAATCTTCCCTCCAGGTTGAGGACAATCCCCGATCGGCCCATAGCCTACGCTATTCGTGGGACAACAATCGGCCTCAGACTGGGAGAATCCTGGCCCGGCTTGATAGACTATATCTTTTCCTCCCTCCCCATGGTAGCTCTGAACGGGCTCTTCTGGACTATGCCATCCGGGGCAATGCCACTCGGTCTGATCACCAGCCGATGACAACGACTGTCCAACTGGCCCTCCAAGCCCGCCGGCCTTCTACTTGGAAGATGAGCACCGTGTGGTTTGACGAGGCCGCTCTCGGAAGTCATCGTCTCTGGCACATCGCTACTCCTGGTAGTTCCTTTTTCCAGAAAATGCGTCGGATTCTGCGTTTCTACCGCGGGTTCTGCCATCGCAAGGCTCAAGCCTACCGCACTAATGAAGAAGCGCTAGTGGCGCTGTTTGAAGCCCACATTCGCAGAGCCCAAGACGACCCTATGGACGCCGAAGCTCTCCGCGAAAGGGGTGAGGCCCGACTACGCCTCGAGGCTTTTAAAGACCGTCAACTCGAAGGTCGCCGAATTCGTACTCGCACCCTGTGGAAGCTGAAAGGAGATGCGGTATCCAAGGAGTTTTTTCGTGTCGTTCGAGCCCTGCGAGGCACCGCTCAGATACCTGCCCTCCGTGATCAAACTGGCCGCAGGGTCACAGACCGTCAGGAACTCGAACAGCTGGTCCTACAGTACTACAGCCAGCTTTATGAGGACCCCCCCATGGATGCCCAAGCCTCTCGGGTAGAGGCGGACCTCCTCGCTCTCATCCCCAATTCTTTCCGTCCTGCTTTCCTCCGTCGATCCTTCACCAATTGGGCCTACCGCCTGAGGCTGAGGAAATTCACGGGGCGCTGAAGCAGATGGCAATTGGCAAAAGCCCCGGCCCGGACGGGGTGGTCACCGAGTTCTACATCCGCTTCTGGCCCCTAATCCGCCCAGATTACACCACAATGCTCAGGCATTTGATTCTGGAGGGCGCGTTCCCCCTGGGTGTAAATCAGGGCCTTGTCATTCTCCTACCTAAAGGAGGGGATCTCGAGCTCCTCACTAACTGGCACTTGATCACTCTCTTGAACACGTCCTACAAGATTTTGCCAAGGTCTTGCAGATTCGTCTGCAACGCCTTCTCCTCGATGTGATTCACACAGGCCAATCAGCCTTCCTACCCTCTCGGCATATTTTAGATGCCATTATTGTTCAACACGAGACAATCTCCTGGGCTAAGGAGACGGCTCAACCCCTAATTATGATCAAGCTGGATTTTCGTAAAGCCTACGATTCTGTGCGATGGAGCTTTCTTTTTCAAGTTATGGCTCGTATGGGACTCCCAGCGCCCTTCATTGTTATGATTCGTATGCTCCTGTCTGACGCATCCGCGGCGGTGGCGTTGAATGGCGTTAATACTGGGGCCCTCCCCATACGACGAGGGGTGCGTCAGGGATGTCCTATTGCCCCTTACCTCTTCTTGCTGGTAGCTGAGGCACTTGCTACCGCAACTCGTCACGCCATGGCTGTCGGCTGCCTTAAAGGGATTGCCCTCTTTGATGGTTGCACTCAGCAAATCCTGACTCAATTTGCAGACGATGCAACATACTCACTCTTGGGAGCAAAGCGATACTTGGCCTCTACCTCCGTTCTGTTGCACAAGTTTGGGCTGGCCACGGGCCTCGTAATCAACCGGAAAAAATGCGAGATCTACTGGTATGATCGACAGCCCCCGCCAGTGTGGCTCCAGACATCCCGGCCGGCAACCTGGCAAGCTGCTAGGTACACCTTTCGGTGTCTCTTTGGCTACTGCTGACGTTGATCTGTTCCTAGCTCATAAGATTAAAATCAAGCCCGCCTACTAGAGCTCGGTTCATCTTTCCCTAGCTGCTCGCTCGGTGGTCGTTAATTCTGTTCTCATGTCGATCCTCTGGTACTTTATCAGTATCTGGGGAGGGTCGACAAAAGTGCTTAGCACTATCCGGGCGTCCCTGAGGAATTACCTGTGGGCGGGCACAGAGGAACATGCCCGAGCCCGGGTAAGATGGGATGACTGTTGTGCCGGGAAGATGGTGGGCGGTCTCGGTATCATTGATCCCACTGAGTCTCTCACTGCCCTCATGGGGAAGTGGGTGATCAAGGCGCTGACTCCGGATACATCCCCGCTCCACATTCTACTCCGACACCGTCTCGCTCGCATCAGGCCCCCTGGCCCTGGCTCTTGGCCCAGGAGTCTTCAGGGGCTCCTGCGAGCCAAGTTTTCAGCTCCACAAGGGTCCACTCTGTGGAATCGCCTGATACAGGCATGGCGAGCGCTCAGCCCCCTCGATGATGCCGCACCGCCGTGTACTTTTGAGGAAGTACAGAACACTCAGTTGTGGTGGACCACTCACTTTGTGGGTAATAATTTTGGTTTCACGCAGCAGCGAGCGCGGCAACTGGCGCATAAAGGCCTCCAGTGCTTCCGGGACATATGGGTCCCCGGGACCATGTCCCTTCGGCCTTGGCCGGACCTCAAGGAGCAGTTTGATTTCCTTGAAGAGGAAAGACGATCCATAGTTTTGTTCCACTCGCGCGTACCGGCCGAGTGGCAGGCCACTGGCAGACTCACTCAGAATCACTCCATAGAAAGGGAATGGCTGGATTATTTTTCCCCGACGGTGCAGGGCGACCCCCTCCTCATATTCCAGACTACGCAGGCTTTTTGCCCACCTGTAGGCCAGCAACCTGGCCCGTTGGCTCTCCCTGACAATTTGGTTACTTTCATCGTGGGAGGTCAGTCTCGCTCTCTAATCGCTGTATTAGACTTGGCCGAGCATCCCTCCCTCCTCGCGGCCAACTGGTGCGTGTGCGGATTATTACGATCCCCCGCCCCACTCAGCCAAAGGCCGGCCCCATCCACAAATATCTAGCCCCGCTCATGACCCTTACGTTTGACCCAGGTCGTTGGACGTGGAGGCCTGGTGATCTGCTTCATGCGTATACGGCGAACAAGGGTCGCCAGTGGCGTAATCCCCGTCGTCACCTTTCACTTCCCATTTGCGAGAAGTGGCACAGGATGGTACCGGCCAATTTTGTTCCAGATTGGAAGGAGGTCTCGACGATGACTCGGCCTCGTAAGGAAGCGGCATTCTTATGGAGTTTTTACCATAAGGCCATTGCGGTTAATCAATGGCGGCATGTAGCCTACGCCCACATTTCAAACCTCTGTAGCTGTTGTGACGCAGGTGTCCCGGAGACTCTACATCATGCATTTTATGCATGCCCTGCAGCTCAAGAAGCGTGGTCTTCTGCAACGACGGTCCTTTACCGTCTCCTCCGTTTTTCCCCAGCCACAATGCCCTGGACTCCTTTGTCCTGGCAACTGTGCCTTCTTGGCTACGAGCTGCCAGGCCCGATTGGCCACGGTGTTCGTCTCTGGTCGCTCATACGGGGCTTTGTCCTCTGGACAATATGCCTTCGCCGTAAGGCTTGCATTTTCCAAGGTGAACAGTGGCCCCTTCCCGTCTTTGAGCAACCCTTATGGGATGGCATCGTCGACTTAAGCTATGGCTTGGATCCAAGTTAAGCACGCTCAGCGTCAGTCCCCAGTGGTAGCCGCTCGTAGTCGTCTCGCGTTCTTTCAACGCTGGGCATTCTCCGACGTTCTTTGTTCTCTCCGGCGGACTGGCATCTCCTGGGTGCACGCTCCTCCTGCTAAAGGAACGTTCCGTCACGTTTAGGGCCTTTTGATGCTTTCTCATTAGGTAGTTTTCCAGGTTTTGCTCGCAGGTAGTTTTCCAGGTAGCTCTCGAGGTCTTTATTAGGAGGTAAAAAGTAAAAACATTTTGCCAACTAAGTTCTCTTGCCTTGGTTTGCTGCGGTGTAAGTTCTTTTCTTTGCAATGGATTTTCACCATTTGACTCAAAAAAACCTGACGAACTCCTTTGAGAGACTACGTCTGGTGTAAAAGACGAAATGTACAATGATATTGCTTTCACACTCCTCATGCCAGGTCTGAAAATTAGAGTCAGCAATAATTTTCGAATCTTCTAGGCAGAGCTGTCGAAAATCCCAGACAATTTCCACTTGTTTGGAGCTACATGGGATATTCCCGCACAAAAGTAGTATGTGATTTCTTAATTAGAACATGTCCTCGTAAAATTGGGAGAGTTTTTAGTGCCATGGACGTCACTTTGATGATAGACAAGTAGACAGGAATGTGGTAAGAGATAGATCCACGTATGTTTTGAAGGATGTTAGGAAGATGCTTTGGAGCAGGGATTTGTCATATGATTTTGACCCATCGTTCCTCCCCGAGGTTGTTCCAGATCAGTTGAACACTCTTCTCGTGGATCCTCATCGGCAGTTCTGCGTGATGTATCTTGACCACGCATTGTATCCTACTTTTTAAAATCAACCTACTAATCATCATTCTTGTTGGAAGAGGAATGTCCTCCCATTTATTACATAATTAGGAGAGTCAGGGAGGAACGTTTCAGATTTGTATAGGCTAATAGAGGTTTAGTTTTCATCATGTGTCGACTCTCGCTAGAGGCTTATGTCAATAAGTTGCTTTGGGAGAGGCGGAAAAGTAGGAAACTACACCGCTAGGGCTACTCTTTTACTTTAATTGCATGCTCAATTTGAAAGCCATCTCTTAACTCTTTAACCCTTTTTCATATTGGAAAGAAATTTTTGAGCAAGTTTTTTCATGTATGTCTAGTAAGTGATTAATCACCGATTTTCTCTGAATTGAATGTTTCACATGCATGCCGCATCACATGAAGCCCTAATCTTGTGTTGACAACATTGTCTTTCCATGTTTTTTGCAAGAGATGCGTTAATTGCTGTTTTAGAGATTCTAAGTGCATTAGATTGTAATTGGATATACAATTTTGGAAGGTCTCCTAGATTATATAAGGTCATGTTTGTTTAATTTTCATAGCGTTTGTTGTTTAGAGTGCAATGTTGAATAGAACCGCAAACTTCACGTTTATATGCACCAATGAACCTTGTGCATGCAATGAGGATGATGATGTAAACTGTGCAATACTTGCTAACGAGTACCGTACTCGCTCTACATTGCGGGCGGAGAGAGATGAGCTTGATGATGTGTTAATCAAAAGTTGTGCGTGGATCTGCCAGTTTGAGGCCTTAAAAATTTGGATCTTATGTCAAGGTTGATTGTTGAGGTATATTTTACATATTTTGTTGTTATTATCTTAGAATTGCTGGATCATTTTGCATAAATATATTTTGTTCAAGAAGGTATCAAGCAAAGAGAATAACATTGAAGATAGTGAGGACTTATTGATGAGGACCTTGTATTCATCTGAAACAAAATTTACTCATATTTGTTGTATTTTCTATCTCATACATTGTACTTTTTGTTTGTCATGAGGTGACGTCATCATTTTCTACGGATGGCGTCATGGTGTACAACTTACATATATTGAATACTAGTTTGAGCGTGATGAATGCCTCATTTCCACCCTTGGCAATTGCTCATTATTGTGCAAAATGACTAAGTACTTGTTACTTTGTACCTCACATTTTGGCCAAGACTTTTGTTAAAGTACAACATTCCTCATTACAAAAGTCCCAGATTTGACAACTTGTCCCCAATATACAAATATAGTGTTTATATTATGAAATGTTTTTTGTCTGTTTAGAGGGTCTCTTGGATCTAAGGCTCCACCACCTTCATGGATTTTTTAGATACTATTTCTTTTAAAGTGAGAAGCCTCAGGTCCAAGATCGTGACAGCTTGATATTTGATGAACTATGCTTGGGTGTTTCTCGGATCTGACGAAATTGTTCTCTAATCCCAAAAGAGGTAGGAATGATTGTAGAAAAACTTCTTGTATCCGGGAGTCCCTGACTTTGGTTATTGTTTTTGCTAAACTATCTAGTCCTGTGTAAAGTTGGAAGAGGAGGTGGGCATACATTACACAAAAATTCTTGAAGACGACAATCTTATCATTCCAAAACAAAACCCAGGTTGAACAATTCAAGACATTAAGACCTTTGTAATTGAATAGAGACTTATCGATTTGGAAAAGAGGTTTTTTCTGAGATCATTGGCAAGCACAAAATATTTTCTAAGACAAAGGCTTTCACCAATCAGGCTGAAATAAAGAAAGTTGTGTCAAAGGCACTTGTGAGGTACTTCAAACGGAAATTGCTTAAGAACGGAGCAATCACTGTCGACAATCTTTTTCTTTGGTTTGCTATAAAGTTGGATACTTCTAATAATGAGTGCATCTTCAGTGATTGTCAGCAATGATTGTTCTAATAAAGTAGTGATCTTCACATCCTTCACTTATCTTCACTTGCTTCAATGTCCATGGTACATTGACTTTGTTCGGAAGAACAATGTCCAGACAATTAGAAGGAGGTGAAGGTATAGTGTGAACGCAAGACAAAGGATATGGATGCCTAGGGTTTGAAAAGAGCAAATGCCTCCAAAGATGTTGCCATGACATACCTAGAATGGCGCAAGGCCGCAAACAAAAGGAAGCAGGAACATAATTGGATTGCAAAGAAGGCAGAGAAGATCGGGCTACATCTACCTTTGCCAACCAATTTGTTTGTGATGATGAGGTTGTACTAAGGTAGTGGACCCAGTTCCGGACCAAATTTCAGGTTCAGCAAGTTCTGTTTCTGGAGTGTCTATCAAAATGATTCAAAAATATGTGCAAAGTTTGTAGAAGTCCAATCCAACTTGAATCATATTTTTCAAACTATTATTGAATTACTTATGAATTTTTGAAGTTAGAGATGTAGAGGTGCCACAAACCGACCACCCCTAAAAAGTTTATACTGGCTACATGATAATTTCGAAGCCCGACCTAAAATGTATGCCCTGGCGCTGGTCGTGAATTGGACCCGGTCGGAAATCAGGTCCTCTACCTTAGTTTTTTATCTCGATGGAAAATTTGTTTTGGAAAAAGTATGTCATTGGGCAAAGTGAGTAGATTTTTGAGAAGCGATGAAGTGGGTAGTTATGAATGGTCTTCCATCGACCAAGCAAGACTTTGATGCACACCAAGTGAAGTACTTCATGGCTAAGTAGTTTGTTAGATTTGATTCTGAATGTTGTTTGCTAATTCTTCTTGCCTTGTTGCCCTTTGGATCCAAAGACCTCTCACACTGCTCTCCCTTTTTTTAATTTGTTCTTCTCTTTCTCTACCATTTTCTCCCATTGATATATATGCAGGTGGTTCTTCTCCAAAACCTTTTACTCTTGCTTTTCTATACCGCTTTACTACTTCTTGTTTAATTTTTTATTTAAAGAATAAAATAAAATTCTACAAATCTTCAACTTATTACTATTAGTTACTTTTACAAATACAATTAGTTTTCCAACATAGTCGTGACCTTCATTTTTGTATTTTTTATCATTTTTAACTTTCATTTTCCTTATTTTACCATCGTCGGTCTTTGTTGATCTCTGGTTTGTTTACTTTTACTTCTGGAATGTCATTAAACTTTGTTGAATATATCATTATCGTCTTTATTTCTAGGCATTCACTTCAAACTTAATCATTCCTAACTATCCACCAAATTTGGAGATTTATTATAACTCTCTTAATTTACATCATCCGTGCATTCAAAAATATCCTAAAGGTTCTACAATAATACATACCGTCCTTCGTTTCTCTCTTTTAGTGGGAAAAAGGCATAATGTTTTCATTGAAATAACCTTTATGCTTGCTGTTCGCTACGGAGAACGCTATTTCGCATGTAGGAAAGGTGGGCCCCGTCGCGCCGTCCGACGTGGCATGCCGCGCTGGCCCCCGCGTTTTCCCACGATCCGACGGTTCCGGTAAGTCGCGAGTGGAGTAAAATCGCGATGTCACGTAACACTGGACTACCGAGACACCCCGTCCACCGAGACGCCGTGACACTGAACACTGCCCACTTCCGAGACACTGGAATCGGAAACCTGACCGCGAACTCAAAAAAACATGACGTCATAATTACGTCACAGTCCCCATCGTCTTCTCCATTCCGATTAGGGCTTCCAGTGTCTCGTTAGAGCTTTGTCGTTGTGGGTAGAGGGGGAGTATGTGTGCATTCAGGTCTCTCAAAGCACTAGGGAGATTAGGGTTTAGTAGTGATTGCGTTAGGAATTATGACATGTTCTTTCATTGAATTGCATTGTACTCTCCGTGTTGAAGCTGTCGCGTCTCGCCGTTTTGGATTCGACTACATCATTCAACAATTAATGTGCAAATCGCTCTGGAATTGACCCCTTTCGAAACGCGCAGGCGCAGAGCTTTGAAGGTGTTAGGGGTTTCACTTACGAGCATTTCGCGGCATGGAGGTAATTGGTCTTGGGTTTTGTTGTCGTCTCTTCGTTGTTTCTTCGTTTTCAAGGCGGTTGCGCTCGCGGGATGGACTCGTACTGTACTCACCTCTCTAACATTCGCATTGTCAGCAGGGGCTCCCTGGAAACACCCATCCACGAGCGCTCTATATTCTGGAGCATTCCAAGGTAATATTTTTTCGCATTGAATCTCTGTTTATGTCATTTTAGAGCTTCGTTAGGGTTTACTGAAATTTCTAGTCTGATTGGGAATGCAATGTTGTTTTCCTCGTACAATGTGTTTAGGGTTTAGAGCTACAAATCCAGGAGCTCCTTACGGCTTAGGATTAGGATCTTAATGTTATTTTACATTAGCCACATTTCTACCACTGCAATCTTGCTCGCACTCTTCTAACTACTAAGCCCGACAGGGACGACGTCGAAAGCACCGAGCAGGATTGGTACTACCATCCCGTGCTATGCCCACATAGCTGCGGCGCTTGTATTGGGGTCGTCAATAAGTTTCGTTTCCTTTGTTTCTTCCCGGCTGGTTGTCCGAAGTGTGGGTCATCTACGCAGGTCTACAAGGCTGAAGACATGGAGGAGGAACCGGTGACACTGAGAAGCAAGATTTATGGGATCTGTTACGAAGTCCAGTACCCAAGTAGAAGGCGTGCTGAAGAGCTCCAGGCCGAGTTTGCAACCGCGGCGAAGGGGAAGGTAAAACCAGGCGGGACGAGAAAGTATTTTGTTTGCATCCATTGTGGTCGCGACTCTTTCAGTAACAAGATGATGTTCAACCGCCATAGATACGTAGAAGGCTGTGACGGGGCAAAGCATCCGGATGGTTCCCGTGCGTTACTCTTACCCTACCCTGATTTCAAACGTGGGGAGGGTAAGAGGGTTGAGGTGTTGGGGAAGGTTACTGTAGAGGCGCAGAAGAAGACTGCATTGGCTGCTGCGAAGTCCGGGAAGGGAGTAGATGCGACACTGAAGAAGAGTTCGATGGAGCAACCGGCTATGGGGGAAGGGTCTCTCAATGCTGTTGGGGACGGAGTTCGTGGACCAAGGGTGGAAGGGAACAGCGCCACCGGGTACAAGATTACTCCTGCACCTGATATTATCTGCGGGAAGGTCTGTGAATCGGATGTAGGGGGAGATGGAGGGGGTGATGGGCATAAGAAGCGGAAGACTACACCAACGGGGGCTGCCCCTCCGTTCCGTAGTTGCCGTAAATCTGTGTCGAAGGGGTCCCCGGAGCATAGAGTCACGGGGTCAGAGGAAGTTCGGGAGCAGTGTCACGAGGACGTTGATGATACGCGAGACACTCCGGAGGAAGGAGACCAGGATGTCGTCGACGGAGGTAAGAGGAAAAGGTCTGTGGCTTTTCAGTTAGAGGCTGTACAGAATCTAGTGCCAGCCCAGAATGCACCCAAACAGGACATACGGGTGACCGGGAAGGTTATTCACAGAGGAGTTGATGCCCGGGTGAAGGGCCTACCAGTTGGGAATTGTGATACTAATGCTCAACGTCAACTCTCTCCGAGTGAGGACGAGGCGGTGCTGTCACCTACATTACGGGAGGTTTTGACGGGGAATGGCAACTCCAAGAAGGCTGACCAGAGTTTTCATGTCGCCTATCGAGAGCCAGGTGGACAGCGCGGGAAGAAGCAGAAGAAGAGTTCGTACGACGCCGACGCTGAGGTAAGCGATAAGCAACGGGCAATAGATACTTTAAGAGATAGATTTACTAAAGTTGTTCAAAGTGTTCTTCGAGGGCCGCATAGTGTGTACTACTCTAGAAAATGTAGTGGTTTAGGTTGTAGTAGTGACTGCAGCGCCTGTGATTTGCATCACCCCTTTTGTGACACTGGGGACGGCGTAATAGATAGTGTTACATTGCAGGATCACTGTATAGGGGGGTCAGATACCATACAGTGTCACAGTGACGGTGTACCGGAGGAGGAGAATGTTGTACCTGATACGCCATTTCAGAATGTTCCTGTACGGGATACGGAATGTACTCTAGAAAGAATCAGCGCGGAACATGTCTGGGTTGGTGATATACAGAGTGTGACGGACATTCAACAGTACTGGGCAAACGGGAAGGGGTCTAGGGATCCATTTGCCTTTTTCCCGGAAGCGTTTCAGAGGTTCACGCTACGTGCTAAACTTATGAACGACCTAGAGGAGAAGACCGTGACAAAGATATGTAAGGAAGCCGAGTCTGCACAGCGGATTAGGCCCCCTCCAGTGTGTCCACCGGAACCCCGACGACCTGGTCTATACTACCTACGGGACATAGGGGGGGATGTGACACTGCCCTGGGTTTGGGAGTGTCACAGTGGTGACGACTTTTTGGAGAAGTGGGAAAAAGCAGTAAGAGAGAAAGAGTTCAGGGAGAAGCTGCCTCACTGTACGTATTGGTGGAGTCGCAAGAAGGTAAGTTGCACGTATCAGTGACATTGATCTTGTTGTTTTTTTAATATGCTTCGGAATAAGACTCCACAGATATTGATGCACTCTAATATATAGATAAATGGTACAGGGAGACAAGAAGAGTCCACTGGCGAAAGACGTCGTCGAGGAAGTCACGAAAGCCATAGACGCGCTTGTTGAAAGCGTGGAAGATGGGACACCATATGCAGATCTGGACGCACTGAAATTCTACATACAGTGGACGATTGATTATGGCAAATACGAGGAAGCGTTGACGAAGTATAAGGAAGACTTGCGTGCAGCTGAGGCGAATCGAGAGGCAGCGGCGGTAACGGAATTCAGATCGACGAACGGGAGGCTGTTTGAAGAAGTCCGGTGGGATTGGTCCCCGATATGGCAGGTATTAGCAGTGGAGGAAGGAATTCTGTCGACTCTCCCGACCCTACCGTGGCGTCACGATGGTGAGAGTCTTCCCCTATACTACATGTCTATCACTACACTAAACATTCGTAGAATACCAGAGTATTTTTTGGCGTTACTCTTTGACTGAAAATAATATTGTGTGGCCGGAACAGGAGAGGAAGCCGCTCATGTGCGCCGAATACTATGCGGTGATAGATTAGAGGCGTTGACACCCCCTCCGCTAATTTATATTTTCCGTGTACTCTTTAAATGCCATTACGGGGAATTCAGAGTACTCTCTTGTCCGAGATACGGACTGACGAGGGAGGTAATATCCGAGGAGTGCCATAGGGGTATAAATATCCACCGAGCGTTATCTACATTCATAGCGGAAGGTCCTTATCAGTACTCACGGATAGGGTTTGTTCTGGGAGAGACATACCGCTTACAGATTCTACAGGATGTGGATAAGATAAATGGTGGTGACGGCGAGGAGATTATTCAGGAGGTACTGCTGTGGGTGCGGAGAGTGCGGGTCAGGGCATTGCAGGACCTAGCGTTGTCTCATGCTACGGTATTTACGGGAGCGTGGACAGCAGTGACTCATGAGTTGTGGCCAGAGATCGCTCATACGTGGGATCAGGTCTTGCGAAGGAGGGAAGAACGTGATGTCCGTTACGCGATAGGCGCAGATAATCCTACGCAGGATTCCCGTGTTATTACTTTGCGTAAGGAGATTCAGGAGAGAATTACAGAAGTAGGAGACACCATCATTCACGAGGATAAATCACTCTGGGAGCTGTGCAGTAGAGAGTTCGCGCCTCCGGAGTCCCAATGTCCTAGTGTCACGAACTCTGTTGCAGGATTGTTTCAGGACCTCCAGAGTGAGGAAGATAAACCAGTACCTGCGGAAGTTAAACGAGATTTATCGAATGGAGAGAACGTGAAGGAGGACAGTCGTGACACTGGGGAGGAAGTCCAGGCTGTCGTTTCCGTACTTCCGCAAGCGCTAGCAGTGTCACACTGTGACACTGCTGTTCACATGGATGACATTGCAGCAGATCATGGTCCCACGGACCTATTCTCCAATTCATTCCCTGCTGCGGAGAGTACTAAAGGCGCGCGTCCTGAAAGTGGATCCGTTTCTCCCATTTCTGGAGACAGTGAAGATAAATGCGAAGTGGAAGGGGCCGAGGATAATATGAAGACTGACGTCACAATGGAGCCGGAGACCGTGGAGGCGGATACTGGCTCCAGCGTTGTCAAAGGTGTCAGCAGCGGACTTCCACATGACTGTAAGGAATCTTATGCTCCAGTGTTAGCGGTAACAAAATCAGAATCCATCGTCGTCATCCACCGGGATTGTGAGGCGGTTCCAAATGTGTTTCCAGAGATTACGCGCATAATGGAGGACCCAGTGACGTCTCCTCGAGGAGCCCCTTTAATCACACTCAGCCAGTTTCATAATACAGCACACGGCGGTGAGGACATGGTTGAGGAACACTCATTGGGTTTTTCACAGGATCCAAGTTTCGTGCAGTGGATGAAGGCGCCTACAGACGTGGCGGTTCAGACTCCTTATAAAGGAGTATCCATTGTGACTGGTCAAGTTGGTGCGGAAGTCGATGTCTCTGACCGTCTGGGGATTCAGGAGGATGGGCCTCCAAAGGACTCAGCGTGCAGGAATCTACATGCTACATTCGAAGAAGAGAAACAGTTGGAAGCAACGGCGGAGCAGTTAGTGGATCTCTCTCAGCGTCACGACATGCAATGTAAGCAGCATACTGTTAGAGTACTTTCGAGTAAAAAAGACCTCGACTATGCAATGGCAGCTGCGCCGTGGCCAGGTGGTGGCATTGTTAGAGTGGAGGATGTGAGTATTATGTCTCTGCCCCAAGCCTATAACTACTTACACATAGATGACTTCTTGCAGAGTCTCCCAGGACGGAAAGGACGTAGGGATGGTGCAGAGGAGGTGGTGTTCTACAACGAGAAACAGAAGGAATTGGAGGTTCGGTTTGCAGCTATCAGATCACTAAAGCGCGCGCGAGATAGACTTGGGAACGACATGGTTGATTTTGTGATGTCGAGGCTCTATTTTCAGTACCCAGCTAGAGATAGACATGAAGTACTGGTGGTTTTATCCCGCATCAGTTCCGTTTCCAGGCCTTCTGTGTTTACTGACGACGCCTTACAGAAGTGGGCTTCCATTTTTTTAGCACCCCCTCCACCAGTGAAGGTGCACCAGGTGAAGGAAGTCCTTGTCCCGTGGGTGACTAGAGACCACTGGTCTCTCTTGGTGTTTTTGATTGACCGTGTGTACCACTTGGACTCCCGTATCGGTAACCACAATCCAAAGGGTAAGGACTCTATGTTTATAAAGTGGATATGTCATGCGTGGCAGCACATGAGAGGGGTAGAACCGTATGACGTGCCTGTCGTGACACTGGATGTCATTCGGCAGAAAGGGAAATACGAATGCGGCCACCATACCCTGCATAATGCAATACTGTATTTGAAGGTAAATTTCACTTTCCTTACCATGCTATACACTGGTTTTGTTTTTGTGACAATACGTTTTAATTTTTGAATAATTGTGCATTATTCAGGTACACCTAGGTTTATGGTGGTGACATCGATTACATGGCTGATGGTATGTTCATTGTTGGCGTGCTTGGTTGGATTTGGATTGCAGTTCCGGGCTAGGCGGTCCGGTAGCAGGGAGGAGTTGCTGAAAATGGCTCTGATGAAGGAGTATAAACCGAAGGATATGAACACAGAAGTGCTTTGCCTCTTATCCAGAGAACTGGACTTTGGACGGCGTGACACTAGATATCGGGCCCCTTTCTCTGTTCCCAAGGACAAGAAGATGGTGCACAGTGATGGAGAAGTGGACGACACACAGTTACTCTTGTAGGGACTGGTCTGTTTTAGAGATAGAGGTCTCCTATATTAACCTTCGTATGTATCTTTATGTCCTTTTTGACTTCTTCCCTGTACCGCAGTCTGAAATCGGAAACTGAATGGCAGATATTTCTTTAAGTTACTGTCACTATGACTATGTAAACATATGTCCCTCTAAATCTGTTCCGTTCCCATACATATTCCTTTATTTGTGAATGCATGAGTTGCATTTATAATGAACCTAAAACTCTCAAGTGAGACTTCTCCTATACTGGCTACACAGAATGTGAAGATAGTGACACTAATCATAAGAACTCAAAAGAAAGCCAGATTTGCGGTATATTGCAGACACTGACGGGGAGTTTATGACACTGATGGTGACAACCATATACATAACCAGGAATGCGTAACACTGGTGACACTAACCGAAAAATTCGTGACACTGACGGTGATAAAGGAACAGTAAGCCGAGACTAAGGAATACTAGAGACACTCACTAGGAAGATAGTGACATTGACGATAACAAGCATATAAAGAGTCGAGACTGTGGGAAATTGATGCGACTCACTGGATAATCTGTCGGGATACACGTGTGGCACTGATTATGCTTAATTCGAATTTAAGCATCTATATATAAGAAAAATTTGTTAAAGACCATCTGGACATGTATGTCCCAGAGTTCACAAAAGATAAATTTTATATTGTTACATTTCTGGAGATGTCTTTACTTATATATATTACCGTTATTTAATATTTATATCACTGTTGAAAACATTTACGATACAAATCCAAATTATAAATTTATATGGTTCAATATCGCTAACTTATATGTTTAATAAATAATAAATTATAATTACATTTGAAGAATAAAAAAAATTATATAACCACGAGGGGACACGTTCAATTATATATCCTAATATACCCGAGTGTTTATTTAAGACTTGTTTGTGTAATTTCATATACAAAACACGTAGTGTTGAAGGACTACATGTTGCTCTAGTCAATGAACATTTTCTCCCAATAATAATATTAAAATCGTACAGTTCTTATTGCGTGAGCATTATATGATTTAGGGTTCAAAGTTTTAAAAGACACGAAGTTCCCGCAGGAGAGGAACGTGGACCGTTCTCATATAATGGTTCCCCAAAGTCTGTATATAAGGGAGAACTTCTTTGCTTGAACCCTCTCTTGCAGTCAGTCCTTGGGACTCTCATTTCTTATGCCGTGGTCCAAGTGAGGACTATTATACTTTCTCTTAGTCGATCTTCGGTATGGAAGGGCTAGAATCAGAAGTGTTGGAGTTTCTAGCAAACATGGCCGACTTTGTGGATATAGCTGTCCCGGGAGTGCGTCCATCCAGTCCGTCTTCCAGTGTCGCAGTTGTTCATGCGCATAATGATCGAGTATATCCTCTGCCTGTGACTTTACGACCTGCCCAGCTGAAGCGTAAGAGGACCCTTCCTCTGGGAGTTCAATCCAGGGAACTGGATAGGAAGCAGGTCGTTCTCTTCCCCGGCAGAGAACATTTCAAGGGAGTACAGTGTAACAATACATACGTGTCACTATTGCAAGGGCAGTCGAAGTGGAAGAAATCGGCATCTGACACAAAGGGCATGAAATGTGGTTGTAGCTCTGTGGTATCTTGTACTCACAGTAGTTGATAAGTTTGAATTTTATGAAATTACATATATGTTACATAGAAGGACATTCGTGTATGTTCTTCAAATAACTAATATTGGGATGACAATAGCAGCAATATAGTATCAACCTTGATATGATCCTGTTTATTGCAACGCACTTATATGTCTTAACATCATAGGCGGATACATGTGCCTCTAATTTAGTGACACTAGTCCAGGTGTGTTACACTGTGACTTTGTGACATTCAAAACCATGGATTTTACCAGCATAGTTATCAATGAAACATTGGTTTCTAGTATTGGTATACTCTAAATATTGGTCTTTCAATATGAATTTCATATATGAACAAAACGGAGGTCGAGTGGTGCTAAATCAGTGTCACCGACTGTTCTATTCAAGAAGAGATAGTTATTGACACTGAGCTGACAAGTATAAAAAAAGTGTTCAGTGTCACATATGTTACAGACCACTCTTCTAGTGTTACTAATTATTCGACTAGTGTCACCTACTTTTGTACGTTCACAGGGCATCAGTTTTTATGCATACGTCGACCGTTTCTGTTGATTATACAGGACCCTCATTATTATTTTATAAAATTCATTAACCATGTTGTTGTGTCCTTTCTATATCCCTTAAATTATAGTGGATTAATAATTATACTTTTTCACATTTTTAATTGTTACTCTTTCATAATATATGTGATTGAATATTCATTAACCACGTTGTCGTAACCTTTTGATTTCTCTTAAATTATTTTATGTAATTATCATGTTTACATTTTTTGTTCAGTGGTTAATCATTATCTTCATTTTACTAAGTTACACCCGATCACTTCCCATTTTATTTTTATTTTATTTTATTTTATTTTTTTCATTCATATCTATTTTCATATTCATCTCTTTAATCTTATTTGTTGTTTATTCATTATTTCTTTTTTTAATTTTCTCAATACGCATGTACTCTCTCATTGTTTTTTCTTATTCTATAAATTTAAAATTTACGACACACATTTTCTTTCAAGTCTGTATATGTATGTCTTATATATATATATATATATTTTTTAACAACCACATTGTTTGCCCTTGTTTTCTGGTACTCCGAATATTTGTGCCCTCTTGTTGAGGGTTTTAAGTTTCATTTTTAGATAGTAGACGTAGTCTTCTATGGTGGCACACATTTAGATAGTATGTGAAGATGGCATTATAATTATCCACTTGCTAATAGTACTGTTTAGTCCACATTAGGTTGCGCGTATTGTGTACTCTCTATGATGTGGATTATATAATTTAAGCTTGAATTTTGAAGGTGCTAGTGGAAACTCAGTAAGGAAACTACGTCATCACTATGTGCTCATTAACATATAGATTACCAGAAAGATAAAAGTCTGTCAAAACGTAATAATGAATTACCCCAGCGGTAGTATAGTACTCTTGTTGTGCGAACATGGTCGTGACACTGGATGCTCAAAATTGACCATTATAAATATGTATGTATACCGCCAGATTACGGTAAGCAGAAAATAAATTCCGAACGTAGCGCACCAACTTTCAAACAAGCTCGCAGTGCAACCACAGAGAAGCTCAGATTGACAAACATGAAGGCATACACAAATTAACAGAAATGGCGATCCGGGAAAGGACTATCTACTGATGGTGTACATGATATAGCGTAAGTACTTGAAAATGAAATATAAGTTTGTATTCTTCAAAGTTTTCAGTGTCACAAAAAAATAACGGATAATAGTGTCACGCTGTCGCTACAGGAACAGAGCACATTCCGTTAAATACTATGCTACGGCTTTATCTCGGAAGGAGAAGCAGTCGGACATCAAGATCTACCGATTCACACCCTACTTCGCACTGTAGTTGCTTACATTGTCCTCTCCCTCATCGCCTATACCACTATAATACTGTTCCATAACCCATGCCGAATCGCCAAAGTCCTCTGCGGACGAACTCCGACGCGACTCCATCTCCGCCTCCCTCTTGTGAAATTCTTCCCCGTCGCGGAAATGATGCCCGACGATCTCGGCAAGACATGCTCCATCCCGATAGCGCACACCGTGCTGGTCACCTTCTCGCGGAACACAAACAGTATGAGGTGGCTGGAGAAAGTCGCCGAGTGACATCGGGGCAAATGCAGCACGGCCTCCGCAGTCATTGCGGACACACCTCCAGAATACTAAAGCAAACAGCAATGTACATCCCAGAATCACACATTCCAGAGAACCCATCTCCACAATCAGACCGAAACGAAACATTTTCTGGACACTCTCCACTTGAATCGCTAAAAACACGAGTTCTCGAAAGACATTGAACAAAGAAGACCCGGCATTAAGTACCTTCAGATACTCGTGATAACAGAATATTCTACGAAGACTGCGTATGAAGATTTAGGGTTAGTAGAAAAGATCCGCCACCATAGTGAAGTTATAGTCGTACCTGGTCAAAGTCGACGGGCACAGGAGGGACCAGAACGCTCGAGGAAATCCTTCCTTCGGGCTAGCTTAAATCCCATGCCATCATCTACTGGGAAAAAAACAGGTTCTCCTTGCATAGGATGTAATGTTCCATCCCGCCTCTCTGCCTTAATTCTTCGTAAGCGCCCCAGAGTCAAATTGAACTCAGCCACCAAATGCTCCATCATTACGGAATCTCCGTTAACCTCCTCCGACAGTAGTAAAATTTGCTGTGACAACATGTCCGGCAGGTCCTCTACCGTCCGCCATCTTGGTGTAATATTTGGTGTCACAGGTACGCCTGCAGAGTCACCACACGGTGTGAATGCTCCCACTGGTTCAGCATTGTTTTGACGACGAGGTGTCAGTAGCTGCTTCAGTCCACCATTGATGTTTCCAGCCATCCTGCCACAGTACCTCGCAATTGTTCCTTCTGCGAGGTCCGGATTCATCATGGTCAAAACCTTCACGTGGTGCTTGCACATGTTACCCTTCTGTGCCCAGACACAGTTACAAACCGCCCACTCTGAATCAGGGTTGTGAACTGTGTAACGCATATGACGATGCGTTGTCGAGGTGACCAAAGCAAATCCGCCGGTTTCCTCTGGTAGAGTGACATCACTGTCTGGAATTTTACGTGCCTTCAAAATCGACTCTACGGTGATGTCTTGCAACTTTTTGTTGTCAATGAATCCACTCTCCTTTCTGAGATCCTTGTACCAGTAATGGTCAAGAACGTCCTCTGTCAGGGCAGTGATGCACCAATCCACTCGCCTGCCAGTCATTCTACTACGCTCAGACCTTAGTATGGACTTGTCGAATCCATGGTAACCCTCAATAGCAGCATTAGTATCCTGTCCGCAGTATTTTAAATTTCGGAAGCCTACAACCCACATATGTGCCTTTTCGATCCAATACTCCTTCATGTAGTCCCAGAACTCCACCTCCTGAGGGTATTTCTTCTCTAATTCTTCAATACGCGATTTTGCCCAGTGTTGCCCCTCTTCTCCCGGGCGTGAACTTCTGTCGTACATCATTAGCCCCAGTTCCTTCATAATAGCTGCTCGTCTACCTAAGTCTGATATCTTATAGCACCCATTCTTCTGCCAAGCTCTTCGCACATGCCATAGGCAAAGGAAAATCGCGGTATCCGGCCACGTGTCACTGCAGACAGTGTCACAGTAGGTTGTCGAAGATCAGTAATCATCCAATACCTGGGAAAATGGGATAAAAGTAGAGTGCACTGAAGAGAGAACGTATTCGCATATTTGTGATAGAGACTCTAGTGTCACAGAATCGTAGTTGACGTCCGTGACACTAAAGTGTGTACCGTGACCTTCGTATACATATTGTGACACTGTAATTATAGATCAGAGTACATAGCATCGGTTGTAACATTCCATTTCACGTAGAAACAGTAAGTGGAACGTACTTTATCGCATTGATTTCACCTTGTGCACAGTCTACTATAAAAGCAGCCGGTTTCCAATCTGGTTTCTCCTCAATCATCCTTGCGTTCAGTGCCTTCATCCAGGGACTTAGGTTAACTTCTGCACATTTAGAGGTGAGAATGAAAGCCACGGGAACCCCATTGTGCCACTCGTCAAACACCATGAGTGTATAGAGTGGAAACTGCCACACAGAAAGAAGAAAACCACTTGGGCGATTAAGCGTAGTCTTTTCGCAGTAATATCTGTGTATGAATGAAATAGATTTAACTGATTCCTACGATGATTGTTGCGCATGGTAGGCACGATAATAACAGAATTAGAGTCAAGCTTAACCACAACAAGGAAAGCTAGTTAAGTAAATACATACCTTCTTCTCATTAGTTCCAAACGTTGCATCCACTGAGATCCCCCCTCGGTGGCCATGTTCTAACATCATTTTACGTTGCCATTCGGTCTGGATTCCGATTGTGAAAGGCATGTTGGACCCTGTCAATTCCCCTGGAACAGGTACAGGTTTCTCTTTGTTCGATTCTGTGTAGTAAAATACCTTCTCGGGGTTTCGTTCTACCCACATCCGGACACTCTGTGCATCGTTTTTATGCAGCATATATGTTTCCTGCGCCAATTTACCAGAAATATTGCGAATGTCCTTGGTAGTGAGGAATAAGTCTCTAGTGATGTCTTTCCCCTCAGCCTTGTACTTCTTAAGTAGCTCAAGATGCTTCTTCATTATCTGATTTGATGAATCCCCGCAGCGTAGACAGGCTTCAACGAATGATCTGATCTCGGGAGAGAGATGAGCTGAGAAGGCGCTTCGATCCCCGTATTTCATTCCACCGTGAACAACTAAACCGTCACGGTTAATATGTTTCTCCTGTATAATGCAAATTTCAGAAATGTGGGGTAAATACAGAAGCTTCTTTACAGTGAACTGTGCCTGGCAGCCCCGTTTAATGGAATTCCCCCATTTCTTTTTCGAGTCTCTCTTGATCTTAGGCCGGGGCAGGGGTTTAGGCACATGTGGAGGGGGATTGTCTTGTACCTCGTCCCGTGTATTGTTGCTGGGGTCGTCGACTTCTCCTAAATCCTCATTGATAGCCTCCCGTCCATAACGTACCAAGGAGTCCGTCATCTCTTCGCGTAGGGCGTCTGCAGTGTCACAAAGAACAGACAATATAGGGGGGAGTCCGTAATTGAGAGTACCTTGTGTCTCAGCGAAACCGTCCTTTGAGTGGGTCGTACACCCTTCGGAATCCTCTGGAAGTATTGGTGTGTGCACCGTACCTACCGGATTCATCGTCGTAACAGGTCCTCCCTCGACGTGACACTGGGTGTTAACAGCGTGTGTCACAGGAGACGGCTTCTTCTTCCTTGCACTGGGTTTCCGTGCCGCCTTTCGAGAGGTTGGTGCGGCGTTCTTCAAAGAACTAGCCAGTGGATCACCGCTTCCATGATTAAGGCAGGGATGGGGAGGGGGATGATCTTCAACCATGCCCGCAATGTCACATAACCCGGAAATGGATGGATGTTGCACTGCGCCTTCATGATGACATGTGGTCTGCAGAACTTGAACATCAGTTCCCTGCAGAAGCTCTAGAAAGCCCTTTTTCTTCCTAGGAGCTCTCTTCTTAGGTGGTGCGACGTCCGTTATGCAACCTGTATCAGACAGAAGTGCACCGTGAACATCCACTTCTGAAGCCATCGGCGGATCTTGCGTGACGACAGCGACAGCCTTCGCCCTTGATACTCGTCTTCTAGGTTTTGAGGTAGTTGTTCCCGGAGCAGTGACACTGGACACTTCGGAACCGGCACCTGCTGCCTTCTTACGGTTTGATCTCTTCTTCGCGACTGCAGGAGGGGGATCGGAGACATGTACCTCGCGTGGGAGCTCATTGAGGTCCGGAATCCCAGTTGCACACGCACCGGTGGAGGTGGCGTCACATGGCACTGCAACAGTACTCTGTCCTTTCCCCTTTCTACCACGTCGCTTCTTCGGTGAGGGAATGGGATCCTGAACCATCCAATCCATGGCATCGGTGACAGTGGCAGCTGTTTTCGCCTTGAATTTCCGAGGAGGTTTTCTTCCTCCATCAGCCTTTGTCCGTTTCGCTCTAGCTTTCCGAGTCGGGGCCAAAATGTTGCCTTGTGGAACGTTGTCAGGAACCCTAGGTTTTTTCTTAGACTTCGGAAGTAAATCCTCCGATATAGGCTTAACAATATGTGAGAAATCCTTCGGGCCGTACTCACATCTGAACCTGCGCATGCAACAGTACTCACTAAACACCTTATGTCTACAGACGTGAGAAATGGAAGTTCTGGACAATACACTGTGACAGTAAGATACAAACCTCGTGAATTCCATGGCAGTCTTGTGCCCATCTCGCCTTTGATTGGGCTTACGATTCTCTTTGTTTGCGCGGAATTTGCATTGTGCACCTTCTCGCCCGCACTGCATTCCGTCTATGAAGTCCTCAACCCTATCAGATGGAATAAAACATTGCTGTACTACATGAGATTTCTTGTGCTCACCACGTGGAGGACGGTATTCCAGCTCCCAACTCAGATTGCGTGGTCCGAAGATACCATCGGGAGGATTCTGCACGCGATCCAGGATTGCCTGTAGTTGTAGTTTATGCCCCTCCATAGCATCGAGATCTACATCCGACCGAGTACCGTCGAACTCCATGGACACTGGGAACTCCGCACTGGCGCCCTCCATGCCGCCCATTGGCCATTGCTTACAGGCCAAACAACCAGTACAGAAACCTATCTAAGTAGACAGCCCCATAAGGTGAAATGTCGTGTGACCTAGAAGTGAAACCCTACAGCGATGTCTATGAAATCTCAACGGCATTGCAACTTCCGAAACCCATGCACGACATCGACAACAATGCACGTCCAAAGGAAAACGCATTCAGAACCCATTACAACGATTAGCAAATAGTACGATGTCTACATTGAAGATCGCGAAACCCCTCAAACGGTGATCCGCCAGGAGAAGGCAGAATACGAGAACACTGGAACCCTAATCCGTGGAAGCCCTAATCGGAATGGAGAAGACGATGGGGACTGTGACGTAATTATGACGTCATGTTTTTTTGAGTTCGCGGTCAGGTTTCCGATTCCAGTGTCTCGGAAGTGGGCAGTGTTCAGTGTCACGGCGTCTCGGTGGACGGGGTGTCTCGGTAGTCCAGTGTTACGTGACATCGCGATTTTACTCCACTCGCGACTTACCGGAACCGTCGGATCGTGGGAAAACGCGGGGGCCAGCGCGGCATGCCACGTCGGACGGCGCGACGGGGCCCACCTTTCCTACATGCGAAATAGCGTTCTCCGTTCGCTACATGCGGCTTACAGAATTGCATTTCTGGGTGAGAATTAGGAATTAAAGCTGCCAAAAGAATCAATATTTGTGTCATAAATTTCTAGTCGAAAATTAATGGATTAAAGACATTCATATGGATTAAAGGCAATGGTTTTGATGTCAAAATTTAAAAACAAATAATAGTTTATCACTTTATGCTCGATATGTACTTCGGGCCAAATGATCTATTATAGCATCATTTAATATATAGAGAATTTTGGTAGCTTATGTCTCATGTTATGAATATTGAACAATATGTTTGTTAAAAATATGAATTTCATGGGTGCACTTATGTTAGATGCATATTATGTGCTCTACCAATGCATCAAAATTAGGTTTTCCCAAGGCATGATAAAGAATTACAAGATAAAGCAAGGGTGAGTTAATTTCGAAATTTGTGTAGAAGAATGGTCAGGGAGAGATGAGGACTGAATAAAAGCTCCAAATTTCTAGGTTAAGGCTAAAGATAGAAGCGCCTCTAGGACATTGGTCACACAACACTAGACTTGTCGGATCCTGGACCACCTCTCTTCGAACATAGATTCCACCTCTCAGTCGAAGCCTTGCTGGCTTCTAATCCTTCATTTCTTCATCTTAGCTAGTGTCTTTCTACCCACTAGAACTCTCTCTCGGATCAAAGTCACTTCGACCAACACCAAGGTGTCGTATCAGACTATCTCCCCATGCTCAAGATTCTATCTTCCCAAGTCTCACCGTCTGTCAAGACTGCACTCGCACAAGCACCACCAGCACCTTGATTTTAGCACAAGCACACACAACAGACGCCCAACACCGTCACGAACAGCTCCAACATCGAGATCCGCATTTCTCGAATCTTCAGGCAACGGTCTCACCACTAGGAGCAACTTGCGACAAAGTCTCCAAGAACATCACTCCGTCACTCCTGCTCATCACCAAGCTTGCTTGTGCCGCACCGGCCAGCTGTTTGCATCGCCGCTGCGTGCCTTGCAGGTGCAGTCGCTGCTCTGTCTCCATGCTCCCAGCCCCTGGCAGCTGCCATCATCAGCTCACTTGGGAAGACGCACCAAGAGGAGTGAAGAACAGTGCACCGGTAGAGGCAGATCTCACCTCCGACAAGACGCCAAGCCAAATCCAAGACTTGCTTCCAAGAAGATTGGCCGCTTGCTGCTGTCAGAGCCATCTGCCCACGTAGCGCTGCACACCTCGTCGCCTGTAGAAGGCGTAGTGCCCCGTAAGGTAAGTGAATTCAACTTTACACTCCCTCTAAACATCAAAAATTTAATCCAATATTGCTCTTCTGGTGCAGGCAGGCGGCTGTCACCTGCCGTAACGCTTGCCACGGAGAGCACTTACCTCAAGCTCCGGTGCCATTGCTCCCACACGCACGGCTGTGTCAACACTCCGAGGAACGGAGGCCTGCCATCGGTGGAGCCCCTGCAGGGTGTCCTGCCGCATCGTCCCCTGCTGTAGTGAAGTTGGAAGAAGCTGAGTCAGCGAAAGCTGGAGACGTTGCGCGCCTCGTCGTTGCCCTTCTACAACCACCGGCGTCTCGGCATACTCAGGTAAGTCTCTACAACTTCAGTTTAATAATTCCCGCACATGTCCTGTAAATCCAAATTTGCCTCTCACGAACTCTTACTGTCTCTCTCGCTTCACGTATACACATAAGCAGCTTCTCAAACTGATTGAAAACGAAATTAAACATTCCACAGCAGGCAACTGCACATTGCTAATTCATACCACTAGCTTGCAGACAACATTAATATTTAAGAAAATTTGTGCACACACCCGTTCTGCGCACACTTGGCAGCAGTCTGTCCGCTGCAAACTCTCCGTTGCTGCACCAAGACTCGGTGTGCTTCGAAACTTTGTTGCAACGAGAGTCGGTGTGCACATTAGTACAACACAACATATAAATTCTAGCATTGAAGTTCATGTCCCGCACATTAAACAATATCAGCAATATTTAATTTGCAAATTAAAGGTGCATCACCAATCTGTTTTAAGTTGCGCCTCAAAGATGCCCCTTAGCAAATCTGTTCGTTGCGTGCTCTCCTCTGTTGCTTCAAAAGTCGAAGTGCCTCAAAAGGTGAAGTCGAGCAACACTCAAGCGCCGCCGAAGTCGCTTGCATGCCCAGGTAAGTCACCTAAAATTCCACACCCTAATCGTTTCTTATTTTCAATTCAACTCATCAAAAAATCTAACACAGCATATACGACTATCTTCTATTCGTCACTTCCTAGTAACAACGAACCTAAATCAAAACATTCAACCACAGATCACATAAAATTAAGTAACCGAAACCCTACTAACCCTAATAAAAAGAACACTGTTGTTTTGTGCACGAGAAAGGGCTGTTGGGGTGGATGCATAACTCACAGATCTGCGGAGAGGAGTGCCATAGCCCGCAATAGAGGAGTGACTGCCTACCAAGGGGCTGCACCTGCCGAAACCAAGTGCCAAAAGTTAGGGTTGGATCAAGCAAGCAGCACACATCGCAGTCATCAATCGGAGCAAGCAAGTAGAAGACAACGCAACTTCTCCTCAACAGGCGCACCTGGGCTAACGTTAAGCTTTGCCGAAGCTCCCCACCTCCTCAAAAATTCCAGTAGCAGCAGCCTTCTCTTTCGGGGCAACCTCTTCAGCTGCAACCTGCTCAGCGGCGCTCCTCACTGCGGCGATCACTCCGGCAGTACCAATCTCCGGCAGCGGCGACAGCGATCTCGCCCGCCGGCTGCTGTCCTAGAGACCTCACCAACAACGGCACTAGCAGTCTCACGACGAAGCAATCTCACCAAGCAGCGATAGCGATCCCACCAACAGCTAACTCCGAACATCGCTAGATAAGTCGTCCCCGCCATCAATCACCGCATCTTCGACAGCACATAACCCTAGTCAGCGTTTTGGTCATAGACCTGCTTCGAGAGCATACCTCCCTCGCAGGTGTCTCTCGACACTCCCCCATGCGTGTAGATTCAAAAAAGCCGAAGGTGCTCTCCCTTGCGGCCCCTGCTGTGCACAAGCAGTCGGGAGGAACCCAAAGCAAAACAGTTAGCAATGCCCCGAAGCGGCAAGTGACTGCCCGGACAACTCTGACGGCCACCTCCCGAGCCCTCTTCAACAACTTTGCGCCCCCGACAGCCCCTGCCATGGACGTAGAAGACACGTACAAGGCCTGCTTTGGGGTTGAGGATGTCGTACTGCAGGAGACTCCTACAAAGAGCCTGAAATGACTCCTTGCCGAGAAGGCGGCCAAGAACAGCACCGCCGCTTCAAGCCAAGGCGCAGGCCCAAGCAAGCAAAGCAGAATAGAAGCCTCCCCCCCCAAGGATATTACATCGACCCCAAAGCCCCCCCCCTCCTCGCCACTAAGGGCGGGGCAGAAACGGGGGAGCGCGGATGCTGCCCCCGCCCTCGCCCTGCCTCGTCACTAAGGGCGGGGCAGAAATGGGGGAGCGCGGAGGCTGCCCCGCCCTCGCCCTGCCCGCAGCCTCCCCGTTCCACCCCGGCCCAGGCAGCTCCCCGATCGGGCTCCCTCGCCGTTGCCTGACCCGCCACGCGCTCCTCCCCCGTCCCGCTCCCCGTCATCGCCTCGGTCCCCGCAGCTAGGCTCGGGCGGCAGCTCAACTCACCCCGTCCCCCTTTGTTCACCCTCTCCGTTCCCGACGGTTCCCCACGTTCCTAAGCACCTAAAAAAATAAAAAAATAAACTGAATTCAATTGTATCATCCTGTCCCTGCGGCATAGCCGCAATAGTTCCCTACGCCGGAACGGCGTCTTAGGATTGATGACTCCTTTGTCGAATATTCTTCATCCTCTTTGGGTTTATAACATGTTTTCACCTTCCCAAGAGCACGGAAGCACTTCCGGGAAAATGGACATTGAGGTTGGAGGAGAGAGTGACACCTCATCATACTTCCATGAAGTGGGAGAATGGTAACTCAAGGTAACTTCTACTTGGATGAAGTAACATTCCGGGAGAATGGACATTCCCTAAGATTTGTCTACTGTGACTCCCACTTGTGTGGACCCCCATGCCAAGAAAACTTGAAGCAGAAGTTTATAATGTGAACGCAAACGGGGTTTTTTTGACACAAGTGTGTTAACGTGAAGGTACCCCTTTTTATGCACCACCAAGTGTAAAGGGGGCAAAGTATGCTTTGATGAAGCTACGCTCCAATTCCTTTGCAAAGTATGTGTAATTTGTGATTGTGGAATCCGACGCTAAATAAGCATAGATTTGGTAGAGGCGCAGACTCGGTTCAGAACTAGTTTAGGTATCTCTAATGTCGTGATTATCTTAAGTTAAGCTCTGAGCCATGGCGTCGTATACGGAAGTATTGCAGCGGGATGTACTTGGTCCGACCGCACCCCAGAAGCAGGGAACTGTCTTTTGCATGTCCTATTTTGTGCTATCGGATCGGTGACTTGAGCAAGTTCAACCCATATCAGGCGGTGGCTGGTGAACACCTCCTGTCCAGATATGGCCATGATACTGGCACATGTGGCTGAGAGCACACCCTGACGCAGTCCCAACAGCCTGCAGACATGAGTCAGGTCTACATTTGCTGAATTAAAAATTTGGGGTGTACCCCGCCTTGCTGGCACATGGGGTCTGCTCACCCTTGCTGAATGAGTCCCAGACTCCAGGCTTCTAGTTTTTTGGGGAATGCTAGAACATGAGCGGCGAGCATTGTGCGGTGGGCCATGAGCATGATTCCATGAGCGATGAGCGGATGAATTACTATATTAAGTAAACATAATTCATAGAGATAGTTCGATGAAACATCCATAAAATTGATGAATTTCTTTCCAATTCCTTAGATTTTGGCAATGTCCACGATCATTACATGAATATGATCCATAGTCTTCACAAAAAAAAGGGTATACACAAGCGTGAATACAAACATTAAGAGCAGTTGTAATGCGACATAACTTTAAAATGATGGTATTATTGTAAAATCAATAACGGCTATAAAATGAGGTGACGTTTATGATATTGCTGAAATGGTTATTAATTGTTACTACTTAGCCATGGCCAAGTGAAAGTGTGTATGAAGGGCTCAATTCAGTTGAAGAAGTGCATCGAGCTAGTGTAGGAGTTTGAGGGTTTAATCATAGAATTGGAATGCAGTTAGAAAAAAGAACAAAGCAACACAAAAGTAGACCACTGTGAGCAATGGCAAGGGAGAAGCTTGAGAGAGGACTCGAACCATGGTTTGCATATGAGATAGAATTGCCAAATGGTGGGACTCGATCCGCTCCACCCCGACCCTCGCCCTTCCACGGCCCGCCCTGGGCCCTTCCCTCCCCGCCCCTCGCTGTCGGGCTGAGGAGATCCCCCGACGCCCATTTGAGCTGGCTCTCGCCCCCTTTGTTAGCCCTTGCCGTTTTCGAATGTTCTCCACGTTCCCAAGCACCTAAAAAAATAAAAAAAATAAACCGAATTCAATTGTACTATCCAGTCTCTGCGGCGTAGCCGCAATAGTTCCCTACGTCGGAACGGCGTCTTAGGATTGATGACTCTTTTGTCGAATATTCTCCATCCTCTTTGGGTTTTTGACATGTTTTGGTTAGTATTTTGGGAACTAAACCCTAAACCCTAAAACCCTAAACCCTAAATCCTAAACCTTAAACCCAAAACATGTTATAAACCCAAAGAGGATGAAGAATATTCGACAAAGGAGTCATCAACCCTAAGACGCCGTTCCGGCGTAGAGAACTACTGCGGCTACGCCGTAGAGACAGGATAGTACAATTAAATTTTTTATTTTTTTAGGTACATGATACTTCCATTACATGGAAGACGAAGACATGATGATAATGTTATATCCCTTTTTAATTATGACTCAACTCAGACGACTGATTTTCAAACAATAGAGAACCTCTTTGCAGTAATTCTAATACGATTACGTGTCTTCAAAAAAATAAAAAAAATAAAAAATAATAGAGAGGGAGTCGGGCTGTGGAGCGGCGTCGGGCGAGGGCGAGCCCATGCGAGCGGGGAGCGAGCCGGGCTGGCTACAGGGACAGGCCCGCGGGGCAGGGCTGATGAGGGCAGGGCGAGCCTCGCCACTAAGGGCGGGGCAGAAACGGGGGAGCTCTCTGTACTAATGATTGTGTGCGAAATAGGTGGCTGTAAATTTTGCTGTAACCGCAGCAGGTTTCATTGATCTTTTTTTCTTACGGTGTGTCTTCTCCCTAAGTCCTTGTAGGTCTCAATCATGGCGAAACGGCAGAAATCGTTGAGAGATCACTACTTTGCCAAGTCACATGAAGTTGAGATCGTGGATGTCCTCTCTTCGGGCGACTCCTGTCCCGAAACTCTAGCTTCAGCAGTGGATGGAGGCAATGTGGATGCAGGTCCTTTAGGGGCAGAGATTATTTCCAGCCAATGGAAGGACTAGTGGTGCGTCCAATTTGACTGGCTTCACTATGATCCATCGATTGGGAGGGTTTTTTGCAGGATCTGCAAAGATAAGGGTGGGCGGTCTTCATATGCTAAAGATGGCGCCCGAAACCTTAAAGTCAGTGCATTCCAGGATCATGCGCGCTCCAACGAACACAGACGGCTGGCGTGGGCGTTGCAGAGTGGCGGAAAGGTCATGCAGAAAGCTATTGTAAGCAGCCACAAAGCCTGTGACGAAGTTGTGGCGTCTCTGGTTCGAGCTGCGTACTTCTTGGGGAAGAATTCCTTGCCTTATTCCAAATTCCCTGCTTTGTGTAAATTGCTTCTCACTGTAAAAGCTCCAATGACTTTGTCTCTCTATCAGGATGAAAAATCATGTGCTACTTTGATGCTGTGTATTTCAGTGGTGATTCAAAAGCAAATTCTTAGTCGTATTAGGAACTCACCTTTCTTTGGTGTCATGATAGACGAGTCAACTGATATCAGCGTTACAGGACACTTAGTGGCATTTGCGACCATTATCGAGGAGAGATTGACGGTCAGTGTATTCCTGGGCCTATTGCCGATTGATGGGGGGAAGAAAGATGCAGGTACTATCTACGACACCTTGATCACGGCTCTGCGGCACTGGGGCCTGAACCTCCGAAAGTTCCTCGGATTCGGGTCTGATGGTGCCAGCACCATAACCGGCTCCCTCACCGGAGTGGCTGCCCGGCTAAAGAAACAAGTTAACCCTTACCTTCTTGCTGTCCACTGTGTTGCACATCGCACCAATTTAGCAGCGCTGGATGCTGCGAAGTCCTCGGCTTTCAAACTCCTTTCTGGTGAGATTGACTCCCTTGTAAATTCTATTGCTACTTTTTTCCACAAGTCATCAAAACGTAAGCATGCTTTGACTGCGTTACAGGAGGAGCTTTTTGATGCCAAAAAATGCATGAAACGGTATCACAAGATCCGTTGGTTGTCCCGTTGGCAGGCTGTGAGTACTTTGTGCGATTTTCTAGAGTCGGTTTTGTCTTACTTCCGGGATGTGAAAGATAGGGATGCTTCTAAGGCTGCGAGTATCTTGGAGAAACTGTCACAGTTTAAGATCATCTACACTCTGTTCTTTCTTGCTCATATCTTGAAGTGTTTGGCTGTGCTCTCCAAAGTGTTTCAGTGCAAATTTGTTGATGTTACCTTTGGGGGCAGCATAGTGCGTACAGAGATAGCTCAAATTAGGATGTTATTCATTATTGAAAGTACTGATTTGAATGTGGATACTTTCAATGATAGCACAGGGTTTCACGTACTTCCTGAATATGGTCCTTCCGGGGGCCATCTCAGAAACTTGCCTAGCCAAATACGGGGGAACATGATTCATGATTTTGCAATGTCTCGGTCCAGATTAGGAACTGATTTGGAGGAAGCTCTCCAATTTCAGCGTTCTTTTGCTGAAGCAGTGTGTGAGGGTCTGGAAGCACGGTTTCAAGACAACGATTTGATATCATGTTTTAAAGTCCTAAACCCTTCTAACATGCCATCCAAGCAAGTTGGATTGCAAAACTGGGGTGTTCTCGAGTTGGACAGATTGCTGTAGCAGTATGGAGAAGACAGATCCCACTCAGGTTTGTCTTTTCCTCCCCTCCTTGACGTGCAAGCTTGCAGGAGAGAATTTCTGGCTTTTAAATTGCAATGCACAACTGAATGAGGGGACAAAACGTTTAGGGATTTGTGTGGCATGATCACTTGGAATCATGCCCTACAAATCCGATTTCCAAACTTGCTTATACTAGCTGATATTGCTAGAATTCAGTGTGTTTCCACAGCTACTTGTGAGAGAGCATTCAGCATTCAGAATTTAATAAAAACCCGTGTTCGAAACTTTTTGGGAAGTAAGACTTTTGAAGCTTTGCTTAGGGTTGCTTTAGAAGGACCAGAAGAAGACTATGATAGTATAGTTCAGGATGCCATTCCCTTATGGAAACACGAAACAAAATATAAGTTTCTCTATGCAAATCCTTCTACTTATTTGCATACTTCAGCCACGGGTCCAAGTGCAAGCAATGCATCTTCTTCACTTGAAGATGTGCATCAGTAGGGGACCCTGTTCACTTCATAGTTCTTTGTTGATTTGTATGCATTTGTTGTTTTCTTTGTAGCTCATATTCTTTTCAAGTCTTTTTAATGGCATTCTTTAATTGTTGGCTTGATCTCATTCTGACCCCATTCTTTTTGTGTGATGTTGTTTGATATTTGTAATTGTTGGCTTGATCTCATTCTCTCCCCAGTTTTTTGGCTGCTATTGTTTGATATTTGTAAATGTCAATGTTGTGGGCATGTCGTACTAACCAGCCTTTTGAAAATGCATAGACCCTCTTTTGGATCTGTGCATTTTCAAGAGGTTGAATCCATGGCCCTAATTTGGTAGGTGCAATGCAGGTTCAAATCCTGCCAGGGATAATGGTACAAAAAAAACTTGAAGAAGAACAAAGTTGCTTCAGTAATGAAGAAAAAAACTTATACGAAATTACAACCGGCCAAATTTGCACCTTCAAGGAAAATTACCGATTGGAATTGGACAATGGCGGCAATGCCATCGGGAGAAAAAAATAACTTTAGGAAATTGGCCGGTACAATTTGCAAACTCACGGCACACTTCCGGCCACTTTCCCAAAAAACCGGGATGGATGAAAAGTTCACGGAAATTAACCGTTTTCCCCACAGAACTCCTCGGACTGTGGTTGGGAGAACTCTTCGACTGCCAGTCTATAGCTGACAGGGTCACCAGAGGAGTACTCAAGAAGGAGGCAGAAGAAATGGAGAATGTTGCAGTGGCCATCCCAAGAGTACCGCAATTCTTCTATCCAAGTAAGAGAAGTGATGGCCTCCAGGCCAACACTTCAATCTCACCCAAATCCCCTTAGACATTCCTATAGACCCTTCTAGTTGTTTTTCTCTACATTTTCATATTGCTATGCATTTTTAATTGCCCTCTACTCCTCTTTTCCACAACCATGTTAGAGATCTTGTTAGAAAAAGATTGGATTCCATAGGTATTGCACTTGGTACTAGTCTCATAGAACTCATTTCTATCTTATGTATGAGTGTCAAGAGGGATGGGAGAAGGGTGTTAGGAGTGGAATTATAAAGCTCTACCTTCTTCACCCACAAATTGATGGAGTTGCTCTCCTCAAAGGCCTTAGAGCCTTCATTCTCCTATTGGAGTCCCTCCTCAACAAAACTTCACTTGGCAAGGTATGTAAAACATACCTCTCTATTGCTAGGAACCACAACTTGTCAATTAAAGTGAGTAGTGATTCTTTGGTTAATGTTCCTTCACATGCTCTTTTCCTTCATGTCTTGGAAACTAATTTTAAAAAAGGTCATTGTTTTGAGATTGTGGATGTTCAAAAATCCATTCACCAAAGTCATGCCTATTTAGTTGCCCCCACTCCATCCCAAGCAAAGAAGATACAAGACAACCAAGTGTTTACTTACCATGAGGTTTTGGAGGGGCTGAACAAGAAGGGGCCCTTCTCTCTCCTTGGAGCAAAAGGCAAGGAAAGAGGCCTTGACTCTAACCTTCTACAACCTTCCTATTCTTTTGAGTGTTGATGACACCTCCATTTGAGATTTGTAGAATTCTTGGCATCAAGAATGTAGTGTCTATTTGGTACCATAAACAAGATGGAGTTAGACATAATGGAAGTGCAAATGTTGAGTGTCTCAACCCTTTTGTCTATAGGAATTTTGTAGGCAAAGTTGAGAGAATTGGTGTTTACTATGTTGATATTTCTCCACATCGTAGGAGTCTTGAAGATACTAACATATGTTTGGTCAATACTATGGAGGCAATTCAAAACCAAACCCAAGGTGAGGTAAGTATGAAAGGTAATGTTCTTAGCATGATGAAGGAAGCCATTGAAGAAGGCAACAAGAAGCTTAAGGTGGAGTTGCACAAGGATATGAAGACTTTGAAGGGTGATATAGTTAACGAGGCTTACAACTATGCGGATGACATCAATGAAAAACTCAAGAAGCAAATGCTTGACATCCAAGGTACATTGGCTTTGGCTTTTTTGGAATGCAACAAATTACCGGCTTGGTAAGTCCCAATCTTTTATTCAAGGACAAGTCAAACGGGGATTGACGACAAAGTACCGAGGTAAAAAGTATACTTAAATTCTATTTTGTATACGTATTTTTACTTAGAAATTATACTAGACATTTAGAATATAATAGTGTAAATATGGAATATTACCGTACTATACAATGTTTTGAATACATTTTGAAATAGAAATACATTTACAAAACTTTATAATTGTACAAATACAACATCCAAACAAACTATCATTTACATCCAAAAACCTACTTTCATCCAAAATTTATATTTCATCCAAAACTTCATCCAAAATTAAATTTTCATCCAAAATTAAATTTTCATACAAAATTGAATTTTCATCTAAAATTTAGATTTCAACCAAAGTCTAGATTTCATCTAAAATTTAGATTTCATTCAAAATTCAGACTTCATCCAAAATTCAAACTCCACTCTAAAACCGAACTTAACCCAAAATGAAAAGTTCATGCACAATATAGACACAACCTTAATACAAAACATAACATCCAACTATTATATACCAAAATCAACCGAAAAACGGCCTTGGCCTACCGGCCTCGCCAAAATACAAAACACAAATACCAAACTATAAATGATTTTATACCCAACTCTATAACAAATTATACACGAATAAATGCTAATAAATATACTTACTTTTCAACTTAACATCTTGAAAATAAAATGCCCGCATTACCTAACCTTTTCACTTCAACAACTTATACCTTAACAAAATACGAAAAATTAAATAAGAAAAAAACTAAAAGCCTCAAATACTATGGCTATCTTTTCATTAACACACTAGCTCTACTACAATGTGGAGACATAGAAATAAACCCGGGACCAATGCCTAACATTCTACGTACACACCCTCCCATACACAAGAAAAGAGCCAAAACATACTTTATCCCCAATACAATAAAATTTCAACCCGAATACCAACACATTGCTAAAACATTCTCCCCCATACTCAAACAAAACCATCCACTACACCTTCAAACAATTAATGCACACTCGCACTTATACCAATACATACAAAGACAAAATCAATCCCCACCTTCTCACATAATTTATGCCTTAATTGTTACCACCAATGCCTCAATAAACATTTGTAGCGATACATTTGCACAACCTCAAATCCATGACTTTAATGACATATGGACCAACACATTACTAATAAGACTAGTCAACCTATGCAACCCCCCCAAGCGCCACATTGTAACAAAACATCCATATACCAAATTTCTTGAAAACCACCAAAATATTATACACCCCAAAAAAACAATATACAACGAAATCTATAACTTCATCCATAACCAAGATATAC
This sequence comes from Ceratodon purpureus, assembly GCA_014871385.1. Classification (NCBI taxonomy): domain Eukaryota; kingdom Viridiplantae; phylum Streptophyta; class Bryopsida; order Pseudoditrichales; family Ditrichaceae; genus Ceratodon; species Ceratodon purpureus. The sequence continues at coordinate 28,452,627 of CM026426.1, forward strand.
CACTAGCTTTAATACAACTCCAAAGAAAATTTTCATTTCTCCCACATAAACTTCTTTCCGAATCCCTTAGATGCCTTGAAAGCCTAAACGAATACTTACATCCCCCCACTTTGAAACATCCCCGCCCCACTACCAAGAGTAAATAACAATAATTACCATGAAAAAAACATAATTACATGGAATGCATCATCTCTAAATACGGCATTACCAAACCTACAAAGCCTCATAGCCAATTCATCTCAAAATACAGCAATCATTCACATTCAAGAAACCAAACTCACGGCAACAAAATCTACAAAATACATACAAAACCTCTTTCCCGACTATAAACTTATTTTCAATAATATCCACGCACTTACAAGATGTATCCAACAAAGAATGCCTTACACACCCGGCAGAGGCGGATTACTCACTCTAATACACCACAAATACGCTTTCCCGGGAAATATCACCAAAATCTCTACCCCGGCCAACATTCACCATACCTCCAAATAATACGGATAAATAACCAACCGTTACAATCATGGCTTGTTATACATATGTACATGCCTACACATATAGAAGACATCCGTCTCATTCTCCACATAAAATCCACCATCACCAATCAAATTCTAGCACATCCAAATCACACATACACACTATGTGGAGACTTTAACCGAGACATAGCATTGCATGGTATACAAAACAACTACACGAATACGCCACCACAAGACAAAGACATCCAATGGAATAACTTTACCGTATCTCTAAATCTTGAATACATTCCAACAAACACCACATTCTCTAGACAAGGCGGATAAAACTATACATCAACTAGCTTAATAGATGGCTTTTACATCAACTCCCCAGATAACAACAAATACTCCTCTACAACAAATATAAATATGAACTTAAATTCAGACCATTATCCAGTAATTCTCGACATCCTCCACAATACACTTCTTGCAACAACTACACCCCCTATTACAACTCCACAAATTAGAATTTTAAATCCAATACCAGCAGAAAACTCAGAAAAATTTAACATAGAATTCTTTGAAGGAAATTCTATTAGAATAAATGAACTAACTCAATTATTAGAAAACCACGACCATCTTTCCCCTGAACAATGGGAAATAGCTTGTATAGCACTTGACAAAATTGTAGAAAAAATATTGGAAACGATAGAAAAAACATGTAAAGCACCTCCATTACCAAATCTCTCAAATAGAACAACACATCAAGGTGGTTTTCTACCCCGAAAATTAGCTAAAGTATGGATAAAAGACCTTTCCACATACCATCTCATCAGAAAAACTATATACATTGCAAAGAATGATCCCCAATGGCAAACACATCCTATACTAAACGAAATACGCAATCATCAGTTTGTGCAAATTCTCCACCCACCAATAACAGACAACGTCCCAAATAAATGGATCGATACAATAGCAATCATTGCCAAAACTGCTAACAAAGAAGCTCGAAAAGTCATGACAAAATACACTAAAGATTGTATTCATAAAGCAATCTCAAAATACTGACAATCATATGAAAAAAGCCCCAAGAAAGTCAATAGAAAAGTATTCAAAAACTCCGAGACCTCACATCTAGACTCCATCATTGACAAACACAATAATATACTAACCAGCCCAGATGATATTGCCCAAGAAATACACATTCAACAATCCATCAGTAATCGTCCAACAGTTCCTACATGTCACCATCAAAATAAACACCCACCACACTGTACATGAAGCGTCAGACAATACCCATGACATGATCTAGAGAGATTTACAATCGACAAACGCAGAGAACCACAAATCCCCTTACACACATACTTCGACCAAGAAACTTATGATTTCTGCCTTAAAAATGTAGGAAACAACAAAGCCCCATGCCCAGATAAAATCCCCAACTCAATTCTAAAAATAATGCCACCAGGATTCCACAAACTACTTTTTCTATTCTTTAAACACTATTACAAATAAAAACAAATTCCTGCTTCGTCGAAAACTACCCTGACGGCTCTACTCTACAAAAAAGGCGACCCATCACAACTAACAAACCATAAACCAATTGCATTAGCTAATACCATATACAAACTCTATACAAGTACGCTAACCTCAATCCTCTCAGCTTACGAGCAGAAAGAGGAACATACAGACAATTACAATTCCTCATAGCTGCACTCGAAGACGCCCGATTTACAAATCAAGGTATATATTTTCTATACATTGACTTCAAAAATGCCTTTGGCTCAATTGACCACCCTAGACTACTAGCCATAATGAAAGATCTCGGATATCCTACAGATGCCATAAATCTTATCGGCAATATCTACTCACAATCTATTACCATTTTCTCTGGAGAACAGTTTGGAAAAACTCAACCAATCCCGATACAAAGAGGCACAATTCAAGGAGATACTCTTAGCCCGTATTTATTCATCATATTCCTTGAACCTCTCCTTAGATGGCTTCAACAAGGTGACAATGGCTACACCTTTGGTACATCCAAAGTTACAATATCTTTCGCAGCTGACGCAAACGATTTAGTGGCAATTGCCAACAAACTAGCATCGCTACAAATCCAACTAAATAAATTAGATAAATTTTGTGAATGGGCCGGAATCGACCTCGGCATTCCCAAATGTGCAGAAACTCGCTCCCCAAACAAGTCCAAAATGAATCCTATAGCATTTAAAGCGCAAATACTAGCTACTAATATGAACTATAGAAATCAACCAATCCCCGCACTAGACCAACATGAGCCATACACATACCTTGGAATAAACCTCGCACCATCACTTAAATGGAAAACACAAATAACTACCACCATGGCCAAAGTCATCAAACAATGTCAAGCCCATGTAACTTGTCCAGCCACTATGAAACAAAAAATTAATATGGTAGATATTGTTATCCGTGCAGGCATTGCTTACGGTTTTTATGATGTACCTTATTCTATACCGGCTATTAAGAAACTAGACAAAAAGATTATAGCTCTACATAAAACAATATACAGAATACCAAAATGTACATCCAATAATGCTACACAACTTCCTCATGAACTATTTGGTATTGAAGCATTTTCACTACAAAATGGCTACCTGAGATGTATTGGGGAACAATTACAAAACGCTTTCAACAATAAAGGCAGACTTGGAAAAATTTACTATGGCTTCGTACAGTATATACTTGCAAAATTTGGTGGATCAGAAGAAATACCTCGCATCAAATACCACCACTGTGTACGATCACCTATCACAAGAACATTGTATTTACTCAAACATCATGTTGGAGTTCACCTAAAAAGCACAATCAATACCTTTCTACTTAATACGTCTCCACTCAAAACCGCATGGATGACAGAATCACAAAACTTACATGGCTTAAATCCCAACACATCACTTAAACTACTACAAAAACTACTAACTTACAACATTACAACAGTAGAACAATTAACTTTACCCAATGGCACCACCCTTATGACCCCAAATGATTTTAAAAGATACTATTCAATACCCTCTAAACTCATCACTAGCGCATTAAACATTGCCAAACATGTGTTTTGCCATCCACCTTGCTGTCCAAGATGTTGTTTTCTTTGCCGCTACCATTGCCCTCCGCAAACCCTCAAAGACGATTACATAATTATAAACCATAACATATCACCTCCACATCCAATTCCTCCCATACACCCTCCAAACCCATCTATCCGACTCCAACCACTTCCCTCCACCAATATACTTAAAAATCTCAGACAATTCCCTATCTATACAATACTTGATCACAAACATAGACAATTCAACAAACCAAATGAAATTAAGAAAAAAGATACGACATACTTATGGGAATGGATCACACAAGATAACAGTACTTACAACAAATGGCTTCCACAAAGAGACGTATTTCTCTGAAGCGATGACACCATTTGCAACCATAACAGAGAAATACTCACCCAATATTACACCAATAACCAACACAAATACTTCTCTAATTTAATACAAGCCTACTTCTCTACCGAACAACCAAAAGACACTAGATACGTTATTCCTGCCACAACAATACCACTTGCATATATTTCTATTAATGAATGCAATCCTGAAAACGATATTGAAACAAACAACAATACTACTCAGACACAATTTGATGTTGCACATATATACAAAGATAATGATAAATACCTCATCACAATCCCACAAAATAGACTAAGATGGCTTTGGAAGCAATACCAACATGCCAGAAACACTCCACATGGCCTTAAACCACCAACACAATCATTTGAAACTGAAATTGTTTGGTTACACCAAAGGTATAAATACCGTATCCCAAAAACAACCCACTTAAATGTGCACAATACACGATACCAACTCCAATACTAGACTCTCTAATAACAACATTCAACATAACCAAGTCTTACTTCTTATCTCCAGTTTCATGCTGTACACAAATCACTCAATTCTATTCCCCATTTTCTAGAGACAAAATATTTGGCTCCCTTGGGACAGCCTTTGACCATAAATAGAACGGAATTGGATACGCCCATCCGTACAATGCTACAGATTTACAACAAACAATCCACTAGGCCCGACTAGCGACCAAACATGACTCTAATACAATAACCATAATCATCTTTACCAATAATAATTGGTATCAAAACTTTAATCCATATACTGGCCCATTTTCAGACACACACATCGTCACTCACTTCGCCGCGGACACCATTACTTACGAAGAGCCCACTTTACCCCTAGAACTCAACCTTGAAAAGAAAGAACTCTCTACGCTCCAAATACTTTGCATCCATCACCAAAATAATAGCATTGGCTTCCACAAACAATCGAACCAACTCAACCATATAGCAAACAACCTCTGAATCCCACAAATCTACACAAAAATTGCCCCTCCAACCCCCCCTAAATACCCCTGTTAAACCTAGCAAAACATGGCCTAAACTATATTATTCAAACACCTCCACCAATGACCATATATCCATTCCACAAATTCCAAATTACCAAACAAATTTACCATTAAAATTCCACCCACAATTCAGCTACTACACCGATGGCTCCTTTGTACCCCCAAGAGAAATTGGCCCACGCAAATGGCTGAGAGAAAAAAGTGGATTTGGTATTTACAGCCCCAAAGGCCTCAATATCCCCAAAAGATTACATGGTCACCAAAATATATTACGCGCTGAAATGATGGCAATTCACAAAACACTAAGAATTCTCATTACACTATTCTTTAACGAGCCAGCATATATATTTACCGATTGCCTAAATGTATTATACTTACTTAACACACAAATAAAACACCCCACATTACACAACAGTCATCTAGATCAAGTCACACTTGCCTCCATGGTAGAACTACTACAACAAAGAACACAACCAACTACAATATATAAAGTCAGAGCACACGTAAATATTGATGGCAACGAAGAAGCAGACAAACTAGCAAAACTAGGGACACGCAAAGCTCATAGAAAGGCTGAATACGCACACGAATTTGCCCATGCAACTCCCTACTACTTCCAAAAAGACGACTGGCCATCTATGATTTTTGTTCCAGACAAAGGCCCCGTTCGAACCCTAGAAAAACAATCAAGAAATATGATAGAGAAAACAACTTAGAAATAATGGCCATGCAAACCCCTAACATTTGCAAATGGACAAAAAATGAAGATATAGACAATGAACTCTCCAATGAATTTTGAAATAACGCAGTTATTACAGACAAACAAAAATCATGCCTCATCAAATTCCGTACCGGAACTTACATGGGCCAAGCTAGAAAACAGATGTTCTTTGGCAAGGATAGATTCCCGTCTATCTCATGCCCAATTTGTAACTCTCCTGAACCAGACACATGGTTACACGTTCTACTCACATGCCAACAACAACACATTCACTCACTTCGAGTCAAAAGACATAACAAAGCAATCTAAGAAATTACAAACTACTTGTCTCATCTAAAAAATCTCAAAGCTTTATCCTTATGAATGCTGGCACCTTCAACAATAAACCCCCAGAAAGTACCGTCCCTAATTGGCTACTACCTTGCACGTGTGGCACACAAAGATGCCATTGCAACTCTCAATTTAGACCAGATATCCTCTGCGTCAAAGGCTTACCATACCAAAGCGACCCCCCTACAAAAATTGACCCCAATCTCACCATACAATTCATTGAATTTACATACTGCAATGACCGATTCTCCCCAAAAACACTAAAAATAAAAACCAACAAATACAATTCATTAATTGTTAGCATCATTGCTAAAGGTTGGAAAGTTGACCCCCTCATAGTTATCACCGCTGGCGCCAAAGCCACCACACACATCCCATCAATGAAACTACTAGAAGATCGATGCAAAATTCCCATGCCTACCATCAAAAACACCTTTAAAAATATGAATACAATTGCCATACAATATGCCATGTCTATCCTTCTTCACAAAAGAAGAATAGAAAACCACCAACCATTACCCGAGACATTGGATCCGCCCTAGCCCAAATTATAAAACAAAAAATTTTAGTAGCTAGAGCCACTTTATTTATATGTTAGCACACGGGTGCCAAGTCTCTTGTCACTGGGTGGGCTGTTGGTTGGCACAACACATTTCCTGCCTGCGATTTCTCACTTAGCAGTACCAAGCCACTTCATCCCCCACATCTGCTCAAACGAGTCCATGAGGATTCGAACTCGAACTAGCTATATGAGACTAACGCTCACTTCCAACCAACAATGAGCTCGTGGCTTGGCATTCAAACCACCACTACAAACTTCCTTATACGCCCGTTTTACTGGTTTTTTGTTATTGGTTACTTGTGACTAAAGTGTCTACTCTCAAAAGGGGGGAGTAGATCTTTACTTCCATACCTTTGTCATGAGGACATTGGATTGGGGGTAGATCGAACAGACACTTAATTCACATCGGTCTCCACCGGAGACCAACGTTTTTCTCTCTCTCTAAGTTAATTTCATGTTATAACTCCAACATCTTTTGTCCCATACCTCAAATACTTCATTTGACTCAAATTTTTGTATGTGCATACTATCTTTCTTCTATATAATTAGAAAATGAAGACATTTTTAAATTTGTCAAAACAAAAATAAGAAGAAGAATTCAGGCCCGGAAGGGGTCGACATGAATATAGTGTTTGTTGATTCTATTCACTAATCTAATGGCCACTAGACAAAGGATAATGAATCTAGAGCTACTCTTCCTTTTGAAGGTAAGTACTTTTCTACATAAAGTTCCTTGTAGACAACCGACATGTCATCCCTCCCAAGGTCTTTCTGGGTACCTATACAACGGGGTCTCAAGTCCCTTATCATAGTTGGATAGACTATGGAAGTAGACACCACATCAGCATGAGGACTTGAACTCACAACCACCTCACCGGTGTGCCATGACCCAAACCACTACACCAAGGATCTGGTGTCTTTTAATACAAAATCACATGGTGAGCTTAGTCATAGATAGTTTTAATTTCAATTTTCTATAATTAATGTTCTACATACAAAAACTTCAAAAGTGAACTCCTGTTTAAAAGTTGAAAGATAATACATATTATCTGTGATATTTTTTAGATAAAATGAATGGTATTGTTGATAAATCATACGTGAAAACACATACCTGAAATATAAGCGAGTGAAAATGTGGCCATTTTTATAGCATGCATCCAAACAACCTGATTTGTTTTGGCAGAGTCAAATTATTTGGAGAGTATACCAATACAGAAAAATCATGACTTTGCATTTGATAAGCTAATATGCATTCTGTGTGTATGCTGTCAACAACTCCATGATTGTGCCAGAAATTCTTTTCATTCAACGTTTAGCTTATCTTCAGATGAACTTAATAGTCATGTAAAGTTTAATCAAAGTCCATCATATGATTTCTCTTAGCTTCTAGATTTAATATAGACACAAAGATTTTGTGTAACAATTAGTTGGAGCATTGAAATTGTTAAGACGAAAACTGAAGTGCAAAAAGTCTAATTTCATCTAAAAGACTGTAGATGCTAGAACAACCTACAAAATTCTCAAATATATAAATATAAATATAAATATATATATATATATATATATATATATATATATATATATAATATTTATATTTATATTTATATATTTATTATATGTCACAAAAAATTAGCAAAAACAGTCTCTTAAAAATGATATACATTATATTATAAAGACGCTCAAATATTTTTAATGCACATATATATTCTACATACATACATACATAAATACATACATACACACACACACATATATATGTATATATATATATATATATATATATATATATATATATATATATATATATATATATATATATATATATATATATATATATATATTCAATTATTGCACATGCAAAAAATAATGTGATTCATCAATTCTACATCCAAAATAAAAGAATAAATTATAATAAACCATTATAAAACTTGTTTATTTCTAGATGAATCAACTCATGTTTACCAATATTATTGAATTACAATTTGAATGCATTGTCACAATAACACTCTTCATGCCTGTTTCAATCAAAAGCTCATTTACGATTCCTTTATGGTTTTGATTGAGCAAAATTTGAATTTATTTTCAAAAAATTGATAAATTATCCAAAAGTTACAATAAGTAGATCCATAATAATTTTGATATTTATCATGATATAACATCAAACAAATATCAAGCTATTACTATTTCATCATCTATATAAGAGAATATAATCACAAAACAAAATAAAATTATCTATGAAAAAATATCTTGTAATCTAAGAATAATATGGATTTCATAGATATAACATTGTATTTATGTATGGATGTGGTTGGTAAATAAGCTTTGTGATACATCTTTGATTATTTCTTTGTTTATTTGATTCAACATATATTTTTGAGAATTTTGATATAAAAATATTCTTTAAAAATCTTAATATAGAATTATAAAACTATGCAAATTCTCTAAATCACCTATTATAGTGATGCAACTTCAAATCACAATGATGCATTTTCCTTAGATTTTCTATACATTTATGTAAGTTGGATAATTCACATAGAAGAATGCATTTCAATTTTATGTTAGAAAGTTTCACTCAATGATACAAAAATAATTGAAGATTCAAAACCTACAGCCTTCAATTATCTATGAGGCCCAATATTATTCCTATTGGAATTATAATTTCACATATCTTGTGAATATGATTTTTTGACATTAAGAGGGCAAATTTCTTATCATAATGAACATTTCTGTGGCTTATTGAATTATCAAGATTTATTGTTTCTAGATACTTGATAGTCTTATAAATTATAAGGACGTTTTTGCACTGGTGTATATATATTGTGGTGGTTAGGTCCTACACATAACTTAGTAATTAAAAACAAATTCCAGTCAACTTCTTTAAAGTCTGTCTTGAACATATTCACTCAACACTTGATTTCTACTTTTTAGTGATGTAGTTTTTCATAAAGAAGATGTCATTTACTTGTATTGACATCTTCTTTATAAATGGGTGTATAAATGACAGAATTTTTTCACAGATTTGTCCAAGGTGACAGATGCACCATTTTGACCACTGATTTTGTCAAGTCAGATGTTGATTTACTCTGTGGCAATGTTCATGTAGACTTTAGATTGATGGTCACAGTGTGGACTCAAAAATTTAAATGCAGACTAAATGAATCATACTTGTGGAGTTCACTTGATTATGTGTTATTCATTATCTACGTCATATTTGCAACTGTTTGTATTGACTAATAAGTATTTCAAAAAAAAATGAGTGTTAGTATTACAAGGTTCAGGTCTGCTGTACTGATAATATCAGTTAAAATGATGCAGAGTTTTAGGACTTAGGTCATGCAGATGTAAGGCGCAAATTCATGTAGCATCCTATGGTCTAGGACAATACAGTTATGATGGGGGATGGTGAGTAACATATGGTTCAATGCCTATTTGTAGTTGATCCAATTTGTGAACAGTTTACCATGTATGTGGCACACATGTAATTTTTGTACTAGCTTTCCATGGTCACTACATACGTACTGTGCACTTTAATAAGGAACTCTAACAGCATTTCATGTAACAGGAATGTTGTGTAAGCATATGCTTCAAAAAAGGAAAAAAAATAGAAAAGAAGAATGTTGTGTAATGGCATAAAAGATTAATAAAGTAACTATGTTATAACAGCAAATTCATCATTTCATAAGAAGTGGTTTAGGGTACATGAATGTGCCCTTAACCCTTTAGCGCCCAGGGAACCATAATGTGGTTGCGAAACTCAGTTGCAGATGAATAACTCAAAATCCAAAATGAATTTGATCTCAATTATACCTGTTCAGATTTACATTCTTCTGAGGGGCTCACAATGCAACAATCAGATCTCAATTCGGAGTAGTGTAGAGGCTTCAAATCGACAAGAATACGTCACTGTAGCAATACACGGAGACAATCTGTGAGCAAAAGATAAGCAGAATAGAAGAGAATACAGAGAAAAGCGTACAAAAGAGAGTGGCCTCGGTGGGATGAACTTCTGTCACGCAGCAAATTTCCGGGATCTGGGAAGCCCGTTCCCCTCGTGATTCGAACTTGTTCCCCGTTCGTTCCCAGAAAAGTTCTCGATAACGGTCACTAATGATGATCATCGTGCTCGTGAAGCTGCTCTTCAAAGAGAGGTCGATGTTCGTGCGAGCAGCATCTAGTGTTGTCTCTGCCTTGGTTTCCCTCGCCCACAGATATTCCTGTATGAGCCTGTGCATGTGGATCCAAGGATTTTTCTTGTGCTACCAACTGTTTCTGAGGTGCTGTAGGTGGCTCCAGGGGATTAGTCACGGATCACGATGGAGGGTTTGGAGGTTTGATGTCGTCGTGGAGGTTGGAATCTGAGCTCTGCATTGAGTTCTCTCTCTCGTTTGACGGCTATGGTTTATGAGGGAGCGCCAGGTTTAGAGAGCTTGTGTTGGGTATGTGGGGGATTGAGGGGGTTTCAGAATCTTGATTACCATGTTGATGTTGGTGAATGAAGCATGTGTGTGCATTGTTTAGGGTTCTAATCTACGAGTTTTTGCATGGTTAGGGTAATCGATTATGAGTCTGTGCATTGTTTATGTTTTAGATCTATGATTCTACGGTGTCAATGAGCATGTGTCGATCCTGCATTGCATAAGAGTTTACAGGGATGGCATTTAGAAATTCATCTGCTAATTTGGGGGGATAATGTTGTCATGTGTAGCTGGATTTCTTGCCTCGGGACGCAGATAACGAGGCCATGACAGGGCCAAGGAGTTGCCCCTGCTCTTACCTCCAACACGCAATGACATGGCTCGGGGGATGGAGAGGCTCAGAAGTGGAGACGATGCTCAACACATTCAGAGACACAGGGGTAGGATAGCGAAGATCGTAGGAGTTGATAGGGTTTTAGGGCTTTTTGGTGAGGGATTTTGTTGATCCACATGCGAGGGAGTGACTGACTTCCGTTCAAGCTTGGAATTTGATGGAGCCAGTTGAAGGTGTTGCGAATGCAGACATGTCGCAAACGTTTGATGGGGATCCAGGCGAAGGGCAGGTCACACAGGCCGAGAATCATGTCGAAAGATCAAGCAACATCGAAAGGTAAGCACTAGTCCTTATGCAGGTCTTTCGTTTTTATGTCAATCTGGTTTCATGTCAATCTAGTTTTCGTTTAGGTCATACGGTCGAGATGGTGGTCATGCACTTAGGGTATCAGTTGTCCTCGTTGGTTTTGTCCTCGTTGTGAGGATGTGGAAGAAATTGGTTAAACATTGTTTCGTTATACCCAGTGAAGAACCTGTTCCATCCTGTGCTGATGAGGGCCACTTCAGCTTGAATCATTAGAGGACCCATGGGTTTCGGACAGATGAGGAATTTTGAATACAAGTCAGGTGAATCAGTGTGCTCTTGAATGATGGTCTTAATTCTCTAGGTGGTATGGGGCTGCTTGACGTGGATGTTGAGTCGTGCAACATGTTGCCAGTCAATCTAGAGAGATGTGATAATTAGAGAGAGAAAACATTAGAATAGCCGATGCAAATCATCAAGTTTCTTCTCTGAAATATACAACGAAACTAGGCGAGGGTTGAACTGTCACCCTGTCTTCAAGAGGATACTACTGACTCTATTTTCTATGATAGCAGCATGTTACCTATGTTTTGTATGTTTATTAAGATTCTTGTGACTCAGAATGTGCGGTTCTGAATTTATATTCTGCTTATACTCAGGGTTTTTTTATTTCATAGATCATTCCAGTCGTTGCAGAGGTCTTTCGGGATGTCATATGTTCTGGCTAACTCCATCGCACATTTGATTTTGCACAGAGACAAAGAACTCTTGCCATGTGATCCCGTGAAGGAGGGTGGCCATGGGCGTGCTATGACGGATGGAGGACTTCGTGAGCATGCGGAATCTATGCCATCGAATGCTGCACAAACAGATGATTTAAACGTCAGTGCATCTTGCAGAAGAGGTCAGCATATACTAAGCGTGAAGATCGAGAAAGAGGAAGTAGGTGCAGGAGGTGGCTCAGTTCGAATGAGTGCCATCACCAACAAGCCTGTTAGGAAGTATACTCGGAAGAGTAGTTGCGCAGCAGAGAAGAAAGATGCGGTGTCCGGACGAGGCACTGAGAACAAGGTTGGGCAGGGGAAGGCCATGTTGAGGAAGACAGGTGTTGTTCTCGGACGGGGTAAGGCAGACCTGGTTGTGCAGGGGAAGACTTCTGCGGGGCTTGGTCATGGCATGGGAAACGTGGTCACTCAAAGCTTGGCCATGTCGGAGAAGACGAGTGCGGTGCTGGGTCGGGGCATGGGGAATACAGCTATTCACAATTTGGCCATGTCGGAATCTACACAAGGGATTCCAGTGTCGACGTCCTTGGTGGATTATGTCACAGGTAACGAGTTGATTCTGCTTTCAAGTTGTTGCTACTCATCACTCTGTGCAGTTTTGTGAAATGATTCAATGTGAGTTAAAGGCTTGGTGGTTGGTTTGTGTCACAGGTTTGATCGATAGACTTGTGCAGCTGGTGGTGCATGTCAATTCTGATGTGGGGGAGAACACCGGCCCTCGCTTCCTAGCAGTGACTAACCCTAACCAACAGCATGGGAATGGAGACATCGACAAGGAGAAAGGAGATGTCGGCAAGGGGGAAAGGGCATCTGTTGGTCAAAATAGTGCACCTAACTTCCCACCTGTGTGCAAACGTGACAATCATCTGGAGAAAGGAGAGGTCGACAAGGGAAAAGGAGCAGCTGTGGGTGAGGACATGTCCCACTGGTATGCAAAAGTAATCAGTCATGACGATGAACAAGGGAAAGGAGATGTCAAGAAGGAGAAACGAGCAGTCGATAAGGGGAAAGGAATAGTCGAGGAAGCATTGCCTCCTGTGCAAATCAACCCCATCAGCACTTGCAAGGGAGTGTGGTTCATTGCTCCCGATAAGATCAAACGTTGGGTTCATAGTTCTGGATGTGAGTATGCTTTGAGGGTGATGATGCAGTTGTTAATCTATATGCACTGTGCGGGTTCTTTCATTCGACTCTCATCTGCTGTTGCTTGCACCAGTGAATTCAAGGGGAGATTCAGAGATTGTGAACCCTTCATAGGATTTGTAGTGATTAAAAAAATGTGCATTGCTTCAGTGTACTCACTATGCATGTGTTCTCTCTTGGCAGGTTGTCCTTATGCATGGCTGTCAACTCTGGAACAATTTGACCTCGGTTTGCTTACAGGTACATCATCATCCCATGTACTGTATATGTTTGGATCGATTTGTTTTAAGGAAGTTGTTTGCATTCATCTAATCTGACTCTCCAATTTACCAATTTGCAGATTACGCGTTGTCTTCAAATAGAGAAAATGTACCCCATGATTACCGAGACGATGATGAAGTGTACCCTCCATGTGCCATCAGCACCAACATGAAGGACATTCAATCTGCAGGTAAATCTGTGAAGTGATCCGGGAGTTAGTTCTATGTGAATATGCTATAATTCTTTTGAACCTGTTGGTATGCTCTATGCATGTGAGGCCGTCGCTAATCTTTGAGCATTGTGTGTGGCACATGCCGACCCTGATGTACCTGCTGCATCGGCCGCTGCGAGACCAAATGCTACGCTGAAAAAACCAACTGAGAAAAGGGCGAGGACTAGTGCAGGTAAGCGTGTGCACATTCCACTGTCCTCTTAAGTTCTGTTCGCTATTTTGCATGTTCCTTACCTTTGTTGCTATTTGGAATGTCACATATCACTTGCTTCCTTCTTTACAGAGACAAGGACAAAGACACCAGCTAAGCCGAGAGCTTCGAAGAACTCGAAGAAGTCACCGGAGTTGAAGGAGGTAGGAGAATGCTCCAAGGGTCAGGCATCAAAGCCAGGTACTTTTACTGTCAACAACTTCCTAAAGCAACCATGTACTGGCTGTCCAAAATGAGTACAATGTGGCCTTGATCCGTTCAGAATGAAGTATGGTGGTTTTGCAATTTTTTGGAGGGACTGTTGCTTGGGGGGAAGTCATGGTCTGTAGCATGTAATTGCTTAGAGTTGTAATGATCTGCCGTTGTATTTTGTGCAGTAAAAAAAAAAACAATGGCACCTAAGAAGACAAGGGCCCCCCGGATGCCTCGGCAGAGAGCTGCTCGAGGCGTTGCTGTTGGCTATGATGGCCAGTCCATTCTTGAAGACCCTGCCATAAGAGTCGCAGCAGCGAAAAAACGAGCTCTGGTTTCTGCCTCGGGGCACATGAGGAAACGGGCGACACGTAAGAAGATGCCCGTCGTCGTCGAGGAGGAGGTCTGCTCCGACGTTGAACTCCGAGATCCAAAGGACTTCACACCACCGCAGCGGAGGTCCTATGTGTTGTGCATGAGGGCCCCTGGTAAACGGCTGAGACGCAGTCTGTTCTCGCTGGGGTCTCAGTCGAAGGAGGACAACAGCTGGGTGGGTGTATCAATCCAAGACGAGCAGATTCTGCCTGATACGCCCCTTCTCCACGAATCCATGGCCTTCTCATAACAGTTTGACTTATTGCATCAGGTGGTTGGTAGTTTGATTTCCTGTTTGTGAATTTAATGAACAAACAATTAGGTGGAACCAATGTTTTTTGAGGGCCCAGGTAAGAGAACTATGATATGACTTCCACATATTCAGATTCGCTTGTAAGAAATGTAGGCCCATTGTTTCTCAATTGTAGAATTGCTGTACATCAAATAGAGTGCAACCTGTTAAATGCTGGAGTCAAAGAAGTAAGGCGTGCAATGGCCACAACATTTGCTTGAACATGATCAGTTATGGGCTGAGCCACTGCAAGTGACCCCATCAGATCTGTTCGGCCTCTCTCAAAAGAATTTTAGATTCAATTCTGAATGCATAGTGCTAGACTGCACTGATATAAAAGAAACCAAGTATCTTCTACTCTAACATGGTCCATATGATGTTTGTTCATTTGTGGAAACTGATTGTGCGTCATTGTTTGTGTATATACAGCTTTTGTTTGGGATTATGAAACATGGGTTTCGAGATGTGGTTTCCATGATTTGGTCTTCGTGTTTGGTTTCGTTTTGACTGACTCATTGTTCTGTGGTTGTCCCTGCACATTTCTGGCCGAACTTCAGCCCGCAACGTATGGCACCTGTAATTCAGAGTGTCGAAGCTGATGGCACGGATTTGCTTGTGTCGGAGAGGGAGTTGTACGACAGGGCGGAGGAGTTTGGAGCAATGAATTTCGACAACATTTCAGGGGTTGGTGTTACAGAGGGTCAAAGCGATGGGCGAACTCAGGTGTGTCTACCGCAAGTTCTGGAGCCTGTCGGTGTCTGGCCCTGCGAAGACAAAGGAATGTCCCCCTCGCAAGAAGATGGATCAGTTGGAGGGTGGGCAGATTGTAACGCAGACATGCCCAACATCTACGAAGGGGATTCCACAGACAGTCTTAGCGACCTCGGCCAAGAAGGTAGGAACCACATACGCCGCATTAGAGTGGGGCGGGGAGTACATTTCAAATCCAAGTCAGTTTGTGTTTGGTATTGTTAGGGAGATGGTTCTAGATGGTCCGGATGGTAGGGTATGCTTTGAGGTTGAGTTCGGGAGACATCTTGGAGTACAGCTCGTTCCTGTCAACCTCTGCATTCCGTGGGTGCCTCCACTGTCAACGGAGTTGGAGCTGATTGCAATTGAGAACGTCCTCGTGGATGCCTTTGCTGACCCGTTCTGTCTTGGAGATTTGCTGGGGTTACGGACTTTCACCATGGATTGCTCTACTCCAAGCCTCGGTGTGCAAGCTGGGACCTCACAGGTGCAAGTTACTCTTCTCCAACCAAGTATGACGGGGGCAAGTGCGCCGGGGGCTGATGTTGTAGAAGGTGAGGGGTCGCTCCTGGAGAGTCCACGAGAGGAGTCTGATCCTGAGTGGTTTCCAGACCCGACCAGCCATGTCGAGGCCGCAGGTGGATGCGCGTGTCTGGGAATGTCGACAGGGGAGTCTGATCCTGACCCTGATGAGTCCATCTACACCATACTTGGAGAGCTTGGCGATTACAGGATGCATGGACCCCGGACATTGGAGGAATCGACATTTGACGCCCACTACGCCGATTGCAACTGGCATGCTCGAACATGGAGTATGCTGTTCAGGGATGGCTTCATAGGCCATACACCTGGTTGCACATGGTGGAGTGGAGAAGATGTGCCGTCGCCAGTCAACTGTTTCTTGCAGCTCTGGAACGACAAGATTCAGCAGAAGCTTGCAAGGGAGTCAAACAACTATGCCACCTTCAAGGCCACTGCACCGAGCTCCTCCGCAGGCAATCAGAGGGAGAAGCCCATCACCCGAAGAGAGTTTTGGCAGTTCACAGGTATCTGTGCATTCATGGCCGTGAGAGACGAGCCGACTTTGCGAGATTACTAGAGCGTTAAGGCTAAAGCACTCCATTGCAGTGAGGTTGCGAACACCATGACAAGGAATCGATTTCTTCACATACTGCGTCATGTACATGTGGTGCGGAAGTCAACCCTGGTGCATAACAGACAGGATCCCCAGTACTACCCTATCCGACAGGTGCGGTGGCTCATTGAGAATCTCATTGTCAACTATCAGAAGAGTTGGAATGCATCCGAGTATCTCTGTGTGGACGAGTGCATGGTGGGATACAATGGTCGGTACTGTAGCTTCAAACAGTTCATGCCTGCGAAGCCCGTGACACATGGTATAAAACTTTGGTGCATGGCTTGTTCTGTTACCAAGTACGTTTTAAACCTTGAGGTGTATGTCGGTGTTTCAAACGAAGCCATCCTCGGGTTGCCTGTGCATGCATGTGGGAGCGGTGCAGGGGTCGTCACTCGACTAACTTCTGGATGGGAGAATTGTCATCACACTGTGGTGATGGATAATTTTTTTTCAAGTCCCATGTTGTTTGATGACCTCCTGTCCCGTGGTTTCTATGCTGTTGGAATAATCCGTGAGGGGCGGGTGGGGTACCCCTCTAGCCTCCACATGATTGGCTCGAAAGGAGTGAGGGGGTCGCTACAGATCCGAATGCACAAGGACTTGAAGATGTCTGCCATCCACTGGCACGATACCAAGGGGGTTCACTTCCTATCAACTGCAGCTGATCCTGTGAAGAGGTACGGGATGTTTGTGACAAGGAATTCCGGTGGTGCTGAGAGAAGAATACCAACTTCACCGATCCAGCTGATGTATTCGAAATACATGCGGGGAGTCGACACTCAGGATCAGTTGCGGGGGAGTTTCTCTACCCAAATCTACACCAAGAAGTGGTGGCACCGGGTTTACTTCTTCTGCCTGGATACCACACTCACGAATGCTTTCATCATGCATAAGCATTTGTGCCTAGCACGCGGCTTGAGGCCCATGGTACATCGGGATTTCCAGCTTGAAGTTGCCCATGCTTTAATGGACATACCACTCCCAGCTGATTTTGGCAAGAAGGGGTTCGTTTCTCCAAGTGACGGCCATGCTCCATCCATGTCTTCCCCTTCAGGGCGTGTGTCCACTGGAGATTTGCCGCAATCTGCACTCACTACAGATTTTATTCTATCGCAAGAATCAGTTGCATCCATGGCGCCTGGATGTGAAATCCCCACCCCACCTGCTGAGACATTTGTCACCCCTGATGACATGCATCCTCCCCCTGTCAACCAGAACGCACCTCCCGATGACCCTCTCTCCACACCACCACTCCAAAGACGCCGTCCAAATCATTTACCTACAGCTATTACACCGGGAGTTGCAGCTCTTCACACCTGGAACGCTCACTACAGTTCCCGCAGTGGCAAACGGAGGCTCTGTATCATCTGCAGGCGTAGAACGGTGTGGGCGTGTAAACGGTGCAGGGGAAAAGTAGTTTGTCCAGATGTTTGTTTTCTGGCTGCCCATGAGGGCCTCCGAATTTGACACCACTGCGGTTTTGCAGAGTGGGACAAACTGTGGATGCTGAAGTTCTTCCTGAAAATGCTTAAAAGGTGGAGGTGAGCCATGTTGATTCGTCACTTCAAACATGTTTAGTTGATCCCTAACCCAATTGTGAATCCACTTTCATGTTCTGACATGTGTTTGTATATGTTGCTATCTCAGATTGAAACTGAGAGCGGTGACTCGGTGAAGGGAGCCCGAGACTTCCCCGACATCAATGCGATCAGCTCGCACTGGTGCTTGTAAACTCGGATACTGTAATCTCTGTATAGTGTAATGTCGTATGGTTTAGATGTATGTGACAATTTCTTTTTTCCTTGCATGGCAGTGATAGTGCTCATCTACTTGAGTTCCGGAAAAATACGTGATTTCTTGCAGCAATGGGGAGCTCATTTTGCTTTGTACAAACCCCTTGTTCTCCCCCATAAAATCAATGATGCGTGGTTTTTGTTCTACTGATGACAAGTGTATCCACAAGTCAGTGTGTTCTTTCGTTTTGCAATGATCCATTCTCTACTCTGATGGCATCACAATTTCAGTGTTTGGTAAGTACACGCATGGTTAGGAAGATCTATGTTTTCTGTCGATGTAGGTGTTGTTTCAAAGTAGAGGTTGACATATGATGTGGATTTATGCTAACCATGTTTCTGTGCATCGACCCTTGGTATGTTTTCATATGTTGATTTTGTTTAGTATGAAATAGCTTGAGGAGGCCATGTAAGAGCAATCTATCCGCGCTGCTGAGGTACATTTCAGTATCTTCATGTTTGTCTTTAGATTACCATCTTTTCCATACTTTCCCTCTTCCGGATTCCAAGGGGTATTTAAGTAATTATGGACAAAACGCTCAATTATGGACTACTTTGCATCATCAGTAGACGTCCAATTCATGTGTTATCCCTCAAATTTAAAGACAAAGATGTCAAATATTTATGAAAAAATGCATTCCGCTTACAAGGGATAAAATCATTTGAGTGAATTTATTATAATGTTGAATAGAAGACATCCCAGTCCCACTGTCATGGCCAAATCTCTCGGCGAGTGGCTGACTGAGAACCCTAAACCCTAGAAACCCTAAACCCTAGAAACCCTATCCTTAGAAATCTATCTGTTCTAATAAAAGGAAATACTTGCTCTGCAAAATGTGGATCTGTGAAGTGAAGCGGGTGAAGGGAAGATCGTCGGCGACCCGCTGAGTGGACACGACTGCCAGGCATCTCACATTGGGGTGTCCGTCTGTGAGGACTCCGGAGTCGTCGTTTAGAATGAACAGTATTCACGGTCACAACGAATGCAAGTCCTTTCTAGTCGGCTGGCCGTCGACTAGGAGAGCCAACCTCTTCCTCACTGAACCGACCTCTGGAATTTGAAATACATATAAAAATGATGAGGAAATAAGTCCTAGTCCTAGTGATAAAAACAATGAGTAAGCTAGTCCTAGTCGGCTACCAGCCAAGTAGGAGAGTAGGGGCTACTAGACTAGGTCGACGTTGGCAATTAGTCGTCCAGAAAACCCTAGAGAAGTGGATTACTAGAACGTTTACCAGTTTACTAGACGAACTCCAACTGGATATTGCAGAAGAAGGTCGCATACTGTAGAAGCAGGTCGCATACTATAGAAGTTAGTCGCATATTGTCCAATATTTTGTCGTTATGGGGAGGCGGGGTAGCAATGTGGGGTATCCATTTGGTCGGGAGACACGGGCTAACCTCGAGGAGCTCCGGCCATGGTATAGGGCGGTGGTCGCCCGTTCTCGCAACACCGCCATTCTAGCTTTCAAATACATCCCACGCCTTCTGCAGCCAGGTGCGCAGTGGTTTTGGAGTATTGCTCACAGCATTGAGTTGTTGGAGATCGCTGACGCTTCCGGCATCGCCTTCCCACTGACATTCGAGGAGCCCGAGGAGTCTGAGGAGTCCGAGAGTGTTGGCAGCGTTCACTTCAGCCACACAGGGGAGGTGTCAACGCAAACCATGTCCACTGCAGGGTGGCTCGGCATTGTTGGCGAAGCATACGACAACTTGGAGGGTGCTGGAAGTCGGTGCTCTGGCCTAGATCAGTGGTGCGGAGGGAACGCAAGCCCGCAGTCCACGTATTCGTCGTTTGGATCCGTGCATCCATCCGTCGATACTGGGTGTAGTGCTGTCCGAGCCATGTCGACTGCGAAGGACTGATCGCTTCATGGCGTTGGCGACCATATGCAGCTTTTGGGTTTTTTGGCTTTAGGATGAATTACTGTGTGTTAGAACTGTCCAGCTCGTTTTCAATAGAGCTGCTTCACACACTCGGATAGTTGTTGAATTCATGGTTAGTATTTGTTACTGAGGCTTTAGGAGTAGTGGCATCTCTGATGTATACACAATACAAAGTAACATGTAAAGGGCGGAACACTACCATTGTACTCCGATAAGAATATAATGAAATGGATAAATATTTTTTCCCAGTTTCTCAAAGCGCATAGTGGTTCTACCAATGTTGTGGAAAGCGTCGGCGGGCAGCCGACTAGAGTAACAGTGTCCACCGTAAAAATCAAAGGCCATACAATATAGACCAGCCTCACAAAGTCACCGTTCATGATGCTTATCTAACATGGTTAGAGGCATCGGCGGACAGCCGACGACCACCGAAGAAGGAAAAGTAAGGCATCAGAACAACAAATAGAAGACAAAGCGTAATACATGACTAGTATTGGGTCTACGGTAAAATACAATTCTTATTCGAAGGAATCACAGTGTTTACAATATTCAACTATAACGTTTACAGAGGAAACCATCACTAGCTACATCTTCTACAGCTAAGATCACAATCGTCGGCGGGCAGCCGACTAGTCTTCCTCCTCGTCATTCCAGTTCATCGAGATTCCATGCGATTCGAAGTTTGCCATGGCAGCAATCACAACATCTTCGGGTATTAGATGGGACTTTGGGGGCCCCTCATGCGTAGTTTTCTTGGTCCTATGAGTGTATACAACGGATTTACACTCCACCCACTCCGCAAGAGTCAACTCCCTTTCCCACCGTCTTGTCCAGCACTCTCTCGCAACCTTCTTCTTACCTTCCTTCTTGCCCTTCATCGGAGTCCACCATTCAACCTTGAACTTACCGTAATTAGGACCAGACTCTGTTATAACAGGCTCTATCGCCCTACCCATCCAAATGGGTAGGTGGTCTTCCTTACACGGACGACAGAACACCTAATCGCCACGTAAAACGTCACGATATGGGTTAAACACAGACTTCGGCCTAGAGTTTTTCGGACCACAGAAAGGATAGGGCTCCACCTCATCCTCGTCACCGGGACGAATATCCGGATCCGGTATATATTCGTCCTGTGCATCGAATGTGGTGACGTGGTCCCGCTTCCTGTCTGAGATAGGGGGGCAAGCATCCTTGAGGTGGCCCACTAGGAACCAAGGAACCAAGGAAATTGGGGGTACTGGTGATAAAAACGTAACAATAAAATGCAATTTTTCTATTGGTCCAGGACCTAGGAAACCAGGAAGTCTCAACTTTATCCTTGGGAAACGGTTCAGGCATGTCTAGGGTTTCAAGGTGTGCTTCATTGTTTGGCTTGCTCCCCTTTGCCGTAGGTGTCGCATCGGCTCTTTCCTTCTCTATCACAGTTCTCTGGCTTTTTGTTACGGCTCTCAATGTTTGTAGCAACGACTCTAAGCACCTTCGATATTAGAGCCCCAACGAAGAGGTAATGTTTCACTATCTTTTCAATTCACAAAGTTGCATATCCAAGCTTTGTGCGTTGTTTCATGTGCAATGGATTCAGTAATCTTTTGCTTCTGTTGTTTGTGCTTTTCAGTACCTGACTTGAGAATTTTCCTTACGATATCTTGTTGGGTTCTAAGATCAGAACTCGAATCACAAAACGTAGGGGAAGCAGTGGGTCTTTTCTTTGTCTTCTTGTCGATGCCTGCTGCTTTCACCCTTTTCGACCCAGTGGGTTCTCGAATTTTTTCGTTTGCTTAGACCTCCCATTTTCTCTCATACTGCTGATAGGTTAAGAATCAAAGGAAAATGGTTAGGTCCAGAATTCAGTGTGGATACATGTTACACGTCAATTTCATAAATGTGAACTCCTTTTTGAGAGCCTGGAATGACTCAATTCCGCATTTTAAAGATCCCCTTGTAGTACAAAGTGATTTAGCATTGGGTTGTATCAGAAGCTGTCGTTGTTTTCTTTTTCGGTTTAGGTTGTCCCAGAATGTAGATGAATTGAGCAGTATTGTCGTCCCTCGTTATCTTGTATACCTGCACTTGATAGCCTTTGTAGCGATTTAGTAATGATTTAACAATGCACGTTGTATGAATAACAGCAGGTAAAGGAGAAAGTGGAATTTTTTTTTGGTGCCAAGTACTGGGTACTGATTCGAATTTGTGTTTTTCATGGTCTATATAGTGGGTTGCAAACCTGTTATAGAGAGTAGCCTTTTTTTACAACTCGTGGTCACGTAGAAAGGCTCAGAGTAGTCTTTAGAATTCTGAGTCACTGAAATTAATGTCATCTCGAAGGAAGGAATCTGGGTATAATTTAAATATTCTCTGTTGTCGATGTGTTTCTGAAAATGACGTGTAACACTCATGCATTTTCTCTGATATGTTTTTTTATTTGACTTAGTCAGCTTCGTTACTATGTTCACAGATTTGTTTTCATTACATACTTCTTGCTAACTGCTTGGCTTAATGTGCCTTTTTGTAGGTTGTTTACGACCTAGAGTACTTCACTAAACGGCAGGGTCTCCGTGGGGATGGACTTATCGTGAAGACATTGGATATTGTTGTAACTATAGAAGAAATCACACAGTTTCTTGGCACACGGTTTGATAAGAATGGGTGGAAGATCTTACCTCCTCGTGTGACTACCGAGTCCCAGCGGTGGATTGGTGACCTTTACCGCCGAGTGTTTCGAAAGGACATTCGTTCTATGAATGACACCATCTCTCTAGAATTCGCAAGGGGTGTCGTTGCTGAGTCAAAGAAAATCAAAGTTAACTGGGCAGCCTATGCCGTTGCAGCAAGTTCCAAGCGACGGAATTTGATATTAACAAGAAAGGCCAGGTCCCAACAACTCGGTGTTCCCCAGAAGAGAGTGAACGGTAGAGTTGGTCCGGATTTTACTGTGGTCTCTCAAGTCCCCAGTGTAGGAGTCCCAGGAAATGGATTAGGAACACTTCCTGTAAATTCCGAGCCCAACTCTGCCGTGACTATTGACGTTGGTATAGGAAGCCATTCGGGCTTTAGAGAACCTCCACCTATTCGTGTTTCTCCCTGTCCATCGGTTCCATTGCCATCCCGTGTTGGTCGTCCTCTAGGTTTGAAGGGGAGGATGGAGTCTGCGTCTTCTAGCAGACGTCGTGTCAGAGTTTCTCCTAGCGGTTTACTCACTGCTTCAGAGCAAACTGCCATCACTGATGCAGTGGAGAAGACTATCACAAGGGTACACCACTTGTTAGTAGACAAACAAAATTACTACTTGTCAAGGAAAGAAAGGTTGAAGGTTTTAGAACGAGAGAGGGACGATAAGGAGTTAGAGCTTAGGCGTGCTAAATTAATGCGGGATGATAGGCAGAGTCTGTCTGACGAGGCATTGGCGGAGGTTCAGCGAGTCAAGTTGGCATTAGAGGAGTCTTCTAAGTACGTCGACCAGTGGACAAATTGCTTAGGGAGTGAAGGTTTAGACCTATCATCTACTTCTGGTTTAGAGGAAAGTGAGGAGGATTTGCAAACTAGAGTTGCAGATTTGCAGCAACAACTTCTATGTGAGGAAAGGAACAGTAGACAGACACGTTTGAAATTAGAAGCTACTGTAGCAGACTATGAGAGGTGTAACGAGGGAATGCAAGTTTTTCAAAAGCGATATGATTCTTTACTTGAGAGCCAGCTTTGTACGAAGAAGTTTCTTGTCTCTGTATCCGAGTATCTTACTAGACTCAAGGCAGGTATTTTGGATAGTTTCAGGCCGACACCAATAGAGAGGCTCAAAGATCATGAGAAAACCAACATAGTGTACGTGGAAAACTGTCCTGCTTGTGGGGAACATTTTCACTGCAATGACATCGTTGTTGCCTCCTGTGGACACTGCTACCATCCTTTCTGCATTAGTTCACTTTGTTCGAAGTCTAGAACCTGTATAGCTAAGTTTTGCAACGAGGAATTTGATTCGCAGTGGCGACTATCGTTTGGCTTTACGGAACCAGAGAGGGCTCCACCTTCTTCTACCGATGCAGCAGTTGGAAGCCCAAACGATGCTGCAATGTCTGGTAAGACTCCTCTACTGCAACCAAGGGCCTCTTCTTTGCATCAAAAAATTTTCCTAAAGATTTTTTTTTTTTTATTCCGCTGTCATTCATTACTGTTAGTTCTTTGACTGTACCGAGGCATGGGACGTTTAGAACGGACACTTACTATATGTACAGTAAGGAATGGAATTCCTAGTGATTCCTATGCCATGTTCCTTGAATTCTTTTCAAGTACTTGCATCACGATGTATTTCCAAGGATAATAACAGGTATCCTGTCCAGTAGTATCGGTAACTCCCTGAACCCACTCTGAAATTTGTTAGAAACTTTAGATGTTCCTTTCTTTCCTTACTGGATTACTTTCACTAGTACTCGGTCATGATTTTTTCCTTCCTTTCCTGGGAACTGTGGTACTGGCGAATGCATCATTCCATGCTCTTGTTCCCATTTCTTCCTTTCCTATTTCATGTTTCACAGACTTTCCTTTGTAAATGAGTACCTTCGGGATCAGTTCCTTTTACGGAAGGAGTGTCTCCTTGGGTACTACAGTATTCACAGGAGCATAATTTCCGTATCTGCTATTTTTCCTGTGTGCTTGGAAGTATTTTTTGGAACACGAGATTAATAGTACTATGTTTTTTATTTTCCTTGTCTTCCTGCGAGAGTTTTGGTTCCTATGTCCTGTATGGTTTAGGATTCCTAGAACTCTTTCTTTCCAGGAGTAAAATCTCCTAGTCGAAAAGGATAAGTACTTGTAGTAGGAACTTGTTTACTTGATTTATAGTGATTTATATTAGATTCCTATTCCAGGAATTAAATCATGGAAATACGTATTCCTTTCACTGACAGTGGTTGATGTGGCATTGCTTTGCACTGATTTGTATAGATGTCCAATCAGCGGATTCTGACTACCCAATAGGACATGCTCACGATATACAATCTGCTTCGCCAGCTCTACAACAACCTAATACTGATGGAGATTGGGGGGACGCTCGACAGAAGAACAGTTCGCTTGTTTCACCAATTAATTCGCAAGATTCTGAAGACAAGATTGCATGCTCCATATGCCACCAAGCTGACCCTGTCATGTTTGCTCTAGAGGTAATATCATGGACTTTACAAAGCTTACAATATTGTTAGTTGTGGTATTATTTTGTTGTTTACATGGAAGTTTAAATACTAATAATTTGTGGTCCTTTGACAAAAAATTGTTGTTCTTGAACCAGCCTTGTGGGCACGATGGAATCTGCAAGACATGTGCAAATGAAATTCTGGTCTGTCCTGAGTGCTCAACCACCGTGGAGGGATCTAAAGATGCGCAAATGAGATGTCAGCTGAAACCTTTGGCTTTAGGTTCCGCTTTTAATTCTAGTGTCGATCCTGACGTCGAGGCTACACCTAGTAGGTCTAATGGTACTAGGCTAAAAAGTAATGCAAGCATGGAGATCTTTGGAGGTACAGAACCGGATTTGGAGTCAGGTTCTGATGAATCATCCTCCGATGATGAGGAGGCTCTACTGAGCACGCCATCAACGTTTGTTTTAAACAAACCAAGACGCTTATCTGCTGGTGTAGAAAGACAAGGAATTGTTGGTGAACAGGGCCCTAGTACTGAAGACACATGTGGCGGTGACATTCCTGTGGAGGACAATGTACAGTTTGTGGAGGGTAACGCTCAAGAAATTTTTGAAACTGAACAAGTGTTGGATTTAGAAAGTTCTGCGAGGGCTGACGATAGATTAGAATTCGAGTCAACACCTACTCTAGTCAGTCCAGCGGAGCTAGTGGTCCAGGAAGTTCCAGAGTATGTAGAGAATGAAGAAGGTGATTGTCCAACACTCACTAAAAAGGTAGACAATAGCAATGTGGAGGATCGACCGAGAATCATCTCAAAACGACGTAACCCGACTGAGCCTAGTAACTGTCCCAAGAGAAATTTGCGAAAGGATGGAAAGACTGATGTCTTGGTGACATCCCAGAAGAAAGAGGTTTAGCGACTTCTGGCTGACCAGCAAGCCCAGTCGATCACGAAAGAATCTAGGGCTGGTAGAAGCAAAAGGAGTAGTTATCGAAAGTGAGTAGAAGAACCTTTCTTCAGGTTCATTGTTCGATTTTAGCTACTTCTGGTGTAATCAAAGTTTGTTTTTTATTCACGTTAACTTGGTTCAGAAATAACGTCCAAGTTTGAAAGACTTGTTTGATGTTTTGAAAATGAATAGGCCATGTACAGACCACATTTTTAATAAGAGGCAGTTTCTTTTATTGGAGTGTACACTTATTAATGTATAGTTAGTTAAGCCCAGCCACAGCTGAGAGTGATTTGGGTGTGTTCCTCAAAATGTAAAGAATTTCTTGCATATCTGTTTGTGCAAATTGTACAACACACTGCCAATGACAACACAATTTTCTCTGCTAATTCATTTGACAATATTAGTGACTTGTCGTACCACTTCGAAGCAAACCATCCCTGCTCCTTGGTAAGTCAGAACCGTTGACTTTTTGTTGATATGTCTACGCCCAAGACTGACAGTGCTATTGTTTTCTGAATTCGTTGGTAGAAGCGCTTGATGTTTTCAATGGTTTTTTATACAAGTCAGCCTCTATGTTCTGTTTGTCACTAAGCATTTCTATTTAGCGAAATTAAACTTCAAAAACAAGGAGCATGATACAAATGCAAAGAAGTTTGTATTGCACAAGACTGCAATGTCACAATTTAATGAAAATCAGGTAAGGATCTAAAATCTTCGACTTCAAGTCCATAACATGAGAGCAAGACTTACAACTAAACAATTTCTAATAGCATCAGACTGTTCTGTATTTGTTTAATCAGATCATCAACGAAATGAATGTCCAATGCTACTTTCCTTGTCACTCAGCATAAGTACAATAGGGCACTGTAAGTCTACGATCAACCCACACCCAACTGTAAAAAAAAAACACACGTTCCCTACAAGCACAATGAGACATCAGGGCAGCTACACATGAATAGAATTGTAAGCTCTACTTGCACAGAATCAGTAAACGCATACTAATCTAAGAGAAGATTCTCCATGACTGTCCAGAGTATTAGATATCCAAACATTTATGCTTTCATAATAAGCATCCACTGTAAATTGAAATGTGTTTATACTGTTTACTTTTTCTAGGATAAAAGTTGAACACACAGTATCTGTCACTGACTAGCCTATTATATCCTATGTACTACACCAACCGAGTCTATGTAAGCAAAACAAAAAGGAACTAGATACTCATGTCATGCTGAGTTCAAAATTTACAAACCGTAAGGAGAAACAAAGGGTCCCTCTGTCTGTAGATCAAAAATGAGTTACAAATCACATCCTTCACGACAAACGAACTTGTAACAAGTACTGAAATCCTTGGCCCAGGCATGTGCCTATGTCGGTGACTGATGTTGATCTTCAACTTCAACGAAGAACTGCGAAACCAAACGTATGTCAAGAATTTCTACTGAATTGTAAGTAGATGGGCAGAATTATACAAGGCAACATACGACACTAAATAATTCAGAACCAGTTCAAAATATACGTACCTGGTCCTGTACAGGATTGGAAGTGTTCCTGTAGTATCCCGTTAGCTTTGCGCTTCTCTTCAATTTTTTTACACAAAGCTGTCAATGTGTCTGATGTTTCCTTCTCCTTCTCCGTAGCGACTGTCAGCTTGCTCTCTGCACATCTGAGAGCTGACTGTAGATACCGGACTTCACCTTGGGTCGCATCATCATTTTTTTCAACAAGAGCCCGATTAGCTAGGTCCAGTTTAGTGTTTAGCTCGCTCTGAGTCCAGTTTGCGAAGGATGCTTGATCGCCCAAAGTTTTCAGCTTCACTTGGAGCTCTGACCTTCGAAGATCAAGGTCCTTAATAACTGTTTCACACATGTTTAGAATCTCCTTCTTGAACTCCATGATGGCAGCCACGACTATTGGAGGTAGTGGAGCTTCAAACGTCTCTCCACGTGAAATCCCAGATCTGCACAACACCCAACGTTAGTTATGTTATTTGTGAAGAAAGACATGGGCACCTAAACTAAGTAATGGAAAACAATGGAATAAACATTAAACAGTAATACAAGTTGGGAATCAATGGAATTTGTGAAACATGATAATACAGGATACTAAGTACGGTCTAAACTCACCTCAGATCATTGCTTTCAGTAGGCGTAGTGAGGAGCTGATCCGTGTCCTTTGTCTCGCTCTTGGGAGGGGATTCCGGTGCTGACTGTGTAACATGCATAGATGTGGACCCCATATTTAGAGCAGAAGGCTGCCCAGATCTTTGACAGGGGCTCTCGTATCTTGCCATCTGCTTGCGTTTGCGTTTCTTTTTCCTACCCGTGTAACTGTCGTCGTCAGAGTAGTCTTCTGCTGAAGAAGGATCTTCTCGCTTTACCTTCTGTGTTGAACGTGTTACAGGCCTGGGCGTGGAAAGATCCTGAAAAGTAAATGTGTACTTCAGTTAGGTTCATACTTAAGATCCTAAAAAATAGATTCATACATGGTTTTCTATATTTCTACAATCTATAACTTACTCATAAAGGCAAACAGAATATAAGAAAACCAAGGAGAGTGAGTTGAGAAAATACTGCGGGGGGATAAGAGGACAGCTGAATTATTCTGGAGCCTGGAGTGTTGGGGAAGTGGTAATTGGTACCAACAGGGACACCAGTCTGTAGATTAACCGTGACACTGGGATGGGCCCAAGCCCAAAGAGGATGAACCTGTTTTGTTCCCCTTGTCTTGCAATAACGTGTCACGGTGCGAAATGCAAGTTCAGCCCAGTCCACTTCTTCACCAGTGTTATACTCATAAATCAAGGCCTGGGCAAATGCAAATCCAAAATCGTTATTCGCAGGTTTCTCCACTTGATGAACCCGAAGCCAAAGCCATTGCAATCTTTCGTTGAAAAAGGTACAGTGAGGGTTGAGTCTGTAGCCGTTGTTGGATCGATCTCCACCGTAATGAAACATCTGCTTGCATTCTTTCTTGCTAACATGTTGCTCAGTCAATGTGCTACCAGGGATGAGTCCAGTCGCATTCAACTTGGTGACGTGTTTGAACCAACCCTTCTCGGGATAGTAGAAAGTCTCCATGCTGATGTCGTTTGAAGCCCTGAAATAGTGTAAGAAACAGGGGCAACGAATACTGTAAGAAATCAGAGAATTCATTTCATCTAGTTAGAACATTGACATCAGAAGTATCATTCGCATGTAAAGTATTCAACTTGGAAAGATAGGACAGGAACCTAGCTAGGATATACTAGACCAGGATTTAGGACATGAAAGAAAAGACTAGATCCTAGCCAGGAAATACTTTCATAGTAAGGAACGTGGAAATAAAGGCTACGGAATCTGGTGACAGGAGTTCAGTAATCTAGAACAGGAGTTACGGGTGCTGGAAAAGGACTAAGGAAAATGTGAACATCTCCTACACTGGAATTCTAAGGACTTAGGAAATGAAGACCGCATTCACGGATTCAAGTCCAAACCTTGGCAAGGAAAAAGGAACGCTAATTGTGAAAAGGGTATGCTCAGGAAAAAGGACCGCAAACCACGACTACGAAGGAACAGTAGGAAGTGAGAAGGAGGTGACTTCCTAGGATGAAACCAGTAACTCCAAGACAAAAACCGGAACCAGTAAATAAAAAATGAAAGCCATGAGATCGACATCAAAAGAAGGACATTGATAGAAAAAATAAAACCTGAAAAGGAGGAGGAGTATTGCATACTCCTTGCAAACTGTGGAGGATGCTCGACCCGGACAATGTTTCCAGCGAATACACCGGAACAGGACCACCACTGCAAATCCAGGAGTGCAAGAGGAAAATCCAACGAAAATTCATATCAGGAGCAAGGAATGGCTACTGGACACGACAATGGTTTACTGATGCTATTCTGATCTCCTACTTTATGTACTGTTTTCCTATTGCATCACATTAGACCCGGAAGTACAGAGATTTCCACGCTAAAATCTCCTTGGAAGGTCACAGCTAAAGGACTTCTTCTCCAAAGTGCATAACCTCAAAGGAAAACTTAACATGTGGACTTACAAACTCACCTTTGTAATCCTTGAACTATCTGATGACTAGGAGCTGAAGCATTTGGTGAACAGTGGAGAAATGCGTGACTCCAGACCCTGCCAACGATGACAGTGAAGGAAAAAGGTAAGTGTTACTCAAAATGAAAGCACTATAACACAAGGATCGTGGCCCAAAAGCAATACATCTTCTATGCGAAATGATACACAAAGCTCAAGGTCCTGGAAATACTAACATGAATCACTTGGAATCAAACACAACCTCGAGAGCACTATCCGAGCACACCACGACAAGAACATCAATGTGGCCAAGAACTCCAGCTCCTTTCCAAGAATCCAAAGAGAGAGACGACCACGGAATAATGGATGCCGACACCCAAAGTGTCGCATCCAATTAATTCTGCCACGGCTTGGGCTGTCCATTGACCCGTACCTCCTTCTAGCCCAACATCCAAGTGCAATGATTAGAACCAAATCCTAGGAATGAAGTGAAACCCAAAAACCAGCGATTCAAGTGCAAATGAAGTACAAATTAAATGTGAAAGTTTTGAAAATCGGCTTCCACGTACCTGTCCACCATGGCATGCGGAATCTCTAGTAAGGTTTGTAAAACACACGGACCACGAGAAATCAGAAGTAGTGGCCCCTGAAGTGATCCCATGGTACCAAACTCACACAAACACCTATTCCTTGGGCCTTGATGCCTAACTGTAATCTTTAGAAAACTCACACGAACAGTTTGAATCTAGCAAACAATTTGCACAACAAACCCACAAACCTCTCTCACAATTAGCTAAAACACTTAGAGAATCTAGTGCGCCAGAAACCCAACACAGACTCTGAGAAACAACTAAACAAAACCCTAGGGAGAGAGAACGGCGTGTACAAGGAACACTACTGCGTGGAATCCTGGGAAACCAATTGGGGGGGAAGACGAACCGGGTATTGGGGGGGAAAAAGAACCGGGTATTACCCAGGTGTTGTCTAAGTACTAGGATGGTACCGGCAGAGTATCTTCCGGGTATCACGTGGACATGGACGTTGTAGTGAGGCTGGTGCGCCAAAAAAAAACGCGGGAACACAGTGGGACCATCTGATTGGCCCACGAGTACGCGGGAGATACAGGTGGCAGTTCCTAATTAGAGGGACGACATGGCGGGAAATTTAGGAAAAGAAATAAATATTCCCAAAGGTTAAGAAAACATAGATAAATATGAAATAATTTGATTGGCTAGGAAATAAAATACTATTTTAATTACAAATATAAATTGTAAGTATATATATATATATATATATATATATATATATATATATATATATATATATATATATATATATATATATATATATATATATATATATATATATATATATAAAGCAAAGAATGACACCAAATTCCCAATTACTTTGCTTATTGTTGCAGCAATCTATTGCAAAAGGGGTGGAGAAAAATATGATTGGAGATCAGTGAAAGTATTTCTTGAAAATCATAAAAGGAAGATTGAAAATCATAAATGGAAGATTAAAAAGACACATGTGAAAATATTATATTCGCTATAAAATAGAATGTACTCTCGTATATTATATTCCTTTTAATAGTAATGTAGGTGGACAATAAAAGACCAATATAGAGCGCCAACGATGACATCATACCCCGCAACGTCTTCACAAAAAATAAACAATGATGACATCATATCCTCGGAAGCATGAATAAAAATAAAACAAAATAAAAATAAAAAAGACACATGTGATAATTGGATTGGCTATAAAATAGAATATACTTTCGTATATTATATTCCTTTTAATAGTAATGAAGGTGGACAATAGAAGACTAATATAGAGCGCCAACGATGACATCATACCCCGCAACGTCTTCACAAAAAATAAACAATGATGACATCATATCCTCGGAAGCATGAATAAAAATAAAACAAAATAAAAATAAAAAAGACACATGTGATAATTGGATTGGCTATAAAATAGAATATACTTTTGTATATTATATTCCTTTTAATAGTAATGAAGGTGGACAATAGAAGACTAATATAGAGCGCCAACGATGACATCATACCCCGCAACGTCTTCACAAAAAATAAACAATGATGACATCATACCCTCGGAAGCATGAATAAAAATAAAACAAAATAAAAATAAAAAAGACACATGTGATAATTGGATTGGCTATAAAATAGAATATACTCTCGTATATTATATTCCTTTTAATAGTAATGTAGGTGGACAATAGAAGACCAATATAGAGCGCCAACGATGACATCATATCCCGCAATGTCTTCACAAAAAATATCAAAATGATGACATCATACCTTCGGAAGCCTAAATAAAAATAAAATAAAATAAGAATAAAAAAGACACATGTCATAATTAGATTGGCTATAAAATAGAATATATTCTTATTGAGTAATTTAAGTGGACAATACACTAAGAATATATAGAGTTAATAATGAAATCATATTCCCCTTGTTATATAAGAAAAAAAAAACAATGTGAGGTGGCAAAATTATAGTGGCTCGTAATTAAAATATTCCTTCAAATAGTATCAAAGGTAAATAATATAAAAATATTACCAAGTGTCGAGGTTGATAAACGACTGTATAAATAATTGTAAAATTAGACAATATTGGTACATATGCCCATGATTAGAGTCACATAATTCTAGGTTTGTTCTTAGAAAGTAGTAAAGATATTTATAACTAAGAGAATTGAGAAGTCAAAAAGAGGAACAACATAATCCTGTTATGGTTTCTTATGTTATTCTTAAGTTTTGTAAGGTCATTCTTTGTATACTGTGAAACAAGTAAATACAAATTGGATTAATACATTAAGCAAATCTGAGTGCACTATTGGTCACTGGTTTTACATTGAAAAGTTATTCACTCGAAATAATAGTTACATACACTGATTTCTCGAAATGTACCCACTGTCAATAATTTGATGTCATGGTAGACATCCAAGATAGTAAATCTAGGTTTCGGCAAAATCAGTATATTATTTCAAGGAACGAGCAGTAAGGAATCTACGACACGCATAGATTTGAACACACTGTTGACTTTCTTCGATCCTACCTTAAACCACGTTTAGATTGAACTTATCCCATATTGATTGCAATGTAACCCAGCTGCGGTAATATAATGGATTTTTACTGTTACTCTCTCGTCAGTTGGTAACCGAGTCCTAGTTCAGAGTTGGGTCGAGAGAAATCAAGTGGAGTGACGTACGTCGCCCCAGACTGTGCGGGGACCGGTTCCAACATGACACAATACAAAACTAAATAGGAGCCGGTTTCATGTCCGCGTGAGGACCATTTTAAAAAAATATTTGCACTCCCTTTTCGCCTAAACAGACTCTTTTCCTAATTTGGTGACTTTTTATCTTTTGCACACATTTCCTAATTTCCTAAGTTGTAGAGTTTTTACCAATTTCACACTTATGTATGTTCAAAGGGGGGTCTTATTTCAATGTCCTAATCAGTTCATGATCCCTTGAGTTGAATGTCCAACACTTTCATTTCTTTCTAATAATATTGAAGGCAGTCCCTGATCCAATCTACAGATGAAGACCCTGATCCAATCTACGGAATAGTATTTTTTTCATTAATTCATGCCCATAATAATTATACAAGGCATGTGACACTGGTGAATAAGTCCACATATATCATATTGGATAAAAAATATTAAATTTATAATCTTGATCGTCGCAAAAATATAACCAACAATAGAGAGTCTTGGATGACAACCTTTTCATGAAAGTTTAAAAAAATGTTAAAAAATTATTCGTACATTGGTTAGAAAACGGAATATTCCCCAAAATAGTACTTTACGGGGTAATGTAACCAGGAAAAAAATAGACCAGGATGACATCCTATCCCTTCACATGCTAGAAAAATATAATAAAAAACATAAATATAAGAGGAAAATAATCAGGATTTAAAGTAGATTGGTTAAGAACGAAAGACCTTCCTATTTACATTTGCAAAGGAAATAAGGTTTCCTGGTACCAAAGAAATCATCATGTATTGGACTCGTAGGAATGGAATTGTTTCATTCTTCTGGTAGTGTCAATATTCATTCGATTGAGCATAAATTCATCCAGACGGGATGTACTTCATTAAAGTTGGATGTGTTTTGATTGTGTACAATGCTGGCCTCTTATGGTTCATTTGTATGTGGATATGGTATTGAAATTAGTCCCTGGTATGCGCTCTCCGAATTTCAGTACTGTATTCAAAAACGAGAATCCCCTAATCCATTGAAGTCATTTCATTCTGCTTAAATACCCACTGCAATTGTACGGGAACTGATAGTAGCAAAATCCATTTTTTTAATTATTATTTACCATTACTGTAATCCTACATACATAGCACTGTTGCAAATGACCAAAACAAACCACTCCAAACTAAAATTTAAACAAATCTAAGCCACCTAAACTTCCACTACATCATGGCAAGCTACTAAAACAACTGCTGGCCATAAACGTATCATGAATCTCCTGGCCAGAGTACTATATCTGAACTCCTTAGTCAACTACTAAGAGTTGAGAGTGGATATGATCTTGGGCCTCGGTGGTGAGTTTGTACACCTGGGTACCTCCACGTCCTCCTTTCTGACGATGCGTGGCTGTTGGTAAGTCAAACTTCGTGGCCACTACCAAGTGAGAGTAAATGAAAGCGGGTCTGCGTGGGTCTTCCCTGATGTAAGATGTTCTGCTACTACCCCTTCGCTTATAATAAGTCCCAATCACAATTTGCTCCCCACGATACACTGTCTGACCCCAGGTATCTTCCATCTTATCCTCTTCGACGCCATGCAAGGGCTCTTGACACTGAAGTATCCAGAATTCAGGAACCCCGGATCCGTCATCTGCTAGAACCGCAAAGTGATCACCAACCTCCAACGTGGCAGCAAGTGATTCTCGAGCACTCATGCGGGGATGGAGTCTACTCTCCTGAGCATCAAGACGCGCCCTATCACGCCTTGTTAGTGTCTGGGGCTCACAAGGCTCTAGCCTGATCAAAGTGAAAGGTTCAACAAACCCAACACTATCGCATGGTCCATCGCCACCGTCCAAGCAGAACTTACAAAAGCAAGATAGTCGCCGGGTCTGCAATGATGTCCCCTCTAATCCAACACTTCTAACCTGGTGAAATGATCTGGTACCTTCTACAGTGCGAGCATTTGGAGCCTGGAATTGGTTCACGTCAGCCTCTTTTACATCATAGAAATGTCTGTGTACTAATCTTCGAGCACTGTGGTAACCAGCATATTCACGGTTCATTGCTTGACGTAGGAAAGTTACCACATCAGATGAGTTATGTAGCCGCACTCCATCAGGCTTCACTTGCTCCCTGCGCAGGGCCTCCTTCACGTGAGCCCCTGCTCCATCCCACTGACCCTTACCATGACCAGTACCAAAATGATTCCATTGCATCACACAACCGAGGGGTAACTCTTCCGATATTGTTAGAGAAGGATACCTGGCAACGAAATACAGTGACTTCGCACATTTAAACTGCGAGGCACAGCCATCAGAGAAGACTATGTGCTCCACTGGGAAAAGAAACCCTTGTTCCTTCAAAAAATCTCTATGAAGCCCAAAACAGTATTGGACAAAGTTGTTATCATGGGACTTGTCATCGCTGATATAAAAATGATACTCCGTGAGTATCTTATTCTCAGGATCCAACTCGTCCCATTCAGGATGAATTCGGAATGTAATATGAACCAAGATTGACACCTGAAAACTGAACCAATGCTGGGACTGAACCTCATTCTGCCACTTGAATGCATAGTTTTCAGCGAAATCTACAACCGAAACAATTGCATCAGGACTTAAGTTGCCCATGCATACCTTGAACTGTTGATCCTGCCACTTTGCCTCAAAATTGTGGACCAAAAATTCTTCCAAGTGGGACCGCAAAGATGATACCAAGTCACACGGTGGGGTCAACTTGTGCTCCAGACGAAGTGCATGCCTGTCATTTCCGTCTTCTCCTCTCCCTACAAATACCATCTCAAACAGCTTCCAGGAAACCAGAGCATTCGTACATCCAGACACTTCGTTGGGGCAAATCTTCAATTTCGTAGCCCCACACATCGTACAATCTCCCCGAATGCAACTTAGTGCATGGAACTCTTCTTCTTCGGGCTTTGGGCACATAACTATCTTCACAGAGTCTTGTAACTGACTGAAAAGTCACCTCTGATGCTTTACATTCACCCTGTCCACCCCTCTGGTCGACCACACTTCACACTGGCAAGAGCAATTCTTGTGCACTGTTCCACGGCGCATGAAGTTCAGTGCATCCTTCAATTCAGCCATCTGCACGTGGTACCTACAGCAGCAACTGTTGAACTCCCGCATCCTCCGCACAAACCAAGGTTTCAGTGACTCAAAAGATCGCACTCCAATTTCGACGCCACTGTGTGCTACTCTAAATCGCGTGTAGAAGGAAAGCTCAAGAGCCAAAATCCACAAGATTTGTTAGGAAAAAAAGTTAGAATGAATCTAGGAATTGAAATACATGACGACTACCCACGCCCTGTCTCTCGCCCAATGAGGGCTTTATGAACTGTTCTTTTGCAATAGACTTTTCTTTTGAGGCAAAAATAAAAATTTAAAAAATACATGACGACTTGAATTCCTAGGACTACATAACTGTTCCTAGAATTAACGTTCCCTACAACATGAGGACTTCAATTCCTAGCTAGACATTACTGTTCCTTGCATTATTGTTCCTTGAGTTCCGGTTCCTTTAATTCCTAGACAAGACTGTTCCTATAATTCATCGGCATTACTTTCCGTTTCTTATAGATCGTGTCCAAGATGAAGTAACAGTGGCTGCCCTCACTGCATCGTCTCCTGATGAGCATAGTGAACATGATAGTACTTCAGCATTACTTTTATTTCAATTGCTTGTAAAATATTATGTTAATCAATTAACCAATGAAATATCAAAATGAACCGAGGAACTGAAATGTGGATAAATTATCTGGAGATAAAACTAGAAACTAACGGAATGCAGTAGTGTCTAAACGAATTAGACTAGAACAATACAACAATTTTTTTTTCAAAAGACTACTACTCCTGGATTATAGCTCAGGGCCGAGACTAAGTAACATAGGCTGCATCGACCAGTCACTGTATCTATGTTATTTGCAGAGTTTTTTATACTAGTACCTTGGACATTATTCTACCATACACTGTGGCTAAACAAGGTGATCAATTAACTGACCTGAGATTCGGTGAGATGATGTGTGGGGTGGTAAATCCACTCCTTTACACCAATACGTTTCCTTGCGACGTCTTTTCTGTTGGGGCTGATTCGGGTGTTTGCTGTCCAGAAGTCTTCTACCAACTTCGTCACATGAGGAGGTAGACAATCAACTCGCCCTTTGCCGTCCACAAACAACCCAAAGACTTTTATCAGATTTTGACTCTAACGCTAGCCTCCTACCAAACCCGACTTCAAGTTTCGTCTGTGAATTCCTGTCAACAAACTGGTCTGTCTAGCACT
Source organism: Ceratodon purpureus (assembly GCA_014871385.1). Taxonomy (NCBI): domain Eukaryota; kingdom Viridiplantae; phylum Streptophyta; class Bryopsida; order Pseudoditrichales; family Ditrichaceae; genus Ceratodon; species Ceratodon purpureus. Next base: position 28,490,892 of record CM026426.1, read on the forward strand.
AATACCACCGAACTTAGAAGCATGGGAATGATCACATTCCTGGCTCGTTGTTGGTCTCTGGAATGACCACCTTTAACATACTGCCATCCTTGAGAAATATTTGACACTGCACTGTAAGCTACCTCCATGTTAGAGTAATTAGGGAGTACACTACGCCAAATACTGTGTTTGAGAATCTTTGGTAGCAAGGCTTGTTGATACTCTATTCCCCTGCTACTTGTCTCATCAAACCATCTCAGAGCTAAATCCTCTGCTGTACGAGTAGATGACCTTTGGATATTGACCACACTAACATCACTCTCTAAACTATCCTGACACACCCTCTGTAATATCTCCTTCCTCCTCTCTCGGCACTTCTTCTGTCTGAGAGCCGCTTTCTCCCTTTTCAAAACTAAGTTTTCCTGAAGAGCTAATCGGGCTTTGCTACCTTCTCCAAGTCGTCTATCATCTCTACGAGGAGCCATCCTAAAAACTGTTAGAGAAGAACAGATATAACTAACGATCCTAATTGCTGAAATATTAATCGTAACGATGACAACCACAAGGCCTGCTCAAAGTCACCGGCTGCATAGGAAGTCGACCAACTCTACAAATTGATTTCAGCAATTGGAATGCAGTAGCTAGTTTATTAAAGAGAGTCAACGGTGGAGTATCTACCCCCAGCCACTCATATACTCGACATTAACGTTTTGACAACCTATCTAAGATTATATAATGCTGCTCTATGTATGCATCACTTAGCAGGCACATTCATGAGCTCTAATCTACTTCGAACTTCATCATACAGAAACCACCGCAAGCATACTTCCTTCCTGATTAGGTACCGAACCTTTTACCTGCAAAAAAGGAAGTCATGATTAGAGACTGCGAAATTTTTGAAAACAAAATTAAATGAAATATGACAAAAACCCATTAGGCATTCCAAAATATGAATTCGGCACTTACCTCACCACAGGCATTTACGCATCTGGGACTGAACCTCCGAATCAAAACCGAAGTTCGGTCTTGCAACTCTATTTTCAGGGGTTTCGGAAACATGAGTGCAATCTGAGTATCTCAAACTTAACTGTGAGATTGGGGTTTGTGGCTCTATGTCCAGAACGCTATGGAACTCTGAATCAGTGAAGCTACGCTCCGAAAGTGATTGACCGACTTCTACTGTTTCCTCCCTCTCCCTGTAGAAGTCAGTAATCAACGTCTGATAAAAAAACCACTCGTCAACCTCACATTCTGTCACTCTCTCTTGTTGAAAAAAATCAGTGATCAACGCTTGTGAAGCAGTTGAAGAACTTCGTCGTGAACCCATACTTACAAAATTTCCTATAACTCAACTGCGCAGGAACTCACGCAGCCGCGGACAGTGTCGACAGGGAAACCCAGGTGAGAGAGACGACGGTATCCCAACCGTGGTGTCGTCACATGCAGTTGGATTACGATCTAACGGCGCAGATTTAAAGTGGCCAAGGAACTAAGGGTCCTAGGAATGAACGACTTTACGGGAATTCAACAGTTTCCTTTTCCTATTTCCAGTTTTTATATGGTCGTTAAGTCCTAGAGAACATAGGTCGCAGGGAATCAGCAAATGCAAGCCGTTAGAGGAGTGAGAATTCTAGGTGCCAAAACTGGAATAATACAAATCAGAGTCGAATTTCCTTTCCTTACTCCCAGCGCCCTCATAATTCCAGGATGCGGCCATTTCGAAAATTCCCCCCAAAAATAGTTTCTGGCCTATTGCAAAATAAAAAACAAAATCAAGTAGCCTAACGTTGTACGCCCCAACCCAATCAATGCATCTCAAAAACTAACACACCGGGTACTTATAACAAGTTCCTGACTGTATGACTTCTCATTGTGGCATTCCTGAATTTTTTAGCAAACTAAACTCATAGGAATACGAAACACCAATCATTTCTAATTATCTCTTCATACTATGCAAAAACAATGAGTGCAGGAACTTGCTGGAATACAATGATAAAAAAAAATCATTTTTCCTAAACCCAATCACAAGGTCAAAAATCTCTAATTCAGAGGAAATGACAGTGTGACGTTCCTACCTAGACATCCTAGGATGCTTGCCCCCATAGGCCAGAATCCTTCCTGTAAGGTGGCGGAATTGGGGGGCAGTGGCTCGTTGACCTCCTTTAAAATTCGCTCCCAATACAGTACATATGGTAACATGTCTTGTGCGTATTTCTTATCCCGAGCCATGCCAGTTCTCCAGTACTCAATGTACTTAGATAATCCACTTTTAATGACATTTCTCTTCTCTGAACACTCCGCTGCCCTTGCCACCTCTTTATCCGCGTTCTTCTTGCCCTCATCGACTTCAACACTACCCCATAAGTGCTTATGAGGAACCGGTTTGGGATCACCGACGGGCAAACGTGGTTTACCCTCTTTGTCTGCCCTCCACATTTTCACGGGTTTGCCAGGTGGAAGCCATGACGGATCAGTTGCACGCTCCTTGTACCTCATCACGGGCCACCCCGCATCCTCCCCATCCTCCACCACATAGAACTTAAATAGATGCATTTCACTGTGACCTTCTATCGCATTACCTTCGTCGTGATGAAAATCAACAACATAACTTTTGAAGTCTGCCACTTCCTGAACAACCTCTGGAATAAAGGCAACTGTCTTCTTAGAATCCATGAATGCCTTCATAAGGTCGGCAAGGCAGTATGTGTTCTTTCGCTTAATGAGTTTCGACAGGTGACTGAAGTGGGCGTCGATGTCCTCATGTGTGTGTCCCACAATCAGGAAACCAACTGTAACTTCCTTGAATATTCGCCTCACCGTCAGCAACGAGCAGAATGCTAGAAGAAACCGGTTCTTGTTGTCCTTCGCAGAATTGTCAAGCTGGAGATACAACTTCTTCGGCAAAGGAACAGCAGGCCTACCCGGCAGAGGTGTAGTGAGTGGTTCATCTCTAGAAGGTGGAATTCAGGGGATGCAACGTGACGATCCATGCATTAGCGCTGCAAAGAATTCATTCTGTGGCGGAGCCTCGAAGAGTGCTTTTGACTCCCGGACAGGTAGTCTCTCCAAGGCACGGAATACCCTGCACAACGAGGAGATTGTGAAATTTGGGTCTCCAAGCCAGTAGGACTCTGTATAGATTGGGTTGTCCATCCGTAATATATGTTGCGACAAGCTCGCTGATAGTTCAAATGCCTGGTCCTATCCTCTGTCAAGCTCTGCCACTCGTCCGACCCTCTAGGATACTTGGCAATGAGTTCAACGAGGAAGTCACACTCAGTGCATTTGGAGAAATTACTTCCTACCGCCTTGACCTCAACGTTGCGGAAGTACTCCTTCCTCATGCAACTAACGGAGGACTGCGAAATCGGCTTCGCGTTGCACTGCTCATTGACCTGAATAGCACAGAGTGAGGCTGATCAGTTGGCAAGTTCGTCATCCAGTCGGCGGGCAGCCGACGATAGTAATCACTACAATTCAATAAACTATCCAAAGTGAAAGAAGATGAGGAGGAACTTACGGCGTTGGCCATTTCGCGCATGTGATTCCAGTTCATCGTAGACGGGAGTACTTTGAGTGCGGCCACTCTCTTCTTGCCAATCATCCGAAACTCATTGGGCATTTGGTGTGCATTCTCATTAACGATAGTGGTCAACGTCGCGCGGGCCTGGATTGTGTGAATCTGGGGACGATGTACTCCGGAATTTCCGTGACTCCCATTGACACGGCCACTTCGCGCCGAAGCCTTGTAGCTGTAGTACGCGGATTTTGATACTCCGTGAATGATATACCACGCCACTTCACATACGTCAACGTTCGCAAGAGTAACATAGAGCTTCCGCTTGCCGGGTACAGTATGTAAGTGCCCTTGCACAGCGAAGGACATCTCTCGCCTCGCCTGGAATGTTGTTGCGTAAAATTTACGACGAATACGCACAGTATCTTCCCATCTAAAAGTCTGGCAACATCGGTCCTTGCAAAAGCGCTTTGAGCTCACTAAGCGGCATTCAGCAGGGACAACCATTCGACGAAGCTTAGTGGAAGAGACGTCATCTTTTTCGCGAACTTTCCTCCTCACCGATCGATAGGCATTCTTCGGGACATCATCCAGACCATCGTCCAGGTCGGCGTCTGCTAAATTCTCGGAGCAGTAAGTAATTATATCAGAGAGAAGGTGACCCCCTTCTAAGCGAGTGTGAGTCAGACGCCATCTGAGAGTTGTCATCTGCAGATGATCGTCTTCAGAGACGAAGAGAACCCCAACCTCTGTATCCCCTAGGACTTCATCATCACATGCCTCGTCCGGTAAACATACTTGAATCATTGCTCTACCACGGACTGATAGGTCATCATTAAGAAGTTCGACATACCTATTTCTCCAGAGGTGGCGGTCACGATAAGAAGCATCTGGAGTGGAAGGAGTACCCGAGGTCCCGGAATCCGGACCCCAACAATGATCATCTGTTTCTACGTCGGATTCCCCTTGTTTAGACACATTGTCGTCACTGCTGATATTCATTGGAGACCTAGTCCCCAGATCCTGCTCAGACGGAGCGGAGTTGCTTTCATCAATTTCTTCATTGTCGTTCCCCAAGTGAGGTTCCGTCGGCGGGCAGCCGACGGGACATGTGCCAGCCAACGCGCCGTTCACAAGTGGACAGACCTTGTATCCACTCCAAAGTACCAATCGCCCCACAGCACACCCGATCGTTAACACATCCGGTAACTCGCAGAAAGCAGGTGTTTCAGAGAATTCTGGATTGACGGACGACACTCTCACTATTAGAAAGAAGCTGTGAGGAATCAAGAACCCCTCCCACGTTCCTTTAGGACAGCACTCCATAATGACTCCAGCGGCTACACAACGCTTTGAGCCTCCGGATTCTTCAAGGAGCGCAACTTCCATCTGCTCTGCGAGGTCCAGGAATTCTTGAACGGGCTTGACATCTTCTTCAACAACCGTCGGCGGGCAGCCGACGGCGTTGATGTCATCGTCTTCCACCTCTCCGAAAGGCCTGAGGTCGGCCGCCTCCCACACTATCATTTGTCCTAAGCAGTTGCTCAAGGACTTCACACCCTCATCCGGAAATGGTATATTCATTTCCATGCTGTCTGAAACCTCAATCAGTTTTACCACCACCACGATAGGATCAAATTCTACAACACGTTGGATCACTGCCCTGCCTGCATAATAGAGCCCAGAATGAGTAAGGGCCACGACAACGCCCTTTTTAACCTTCCACCGCCCTGATCGGCCATTCCTTAGAAACGTCTGGATCGGCTCTACTTCCATTGGAGAAAAGATGAAGACCTCGTCGGCGGACAGCCGACAGGGTCGACGGGAAGTGTCCCCGCCGACGGAGTAAAATGTATCCGCCGACAACGAAGACGACTCGGCGGGCAGCCGACGCGGATCGTACAACTCGGAGTGTGCACAGAAATAGCATCCGCCGACGATGACGGACACGTCCGCCGACAGAAATTGCAGCAAACCTTAGTTGAGAAGCAGTATGATGTCCCTAACCTGTCCAATCAAAGACTCCTCTCAACCGTCCAATCAGAAACGATAAACGAAGACAACAGAAACGGCAACAGAAGGTGCGGGACAGTTAAGCACATGCGGGAATAATAACGGTCCTCTCAGGAAACGTGTGCGTCAGGAGCACTCTCAGAGGGAATCGAAAGTGCAATGACAGAAATAGAATGAAGTATGCGCATCTGACGGGGGGTTAGTTATGAATTCCCAGGTGTACAAATTGGCGCCAGAATCGAATTCAATTTTGCGCGCCTTGGACAGATCAAGATCCCATCATGGCGGCGAGATACCCCCGCCATCACAGAACAATGTTAGTTCTTAATTACGAATTTAAACGTGGCGATTGGAGCAGCTGTCACATCACATGCCCACGCCATCATGACTTGGTGACGGATTGAAAAAAAGTCAAAAGACGTCCCATCATCATCCTACGTGGCGTGATGGGACGGATGTTAGGGATGACCATTCATGCATGGATGGTATGTACATAGCCATACGACATGACCCATCAGGCGTGACGATTCAGTCTCGGGAGGTGGGGGTCTGCAGGGTATACACCCGCCACTCCCGACATTTCCTCCTCATTTCCAGCCTTCTCTTTTTCAGCTCTCTTTTGTCCTCTTCTCAGCACTCCGCAGAGGCTGCGTCGGTTGCTAGGTTTTTCTGCGTCGGCTGCTAGGGTTGAGGGCGTCGGCTCCTTCACCTGTGCGCGTCGGCTGCTGTTCGAGGATCATCCGCCGACGGTGAAAGGCCATCCGCCGACGCCATGGCAGCCTTCGAGAGTGGGTAAGTTGTCCAGTCGGCTGTCCGCCGACACTCCCCTTCTTGAGTCCTTCATGTTTCCGTTTTCTCGCATGGGTTTGTCCCTCCCGTCGGCTGTCCGCCGACGCCACCCCTTCTTTTGTCCTTCATGTTTCCGTTTTCTCGCATGGGTTTGTCCCTCCCGTCGGCTGTCCGCCGACGCCACCCCTTTCTGAGTCCTTCATTTTTCTATTTTCTCACATAAGTTATTAACCCCGTCGGCTGTCCGCCGATGGGGAGGGCGTGTCCATCCGCCCCGTCGGTTGTCCGCCGATGGAGTGTGAATCTGATGGTCTAATCTTGTGATTCTAATTTTGCAGGGCGATGGTGGACTCCACCGCAAAACCAAATGGGTTACGGTGGCTCTGTGACAAGGTTGTTGATCCTGAAGGAAGAATACAAGCACGGGGCTTGAAATCGAGGGTGACATTCCTCGCTGATTCGAAGATAACGGAGTGGGGCATCACCTGGCGTGACACTCCCACGTTGCTGGGCTTTGTGACCAAAATAGGTCAGAAGCAAATGGCGGGTGGACCAAGATTTGAGATTATTGGAGCCATGGAATGCAAGGATAAGGACAACGTGTGCTTGGTGTTTGCATCGGTTCCTGTCGCGGAGGGCACACGAGTGGACTGCTTCGCGGTTGTAATTCCGGTTGAGAAGTGCATGGACGGCTTGTGCTCTAAAGAAGTACAGGAAGCGGCTACTTGGGGCAGGGGCGAGAACATAGCTGTTGAACAGATACTCGACGTGATTGATACGCTCGGGGACAAAGTGATGGAAGAGAAGACGAAGAACTCGGTTAAGCCTTCACCAAAGAGAAGAGGCGGCCGCAAGTCTGCTGTAGAAGCGGGCACTGGTACAGTCACCCCCAAGACCGGAGAGACACAGGCGACAGGGGAGTCATCGAGAAGGAAGAAGGGAAAGGCAGCGGCTGCTGAGGGCGAGGGTGGGAGACAGAAGAAAGGTGGGAAGAAGGAAGAGAAAAAGCAGACAGTGGCGGAAGCTCTCATGCTCGCAAACAATCTCACTTCCAAAACAAAGGACACCGACGTCCTCGCTATGTACCAGACGTTGGAGGAGGGACTTGGGCACTGCTTCTCCAACGGGCAACGTGCCCTTCCTTGTCAGATTCCATATAACAGGATACACATAGCTCCCGACGAATTTAAGTACAGAGTAATATTCAGGAAGAGGCAGGATCAGATAAGTCTTTTCTACAAAGGACTTGGAGCTATCCGGAAGAAGCCCGAGCTGTACTGCCTTCCTATGAGTGGTGACCCCAGAGTAAAGGATCCAGTGACGGGCGAGATTAAGCTTAAAGGCTTGGAAGGACTTCTTAGACCTATGCCAGCCCTAAATATCAGGTATTCACATACAATGGATGACGGCGAAACTAAGCTGGTACCTTGGTATGAAGATGAGCTCATCCACTGGTACATAATTGGGGGCCAGCACACGTTTGAGGCTTGTCGAGAACTGGGAGAGAAGGAACCACTGGACTCTCCTATGCGGCAGTATTACCTTAACCACGACATCATTCCTGTATATGCTGATAACAAGGATACCCTCATTAAGGTCTCTAACGCATTAAACATCGAGGTGAAGGATAAAGTCGCCGAAGTAAGTTTCAGGTCCCAGCTGGCTAAGATGCGCGCCAAATGGATCGAGCGGGGGAAGATCGAGAAGAAAGATGACTTCAGCGCATGGAAGGTAATTTACATCTTTCTCTTTTCCTGTTGTTTCCATGTAGTTGAAAGTCGTCGGCGGCCCGCCGACGCTCAGGTGGTTTTCCATATTGTAATTGTGGGAGATATTTATCGATTTCATTTTCTTCTTCCTTGCAGGAGTTCTTCAAAGAGTACCTCAGGCCGATTCTCGGAAAGACCCCTATGTCCCACACCTTGAAGCTGCCCTTAGTCTTTGTGTCTGACGGAACATACAACGAGTGGCAACTGGTGTTCAACGCCTGGGAGGAGGGGAGGATCATCGAGGAGGACGGCTTGAAAGCAGGATTTCCCCTAAAGCCAGCCCGCCGGGACATAACACTCAACGACATGCAGTACGTGATCGGTCTTCGGGACCACGAATGCAAGAGGCTGGCCAAGGAAGTTCTGGACCTTAAAGTGTACCTCAAGGTCACTGGGAAAGAGGTGGTTCAACGGGACGGAATATCCTTGGAGAATTGGTGTTTTCGTGTGAAGTACGAGTATATTGTCCGGAACGAGCTCATGTGTATTTACAGGGGCTTTGCACTGAAGAAACCAAGGACTGGGAAGCATATTGAGTGGAGCATGGATGACTGGAATTCCCTTCAAGTCGAGAAGGGGTTCAATGATACAATGATTAGTAATATTCGGGCTGACTTGGAAGATAGTCCTGAGGGGAAGGAGTGGCTTAAGGGACGGAATCATCCGCTCACGCCGTCGCACGGGCCAACACCCGAATTCTTCAAAGACATTGTGCAGAAGTACTGGAAGTCGGATGTGGACCAGTCTTCGCAGTCGTCTGTACAGTTCGATGCCCGGATTGCACAGGACCTAGGTGAAGTGTGCACAGCTCTTGACGTTCGCGGAGCGTTCTCCTTTGACAAGGCGCAGTATGAGATGTTTGTAGTCTTTGGCTACGATCCAGCGGGAAAGGAGATGCCTAACATGCGACAACAACACGTTATAACTGTCGCTGAGAGGATTCACCGTGAGGTGGAGGAGGAGGTCATTCAGGTGGATGGGGAGGTAGATACAATTAAGGTGAATAAGCTTGTCACCCCATCCTTGTGGCTACTCGATGCTGAGTGTAATCACACTCTTCAAGGCGTGTCAAGGCTGACGAGTAATTCGTGGACGGTTCATACTATGCAGTACTTCCCTGATAGTTCCGCCGGGTTTCAAAGGAGTTCTCTCATTGACTCTAGACCCAAGGTTCATGTGTCCGTTATGTATCCAAGAACAACGCCCGGGGATGCATGGAATACTTTCTCGGACTTCACTAGTTTGAAACGTCCGCTTCCTCCCTATGTGGACGAAGGAGAAGATGGTCTTGGGGATGATTGGTCTAATGGAGACTGCCACGCTAGTTACTCTTTCCTCCAATCTCTTCTGGAGAAAGCGATGCAGTTTGAGGACGTTTAGGTGATCAATTGCTGGGGAGGGGGGAACGTCACGGCCCTCGCTCCGGTAAGTCACTGCTGTCTCTTCTGGTGCCTTTGCTCTTTGCTCACCGATCGTCGGCGGGCAGCCGACGCTGATTGAATCCTTTGTGTTTCCTAGGTAGAAGATTTCCTTAACCGTTTCGTCTTGTTCTACTGCAGAAAAACCATTTGACTGTAATTGAGATCGTGCGTACCGAGGAAGAGAGATACGAAGCGCACTGTCGGGTTCGGAATATGACTTTCATTCCGGGCGTTTATAACGTGCCCGTCGAAGCTCCAGTTCGGACCACGCAGTCTGGGGCCGGGCCGTCTGTCCCCGCCTCTGCTAGTGGTAGGACTGGCACTCTCACGGCTGCCGACTTGGGTGTGAATGCGGAGGAGGCCCATTTGGTCGGGAAGGGTGCATGTATGGGTTCGGGGAAGACTGCGGGGGTTCCCTCACAGAATTTTCAGGACTCCGACGACGATGTCGACGAGGACCCACCAGATGTACCCGACCCAGACGTTGAAGATGAAGCTGGAGATGCTGAGGAACAGCCAAGAAACGAGGACGACCAAGCTGAGGCTCGCATTCCAACTGGAGATGCAGAGGTAGAGGAGCGAGACACGGAGGACTTAGACTATGAACCAGAACCCGACGTATTACCACTCATAGAATCGAATCCTCGTTACGTGAACCCACCGCTGTCGCAAGTTATAGGGGAGCAAGGAACTGACTCCCTCAGCTTCGGTATTATTTCTCCTACATTTCAAGAGCAGGAGACTCCTCTCGCCGAGCCAGAACGTGATTTAGACCAGGCGGGGCCTCAAAAGAAGATGCAGGTTCCTCTAGCATCGAGGCCTGACGATGAAGTGGTTCTTTGTGTCCAGAAGCCAACCTAGGAGCCTGCAGTGAGCATTGAAGGGCATGTTCCTCCTGCTACCGTCGGCGGGCAGCCGACGGCAGAGGAGCAAACCTCATCTAACCCCTCTGCCAAGACCAAGTTGACAGGGAAGTCAATCGCATTCGTCACTCAGGGTGTGAAGGGCGCAACTCGGATGATTGGCCCAGATGAGAACCCTCTGGTCAAGACACGATCAATGAAGAGAAGTAAGACCGATGGTACTGCTCAGGATTCCTCTCTTGTGGGTAACTTATCCCGTGATTCCTCAGGGGTTCAGGAAGGGGAGGAGTCCTCTGGGAAGGGCAAACGGAAGGCTGCTTCGAAGAAGACTTCCTCCAAGAAGGGCACATCTGGGGAACTTCTCATGAGTCCCAAGAATGTGGACGCTCCAGAGGACGTTCTGTCACCTCCGCGGGCATCCAAACGGGAGCCTAGGCCGAAGAAGCACAAAGGTGGAGGTCAGTGAATCAGGCGGTGGCCCAGTCCATCTTTTAAATGCGTGCATTGATAATTTATTGTAGTGATCGGGCGCTAGGATTGTGTTAGATGTTTGTACTGCCAAATATGAATAAATTTTCGGTAAATGCCAAGTTGTACGCTTTCCCTTTTTCCAAATAATGTTGCTTGCAAGTCGGCTGTCCGCCGACCGTCATCCTAACCGTCATGTTTGTCCTTTGCTTCGTTTTCTGTCACTCCAGAGTCCGCGGACAAGGAAGTCCATGGAAAACTTCGCGAAGACAGACCCAGTGCAGTTCTGGAGCAGGGACCTCCACCTCTGAATCCACTTCACATAGCCCCGGAACAGGCTGGTACTCAGGTACACGATCCAGTGCTGAAGTACTTTCTGGTTCTGGATATTAACGGCCTGCTATTAGTCCAGACGAAGCAGGGCACTAGGTGGAATACTAAACTTAGACCGGGTTTAGAGAAGTTCCTAGAGTTCTGCCTGGACAATTTCGAGGTGGTCTTCTGGAGCTGCGTTCAGGAAAAGAGGTTCGAGATTCTCTGGACAGTGTTGCAGCAGCGCTGTCCTCGTCTAGATGCCGAAGTGCGCTACAAGTTCGACCAGAGTTTCTGCGAGACTTGCGTACATAAGGCTAGTAGGGAGTTTTATTTGAAGAGACTCCAGACCCTCTTTGACCTCGATGACGGGCTGAAGGGGACGGGGGCGTCTTCAATTAACACTCTCTTGGTTGATGATTCCCCTTATAAGAATGTCGCAAACACTCCTTGGAACGCTGTGCACCCTACACCATATACCTTCGAGTCGAAGGAGTCGGAAAATAAGAGGAATTATCTCGTTGGAGAATTGATTTCTTGGCTTACCAGTTTGAAAGAATCTAAACTCCCCGTGCCCGAGTACTGCCAGAAACACTCCGAATTCGGTCAGCGTCATCTGTTTCCGGGGGATGAAGCTTATAGTCTCTTCTCTCCACACATTGATTGGCCTAAACGAAAGAGAACATAGTAGATGTAGAAACTGTTTTAGAGAGCATGCACATGATTCAGTCGGCAGCCCGCCGATGGGATCTTCATGTATTTAGACTTTTACAGTAAATAAAGTTTTCCTCCTTTTAAATATATGAGAACGGAACTCAGTGTCGAGACTGTGTATTCTGTCGTGGGTGTCTTAATGTGTCTCCAATTGTACACTAGAGCAAGTATGAATTGTGAGCACGCGATTGATCACCCATGTTTCCTTGGAATTTGTCCTTCATTGTTCAGGAGTCACTGGAGGATGACGCTGAAATTGAAATGCACCAGAGACCTTCCCTTCTTAGTACTCTCTTGGAGCAGTACCCAACATCTCCTGATGGTGATGCTCACAGAGAAGAGTCTCCGGGAGCGGAAGTCGATAATGAAAGTGATGGGGAGGACGAGTACGACTATCCAGTCGGCGGGGCGCCGACGCTGTCTGCTGCACATAGCTCTGACCGGTGTGCGATGGCTTCCACCTCGTTCGTCGAGACCAACGTCGCGATCCCGCGCACCGGTTCCCCGCGCGATGATTCCGTCAGTGTCAGCACTGATATTATTGCGCGTAATATTGACGTACCTCTCCAATGATACTACCTTGTCCTTGACATTAAGGGATTGCTCATCGCGGAGCACCACGGCTATATCGGTGATGACCTGAAGACAAAAATTCATATCCGGGCTAGACCAGGACTTCTTTCATTTCTAGAGTTCTGCACGGCGAATTTCGAGGTAGTCTTTTGGTCCACGGTTTCTGAGAAGAATCTCGATCGTCACTTCCAGAAGCTGTTAGCCATTCATCCTTTGCTCAGTAGCAATTACAGACGCCTTCTAGGATTCTGGTGTGATATCTCAACAAGGAATAATCCGAATGGGAAACGGGAGTACTTGTTGAAGCGTCTTGATAGACTTTTCTGCGACACTAGGCTACAGGCTCGATCAGGTGCCACTGTCCAGAATACCCTACTGGTAGACAACGGGCCTTATAGGAATGTACTTAATCATCCATTTAGCGCTGTCCATCCTAATTCTTTTTTCTGGGATTCTGCAGAGTGCAAAGAACCTCGATCCACCCCCAATCCCTATTTAACTAGGGTAGTTACACCATTCCTTGCAGGACTTAAGCAGTCAGGATTGGATGTCCAGGAGTATTGTAGGAAGAATTCTAGCGTGGGGAAGCCACGTCTTTTTCCAGGATCTCGCGAATACCAGAAGTATAGGGAGGTTATTCCTTCTCATGCATGCGAGTTTGACGTCCCGGGTAATCCTGGATCTTGGTTTGTGAATTTACCTTGTCCTCCGGAGGCCCCTGGTAGTTCCATCATCGGCGGGCAGCCGACTGATTAGAGCCAATATCAGCGGCGCCACTAGTTTTAAAAATCACATATGATACTCTACACTCTTTAGTTTAATACGCTAAGACTGTTCCCTTTCTGAACTTCCCTGCACCACACATTTGTTTCCAGTGCTGCAATTCGGTACTTCTTTTTGTAGATGCATGCATGACATTTCACTTGCTGCACATTTACCTTTGAGGTTTCTTCAATGCATCGTTTTGTCGGCGGGTCGCCGACGACTTTGAATGTAGTCCATTTCTTTCATATACTTCGTCCTGTTCCTTGATTTCCTTCATTGATTGCACTTCATATTCTTCAGGGTTCCTCGTTTTATTTCAAATGCCTTCACGGTCCACCCCATCATGTCAAGAAATGTATTGTCCTATGCGTCAATGGCCTTCTCTGCTATGTGGATCCCAGGACAGAGGCTTTGCCATGGGATACGCATCGGAATGTAGTGAAGCGCCCAGGTTTGAAGAAGCTTTTCGACATGCTTTTCTTGCATTTCCATGTTGGTCTGTGGTCGAAGATGCCCTTGGGAGAACTGAAGCCTTTACTCACACATATTCTGCCGGCCGGTGTAATGGAGAGGCTGTCCTTCGTGTATAGCAAAAGTGACCTTATCGACCGGGAGAATTTCCCCTGGAGTTATAAGACGTTAGGTCAAGTTTGCTCCAAGGTACAGTCTAGAAACGTCTGCAAACTAGATCAGGTGCTATTTGTGGATGTTGACCCGAGGTCATTGAGGAGGACACCAAACTGTATGTGCTACATTCCTTGGCCTTTTCAGGGTCATCTAAACTTTCCGAACGATGACGGCGTTATACCTAACATTGCTACAGATATCCTTCCTCTGGTTTATCCCTTGCACAAGTTCGGATCTGTACCGGAGTATATGGCGCAGGCGTGTAGGCCGGGGCAAGTGCACTGGGCAATTGAAGCTGCGAGAAAGTTTGGACGTGCACGAGTGGACTGGACTGAAGTTTGCTGGGACTGAGTTAGGCGGACTTTTTCGCCTACAACTTGCACTTCTTCCCTCCTCCTGACCAACAGAACACCTTCCATCGGCTGCCCGCCGACTTGGTCGACCCGTTTGTGCGGCCTTCAAATATATGATTTACTCATTGACCTTACGGCTATGCTTTCAGGGAAATAGTTTTCCGAGTAGGTTATAATGTGATAGGATTTACGTCAACTTGGTACATAGTGCTGGGTGTAGACTTAATGTTGTAGGACTTAATGATTCTAAGTGCTACGGGTCTAGTTAGTTTAGTATGTTCTATTATCGGCGGGTCGCTGACTTTGTATTGTACATTTCATTACTTGAATCAACATGATATTCTTTAAAGTATTCATTGTAACTCTTATTCTGCATCATATGTCGCAATCTTCGGGTTCATATATCCATCACTGGCAAATTCCGCCCATGCACATCTCGATGTCCAGTTTTGCATTCCATATTCTGTGGTATTCATGTACAGTGACACTGTTCATCTGTGGTCTCCATCCATCGGCGGTCCGCTGAGTTCGCATTGGTCATTTTTGAATTCTGGACTTTTTTTTGTCCAGAATTACCTAAATATCCCTTTTCCTCTGTTTTTCTCGATCCTTGCTCTATCTTTCATGGCGTGATTTGTACAAGAGGTCAGGAGGTTTAAGTCATTTCTGCTTTGATTTTGTTCGCAATTTTGAACACATTGTTTCGAATGGATCACACTAGTGTTAAGTGTTGCTTACCAATTGCATTGAGTACCGGCAATCAATAAGAAATCACGTGTATATGCCCGATTATTCTCAAAGTAGTAGTGCGGGATTTAATTAGAGAATAAATGTCGTTGCCAGTACAGGTCAGTTATCGAGGTCCGAAATGGCTTGACATTTTTGGATCTGATTGTGAAGCAAATTGAGGTAGGAATCTCTGAATTAAACGATGTATAGTCATCATTGTATTTAGTGATTGCTAACAACCGTGCTATATTATTCTGCTGAATGATCAGTTTGTCTTAATTTTGTAAGAATCCATTACTATTTGTTTGAATTGGTTCAAGATTCTCACGCTTGTTCTTTATATCTTCAGAACCTCAACCACACTTACAACTCCAGCGTGCCTCTTGTTTTGATGAACTCATTCAACACGCACGATGATACTCTAAAGGTTTGTGAGCTGATTTATGTTACGGGCTTCAACCTTCTCCACTGTTTTACATATATATGTTTGTATTTAGATTTGCGTTATGTTGGGAAATTTGCTTTTTTTGAACTCCTCATGTGACTCGCTATTTATTCTTCCAAATTTGTCCTCCTTTCGTGCAAGAATCATCTTATTGTGATATTATTAGCAGTATTCAACACTTATCTGATATTTATAATTCCTTTCCAGATTGTAGAGAGATACAAAGACTCGAAGTTGGAGGTCATCACTTTCAACCAGGTGCCATTTACTTCTTACTCACTATCCGAAGGTTTGTTCTTATCTTTGTTGCCAATTTATCTTTACATTTTGTGTGGAACATACTTAACGGGGATGTGCTGGTCATCAATTGCAGAGCCAGTACCATCGCGTTGTTGCAGAGGACATGGTCCCATGGCCTGCCAAGGGCAAGACGGACAATGCTGGCTGGTAAGATAGCTCTTCTTTGTATGAATTTACAATAACTGCTGTAAACATGCGACTTTGTATACGATGGAAGTCAAGGAGCAATATGGACAGGATTACAGGCAAATTTAGCTGCAGTCTATGGAGTTTTTCTTGATGATTACTCATCGTTGACAAATCTTTGGACTGATGCAGCTAAACACCGAAATTGAAGCTATAGAGGCAGATAGACGTGCGCAGCAGCCAGCAGTGCAACTCTTGGAAACCGAGACCAAGGAATTGCACCAGGAGATTCAAGTTCTTAACATACAGCATGGAGCTATAAATACTGATATTCGCGCTCTGGAACAAGAAGGTGTCGCGGTTGCTGACGAGGTATGGCTTCATTTTTTCATTGATGTGTCGTTCTTTATTCTTTCCTGCTCTGAGCATGGACTTCATGCTAAAAGCTCTTTGCCGTCGTTGCCACATATATTAGTATCCACTAGTACTGGCGACGGCAATGAAGAAAGTGAAGCAATTTGTGCCGTTGAAAAGATCACTTATTGGACAGATGATTGAGTAATACAATGCATGCATGGATAGTTTTGAATCTGCTCAATAGTTTGAATAGAAGCAATTTGACAGATGGTATTTTATTCTTCTTACATGAAGGTACTTGTTTTTAAGCAATGGTTGACCGCCATAGCTGTCTTGGAATTTCAGACGTCGGCAGAGAAGTTCTCCCTGCTACAGCTCGAGGACGAACAAGAACGATTGAAGTGCCAGCTCGTACAGTCTTGTCAAAAATTACAGGTATTGCCATTTGAATCCTCATATTGAACCACTGCAACCCGGGTATATGGGCTATTCACTGTTCAAAGAGTGTTTTCGTAAATGCCAATGTGCTTAGTTCGATGATAGCCTTTGAATGAACTAGGAGTTCTATATCACACAGTTTGACTCACCGATCATCTTTCCAGAGATGCATGAATTGGGCTGAGTATACATCTGACTTATCATTAATTCATGGGATTTTCTTTTGTCACACAGAGATCTTTGGCATAGAAGAAAGCTACCTTGATAAGCACTAAAGCCTCAGCTGAAGAGTCTCTGCAGTTGCTCAATTTCTGTAAGGACAAACTCGAGAAGCCTACAGCAAAGTGGATTCCTACTTCTGAGTGATATATGACGATGAAGTTCCAAGCTGATATATGACGATGAAGTTCCATGCTGGCTAGATAGTGTTGGATGCCCCTCTTTGAAATACAAGTTGGTCGGCGGGGGGAAGAAGCAGAAGGGTGACCGAAGTTGGTTCAGCAAGAAGTCTTTGGAGGAGGTCGATGAAGAAGATATGCATCAATATCCAACTATGATATCGAATTTCGACTGCAAGACGATGAAGCTGGCTGTTGCTTTGTCAGGGTCCGAAAGCACAACCTTCGGTCCGGCTGAGCCTCTGTCCGCTCTCGATGATCCTGTGAGTACTGATTTGCCACCTTGGAAGAAACTGTTGTAGAAAGCGTAGTTGGAAACAGAGAAAGTGATATATGACAATGAAGTTCCAAGCTCCCAACCTTGACCTAATTATATAAACTAGGTTTTCATTTTTCTTCTTGGAATATTTTCTGGGCAACCAGTTTATTTACATGGTGATGTTATTGTTATTATTTGCGTCGTTGATCAAAACAACTCGCACTTCAGATTCCTCATTACTACTACATCACATTCAGATGGATTTGCGCAAACACAGGTACAACCTTTGTTTTTCACAAGTAAAAATGTGAGGTACGGTCTAGTCGTGTTAATGACTGACAATTCTATTATTGTTTTCTCTAATTCATTTTTATTTTGGCTTCTGTGGACTGGTGGAACAGGTGGTTCGCTTACGTCCATACACTTTATTTACAAATCGACTTGGCCTCCCTCTTGAGTTGAGACAAGCGGGTGTGGATCATTCAAATACACTACAGCCTTGGGATTGGCGAACCACATTTGCCTTTCCAGAGGTTCAGGAATTTCTCCAATTGCAGGTAGAGTAAAGGGGGACTATTGTGTGCGCTTGTACTGTGTATCCAAGTTCTTTAAGTTTCACGTGCTACGCTACTTGCACATTTGTCTGGAATGTTGGTAATTTGTAAGTCGATCCATGATTTTATAACTGATGTTGAAGGTGTATTTTATATTGTTTATCCTATCTAAAATTGCTTAGCTTTGGATCATATCTATATTTCTGTATGGAGCTCATCGAACCAATAATGTTTTATTTTTTTCATCTGCAGATTCGATTGGAAGGATCAGAATGGTCACTCCCCTTTGCTATTAAAGAAGAAGGAGTTATGGACATTGTAGTGCGCCATGCGAGTGGACATAGGCAATATGTCCGGCTGGACGTCCGTGGCTATGACGATGGCTCTCGATTTGTAGCTATCTTCCAGTTGGGCTCAGGCCGAGGCCCTTTCAGGTGTGTGGATTTTCAGTTTCTGATACTACGCACGTTTGTGTGAACAATGTAAGATGAATGCACTTTTACATGCCGTCACTACGCTATTTAGCAATAGTTTTGAATATAACTAAACGGTGAACTGTTCTAGAAGGTAGTCTTCACTGTCCTGATCTATGTTTTCACTCAAATTTATTTCTTGAATCACTAGATTCAGGTTGCTGCATACTTAAATTCTCAGCCAAATTACACATCAAAGTTGTGATCTCTGTTGTTCGATTTGTAGGGTTGAAAATAGGACGGGTCAGGTTAGAATTAAATTTCGTCAGGTAGGTTTAGATGAAAGTGCTTGGAGGAGCATAAGACCGCACTCGTCAGCCACATTTGCATGGGAGAATCTTTTTGGCGAAAAGCTTTTGGAGGTAATGCAAGAGGGAAGGGATGCCTCACAAACCGTCCAGATAGACCCTGACAGAATTGGTGATCACCCGATGATTTCTGGCGACAAGACTTCTGGCTTCAATATCTGCGTTCGGATATGACAAGCTAAACGTCTTTTTTTGTTCTTAAGAAATTAACACTTGATTTTGCTTGGAAAGTTGTAGGTTGTTCAGAAGTCAGCCATACTCATTGAAGATGTAGTTTGCTGAATATGTCACAAGGAATTGACTCAGAGTCCTTTTATTTTCTAGGTGTTGGATGCCCCAGCGGCCAAAGTAGTGAGGTTCTTTGATTCAGAAGTGGAGATTCAACCCAAAGATGATAGTGGAGGTGACGAGATCGAGCAAACTGCTCCAAGTCAAGGGGCGACGCAACCTATGCACGATGTACAAGAGAGACGCCCGGAAGCTCCATCTCAAATGGAGATCAGCATGGGCGTTGGCAGACTTGGTCTATCAGTTATTGACCAGACGCCTCGCGAGTTGATTTTCTTTGTCACAGAAAAGGTGGACCTTGTTTATGCAACAGGACTAGGCGAAAATGTCAGTAGGTAAGGGCAAGATCTCTCATGCTCATGTTTCTCTTATACTCTCCTTTTTTGTTTGTATTTCGTCCCCTTTATCTAATGTGCGAGATGGAACAGGTTCACTGCGACGGTGGGTTATTTACAAGTAGACAACACACTGCCTCTGACACCCATGCCCGTACTTTTGGCCCCTGAGATACACGAAGTTGAGGGCAATGTTATCAAGGCTACTGCCTCGATGAAGGCAGACACTGGTGAAGCCGCTCAAGTGTATCCATACATTGGTTTGCAGGTGTGTTTTGCCCTGTCATGATTATATGGTCCCATATGCGAACACATTTTGCTTCTGTTAGAAATATTGAGAAGTACGTGGTTCATGAACTAAGCCAGTTGAATGACTGCAGTTAACTAAGGCCGCATTCCGAATCAATGCACACGAGGGGGGGGAAGCACAATAAAGTGGACCACAAAAGTGCTTAGCTCATTGCCAATTTCAGCCATTGTTGTAAACACTAAGAAAAGTGCCATAAAATTTTTTGATATGTTAAAAGTGGGATGGGATATAGAAAATAGACTTGGTCATCTGGAGTCCTGGAAATTTGCATAAGAAGGTAAGGTGTTTATGATGCCCTACGAGTACCTCAAAGTGCGACAAAGTGAATGCAGTCATTTGAAAAAGTTGCTAGAAAAGAGTGCAAACTTTGTCAGAAAACACTTTCCAGCGGATGGTGCCCTCCGTTTGTGAATTGTGGTCGTGGGAATGGGCACCACCCACTTCGTTCGGAAGTTTGGACGGACGAGAAGTATATCTGGGATGTTTTTTAGGAGGGTCACTTCGGCGGTACTTTTTGTGAGTTTTTTTTTCAACGAACATCGTTTTTTAAATTGGAAAAAACATCCTCTAAAGACAATAGAGGGCACTAAATGAAGAAATCAAGACTTCGGAAAAGTTCATTTTCATGATTTCGAACTAGTGGTCAAATTTAGTTTCAATTGAGGATGCTCTTTTTATGAAGATGCGTGTAAGATACCTTATGACACCCTAGAAAGTGACTAAAATGCTCAAAAACTTCACCAAAATGCTCAAAATCAGCTTTGAGCTTTAAAAAACAGCACACTTCATATTCACTTCTTAGTGATCACATATTGCACTTTGTGGTCCACTTTATTGTGCTCTCCCCCGAGGCGTTGATATGGGCATTTTTGGAGATGTACAACAACCTACATCTTGATCGCCTGTCATCAGACTCACCTGTTGTTTCAGTGGACCAGAGATCACCATTGAGTATGTTAATCTTCCTTTTATCGCTTTCCTGGTTGTATTTGATTGATAGAATCTGATTGATAAAATTGATAAAATCTTAAGCTAGAATCTTATGAAAGCCATGATAGGAGATCTTATCATCGTATGCTAATTTATATATCAGGAGCATTATAACAATCTTGTTCGAATAAAGACGCTATGTGAATTTCCCTAGGGACCGCATCATGGCATAGGATTTTAGAATTATCATTTTATCAATCGAGATCACTCTTAGAATTGAAACAAAATACCGCCAAACTTAATGAAATGGTGGCACTGTCAGGACGTTGGACATGTCTGAATTGCGCTTCAAGGTCTCCGTGGAAACAAGTCCAGATCAGCGGCCACAAGGAAAACTTGGCATCTGGGGCCCTGCAGTTACCACTCTTGGAAACATCACAAAGATGCCGGTTAGTACATTCATCAACATGTTTTAAATTGGGTACCATTGTCGATGCGGTTTAAGTATTTCCATGAATCAACAGATTACGACATACATCAGGATAGCTGCAGGAAGGTTAGTTGTTGATCTCGATCTGGAAGCTTAAAGGCTCAAGTTCTTATTACATTGTAGAGGAGTCACCAGTATATATTATCCTTCACACTCTTCATATTGGGAACCGTTTGTCTTAGTATGATCTAATAGCGAATTGTTGTTGTTTCAGATTAACTTCCGCCCTGTGTTTCGGGAGAATCGGCGAATGCGGAAGAGTCAAGTGCAAGCTCAAATATTGAATCGAGTGAAACGGGATATCATTCATCAACCTCTTCAGCTTCTTACAGGTGTGAACGTCATCGGCATGACGAGTTCCACACTTGGGACCATGAGCCGAGGGGCTGCAAGTTTATCAAAGGATGACGATTTTGTACGTGTCAGGACTAATCAGGTATAGCTTTTTATATCATGTCAAGACTTCAAATCATTTAACTGTCTTTACAGTGGTAACGTTTTTTGCTGTTAAAGTCACAAATTCCAAGGTGCCTGAGAAACGATTTAATATTTCCAGGAGACCGCGAGGAAAGTGACGGGCGTGGGAGATGGCGTGGTCCAAGGAACTACATCATTCGCTCGAGGTGTGGGTTATGGAGTCAAAGGAATCGTAACAAAGCCCATCGATGGTGCTCAAGACGGAGGAGCTGCGGGATGTATTCAAGGGGTGTTCAAGGCATTCGTTGGGGTGGTTGTGGAACCCCTCAGCGGTTGCCTGGACTTCATGGCTTTAAGTGTCAGTGGTATTGGCACAAGCTGTTCCAACTGTTTCGAAGCTTTTGAACACGACCAGAAATGTGATCGGTATCGCCTTCCTCGAGCTATCAAGGGAGACGGCGTTCTCACTCCTTACGATCCTCATGCTGCCCGAGGCTAGGTATGCCCACATCTCTCAGTTTGAACATTGACTCGCTCGTGATGTGCGCTGCAAGCTTGAATTGAGTGGTATTGAGTAGAAACAATGTGTCTGGGTCTAGAATTATGTAATTTTTTTCACTACCACCGTTGCTTTCTACTAAACTTCATCAATAGAAGAGCTTTGCAATGTCTTTCTTGACCTCATGAGCTGATCCTTTTTTCTTTCTTTGTTGTGGATTTAGGCTATTCTACAGCTTGCACAAGGCAACGACGATGTGTTCAGAACTTCAGGGGCCTTTGCCTTCTCAGACTTTTACCAAAATCATTTCTATCTACCCGACAATCGCATCCTTATGTTAACCAACCAACGAGTTTTGATGCTACTGGTAAGCGACTGTGTTCTTAGCGACCGAGGTCGTCAACTTGGATACATCACGAAACAACGACACTTGTTGAGCTTCTTCTCTTTTGCAAATATACTGCTCTTAGCTTGAGGAAAACTACCGTGAGGTTTGTGGAATACGTGTTAACTTGGTTCTATCTACTTCTAACACAGCCCGTCGTCGCATGCCCGAGACAAGAGGAAGGAGCTGAAAGAGCCATGTACCACGGAATGGGAAATGCAATGGACCAATATGCTGACCGTGGAAGAGGCGGATGGCAATACGCAGGTCCTCCTTCACCTCCGACATTCCTCGACGCAGTTCACCCAGGTTGTATCATGCAATCCTCCCAACGGCTCTGAGACCCCTCAAGCCACTGAAATTTACCGGGCCGTTCACCAGCAATGGCGGGCAATCTGTCCGACTCCTGAAGACCCATCGAAGCCCAAGGTACTGATCCCGGGATCCAGAGACTTGCAAATGCTCTTTTGAACTTAAACATGGTGCTCGGTCTAGCATACTAAACTGTGACTGCATGAATAACAGAAAGCCCGGAGGTTTCGAAATTATCCATGTATTATGTCTGAGTTTGCTTTACAGAAGCCATCCTTGTGTTCATGGTTTTTTAGCCTCATATTTCTCAAACCACTTGGAATTCACCATGCTCTGAAAATTGTGCAGGCTGAATCAAAACTGAAGAAACTTACTGGCATGCTAGATGAGATTGACAAACTGGTGCGCCTTCATCTGACCTCGCTAGCACATCTTAGTCTTTGCTTACCATAGCTTGTCACATCTCATGATGACACAATCGTTTATTAATGGCGATGCGACGTAGTGATCTTCAAGTGTGATCTCTTTAGATTCAATAAGTTATTTCTAAACCCTAAACCCAATTGTGACATTAATGTTGAGCCCCATGATCTCTCCTGCACATTGCTCCCCTCATATGCTCAGAACTCTGGAACTTTTGACACACTTCTCATTTTCTCCTCTCTCATTTTCCTCTCACTCACACAGCTTCAGTTTCTTCTCACTCTCACAGATCCCTCATGGAGGCTTTTGAAGATGCGCTTACCCCGTATGTGGAGAGCGGGGTCACCTACTTTAGTACTCTTATCACTGGCAGTTCGAGCTTTGATGTACTGGTAAGCTCCTTGTTCCAATCCATGTGTTTCATTGATGGGACCATCATTCCTAAAGGGATTTGAGTCTAGTTTCACATGTATGCCATGGGGTTGAAGCGAGAGCATCTAGGGTCCCGATTGGAGTGAGTACTGCTAGCTAGATCCGCTTTTGCTTTGAATGATTGTTGGTGGGGTGGATTGGGTTATGGGGTAGGGGGGAGGGGAGAGTGAGAGCAGTGTCTGTGGGGGTTTGGTTGTTAGTTCGGAGAATTATTGAGGAGGAGGTGCGGTATCTAACTATGTGCTCCTGAATTCCCCTGTTTTGCAGGAGATTCCAGCCCACTTCACCGCCAAAACCCGCTGGCCAGGGGGGAGGAACTGCACAATCATTACTTCCATCGCCGGCCAGCGGGAGTGGCCTCTGAAAATTCTCCGCTGTGAAGGAGGTGATGCCCGCAGCGTCGGCACAGAGTGGAGGGAGTTCCTCGAGGACCACGGAATCGGACTAGGGCACTTCATCATTTTCGAGGCAGTCGATGAGCGGACCTTGGTGGCGGATGTGCACCACCCGCCGGGGCTGCAACCGGCGTTTGTCAAAATCATACGCCCCAGCCACCTCCGAATTCACAAGCTAGTAAGTTCATTGCACTCTGTGTGGGAGAGAGGGTGAAATTTTTGGTGGGTTTTTCGGATTGATTGCTACTTTGGTTGTTGAGCTCGGGATTTGGGAGTTGAGTGGTTTGCTATGCGACCCAACTGTGTTTATTGAGCTTTGTCTGGTCGTGTAGCTGCTCGGTCACTGGTCGCATGATTCGTTGCGTGTGCTGACGTTGAAAGTCGAAGCCACATCGATGTTGGTGTTCGTTCAGTTGCGTCATTCAGATCGTTTCTCCGGAGATTCTATCGAGGCTGTTCCTGTGATTTGTTTGTCAAGGTTGAGTGGTTTGGGTTGAGGTGGTGGATTGGGATTCGGAGAGAGTGCTTACGTTCGTGTGCTTCGCATTCCTACTTCATGTGTTGGTTGGTTAGCGCCATTTGTGTTTAGGGTGAAACATACTGTGATTAGCGCCACATTGTGCTGGGATGGGATGGTTTTTTTGTGTAGAGCATGAGATGGTGTTGCGTTTGCTCGTTTTTTTGAGAACTGTCGGTTGGTGTTGTACAGAATTAGTGTCCGTTTTGATTTATTCGAATCGTGAGCTCTTGGTTTCGGATGTGAATGATGCAGTGGAGACGGAGAATTG
Source organism: Ceratodon purpureus (assembly GCA_014871385.1). NCBI lineage: Eukaryota > Viridiplantae > Streptophyta > Bryopsida > Pseudoditrichales > Ditrichaceae > Ceratodon > Ceratodon purpureus. The sequence goes on from CM026426.1 coordinate 28,515,446, forward strand.
GAATAGACTGTCATAGTTTGCTTTCGTTTTTGCAATTCTGAAACAATTCTTGAATGTAGTTACACATTCCTTTAGCGTGTAGGATCAAGAGAGAAGAGGAAGATTGATGTCTAACGTGTGTATTTCCTGCTGTAGGACATTCCAACCAAGTTTTGGCGCAGGCTGGGGTCAGGGAATTTCGATGGATTCAAGTATAAATTGATTGGCGACAAGTCCGCCGTCCGAGTTTCTTCTGCTGTGACTGTGAATGCAGCTCAGACGTAGTGCCACTTCACCGTTGGCTGGAGAGAGTTTTGCAAGGAGAACAAGGTGAAGTGTGGGGATAAGATGACCTTTACCCAAGTGGACACTTACAGCTTCCGAGTGACCAAGTAGGGTGCAACCGTTTTTTTCTTTCCCTAGTTTCAGCTGACAGTGGTTCCTTGCAACGGTTTCAGCTGACATTGGGAATTCGCAGCTCCTTCATTCTCATTGGACAGAGGATGGTTGTTCTCTGAACGTTCCCAATGGAGCCATGTTTTGCATTTGAGTCACTTGGACATATATGTGGCCGTTTCAGCTGATTTTGGTAACGGAGGTGGATGATAGTCTAGAAAGAAGACTCATGTTTGACTGCTGGAAAGATGTACAGCGTTGTTTCTACGGTATTGCCATAATAGTGTACATATAGTGTATTTAGAGGAAAATACAGTAGATTTGAGGATTTTTTTTAACTTTTTTCCTTTTATGCCTCCATTCTAACTTTTCAACCGTTGTGGATTGCAGTACATTTGAGTCATATGAATGAGATCCAATGTACCAAAAACACCCTAAACAGTACATTGTTTCCATGACTAAATCTTAAAATTCCTCTAAATCTTTTTGTAATTTTGCACATATATGTTTTTGATTTATCTTGGAGATTTTAACATGGGACATAGCTGAACCCCTCTTTTATTAAATTTAGAAATTTATTCCGAGATTTATGGAGTTCCAAACTTACCCCCCTGGAAAAATACACAAAACTGCAAACTTTTTGTCCCCCATATACGGATTATACACTTCAACTTCCCACGGTTGGATTGGGTCCATGTTTTGCCCATAGTATTCTACTACCCTTGGCTACAGTACTATACGGTTAGATATACAACAATGCCAACCTATTTTTGTAAATTCTAAGAATAGCGCAGAAAACGCTAAAAATCAGAGTTGCTGGAAAAAAACCCTAGGCACTAAAGGATTAAGGTATACACACCCATGAGGGATCACTTACCCATGACTGATATGTAGGCTTCCCCATTCCAGAGCAATGGGAAACCAGTGACCGATAATTGATGAACAGTAGATTTAGAATGCATCCTCCAATAGAATGCCTCTGTGAGTGTTATGGACATGTTGTTGTTCACTAATTTGAGTATGGTCGGTCATTGGTACACCTATATGTCACTCATGGGTCAGTGCCACTTTTGGATAAAAATATTTGTAGTAATTTGAATTTTACTGAATTAATTTTGAAAAAATGCTCATTCTTCATGAACCTTATGATACTACGCACGAAAAATAACTCCTTATTGAATACCCAAGATTTACTATGCTGAAATGCTTAAGTGATCGGTCATAGGTGTGTATACCTTACCATATAAGAAACAAAGGAGCCCACCAGTGGAAAAGCAACAGCAGAACACCGGAAATTACACCAGGCAGTGGACTGAATATGGGTTTTTTGAAATGGTGTAACATGGGTATTGTTTGGTGTTCTTTGCCACCTGAGTTTTCTATTCCTACGGAGTCGTTTCTGAACCCAGGGATCCGGGGGTCCTCCTCGAGCCCATGAAAGAGTATTAATTGCTCTCCACTTCTATAATTCAAGCTTTATCTCGTTGTAAAAATTGGAGGATGATATGGGATGGATGATGACATGGTCATGGTGGGTAAATACTACTGCATTATTTTCTAACCCTATATATTTATTGGAAGTTCTGTATGCCATATCCAAATTGAGATCTGGTTAGGGTAACCAGACCGGTTGGCGGGGTTGACATCCAAGTCTTCGATACCTACCCGGGTAAAAATATACCCGTCTACTATAACCGGTGTGCTATCTCCCTTCGAGGGTATATTCCTAGTACAAGGTATACTCTTAATGTACTTGCATGTACCCGTTTTTGGGGACCTTACCCCATGTCAACAAATAAACCAGGTGTCACTGTTTGGTCCTATGTATGTCTGCTCATGTATGGTATATTCCCGGGTCCAATTATACTGCTTTTAGGATCAGTTATGACTGGGTATGGGTACCTGATCGGTTTAGGGTTCTTAGAATCGGGGTCGAATTTTGCGGAAGATTTCAGTAGATTGAATGGTAATTTGGGGTGCAAAGATGCAGCACGTTAAACCCTAAAGGACAATTGTCCTAGAATGGGCGTTTTTGAAACTTGGGCATGTACCTACCGTTCCAATTTTAATTGTGATTTTATGAAAATTTTATTGAAGATAGAACATAACGAGAGCTACGTGTGGGTTTTTTTTTTTTTTTTTTTTTTTTTTTTTTTTTTTTTTTTTTTTTTTTTTTCTCTTCAATTCTGACATCAGGATCAAAAGTTATGAAGGTTTAGGTGTCAAAAGCTGCTCGTTGGGCAGCTTTTGAAATTTTCTAAGCCACTGTGAATGCAGCAAATTCTGCCCAAAACTGCCCAAAATTGCAAAAATCTGCAAAAATCTACCCAAAGATGAAACTTTGAAATTCCACCAAAAATTGAGATTTTAATAACTTTCAAAAAAAAAAAAATTTGTTTATAGAGAAGGCAGTAGAGCAAGTTTCCACCGTTCGGATTTTTAATCCAAGAATTTTTCATATGCTATTTTATTGTCAAAAAACGGCCTTTGTATGTGAATTTCAGCTTACCCCTAGCAGAAAATGATTTTGTTTGGAAACCTTCCACACTTTTTTTGAATATGATATTTTTTGGACATGTACCTAACTTACTTAGGAACAACAATATGTAGAGATTCATTCCATATCTACTTTTAAAAATGGTTTTTTGGGCCTTCAAAACTCTGATGTCTCTTTTTTTCGCAGGGAAAAAAACTTGTTTTTCTACTTTGAACGTTATGATCTTGCAATTGGTGAGGACAGAGTGTGTGAGATTTAATGGACTTATAAACATAAGAATTAGCTACAAGATCTTACGGTTAGATGTACTAAAAAGGACCCCAAGTTTGCAAAATCCACCTTGCTTTGAAGAAGGGCTGTTTTGAAGCAGTTTTGATGAAAAATACCGTCAGAACTTTAGGGGTTAACAGATCATGGCGTATGGACCAAACAACAAGCCATAGACAATTACAAGTGATTTGAATTGGTGTGTACCCTGTTCGAGCGAATGCAAGGAACTGGACCAACTGCGGGACAAGGGAAATTGATCTGCTGTAAATGGATGGAGACTAACCGACTCTGAAATATGTCAAAAGCATGCGGAAACCGAAAGGATGATTGAATGAAAACAGAAGGATACATAGCGTGCTTGAAGGAATGCGGTATAAACAACTTTGTTGAGATTTAATTCTGTTCATCTGTAACTTCATCCAGTTATTTCTCGTTACTGTTGATAACTGACTCCTAAGTGGCTAGTTAGATTACGGCAGCTTTAGTATTAGAATTAGGAATGTACATAAATTAAGAAGCCCCTGAGTATACTCCATCTCCCAATTTAATCACAGCTGCATCAGCAGCAGTTTTTCATCATGGTATCAGAGCATCTGCTCTTCTAGCACAGATCCTCGCCTTCCTACCACTCTTCTATCTTTCTATCTTATCCTGTCACTATGGAATCTGCACTCTCAGGTAGAGAGATTCCGGAGACCACCAAACTTCAAGGTGCCTCCAACTATGCCATATGGGCCTATAAGATTAGAACACTACTACAGGGAGAGAAACTATGGAGTGTTGTCTCACCAGATACTCAGCCCAGTTCCCGGGCTTCCTCATCTCATACTGCTACCTCTCAAGTCTCAGGTGAAACCGAGTCAACACCAGCTCAAGAGCACACCACCGTCCCTACATCAGCAGCTCTTCCTTCGGTAGCTGCTCCCTCTACTGCACCAGAGGAAGGAGCCTCAACTCTTACCGCGGAGGATACAACTCAGGCTCACGCGGCGGCACCTTCCACTCAGGCCAGCGGACTTCCCAATCTGTGCGACCTCCATATCGATCTGGCCCCACTCGTGATCCAAGAGAGACGGGCAGCTTTTGCCACGTATGCGGCAGCCCCTATCACTGGGCGGATAAGTACGAGATTAGGATCCTTCGAGAGAAGATCCGAGAGCTTGAACTGAGCTCCACTTCTAGCGCCCCTCGGTGGCGACCCAACCACACAGTCAACCTGTGCGAACAACAACAAAACTCAGATCAGAAAGTTTCCGAGGAGGCTGCCCTAGCTGAGGTATTTGAAGTATGTGCGGCTGAGGTAAACAAGCAGACTCAATCGGATGGATGGTACCTAGACAGTGGAGCAACTGCTCATGTATCAGGGGATCCAAAACTACTCTCTCACATACAGATAGCACCTACTTCTACTGTAACTACAGCATCTGGTAATTCTCTTCCTATTTCGGGAAAGGGAAGTGCTACTCTCAAAAACAATAAAGCAATTGACAATGTTTACTATGTGCCTGGCATGGTGAAAAACCTCTTGTCTGTAGGTAGATTCGCAGACTCAGGTTATTACAGCTTGTTTGGACCTAGAAATTGTTGGATTTTCTCCGCAAAAGCTCCTCATAGAATTATCTATACAGGCAGTAGACAATTAGGAAATAGTCTCTACAGACTTGACACATCCATCACTGGCAATCGACAACAACTTTCAAGCAATCACTCAGTTCACCTTGCCAGTTCAGCCACAACCAAATTATGGCATAAACGCACTGCTCACCTCAACTTTTAGTCTCTGTACAAGTTATCACACCAAGAAATGGCTACAGGCATCCCCAAACTTCCGCTTCTCCGTCCTGACTGCGAAGCCTGCATCTTAGGAAAGCACCATCGACACCTCATCCCGAAGCTCAGTCTCACACCCACAACAAGAACACTGGAGTTAGTACATTCAGACCTTTGCGGGCCTCTACCTACGTCCCTAACAGGTTCACACTATATCCTAACCTTTATAGACGATTTCTCTAGGTATTCTTGGGTCTATTTTCTAAACAGAAAAAGTGAGACGTTTGAAACCTTTAAACAATTCAAAGTCATGGCAGAAAAAGAGACTGGTCATAAGATTTCTTGCCTGCGTTCTGACCGCAGGGGAGAGTACCAATCCCTCGAGTTCATCCACTTCTGCAAGGAGCAAGGCATTAGACGACATCTATCAGCAGCTCGGACTCCACACCAAAATGGCATCTCAGAGAGGAAGAATCGGTACCTGTGCGAGGCGATGCGAACTCTGCTCTTTAGTTCACGACTTCCCACTTTCCTTTGGGAGGAAGCAGTACGTGCTGCAAACTACATATCAAACCGAGTTCCACATCGATCCCTCAACAAAGTAACTCCTTTCGAGCTCTACACCCACCAGGTACCAAACATCTCCCACCTGAGAGTTTTCGGCTGCACTCCCTTCACGCATTTACAGAACACAAAAAAGTTAGAACCCAAAGCCATAAAAACTATCCTAGTCGGTTATGACACCCAATCGAAGGCATACAGATGTTTCGACTATACAAATAGGAAACTCATTATCTCCAGGGATGTACATTTCATAGAATTTGAAGTAGGTATCCCTAATCAAAAAGATATCCCATCACCTGATGATGATATTCTAAGGTCGTTCCTGAACCTAAATTCTCTCAAACCCACTGAACCTGCACCGTCTCACACTGTTAGTACAGAAACCCCGATCCCAAACACGAACCAGGACCCGACAGGTCCTCTTCCCAACATAGAACCACATCAAGACCCTGAACCACCAAACAATAGTACAACGGTAGCTTCCCAAGCCACGATTCCAGAGCCCTTACCACTTAGACGGTCTTCTCGTTTCAGGAAGCAAAACATTAGGTTAGATGATTATATTCTTACAGTGTCCCCGGATGATTTGGATATATCCATGTCAAATAGCCTACAAGAATTACCAACCGAGAACATTAGTTTAGATCAAGCGCTACAGAATCCCAAGTGGAAAACAGCTATGAAAGAGGAATTACAATCCATTCAGAAAAATGCAACTTGGAAATTGGTTCCTTTACCTACTGGGAAGAAGACCATTAGTGCACGATGGGTATTCAAAGTGAAACCTGGTTTAAAAGATGAGCCCCCAAGACATAAGGCCAGACTGGTGGCTAGGGGATACGAGCAGAAGTTAGGCATAGATTTCGACGAAGTCTTTGCCCCCGTAGTCAAGTGGTCGACTATCAGGGCACTAGCAGCTACAGCAGCCAGCAAAAGTCACCAAATACACCACCTCGATGTCAAAACAGCCTTCCTCTATGGTCACCTTAAAGAAGAAGTGTTTATGGAGCAGCCACCTGGATTCGTTGAGCCTGGCAAAGAACACTTGGTATGTAAGTTAGAAAAATCAGTTTATGGTCTAAAACAGAGTCCCAGGATGTGGTACGAAAGAATAGATAAATTTCTCAGATCAATAGGAATGATTCGTAGTCACAGCGACTACAACCTTTATCACATAGGAACGGGGGATAAAAAGACTATACTAGTAGTTTATGTAGATGATCTGTTTGTGACAGGGGGAGATGAACAAACTATTCTATGGTTGAAACAAAAGCTGAAACAGGAGTTTGACATAACAGATTTAGGACTAGTTACCAAATACCTTAAGGGATCTTTCTCACACAACAACAGTATGTCAAAGACATGCTGATAGAGTTCGGCATGGAAAACTCCAGAACCGAACATGTTCCCCTACCCGCTGGATTAACCCTAACTTCAGACATGAACTCTGAACCGACAAATACACACGACTATTGTAGAAAAGTAGGGAAACTTATCTTTCTTACTACCACACGGCCAGATTTGTCCTTCGCAGTAAGCTCCGTTTCCAGGTTCATGTCACAGCCTCAGAAATCTCACTTGGAAGCAGTACATCATATCTTGAGATATGTACACAAGACTTCAGACTTCGGACTTCTGTACAATTAAAACGTCAATACAATGATACATGGCTACACTGACGAAGATTGGGCGTCTTGCCCTGAAAGCAGAAAATCTACAGGTGGCTATTGTTTCCTAATGTCCGGAGCTGCGATCACATGGCAATCTAAGCGACAACCAACAATCGCAAAGTCTTCTACCGAGTCTGAGTACATGAGCCTGTCGAGTGCCGCAGCTGAAGCTACCTGGCTTCGAAGACTGCTCACCGAAACAGGTGTGTTTCCACAAACTCAACCTCCACCTGTTCCCTTAACCTCAGACAGTCTACAACTCCAGTCAGACTTAGCTTCTCTTGTTTCTCCCCTTTCTATCATCTACTGCGACAATCAATCCGCCATTAAGTTAGCACATAATCCCGTATTCCACGCCCGTACAAAACATATAGAGGTCCATCATCATTTCATACGAGAAAAAATAGATTCCGGTGAAATAAAACTGGATTATATCTCCACAGATTCCCAGCCTGCGGATATTTTTACAAAAAATTTAGCTAGGCAGAAATTTGAACTACATAGAGCGACGCTGGGGCTTACCAGCTTGTCCTTTCTCTCTTCCTAACTGATTACACTATTACCCGATGTCTATTCCAACTGCTCCGCATCTGTTCCCAGACCGCGCTGGATCTTCTAGAAAATAGCACCCTTCTTCTCTTACTGCTCCTCCAAATACCGCACAGCATCACTATACTTCTGGAAGCCCTTAAACTCTGCACCTGGATAGTACTTCACCATTTCTTCGCATTCCTTCCAAGTCATGTACAAACCTGGTCTCATTCCCTTCCTCATGGCATAAAACTTCTTTCCTTGATTACCCTGGACAGATTTTTTGGCCGCAGCTACCTCCTTGGCTACTCTCGCAGGACAAGGATTAAACCAAAAATCGTCACAGCTAGGACAGATTTCCTTAGGCGGGGTCGCACAAGCAACACAATGTGGACTTGCGGTATGCTCCAACTCCTTCTTGACCTCCCGTAATTCAACACCTGTGGTTACACACCAATTAGTCTCTTGTCTGTGAACCTTAGAACCTCTACCAATTAGGGTTACATGCCAGTGGAGAAACCAGCATTGTCTATATACGTAACAAAAACACTCAGAAGAAATTCAGACAAGCCTACAACTCCCAAACAGTAGAACCCTGATCAAACAACAAGGAAACCCTAGGAAGCCTCGGAAACCCTTACCTCCATGCCCGGATACTTCCCCCTCTGCGATGCGCTCTCGGCCTCTACGTACAACCGCGGCGTCAACACACTCAAACAATGATACAAACACCTGCTTCAAGAGGAAAACAATCGCCAGAAGTACTGCCCACGCCGCATCACCCTACACAGCACACAATTGCTCAGCATCGACTCCTCGCGAACTCCATGCAACAAAGAACTACTGTGTACCGACGGGGAACTTACAAGAGTCATCCTGTTGTCCATCGCAAGCTCCCTCAACGTAACCTGCTGTAGCCAAGCGTGTGTACTCTCAAGTCGCGCACAAGGTTACAAGTGTATAAACAAAGATTAGAATTAGGTTACGAGCTTCTCAGCTCGAGAGGGGGTGTTGAGATTTAATTCTGTTCATCTGTAACTTCATCCAGTTATTTCTCGTTACTGTTGATAACTGACTCCTAAGTGGCTAGTTAGATTACGGCAGCTTTATTATTAGAATTAGGAATGTACATAAATTAAGAAGCCCCTGTGTATACTCCATCTCTCAATTTAATCACAGCTGCATCAGCAGCAGTTTTTCATCAAACTTAACATATATAGGGTTGTGAGAACAATGCATGTAGGATTCAGCACCTGCGCTGAATGGCAATGTTGACAGGATTCTGAATAGTCACTTCCCACCTGGAATTACCTTGCCCTTCCAATGCAGCAAGCGGGAGTACCATTTCACATATACAACAGAACCGGATGGCTTCACTAATGCTTGATCTAGCATTGTGAACGGGTATCTCCCCTCAGAGAATACCAATGGCAATTCAGGCTTATTATTTTGTGCACTTGGACCATTTGCTGTCCCTCTAAACGTAGGCTTCCGAATTTTTGAGAAGGGGACTCCTACCTCCCCCGGTTTTCCCTTCTGCAACAATGGTGTCGCCGTGGTCCGGATGGAGTATGAAACATAGGCTATTCGCGGCATTGCGTCATTTGTTATACGTGAGAGAAGACCTAGTACAAAACGCATTCATGGGGGTCTCGGAGATGGGGCCTCAACTTGCAGCTGCATTCCCTGCGTGGTGATGCCGTCTTGTTCCATGGAGCACTCGTTGACATCACCGACTGAGGTCAGCGACTTCCTTTCGTTGTGTTCCGTCGTCGCAGATGGACGGTTCTTGGTCTTTGGCAATAGTGCCTAAGTAGGGCGTGGTGATAAGTCATTGGAGGTAGTTCCAATTGAAGCTGAGACTTCTGTTGAGACAGCGGCTCCAATTGGCATGCGGTTCGAGAAATTTTGCAAAACTGTATTTGGAGTTACGGGTACAGTATTGCCACTTTCCCAAAGAAGTAGAACTCACCATAACCTCGGGAGCCTAGCTACAAGCGGTGGGTGGATGCCGAGAACACTCTGAGGGAGCTCATTTGGTGTACAGTCATCTCCAATTCAGCTCCGACTAAAATTATTGCCTGGGCCGATCACAGGCGTGCATGTTGACGTAGCCGCATCCTTGGGCACCTGCGTTGGTGTCGATGATCGATGTTGTGGCCCCCAGATTCCGGGAGTGACTGCGTTTACGGCAGTTGGGGGTTGCTCCGATTGGGGGTTAATGAGTCGAAGTAGGAGTTCTTTCACTTCATTGAGCTGCTCCTTGCTACTCGTTAGATCAGAGGCCATTCTCTATACCGTGGACTCAAAGGCCTCGCGGATCAGATAGGGGGGTGTACCTGGACGCTGGGATAGAAACGCATGTTAAGCCTGCCAATATTAAAGAATGAGCCCCTCTTCTTATCGACAACCAGCGGGAACACAGGAAGGTGACGAATATGTGGGTTCACGAGGCAACTCGGAGTGTATGAAGTTCACTTACACGTGGAAAACTAGGTGTTGTATCGTTGGGCCGAGGCCCTAGAGCTGAGATGCATGTGGTATCATGGTTTAATCCAGTTGTCGGGGTACTTTGTTGGAAGCCAACGCTCAGGCTGTTGGTTGAGTCTGAGTGAAACGTGGATGCACTCTACAGTTGAGAAGGTGCATGCTGTGTCGTGGGGATGTTCTATACGTACGCGAAGATGAAGTTAAGACAGACCTCATGCACCAAGAGCTTAGACTGCGTGAGCAAGGTGGCAAGGAAAGATGCAGCAGTTGGAAAAGCACTAAACTCCAGGGAGAAGATTAACATCTTTGGGAAATCCTTATAAAGTGGATTACATACATCATATAATGAGTAATGCTCTCATACATGTTAGATCAGGGTGTAGGACATGTTTATATCGCATGCTGACACTAAACTTCATTAAATTTAATTTATGACTGATAATGCAGATTTACATGATACAGAGAGAAAAACATGTGAGTATGGTTGATACAGACCTCTGAAGGCAATGCCGCTGACTGTCGGTCGTTTGGAGTGCAGGAGGATGGGCTGGTGCGTAACTGCGCCTTACTCTTGCCTTTGCACATTTCACTCATTTGAAATGATTCCTCCCTTCCTGCTTCAGACACCCAATATTTCTTCCAGTCTGTGAACGTCTCCATTGAACATCTAGGGTGTCTCAAACCACCAATAGCCAAAAAGTGTTTTTTCCAATGTTTTCTATCATTTTTCAATGTGTTCTTCAAAAACTTACCTAGGCAACTGATGTCTAACGGCCTAGAATATGTGAAGGTATGAGCTGATGTTTCCACAATACATTGAACTTGAGCCTCCTAGTACTCTCTTTTAGCCTTATAACTTTTAACCTTGTAATTTATTGTTTGCCGTGCACATAGGCGTGCTGCCCGTTGCCACGAGTTTATAAGGCCAAAGACTTTACCTGAAATGCTGACATATATTTCAATGCATGGCTCTTGGTTTTCGGCATGGGCTGCTGCCATTTCCTTATGGGCGCTGTAAATCACGTGATGCTATTCGTTTAATTGTTGAGCTTATGTCTCTCTTCTTCGGATGCAGGAGGTACAGGGTGCCATCCAGAGCTCTTGTCGGCGAGCATGGAGTTTGCTGGTTGGCGCCAACTCGCAGGGGATGAGGCCAGCACTAGCACATTCGGACTGCTGCTATCAAGGTGATCGGATGGACGTTGAGGCAGGGCAGATCTTCCGCTCATGTGGCCGTCCCATTGGTCGTCCCATGACCCCAGAGCAGGTACGGAGTCGAATTGGAATGGATGGTCTGCCTGCAATGGGACTTGCATCACCGGCGGGTCGTTGCCGGAGGCTAAGTGTGGGCTCCCGCACGGGATTTGGGAAGACATCCGATGATGTTGGATGCTGTGATCCTACAAAACGAAGAAAAATAAAACACTATGAACAACTAGATCAGTCCGGATAGACAGAGGGAGTGATAAGGAACGCCAAGGATATTTTAAAAAACACACAACTACCAGGGCTACACATCATCTACGACAAGATGGTCTTCAAGCATCGGAAGTGCCATGGGAGTCAACTGCTCCGAAGCCGTGTGAGTTTCGACAAACATTATGTTACATGTATAATGTATACAAAGACGATGTAAAGAGGGGCTTCGACATGGGACTTTCAAAGATGCAAAATGAAATTCAGCATTGCATCAAAATTAAGGTACGAATCTAATCACAAATTCGTGAAGACCTTTGCCAAACCTTTAACACGTGGTTCAGTACTACTAAGGTAACTAATTTCATTCTGCAGGAAAGAGAACTCTGGGATTGTTGCCTCTCCATGGTCCAAGTGACAGACGATTATAATGTGATAACGCAAACATGATTGTGAATTGAACCATATTCAGACTATGATCTAAATTGATAAAATGTACAATACATAAGATTAAATGCAAAATTAATGCTCACTTGTAAAATCCAATGTCATTTTCAGTCGTACAACCGAAATACATGTTAAAGGTCACAGTCACATCCAGTCACGTCAAAGACTCTGCAGGAGAAGTGCAAATATTTGACATGCCTAGGGAGACACACTTGTCTACTTGGCGCCATCCAGACTCACGCAAAAAATTGAGGAAAACGGGGCAGTACTTAATTAGAGCCACAATATGTTACATCAACAGTGTGTAAGTACGTGAATACCAATTAGGAAAAAAGGAGGGTTTAATTTGGGCGAAATCAAACGTTACAAATTGAAGAGTTGACAGATCATCTATGTGAGCAATCGTAAGTCGTGAAGACCACGAAGTTGGTGCACCAAGAAAGAAGCTCAACGCAAACTCACGGTGGATGTAGGAAACGGAACCACTTACCTGGATATGTGCGGTGCGGTGCTGAAGGTGGGGCCTTCAATGACTGGTACGTCCGCCATCCTAGCAGGAAACGCCATCCGGTCTGCAGCGTCATCGGAGATATCACCCTGTGCACCTTCAGAATCCTCTTGTAAAGGTGGGCAGCTCTCTACTGAGGATGAATCCGATGTCCAGGGATTAGAGGTTTTAGGGGAATTTAATCGTGGTTACATGGAAGGACCGCACCGCACATATCCAGGTAAGTGATTCCGAGAGAGGATGAGGCCGGCAATATTATGGATTATGTCGAGAGGATGAGGCCGGCAATATAATTAGCATCTGGAGCTGGGGGGAGCTAGAGGAGGATCTCAATGAGATTGACTCGAGTGAGGATGAGGAGGTACTCGCGAGTCCACTGTTTGCCACGAAAACGACTTTCACCTTCGGTGATCTGATTGGTCTCGTTCCACAGACTATTGCCGGCGAGTCCAGTCCATCTGGTTTCAGTTGTCTTGGTCCTGAAAGCGTGATCGACAGTGTGAGCAACAGTGTAGTCGCTGATAATCTAGATGTTCGTCATGCAAGTCCACTCTCTATCACGTCCACGCGGTCTCTAGATGACTACCTTCATGAGCATCGAAGACAACTCGCTTCCGCTGATATTAGTGAAACTGCATCTGGGCAGATTCAAATCTATTGGGAGCCTTGTCCCCTCTGCGAGTAGGAGTACCGCCGTGACATTGAAGGTTTTTATAGCGATATGCCGAGTCTAGAGAGGCCGCAGGATGGCAATGTCGACTACAAGGACATGCCTGATCTCGAGGCGTCGGAAGAGAACGATTGTTCGACTGGAGATGTGCAGAGAAGCTTAGCGTGATCTCTAGACGTGGAGCAGGTTTTTCCCATGAGGCGGATTCGCAACTTGTGCGCGAACCTTGTATTGCTACAACTAATCTGCATCGCTTACAACGTTACCGTCCCGGTATTCACCAACTCCTTCGAATCTCTGCTCCATGTGTGCTTGGTTAACATTGAGTGACTACGGCGTGACAACTCAATTTTGCGCGGTGATTATTCCCATTCAGTATGTGCGTTGCATGTTCAACCTACACATAGTTGAAGAAACTTCAAATGACATGCTCAGAAATCCGCGGAGTGATATACTACGTATACTCGGCTCACTATGGCCGGGACAGTAGACAGATGAGTTAGATCTTGTATTGCTAGATAAGATTGGGACGGGCATCACGTCATGTCGTGACATGACCATTGTTTTACCGTTGTATTCTGTAGCCTCCAACATGCTCATCAACAAACGTGACCATTACTGATTTATGACTCAGAGTCGTCCCCCAAATTTCACTACTAGGATTTGGGGGGTAAGCTACGGCAAATAAGCTACGTCCCCTAAACGAAGCCACGTTTTTCTACGAATGCTGTCTCGCTTGCTCCTTTCTGTTCGATGCCACGACTAAGTTACGTTTAGTGTTCCCATCAAGAGAACCTTGCACATTCTTGGGTTTCATATATCCCATATGCTTTGGAGACAGTTGGGCTCTCAAACAGTCTAAAGATCCCTCCTCTGCGTGGAAGTCTCATCTGTGAGGCATAAGTAAATCCATCTACTTGAAGTTTGAGTGAAAGTACTATGGAGTTTTATTAATAAACTTTAAATAAACTGTAGACATGGGTGAAAAATCAACAAATCTAATCAACAAAATCAACGCACCTAATAGGCAGGTCTATGCTCAGTTCTCCACATGTTACCAACGTTCCTCCAAACGTTCCCCATACGTTCCAATGAAAGTCATTGGCGTTGCTAACGTTACACCCCAAACAGCGCTTTAGTAGCAGCACTGTTAAGGGCATGTCTTTAACAACGTCCTGACGGGGCCGTGAACCATCGACTCCTAGTGTAAAATGCTACGGTGCAGACCTTGCAAACCCCCCCAAATCCTAGTAGTGTTTGTATAACTTAATAGTCTTTCGCTGTGATGTTTGCGTTGTTAGATTCGACAAACAAGACCGGGTCGTGCATGAAAGGGTGCTGGAAAACTAGAGCAAAGAGTCCATGACAGCTATCTACCAGCTCAGGAGGTAATGGACTCACACACCAAAGCTGTGGAGTGAGGTTGTTTTCTTAAGGCTAAGGTTGGATACGGAGAGATGGACGCACACATGAGGCTTCCCCTGCAGGATGCACGGAGGATAGCTACGCGCAATGCAAAATTGCAATTTAGAGAGGCGTTACTTGGTGATCGGGCAAGGTCAGCAAAGCGCCGGTGCCCATGTAATATCTGCCTTGGCGAAATTCACTCCTTCAGATTCAGATCAGTGGTAGCCACGCACTTGCGACAATACGGAAGACATCCATTTCATAGGGGTGTTGGCATAAGGAATGTCCAGGTGGCTTTTTGCCCTGTTGGCAGTCCTTTTAGACAGTTCGGAGTCTCTACCTGTTTTGTACAGGAGCACTCAGTAGATTAACCAGGCCGTTAGAAACAGAAGTAATTAGCTTAGTTAGTGGGCCGGTGCTTAGGTACTGGTATATAGGGCACTACAGTGTCAAGGTATGCATCTGAATTTTTTTTTTAGGTTCAAGTTAGAGTCACTGTCCTCCTACATGGTATCAGAGCGAGGTTCTATCGTGACTACCAGCTGTTAGACCCTTTTAGAATTGTCGATCAAGAGAGAAGAGTCGTTGATCAGTGTCCTAGAGGGAAACGAGCTGTCAAAGAGCCAGTCCAAGTTGCAGATCACATTACATTAGTCTAAAGTTGCAGTTTAAATTAGAAGTTGAGTACCAGTATGGCCACCAACCAGTCACTCATGGCAGATTCATCAAAACTCGATGGTACCACAAACTATTCCGTATGGAGCTTCAAGATGAGGAACCTGCTCAACCGAGACGACGCATGGCGGATTGTCGATCCCCCTCCCGGAACTGTAGCACCAACAAATCCTGCCGACGTTGCTGCTCTGCAGGCGCTGAAGAACAAGGCCCTTACGATGATTGCGCTCTCCGTATCCGATAATGTGATACCTCATATAGCAAACATCTCTGACCCATCTCAATGCTGGACTATTCTCAAGGATCTCTATGCCAGCGGCACCGATTCACGGAAGCTGATGCTACGGCGGAAGTTCAGTAACCTGAAGATGGAGGAAGGGAGGTCCATGTCAGAGTTTCTCCAGCACGTCAAGACACTTATCAACGATCTTGCCAGTATCGGAGAAGTGCTTCGTGACCGCGAGATAGTTGAACATGTGTTGTTAGCGTTGCCAAGGAGTTACGAGGGACTTGTGAACACCTTAATGTACCTTCCTGCTCTGCCAAATTTTTCTGAACTTACAGTGACATTGCTGCAGGATGAGATCAGAAGAGAGATAAGGGGCGATACAAAACATACCGATCATGAGACACTCCTTGCCAAGAACTCCAGCACCAGCAATCGGAGACCTACCAACTCAGGTGGTCGAAGGAGCGGCTCTGGCGGCGATGGAGGTCAGCCCAAGAAAAAAGGCGACTCAGGTGAATGCCACTTCTGTGGTTCAACTGATCATTGGATGCGAAACTGCCCAATACTGGCGGCAGAAATCAAGAATCGGAAGGCGAGTCGAGAAGCGAAGGCTTCAGTTAACTTGGTAGACAATTTCAGCAGCGGCCCTGGCAGCGAAGACGATGAGTTCTTTGAGAGCGAGACAGAACTAGCTGCACATTTCACAGAAGTGAATCTAGCAGACAATAGCAAAATGTAGTTCTTAGACAGTGGAGCCTCGAAGCATGTGATAGGCTCCAAGAATCTTCTTAGCGATTTAGAAGATGAACGTCACTCCTGAATCAGTACCGCTGGAGGTGAATCACTCAATGTTGCTGGAAAAGGGAAGGTGGAGTTTCTCACTTCCTCAGGATCAATAAAGCTTGATGAGGTTCTGTATGTGCCTGGAGTGACTAAAAACCTTCTATCTGTCGGTTCTATCGCCGATGGACAAGGAAAACCCAAGATTCTCTTTGATTCCGATAGTTTCTGGGTACTTCGAAACTGCTCCACTCCAGATGAACATCAAATCATCGCCACTAGCCAGCGAGACAGAAAGAATGGCTTGTATCGCTTCAGGCCACCAAAGCTGTCAATCAACCTTGCTGAAGGCACCTCGAAGAAGCTGGCAACGGTTTTGTGGCATGGTCGCTTCGGTCATTCCAGCTACAAAATTATCTCCTACATGCAGACAACTCATCGAGTCACGGGACTTCCAGCTATCCTATCAGCTGGCCCTCCATGCTCAGATTGCTCCCAAGGCAAACAAGCAAGGACTCCCAAGCCTCGGAGATCCCAACCTCGGCCGGCAGCACCACTCAATCCCTCATTCTCAGCTGCTCGAACAAACTGTCCCCTGGAGCTGGTTCATTCGGATCTTTGCGGTCCCCTGGTGGCATCACTCTCCGGTTCTCAATATCTCCTGACCATCACCGACGATTTCAGCAGGTACACATGGATGTATTTTCTCAAACGTAAGTCTGATACTCTTACCAAATTTAAGCATTTCAAACAAATGATGGAGCTGCAAAGCAGTTATCGACTCAAGGCAATAAGATCAGATAATGGTGGAGAATACATCTCTCACGAATTTGTGAGATTTTGTGACGAAGTAGGGATCCTACGCCAACTTTCTCAAACCTACACTCCTCATCAGAATGGGATCTCTGAGAGAAAGAACCGCACACTACTCAACAAGGCTAGGTGCATGGCATTTGCGAGTCACATCCCGACTCACCTATGGACTGAGGCTGTGTCAACAGCAACGTACATAGTTAACAGGACATCCACTCGAGCTAACAATGGAATGACACCTTTTGAAAAACTCACTGGCCGTGTTCCTTCAGTGGCACACTTTCGCACCTTTGGATGCAGGAGCTTTGTCCTTAATACTTCACCGGATCAGAAGAAGTGGGCACCTCGAGCTACCGAGTGCATCTTCTTAGGTTATGATGCTACGTCACGAGGCTTCCGCAATTATCACCGTTCAAGCCGCCGCATTATAATTTCGAAGGACATCCAATTTGACGAGACAGTGTTTCCTTGTGACAAAAACACCAAGGGCGCTTCGATTTCAGCAGACCCCTGTCCAGGCCTTCGACCTGATTGGTCAATTTTTGACGATGTCATCGCCACTCCTGTTGAGGATCCTGCTGGTTCATCGGCACCATCTTCAAGCACAGGTCCAGAGGATCTAAACTCTCCACCATCTCATTGTGCAACCAGCCATTTGCCTCCATTAAATCCATCAAGTTCAACTGTATATCTTCCTCCTTGCTTAGGAGAACTGGCTTCCGGTGATCTCACTGCCTATCCACATGTCCGTTCCTTAAACGGGCACATCAATGGAGAGCCACAAGACGCCTGCCTTGACACATTCCCTGTCAAGGCGTCTACCAGCCCCGATGCTCTTCCTAGCACTTCGGTTCCCCTGCAGACGTATCATCGAAGATTACAAGTTGAACCCGTACATCGCCCAGACGACTTAGCTTCCTCAGCTCGAAGCAGCAGGCCTCGAAAGCTTCCAACCCACCTTCGTGACTATCATCTGCACACAATGGAGGCTTCACCGCCGCTCAGTCTCCCGGTCTCAACAGAGGCTGCCCTCTCTCACCCAGGCTGGCGATCCGCCATGGAGAGCGAGATTGCTTCCATCCATAGCAATAACACCTGGGAACTGGTGCCCCTCCCTCCTGCACGGAAGGCAATCACCACAAAGTGGGTATACAGAGTTAAAACTCATGCAGATGGTTCTCCAGCAAAACTGAAAGCACGACTCGTGGCAAAGGGGTTCCAGCAACGTGAAGGAGAGGATTATAGTGAAACTTTCGCGCCGGTGGTGAAGTGGAACACTTTGAGAAGCATTACAGCTCTCGCAGGTCACCGTGGGTGGCCGATTATTCACCTTGACGTGAAGACTGCATTTTTAAACGGAGAAATTACAGAAGACATTTATGTATCGCCTCCCCCAGGTTTCAGTGACTCATCACAACCTGATCTAGTCTGCAAACTAAGAAAAGCACTCTATGGCCTGAAGCAGGCTCCTCGAGCGTGGTACACCAGGGTCGACTCCTACCTGCTTAAGCAAGGTCTCACAAAGTCTCAAGCCGATCCAAATCTCTACTATCACAAGGAAGCTGGTAAACTCACCCTTCTCCTGCTGTATGTAGATGATGTGTACCTTACAAGGGATAATACTGATCATATTGCCCTAATCCGTGCCGAGATTCAGCAGGAATTCGACATGTCCGACCTCGGGCTTCTGTCATACTCTTTGGGTATTGAATTCCTGTTCCAACCAACTGGAATCCTCCTCACACAGCGTCAGTATATCAGAGAGATGCTCAAGGATGCTGGCCTGGAACATTGCAAATCAGCTCCTACACCGATGTTGGAAAAGCTCAAATTAACTCCTGATATGGGCGCCTCCCCTGCCGACCCAACTCAGTACCAGCACATGGTGGGCAAGTTGATATTCCTTACTCACACCCGACCGGACATTTCCTATGCTGTAAGTGTTTTAAGCCGCTTTATGGCACATCCACAGGAGCCCCACGCCCTGGCGGTGAAACACCTGTACAGGTACCTGCAAGGCACAGCTGATCTCGCGTTGTTGTACCGCAAGGGGGAAGAAGACAAGCTTTACGGTTTCACAGACGCGGACTGGGCTGCAGATTTATATGACAGAAAATCTACAACAGGTTTCGTTTTCTTTCTAGGAAAAACACTTGTTACATGGAACAGCAGAAAGCAGCCAACGCTGGCCCTCTCATCAACCGAGTCAGAATATATGGCTCTAACTGAGGGCGCAAAGGAGGCGGTGTGGCTCCGACGCCTCCTAGGTGAAATTCAAGTTCAAAACCTAAACAACTCAACCAGCATTCACGGAGACAACCAGGGTTCTATCAACCTTGCACACAACCCTATCTATCACGGACGCACAAAACACATAGAAGTACGCCATCACTTCATACGAGAAAGGATTCAATCAGGAGAAATCAGTGTCGACTTTGTACCTACAGGGGAGCAAATCGCTGATATTCTAACTAAAGCATTGGGCAAAACTGCATTCGTGAGGCTGAGAAATCAGTTAGGGCTCATTCAAATAGAGCCCCAGAAACTCTGATAGAATTCTCTACAAATGACCCCATGGATCCGTGCCACACAGTCAAGACATTCAAGACACCTGCACACAAAGCGAAAACGATGTTGTTGGCAGCTTCTAGTTTGAACGCTCAGAAAAAACTAGCCGTATTCTGAACGAGGGGGAGTGTTGGCATAAGGAATGTCCAGGTGGCTTTCTGCCCTGTTGGCAGTCCTTTTAGACAGTTCGGAGTCTCTACCTGTTTTGTACAGGAGCACTCAGTAGATTAACCAGGCCGTTAGAAACAGAAGTAATTAGCTTAGTTAGTGGGCCGGTGCTTAGGTACTGGTATATAGGGCACTACAGTGTCAAGGTATGCATCTGAATTTTTTTTTTAGGTTCAAGTTAGAGTCACCGTCCTCCTACAAGGGGCAGTACAGAGGTACTCATTTTATTCTCATGATAATTCACTTCATTCCGGAACATAACATGCCTGTACATTATCGTTTCGGTTCACATGTGTCGAGTGATTCCATGTCAAGCGACTTTGCAGCAAGAAATCGTAAAATTACATATGTCAAGTTCGACAGTACATACATGATACACATCGGGGACGTAACTATGACTTTTATGAGTATTTGTTGCCTGCTCGCACTTGGAAGGTGCGTTTCTGCGATTGTGGTTGGTGCCTGATTGGAAGAGGATGTAATTCAGGAGCATTGATGCTTTACTAGAAAAAACGGTGATTTTGTTGAAATCTGTCGAGGGTTTTGATAATGACGAATCAGACGAAGAATGGGATATGGACATCAGCAAGGAATTTAGAGTGAGGGTTGCAGGATTCGTAGGTGGAGGCCATGAAGAGGAGATGGACAGGGGATGGACATGTCCAGAATGGTGCAGCACACCTTCGACATGTACGATGGATTGGTGGGAAATCTCGGCGTTGCTGATGAACAGGAGGTGGACGAGGAGGCAGCTACGGCCGACTAGGGAGGGGAACCGCTCAAAGGGAAGTCCCAGGGCCAAGAGTGCAAAACCCCATCAACGATGGATCGGGAGCTCCTAATGTCGATCCTCCAGCTGAAGAGGGTATGCTCAATGACATCTCCTTGCCATGGAGAATGAGCCCTTGACGCAGCATCAAATTTTAGAGGACAGTGCCGGTACACCATTATTTGCAGGCTCTACTCTCACTCAGTTGGGCGGGACATTGCTTTTACTTAATTGTTTGTGAACTCATGGCACCTCCAATATGCTAGTGAATGAGATATTTATGATCCTGAACAAGAGCATGCTTCCTAAGGTATATTCACTGCCTCCTAACGAATATCATGCTTCAAAGGTGTTGAAGCATCTAGGACTTGCTTATGACACAATTCATTGTTGTCTCGGGCCAAGGACTTGTATATTGTTGAGAGGAGAGGAATACGAGTACCTTGATCAATGCCCGGTGTGTCAAGCTAAGCGCTACAAACAGGTTGGCAAATCAAGAGTACCTATACGAGCACTCCGACATTTCCATTAATCCCTAGACTGCAGCAGATGTTTAGTACACCGCTGCAAGCAAGTTACATGACTTGGCATGCTTGTCATGCAAGCGAGGATGATTTAATGCGGGGCGCTGTTGATTCACATCAATGGAAACATGTGGATTGGAAATGGCAGAACGAGTTTGCTATTGAGCCCCCCAATTTAAGGCTAGGATTAGCTACGGATGGGGTGAATCCGTTTTCCGTAAAGCGGTCAACATGGAGTACATGGCCCGTTTTTATTATGAATTACAATCTTCCACCATGGATGACTACTAAGAAACACTTTATCATGCTAAGTTTGATCATATTTGGCAAAAAAGTCGGTTACAGACGAGAACTTTGACAAGTGTCTCAAGACTCTCCTAGAAGAACTGCAGGCATTAGGAGAAAAATCGGGTCACAAAAAGGCCATGTAAGCGGCACGTGAGAGAAAAAAACAGGCGCTGCCCGCATACTTTTTGACGTGGCACAGCACATGCCACCGTGGTGCCAGCAACCGCCACGGGGGCTCGAACCAATGACCTCTGAGCGAGGCGTGTGGAGGGCACAATCTACAGTGCTGGGCTGACACCGTCTGCCCACTTGGGACCAAACCCCGAGACAAATCGTTCATGTTTCAAGAATTATTCCGAGAACCGTTAATCTCAGTGCGCCACGCAGTTCTGTGCGGGCAGCGACTCTGGCACCCGCTGCCAGCGACAATGCGGGGGGCAGCAGGGAGTTCACCTAAAAAGGACAGGCTTACACGGCCTTTTCATGACCCCAAATTTTTCCTAATGTTTTATGGCCCCAAGAAGTGCCTACAGACAAACATCCATTTATCAGGGTGGTCCTCGTTTTAACATGAAGGCAATGTTGTTGTGGACAATGCATGATTTCCTGGCTTATGGGGTTGTGGCAGGCTATGTCACCAAGGGTTATTGAGGTTGTCATATTTGTGGGGAGAACACAATTTCAAGACGATCCCTTGCCCTACGTAAGAATGTCTATGATGACTAGTACATGCGGTTTTTGCCCTAAGGTCATGCATGGAGGGCACCTAGACCTGAATTTGGCGGTCTTGAAGAGCCTCGCGGTCCTCCTGTGAAGATGACAGCGGAGAATATCATGAGGTACGGGAGGTTAAGAGAGAGTTGGGTGGCGATTGGCGGTGGTCCCGCAGCTTCGGATCCTGCACGTGTGTTTGGAATGAAAAGGGATTCCAGTTTGTATGATCTCTCATACTAGAAGGTATTGGCTTCTTATCACTCGCCACCTCTTCATTCATGAATTCTGATCTAAATCGTTGTGTAATGTTGGTACATTGTCAATGGTGCTGTCTCAGTATGTGATAGTTTCACAAGACCTTTAGAGACCGATGATACCTAATGCACGCCTAGCTATGGCTACTTCACGCAGATTAGTAGTTGAAGGGATTAAGTCATGGAAATTCCAGTTTATTGTATTGAATGTACAACATACTCATTGAAGTTTGCGTCCTTTCTAAGTTTGAGAAATTTTTTTAGTCGATTTTATATTCGAAAGATCTTTTCTATTCAGCACACCATTTCCCAACTGATACGTGAGAAATTGCTGAAATTCGCTGTGCCTCTTGTCCATAGCGTATGATGTGCTTCATATTACCCCGTGCCCCGACTCTACGAAGTGAGTAGTATCCAGCATAGCGATGTTTTCCCATTCCTTTCTCTCACAATGAACTAGAGGATGTGCGCTGACTGTTACGATTTCTTGTGAATTTATGACATTCTGCAATGAAGTGTTGAACCGGGTTACCCCATGTTTCTCTGCGACATTTAGCTAAAATCCCCCTGATTGTCTCCGTAACCTGTACAGTCTGCTAGTGCATAATTAACTATGCCCAAGGGATCTGAAATGATAGTTTAATGTTTTCATCTATTTGGATCTGAAATCAATCTACTCAGCCTACATTACAGAACAGTAGTTTGGCTGATTTCCTCTGTCAATAAATTTTTCATGGTAAGTGAATTAAGTCGCGTTTGCCTGAACGTTTGGTCCATCACTGAACTCAGTTTAGGGTCCCTCTTATTCCCATATCATTCAACATGGGAATTTAAATTTGCCATAGCATACTCCCATACTGAATTTCTCTTGGTCGTTGACTGTCTTGTCACTGTCTGCTTCTGTATGAGGACATGGGCACGCATGAAATAATATTCCAGTTCACCTGTGTATCTGGATTCTAACAAATTCATGACATTCTAGGATTTTTCCATATGTAACACTCTCGATGTGATGCACATCAAGAGAAATGACTCTGACAACATCATGAAGCACTTATTTGGAGATAAAGACACTTTGGAACACGCCGTGACATGGAGCAAGCAGACAGGATACACAGCTTGCACTTACAGCTAAGGAGATCCGGTAATTACCTGAAAACTAGGGCGCCAGATGTGTTCTCTAAATCTGAGAAAGTTGAATTCTTACATCTCGTGACTAGCATGCGTGTTCCAAGCGGGTACAATAGTACACTTACAAAGCATGTGGTAGAACAAAGATTGAACGGACTGAAATCACACGACCATCATGTGCTTCTCCAGCAACTTCTACCAGCAATGATACGCAACAGCCTTACGAGTGGTGTAAGAGAGACCATCATCCGCCTAGGTAACATTTTCCAGCGCATTTATGCAAAGGTAATATGTTGATCTAAAACTGAAGCCTTAAAAATGTCTGCAATGGAAGTACTTTGCTTGTTAAAGTTAAAATTTCTACTTGGATTTTTTTGATATTATGACATTTGGTAGTTCATTTATTGGACGGGATTGAAATATGCGGCCCGGTTCACGCACGTCGGTATTACTCTACTGGGCAAAATTTAGGAATCCTGATTAAGTACGTCCGTAATAAGTCTAAGCCAAGAACAGAAGTAACTGCATGGTACATGGTGTACGAAAATTTAGGATTCTGTACGAAGTACTTCTCTCTATGCAAACATAGTAAAAGCAGGCTATGGAATCCGGAAGAGAAGTTGAGGGACACAAGAGAATGCCTACTACGAAAGCCAGTGAATAAGAGGCTGAGCAAGAGGGAGTTGGAGTTCGCACATGATTATATCATCAAGCACTTGATCTGCACCGAAGAGCTTAATCTCTAAGCTACTTGTTTTGCCATTAATCTGTGCACGTTCATCTTTTCATGTGTACGGCCGTTGGATTGGGCGACCGTCCGCGCGGACCGCAGCGGAGACGGCCGCGGAAACAAGGGCCGTCCGCGGCAACGGCCGCAAAATTACAAAAAAATTCCCCGAATCCTAAAATGTTCATCACTTCTTCAAAACTTATCCAAATCAGGCTTATGAGGTGTTTCTTGGCATTTGCGTTTCTTGCAGATGCCAAAACAAATCTTACAAGTCCAATTTGGACAAGTTTTGAATAAGATACCAGAATTTGAATATTTCGAGGACTTGAGGGGTCGGCTCTCGGCAGAGATGGGGGGATGACCCCACGAACAGCCGTGCGGACGCGGTGCCGTCCGCAACGACAACCGCAGAGACGGGGGCCAGAGCTGATTTTTCACAAAGTCCCAACCCGTCCATGTCCAAAAACCTTGAATTGAAAGGCAAAAAAAAATGGAACCCGTCCCAAAACCGGTAATCTCAAAATCAACCCATCCATGGAAAGGTTAAAAAAAAACAACCCGTCCCAAAACCGGTTGAAAAAAATAGGACCCGTCCCGTAGTATTTGTAAATTCTTTTATAAAAAAAAACCAAATTTTTTTTAAAAAAAATAATTTAAAAAGTTAAGGGCTCTCATTACAGAGCCGCAGCCCTGGCCTAGCCCGGCCCAAAAGCCCGACCCAGCCCGGCCCCAAGGCCCAATCCGGCCTGGCCATTGAGCCCGGCCCTAGTCTAGAGCCACTGCGGCACATGGAGCAGAGCAGTAACTCAGCGAGCACAGAGCAGGCTGGCTGCTGCGGGGAGACAGAGAGCAGGCTGCGCATTATTTTTCAAGTGCTGCGGTTTCCAGTGGAGGGGAGACTTCTTCAATTGTTTTTTTGAGAGGTACGTTTGTTAACATTTTATTATTTCATCTTCTTTCAAGTGTTATACAAGTAATGTGTAGAAGAATTAACATAGAGTCTAGATTTAGGGCAAGTTACACATTTAGGGTTTTTGTATTTCATGTGAGTGGTGATTGATGTATTTTGAATTTGCATTGCAGTCATGTCTTTGCCAGTGTCTGGAGTACCCAGACAGAGGAGAGATGCCCGGCATCAAAGCATTCTCCATATGTTTAGGGCATCTTCTTCTTCTCAAACTTTGAGTGATGGAAGGAATGAAGTGCCTGAGTTGTCAGAATCCTCTGTTAGGGGTTCTCCACGTGGTATTCCAAATGTTGAGGTAGAGCATGGTGGCGTTGAAGATCATGATCACATTGAGGAGGACACTGAGATGGGGGAGGACAATGATTTGGATGATAGTGCAAATAATGAGGATAGTGTAGGAGTACATGTTCCAGTTCATGGTGGTGGAGGACGGCCTCCAAGGAGGAGGAAGTTTATGCCGGCATGGCGTCAGAGAAGGCCCTGGTTGATGCACATTGCTCCCCCTAGACAGAAGCCCTATATGAAGTGTGCAACATGTACAACAGCTGGTCAAAACTTACGATGGGGGACCAGAGGAGAAGGTTCTGAATCATTGCAACTTTCAGCTGTGAAGGAGCACGAAGGATCAACCCTTCATGCTCATGCCATGCTCAGATGGAGACCATGAGAAATAACCCTGAGGCAGTTGCTATGGCTAGACATGTGGTAAATGCCATTGATGCAGAGAGTGCCAGAATTGTATGATGTATGAAGATTTTATACCATTTGGTAGTTAATGATAGAGCTATCAACCAGCATGAGGGTATGTGTCAGATAATTAGACACCTCAGGGCTCTAGACATGCCTGTCAATGATGAGTACAATGCTTACACTAGTAGACAATCTGCACATGATTTTTTGTGGACCATTTCACAGCATTTGAGGGATGTTGATCTTTAGGAGTTAGAGATTCACCGGTGATCTCTCTTCTTGTAGATAAATCAACCGATTGTAGCCTAGAGCAGCATTTGATTGTGTATGTGTGTAGTGTACCTCGTGGTGGCTTCGGCCCTCCACGTATGCAGTATGTTGGTTTGTCTGGTGTTCCACGAGCCACAAGAGAGATATTCTACAGGAATGTGGTGGATTTATTGGAGGAGTTCTAGTGGCCTCTGGAGAAATTAGTGGCTTTAGCTACTGATAGAGAAGCTTCTATGACTAGAGTGAGACAAGGACTAGCAGGCAGACTTCGAGCAGATGTATCAACACTTATTAATGTGCATTGCATTGCATATAGGTGAGTCTTTAATTTTAAGATTTTTTTTTATGACTTTCATTATTTTCTAGAATGTAATGTAATCACTAATTAATTCATGTGTTTGTTTAGAGATGCATTGGCAGCCATTGATGCAGCTGAGGCATCACCGGAGCTGCGGGTTTTGGATGATTTCTCCAACTTTGCATACACGTGGGTGGGCAAGTCATCATTACGGCGGACACAACTTAATCAGCTAATGGTGGAGTTTGCGATAGATCCATTGGTTGTTCTCCACATATATACATGGAGTTCAATGGTTATCCCGTGGACAAGTGATGCAACGGATATTGGATTGCATGCCCTCATTTCTGGAGCTTTTCCGTGAAGAAGAAGAAATGTGGTATCGTAAACTTACATCCTTTCAGTATCAATTTCTTCTACGGTTACTTGTGGATATTCTTACTAAGTTTAATAAACTCAATAAGCTATTTCAGAGTGACCATGTGGATATTACTCAAATTCGAGGTCATTTAAACATTTGTATCAATATATTGAGCAGACGTTTTCTAGCAGCTAGAGGTGCAGCATTTGGAAGAGGTTCAAAGGCATTGTGGCCATTTTTGGAGACCTGTGCAACTTCTATGGAGATGGAGTATCCAGTTGCAGATGGTGGCATGAGAACTTATCCAATGCATTTGGAGAGTGTTACTGGGAGAGCTGGCACTATTGAGGAGTGCAGACTTATTGGGGCACAGTATGTGCAGAGGGTGGTGGATGCATTGAATAACATATTTCCAGACTTAGGCATCTTCAATGCATGCAAGCTCTTCAGCCCCAATCTCTATCCTGCAGATGATGAGGAGAGGACTCGTATTACTGAGGAATGGTTGGAGATATTATTTGTGAAGTTCCAAAGTTTTGAAGCAGAAAAAGATCGGTGTCGAGGTGAGTGCTTAGAGATGGTAGAGACCATGAGAGAGATGATTCCAAATAAGTCTTTATTTGAAGCATGGGAGTTTGCAGGTACAACTCTAGAGTGGTCCATCAATTGGCCTGGTCTGAGTAACTTGTGGAGGAGAATTATGGTGATTTCTGTGAGCACGGCAATATGTGAGAGGGGTTTTTCCAAACAGAACCTGATCAAGAGCCATCTCCGTACTAGCTTGAAGTTGGAGACTTTGGATGCTTTGATGCGCATTTCATATGCAAACATTCCAGTTGAAAACATCAATTGGAATACAGTGATGCTTGTTTGGAAAAACATGGAGGATAGGAGAATTCATCCACATGTTTGAATGGTAAGTTCTTTATTTTTTTGTAAGAATTGAACATGTTTATATAAACTTAATTTTAATACAATTGCATAGATTACCTTCAATTTAAATCTCTAACATTGTGCTTAAAAGGTTCTAAATATTGTGGTTGATGAATTAATGTGTGCAGGTGAATCAAGCTCTTGAAGATTGGTATTTTGATTAGGTATTAGCATTAGGAGAAAA
This sequence comes from Ceratodon purpureus, assembly GCA_014871385.1. Classification (NCBI taxonomy): domain Eukaryota; kingdom Viridiplantae; phylum Streptophyta; class Bryopsida; order Pseudoditrichales; family Ditrichaceae; genus Ceratodon; species Ceratodon purpureus. Next base: position 28,543,407 of record CM026426.1, read on the forward strand.
ATGAGCTCAAAATAAGGCCGTGTAAGCCTGCCCTTTCTAGGTGAACTCCCTACTTTGGGCACCTCTGCCGCTGGCAGCGGATGCCAAAGTTGTTGCCCGCACAGAACTGCGTGGCGCACTCACAACAAAGGTCCTCGGAATATTAGGTGAGACATGAATGCCTCAGCTCAGGCTTTGGTCCCAAGTGGGCAGGTTGTGTCAGCTCGACACTGTAGATGTGCCCTCCACACGCCTCGCTCGGAGGTTATTGGTTCGAGCCCCCGTGGCGGTTGCTGGCACCACAGTGGCACAGCCAGTGCCATGTCAAAAAGTACGCGGGCAGCGCCCGTTTTTTTCTCTCACGTGCCGCTTACACGGCCTTTTTGTGACCTGATTTTTCTTCTAATGTGATTTGACTCCATTATATTCACATTCACATGTCATATATGACATGATGTAATTGATATTTGCATCAGTCATTTTTTTGTGAAAAATGGTCCAAATCTTTTTTAATTTTTAGGAAATCATGTTGAGGACCTTGTGAAAAATCCCTGGACATATTGGGGATCTTGTGAATAATCACCACTAATCAACAGCCTTGTATTCATGGCAAACTCTTCAACTGAAAAGCAGCTGTAATTAGGGTAGCACGTGCTATATAATATTTTGCAAAGTCTCACAAGAACCATTGGCGTCTGGCAGTGTGGGCTGGCATAAGTTGCATAAGAGCATTCCCAATTGGGCGCCATACAGCCACATTAACGCAATATGCCGAGCCGCTATGAAAAAAGAGACCCCAATAGTCTCTCCATTGTCCACGCTACCCTAGCGCGACCCCGCCATACAGCCCCTGTCACGTCAAATTTTCTCCATATGCCGGGAGATAAATTAGACACGCTAAATAGTGAATTTTAGTGCCATGATAAATACGCTAGTGATTTTTCCATATATTACACTTTTTGTGATCTATGAATAATTAGTAATTTGTGCCATTCAACAAGATTTGCAAAATGGGTCAATAATGATTCTAATATGGTAGAATTTTGTTGCATTTTTAAATTAACGCTCTTGGATCATGGTATATTTTAGTAGGAAATTTTTATTTTGTAGTATTCGAGCTAAATTTTATCTGTTTCAAAAACCACTTAACACTTCAGATTCTACATTGGTCTCTAGTTTGAGATGGTATGCACAAAGTGTTGATAGGCCATTAAATTATGAAAACATCTGTAAAAATATTGTTGATTTTGCATGGATATTTGGACACTAGCAAGAAATATAGGAAAGAGGTGGTTTTAGGAGGACAACTTAGGAAAGTGCGTCGCTGGGAGTGCGCGTAGACTGTCAGTTTGGATTTCTAAACCTAGTAGTGGCACGGATGTAAACCGACATTCATGAAGGATTGAATGACATGTCAAATTCACTTTGGACGGGTTCTAAAAATTAAAAAAGATTTGGACCATTTTTCACAAAAAAATGAATGATGCAAATATCAATTACATCATGTCATATATGACATGTGAATGTGAATATAATGGAGTCAAATCACTAATACCTAATCAAAATACCAATCTTCAAGAGCTTGATTCACCTGCACACATTAATTCATCAACCACAATATTTAGAACCTTTTAAGCACAATGTTAGAGATTTAAATTGAAGGTAATCTATGCAATTGTATTAAAATTAAGTTTATATAAACATGTTCAATTCTTACAAAAAAATAAAGAACTTACCATTCAAACATGTGGATGAATTCTCCTATCCTCCATGTTTTTCCAAACAAGCATCACTGTATTCCAATTGATGTTTTCAACTGGAATGTTTGCATATGAAATGCGCATCAAAGCATCCAAAGTCTCCAACTTCAAGCTAGTACGGAGATGGCTCTTGATCAGGTTCTGTTTGGAAAAACCCCTCTCACATATTGCCGTGCTCACAGAAATCACCATAATTCTCCTCCACAAGTTACTCAGACCAGGCCAATTGATGGACCACTCTAGAGTTGTACCTGCAAACTCCCATGCTTCAAATAAAGACTTATTTGGAATCATCTCTCTCATGGTCTCTACCATCTCTAAGCACTCACCTCGACACCGATCTTTTTCTGCTTCAAAACTTTGGAACTTCACAAATAATATCTCCAACCATTCCTCAGTAATACGAGTCCTCTCCTCATCATCTGCAGGATAGAGATTGGGGCTGAAGAGCTTGCATGCATTGAAGATGCCTAAGTCTGGAAATATGTTATTCAATGCATCCACCACCCTCTGCACATACTGTGCCCCAATAAGTCTGCACTCCTCAATAGTGCCAGCTCTCCCAGTAACACTCTCCAAATGCATTGGATAAGTTCTCATGCCACCATCTGCAACTGGATACTCCATCTCCATAGAAGTTGCACAGGTCTCCAAAAATGGCCACAATGCCTTTGAACCTCTTCCAAATGCTGCACCTCTAGCTGCTAGAAAACGTCTGCTCAATATATTGATACAAATGTTTAAATGACCTCGAATTTGAGTAATATCCACATGGTCACTCTGAAATAGCTTATTGAGTTTATTAAACTTAGTAAGAATATCCACAAGTAACCGTAGAAGAAATTGATACTGAAAGGATGTAAGTTTACGATACCACATTTCTTCTTCTTCACGGAAAAGCTCCAGAAATGAGGGCATGCAATCCAATATCCGTTGCATCACTTGTCCACGGGATAACCATTGAACTCCATGTATATATGTGGAGAACAACCAATGGATCTATCGCAAACTCCACCATTAGCTGATTAAGTTGTGTCCGCCGTAATGATGACTTGCCCACCCACGTGTATGCAAAGTTGGAGAAATCATCCAAAACCCGCAGCTCCGGTGATGCCTCAGCTGCATCAATGGCTGCCAATGCATCTCTAAACAAACACATGAATTAATTAGTGATTACATTACATTCTAGAAAATAATGAAAGTCATAAAAAAAAATCTTAAAATTAAAGACTCACCTATATGCAATGCAATGCACATTAATAAGTGTTGATACATCTGCTCGAAGTCTGCCTGCTAGTCCTTGTCTCACTCTAGTCATAGAAGCTTCTCTATCAGTAGCTAAAGCCACTAATTTCTCCAGAGGCCACTAGAACTCCTCCAATAAATCCACCACATTCCTGTAGAATATCTCTCTTGTGGCTCGTGGAACACCAGACAAACCAACATACTGCATACGTGGAGGGCCGAAGCCACCACGAGGTACACTACACACATACACAATCAAATGCTGCTCTAGGCTACAATCGGTTGATTTATCTACAAGAAGAGAGATCACCGGTGAATCTCTAACTCCTAAAGATCAACATCCCTCAAATGCTGTGAAATGGTCCACAAAAAATCATGTGCAGATTGTCTACTAGTGTAAGCATTGTACTCATCATTGACAGGCATGTCTAGAGCCCTGAGGTGTCTAATTATCTGACACATACCCTCATGCTGGTTGATAGCTCTATCATTAACTACCAAATGGTATAAAATCTTCATACATCATACAATTCTGGCACTCTCTGCATCAATGGCATTTACCACATGTCTAGCCATAGCAACTGCCTCAGGGTTATTTCTCATGGTCTCCATCTGAGCATGGCATGAGCATGAAGGGTTGATCCTTCGTGCTCCTTCACAGCTGAAAGTTGCAATGATTCAGAACCTTCTCCTCTGGTCCCCCATCGTAAGTTTTGACCAGCTGTTGTACATGTTGCACACTTCATATAGGGCTTCTGTCTAGGGGGAGCAATGTGCATCAACCAGGGCCTTCTCTGACGCCATGCCGGCATAAACTTCCTCCTCCTTGGAGGCCGTCCTCCACCACCATGAACTGGAACATGTACTCCTACACTATCCTCATTATTTGCACTATCATCCAAATCATTGTCCTCCCCCATCTCAGTGTCCTCCTCAATGTGATCATGATCTTCAACGCCACCATGCTCTACCTCAACATTTGGAATACCACGTGGAGAACCCCTAACAGAGGATTCTGACAACTCAGGCACTTCATTCCTTCCATCACTCAAAGTTTGAGAAGAAGAAGATGCCCTAAACATATGGAGAATGCTTTGATGCCGGGCATCTCTCCTCTGTCTGGGTACTCCAGACACTGGCAAAGACATGACTGCAATGCAAATTCAAAATACATCAATCACCACTCACATGAAATACAAAAACCCTAAATGTGTAACTTGCCCTAAATCTAGACTCTATGTTAATTCTTCTACACATTACTTGTATAACACTTGAAAGAAGATGAAATAATAAAATGTTAACAAACGTACCTCTCAAAAAAACAATTGAAGAAGTCTCCCCTCCACTGGAAACCGCAGCACTTGAAAAATAATGCGCAGCCTGCTCTCTGTCTCCCCGCAGCAGCCAGCCTGCTCTGTGCTCGCTGAGTTACTGCTCTGCTCCATGTGCCACAGTGGCTCTAGACTAGGGCCGGGCTCAATGGCCAGGCCGGATTGGGCCTTGGGGCCGGGCTGGGTCGGGCTTTTGGGCCGGGCTAGGCCAGGGCTGCGGCTCTGTAATGAGAGCCCTTAACTTTTTAAATTATTTTTTTTAAAAAAAATTTGGTTTTTTTTTATAAAAGAATTTACAAATACTACGGGACGGGTCCTATTTTTTTCAACCGGTTTTGGGACGGGTTGTTTTTTTTTAACCTTTCCATGGATGGGTTGATTTTGAGATTACCGGTTTTGGGACGGGTTCCATTTTGTTTTGCCTTTCAATTCAAGGTTTTTGGACATGGACGGGTTGGGACTTTGTGAAAAATCAGCCCTGGTAGCAGTGGTCGGGGCTAAGAGTTCCCGCCATAATCAGAGAAGGGGAACCGAATGAACGAGAAGCGCCTGAGCTTTGTTCTCGGCGCTTTGAAGAGAGAATTCGACTGGGTGTTCTGAGACTACTGCATTTGGTTTCGGGGTCAGCTCTGGTTTAGCGTCGCTTGCATTTTCCGATCGCCACCCATACATTCCAGGTGAGTTCCAGATCCCTCTGCTGACTTATTCTAGGGTTCTTGAATTCAGTGCGTGGGGTTGAAGTCTGCGCAGTATGGAGGTCAGCTTCTCCTGTTTTCCCCGCGCTATTACCCACGTTTGCGTTGTAGTTGCTGCTAAAGGAGAGATTGTTGTACATATTCTCCCGAGACTTGCGTTAATCTCTTATGTGTCTTTAATTCATATGCAGGTTTTCATGCAGGCTGCATTCTGGGAGGGGGGGGTGGCGGAGCAAGGAGCATCGCCCGGGGAGATAGGATTCAGTAAAGGGGAGACGGTGTGCCTTGTCTTCATGGACAACCTTCGGAAGTGGGCAGGAGAAACGAAGGTAGAATGGGAAATGAAGTCCGAGCAGATCGTTGCATACGGCAAAATCGGGTGCACATGCAAATTTTTTCGCAAGTACTTAAAAGATCTAGCTGTGACAGAGTTGAAGTTTGACTACGAACTGGAGAACATGAGCTGGGCGTGAATCTCGAGCAGGGGTTAAGCAAGCAAGTGTCTAATTGTATTTCCTGAAATCTGTGTCCGTTTTATATTTATAAGCGCCTCTAGGAACAGTATCACATAGAGACTAATTCTAAATTATCTTGGGAACACTGTGTCCCACATTGAATGTTGCGACGCCTTGAACCCAAAAATGTCTGAGTATCAATCGGCTTGTCAATGCAGGGGTTTTGGGTACTAGGTAATACAGGACTTGTTACTATCATAGCAAGAATTGGAGGAGGTGCGTACCCGTGCAGGCAACCCTACTCATAGAGTGGGAACTTTGTATCGTTGTACCGTGCTGGTCTTTTTTTACGGTAGAATTTAGGGGATTTAAATGGAGCAACGGGAATTCGCAGGGTTATGACATGGCCATACAGTTCATCATATTTGGCATTTGAACAAAATTTCAGGTTCTCCTGCACTTGTAACTCTCTGATGAGTTAGCACCTGTTTATGTGATAGAGTAATTCTAGAAGTCGAAGGTAGTCATTGAAGGGAGAGAACAAAATCGAGAAGGATGTGCCAACGGCGACTGTGTGCCGCGTTCCATGTAGAACAAAGCATCGCACAAAGAATGGGATTACCAGAATATCCGTGCGTGTGCACCCGGTGTCGCGGTGGTCGATTGAGGAAGGTGGAGACCGTGAGCAGGCACCACCGCAGGTTTCGGGAGGGACACTCATTTGCCACACCCGATATTGGTGAGACAAAATTCTGCCGCTCAGTATTATGCTTCTGGTAGTCTATGACATGATTGTGATTACTTTCGTACATGGTCGGACATAGAGGCATTCTTCCGTTTGTATCTGTTGGTCTCCCGGTAGAAGGTGTCTTCCAAACTAAATTTTGGGCGTCGTGTCTGTCCATTGCCGCGTCTGTTGAATTCCAGTAGTATAAACTGGGGATGTGTATAATGCGACAAGAGGTCTTTGGATATCATAAACAAAATACGATATTCAAAATCAACGATGAAGCTTTTTCCCCCCTGTGAATGCAAGAATTTGTAAATGAGCTGTACCTGACTGTACAGACTACGCTCTGAGAAGTCGTGGGCTTAGTAGTCGGTGAATGTAAATGTTTGCCTTCTAAATGTGCAGGAACTACATGTGAGGAATCTCGTGGATGTTATGCATGTCAAGAAGAACGTGGTGGAGAATCTACTCCAAACTCTCTTTAGGGAGAAAGATGGACCGCAAGTGAGATTGGACCTCCAACGACGTGGTATCAGACCACATCTTTGGCTCTAAAGAGTACGTGGATAGAATTGTGCTTTTATGCCAAGAGCTCCCTATGTCCCCAGTAAGGAACAACGTTCTATTTTTTTTTAGAGACTTTGAAGGGGAGAGCACAATGAAGTGGACCACAAAGTGCGATATGTGATCACTAAGAAGTGAATATGAAGTGTGCTGTTTTTTAAAGCTCAAAGCTGATTTTGAGCATTTTAGTCACTTTCTTACACGCATCTTCATAAAAAGAACGTCCTCAATTGAAACTCAATTTGACCACTAGTTCTAAATCATGAAAATGAACTTTTCCAAAGTGTTAATTTCTTCATTTGGTGCCCTCTATTATCTTTAGAGGATGTTTTTTTCAGTTTTAAAAACAATGTCTAGCGAAAAAAAACCCTCAAAAAGTTTCGCGGAAAACTAGGTCTCGAACATGTCCTTGCGGTACTTCTCGTCCGCCCAAACTTTCATTTGAAGTGGTCATTGTCATTTCTACAACCGCAATTCACAAACGGAGGGCACCGTGGAATTAAAAGTGATTTCCGACAACATTTGACAGATGTTCTTATCACTTTTTCAAATGACCGCATTCACTTTGTAGGACTTTAAGGTTCTCGCACGGCATTGTAGAAGACGCGAATTCGTACCATATTCTCCAATACTTTAGATAATCAAGTCTATTTTCTATACCCAAACTTCTTTCCATCATACCAACAACCGAGATGCTACTTTTTTTAGTCTTTGCGATAGGGCTGAAATTGGCAATGAGCTAAGCACTTTTGTGGTACACTTTATTGTGCTTCCCCCTTTGAAGAAGTTAAAACTTCCCTCTCATTTCTCTGGTTCATTGCATGCGAAAATCACTACGGGCAAACTTACTGGTCTTAAGTCCCACGACTTCCATATCATCCTTCACGACTTATGCCACTATGCATGAGAAATGCTGGTTGTGAGCAGATGATGGTTGTGGTGATCCATGTGGGCCGACTTTTCAAGAAAATCTGCTCCAAGAAAGTTGACATGGCTGAACGTGAGGCTCTTTTCGAGGAGTGTGCCAAGACTCTATCTGTGCTCGAGAAGCAACTCCCACCTTCATTCTTTGATATTATGATCCACTTTGTCTTCACTTGGTAGAGGAGTTGTTTATTTGCGGTCCCGTACACGTACGGTGGATGTATCCTTTCGAATGTTACTATAAGACATTGAAATGATATGTCAAAAATCATGCCAAACCGGAGGGTTGCATGGCCAAACGGTACATGGTGGAAGAGGCCTATGGTTTCGCTTCGGAATATTTGGGAGATGGACAGTCCAATGTGAAACGCGTCTGAGATTCTGAGGAGGGCCCTAGTAATGAACGACGTCGTTCTAGAAGGGAGAGGGAAAGACAGAATACTTGACCAAGCTCTTCTAACTGATTTTCATGATTTCGTCATTGATAATGCCGACATTGTTGGGCCTTACCGGGAGTACATTTTACTAAGCCCTAACTGTACTTTGATTTTTGTAAGAACCAGTTTTTATTTTGCTGATTTGGAGTAGTGGTGAGTCTACATTGAAGAGTGCAAGTTTATTCAAACATGGTATTTATTTGATCATATCCGAATTGATGACACCACTGTCAGGATCTGATAGCTTGGTTGTATTTTGGATATATATGCAAAAGCGTCCTTCTCCTTTATGGTGTTTGTCATATGTGGCCTCTCCTTTTCTTTCCCACTGTTTTCTCAATGTGAAATGTTAAGGGCATTTTTTGTCGATGTAGTGAATCTACTGTTCTTTTTCATTGGGCAGCTATGTGCACTTTGATTTATAGGTTGCAGATGGCCTTCACAATATTTTTTTTGTTGTTGCTTTGACATGCGAATGCCACGGATCAGAGCCGATTCAGTTTTTAATCCTCCAATTTTTACTTTTCACCGTTGGCTTTGTTAAAATCTGCAGCATCTATTAGCCGTTGGTGGAAGAGAGAGTTCGGGACCGCCAGAGGTGGAGGTCACGACATCATCGACGTAAAGGTCACTGGGCTCCGAACTTCCTACCCGGGTTAGCGGAGATGCCCCTTTTCAAGGCGAAGATACTGTCGGAGAAAAATGATGGAGTGATTGTTGATCCTATAGTTGAAGCAGTGTCCTGCTTTACTTCTCCAGTTGCACAGCGCTAGCGGAGCATGAATGGTTACGGCTACCATTACCAACTCAGATCAAGCGAAACACACTTGAAGACCTGCGACTCCGGTATCGCGGCCACGTTTCTTCCTGAATGCCATTTCGGTTTGAGAGAACAGAACCCAGTGGTAGCCACTATAGAGTATGTTGGACATCTCGAGGAAATTATCGAGCTCAATTACAATGTCTTCTGCCAAGTGATATTGATCAGCACGTGGGTTAAGGCAAACTTCCGAGGAACAAATGCTACCGTGAAGAAAGACCAGTGGGGTTTCACGATAGCTAACTTCGATCGTATGGTTCCTTTTGGGCGGGAATCCTTTGCATTTCCCTCCCAAGTAGAACAGGTTTTTTTCTCCAACTGTCTTGGATTGCCTGGATGGAAAGTCATGACTCGTACTGAGCCTCGTAGGAAGAGGGTAATGGCGAATTAAGAAAACGAGGACACTGGACTCTTGTTCCATCATAGAAGAAATAACGAGTACTCTGATCTACAATCCCCGAAATCAATTTTTGAAGACCCTATTCTAGCTCTCGAAGCTGGTAGAATGATAAGACTATCTGAAATTGACAATGCAGGGATTCTGGATCAGCATTCAATCTTCGATGCAGATCGGAAGAATTTTCAGAAGAAGACTGGAAAGAGATGAAGTTTCCTTAAGGTAGTAATACCATAAACCGATAGAATAAGGAGTTTTGAGCAATTTGAACTATCATTTTTGCAGGGAATTATTGCAAGTACATAGACAAATTGAAAATAGAATGATGAAAGCTGTTTTCATAATTTTTTGATGAAAATACAATTTCCTAGAAATATTTTAGCTGAAAAGTTTGTCCACCCCATTTCTTGTGTTGTAGACTTCATAAAGTCTGCTGCTGGCATAGGCACTATTCCAAAAGCAGCTCTACCCAAAACCAATATAAGATCTCAATGCTTGTCAGGTGCATCAACGCTTCTCAAGGCTTGTCAAGGTATATATTAACTGTACAAAAATTATAGATCATGATTCCTATTGGTGAGATTTCAGCTCAGGGCTATGACATAGGTTATGGGGGGTATTGGTTTGTGGTATTACTACCTGAAAGCATCCGGAACCAGTACTGCATTTTGGTATCTCATGACCACCGCAAGTGATTCATATAGTATGTTCTCTGGAATATGATTCTCATGTGCCTGACAATTCTTCTATGCATTTATTGTTTAAGGATATGGCTCCCTCTTAGGTGTTAAATTCGTTGCGTTGTTAGATTCTTTTTTAATTCGTGACACCGGGTCCCTCAGTCTCCTTTGTGAACCATGATGCGTAGGCACTTCACTACTAGGAAACACGGGTTTTTTCCAGTGCTTGGGGCCGTCATTTTCCATTCAAACTTCACTCGTAGTATGGAAATCCCCTTGCCGTGGTTTGGACCGAAAATGTAGACCTCTCCTGGAGGTTGGCGCCAAAAACCCTCTGCAGTGCTTGTCGTCTTCCCCTTAAATCCCCTCTCAGTTTACCACTCCAACGGGAGTATGTGTACTCACCGGTTCTCGGAGGTTTTATAGGTAGCTTCGGAAGAGTAATGTTTCACCATCGCTGCGTTGGCCTACCGGGAAGTTCTATTTTTGAACGTTTTGCGCAGGGATGTTACATGGGGCTGGGGGTCGGGAGAGGTGGGTGAGGGTGGGCGTTGGAGGTTAGCCATGTTGGGTCTGCTCCCCAGCCTCGCTCATCGCAACTGAGGTACGCGTCTAACCCCATCAGCTTCTTCCAGGTACCTCACGCCTCCCACCCACGCTCTCGCTTCCACCCGAATGTCTAATTAGGGTCGCTGCTGGGACGAGTCTCAGGCTCTGGGTTCATGATTTAGCACCTCAGGAGTTGGGTTCATTGTGTGAGAGGAGCAGTGCCCGAGAGTTTGACCTAGTTTCGTCGTTTAGGGTTTGTGATGGTGTTGTTTGGTTCCTGTTTGCGATGCAGATAGCGGTTCTAGTGTGGGGTGATCTTGTGAAGACCGGTTCTGATGTAGTACCAATCCGCGTCATAAGGAGCACATCATTAGGATTGGTAAGTCGTTCTGCTCTTTGTTGTGTGTGTGGTGTTGGGGTGTTGGGAGTATTTTACCGCTGCATTGTTCTGGATCAGAGGCTCCTTCGTGGGTGGGGTTTCAGGTATCGGAGTGGGCGCTTTCAAGGAGATTTACGTAAGAGCAATGGAGTGAGGCCGTCCCACTTTGCCTAGAGCGTTGCCTTCAGTAGTTGGAGGTCCTCGACATTGTGGAGAAGGATCCCAAGGGATAAGACTCGCATGCTCAGTCATTGGGTTTGTTAAGGAAGTGGGTGTTATTAAGATTAGTCATTAGGAGAAAAATGAGCTCAAAATAAGGCCGTATAAGCCTGCCCTTTCTAGGTGAATTCCCTACTTTGGACACCTCTGCCGCTGGCAGCGGATGCCAGAGTTGCTGCCCGCACAGAACTGCGTGGCGCACTCACAACAAAGGTCCTCGGAATATTAGGTGAGACATGAATGCCTCGGCTCGGGCTTTGGTCCCAAGTGGGCAGGTTGTGTCAGCCCGACACTGTAGATGTGCCCTCCACACGCCTCCCTCGGAGGTCATTGGTTCGAGCCCCCGTGGCGGTTGCTGGCACCACGGTGGCACCTCACATGCCATGTCAAAAAGTACGCGGGCAGCGCCCGTTTTTTTCTCTCACGTGCGGCTTACACGGCCTTTTTGTGACCTGATTTTTCTCCTAATGTTAGAGATTGTGCTCTTTGTCGTTCCTGAGTACCATGTCTAGATGGTATGCTTCTCTGACCACCCTTCATCAAAGCATTCATTTGACTGCATCAATTTCAGATCTGTTAATTGCTAGTTTGCATTTTAGTGTTAGTACGCAGTTTAGTCTGTTTGGCTGGAAGGTGAGCATCAAGTTTCTTGCTTGGTATTTGGGGTCTGCCCCTTCAGTGGATGCCACTTTATTAGCTTGGGCGAGTTTGTTCCATTCAACAGCTGTGTACATTGGTCTCGCTTCTAGATCTGCGATATTGTCTGTTAAGGGAGTTGATCACTTCCCGGTTGATGATGGTCTCCGCTTACAGAAGTCGTTTGTATGTTGAGTTCGAGATCCTGACATACATCTCAACTTGGCTCAGGAAAACATCAACAGTGTATCAAAAATCACTCCTCATGCGAAGGCAGCGCAAGGCGGATCCCACAAGGTGTTTAGACGGCAATTCATCGAAATAGCATCCTGTAATGATGACTTAAGTTTGGAACTAGCCTTTAGAAGGCTAGTAGTGAGCGAGTTTGTCAAAGGCATTTAGGGTCGACTTCTGAGGTTCTTTTAGGGCAACAAGAGGATCCTGTTACTTTTTATGTAGCCATCTGGTTTACTCTTTTTTGTAGCCCTGATATTGTAGATTTCCCACATTATTGAGCTGCATAAATAATAAATTGACATCCTTCGCAATTAATTTAACGGCGAATTTCCAATTAAATCGATGGCTGGTGTCTGGCATATCCTGTGGAGGGAAGTGAGTGCATCGGACGGCCTTCTGTCAAAACATCGGACGGCCTTCCGTCAGAACATCGGACGGTCTGAATACAATCCTCGGGGATATGATGAACTGAATCCGACGGCCTGAAATGGAGTTTCAATCTCAAGACCGCGGGCAGCATGGCGGGCCGGTCAGGCACCGTGGTGAAAAAACCATCTGCCCGGTATCAGCATCCGAAAAAGTAAATCCAACAGTAAACGTAAGTGTCGGAAGAGTCTGCTGTCGCTTGCGGTCCAGTTACACGGGGTGGGCCACCAGGCCCAAAGTCTCCAGCGCCCTGGAGACGTCATTTTCTACCGCTTTCTGAGTGAAAATCCTACCTGGAGAAAGCCCTGTTTCCTTGTAGTGCTTCATGAAAGATTAGTGCGGAACCAACCTTGAAATTTGGGTGCCATGTTCCATGTTCGTGCAGCCCCCGTGTTTACTTCCATACCTTACGTCTTCATGGTGGTTACGTCTTCATAGAGGCTCGTCCTGTTTTCTTCTCGATGTATCGGCTATCATCTGGGGAGGGAGATTGCAAGCACTGGTTAGAAGTTAATGTATTGCGTAGGGCGATAGTCTTCGGAGTTTTTCATGCTCTGCTCCTCCTTTACATGGTATTTAGTCCAAAGTACTGTACTTTTCCAGGTAGAAGTGATTGACGCATGCAGTTTGTGAAAGCATTAGCCAGTCTCTTCAGTTTTTGTGATAGAAGTTTCTCTAGACTCACCACTGCGGTGTAATCTTATATTGTGTACTATACCTCCCTTTTACGGAGCTATGAAATAAATGGAAATAAGAAAAGAGAAAAAAATTGAGGATAAATTGTCATTCTCTGTCAATGCAATCTCCTCGTACAGTCTCAATATAACACTCGCACAGACCCCCGCAACTCCCCCCCTTCTTCCGTCCCACACACCCGGGATCGTCTGTGACTCTGGGAATGCGGTGCGATCACAATATTAGCCGGAACAGTTTTCAGTTGTTTATTTGTTGATTTTCAGAGCGTTTTCTAGTAGTGTAATCAAAAGAGTGGGTGATGTCTCATCCCAGGACCTATATAATTTAATGTTAGCCGACAGAGGGATGATTGTGCACACGGGGACACCTCGAATGGATGTCCTGCTTAAGCAAGCCTATGGAGGCGTCATTGTGTGTCTAGGGCGAGACGTACTCACTTCTCATTTGAGGATGAAGAATTCTTCAGGGAGAACATATTAGATGTCTACTTGAATTAGCCCCACTGTAGCCCACGACCTTCGAAGAGCAATTTAATTTAAGAACGTGTTGAGAAGACGACAATGATCCAATATATGATTGTTAGAGCTGCTGAGCCGTTTGAAGGAAACTAGACGTCAACCAGTAAGTACTGTTGAGGCTGAAAAATTCAGGAATGTCGTTGACATGTGTTTGTGCAGTAGAAGCACTATTGGAGAAGCACCTTAATTCACTAGTTTAAGCAATATGTCCTATATTTATCAATTCAATAATCCTTTAACAAATATTTGAATCCTCAAAAAGAGATTTCAAGGGGAACGCAAAAAATTCCACCATAAATTTGGCAACTCAGAAATTTATAAAAAATCTCATAGTGCAAGGTACTGAGTCACCCATTTCTAACTTAGTATTTCCTATAAGCAATAACAGTGGTCCTCAACTTTGCTCATCATCAAAGCGAAGCCGTATTCCTTGATTGTGAAAGTTCTGGGCAAGGTGACGACTACGATCGTGACCGATAAATAAATTAGTCCTTCAAATGATGAATGACAATTTGCTGCTTCAGATTCTGGATGATGGGGGGATCAAACAGAGGGGTGCTGTTTTTGGTGACTATGGTGATTTACGATGCGCCTACCATACATTCAGGAGAAGGGACTAGTTTATTGTGGATTTCTCCTAATTACTTTGGGGAGTATGATGTCATCATTGACACTATATGTTCTTTTTATATTATACACCTATATTACTATTTGAAAGAATATTCTCTTTGTAGGAATATTCTATTTGATAGACAATCAAATTATAACATGTGCCTTATTGTTTTTCATTTTTTTATTTATTTTATTTATTTTTCCTTCTAAATACTTTGGGGACTATGATGTCATCATTAACACTATATTTTCTTCTTGTATTATCCACCTATATTACTAAATAACAAAGTATATAATTTCTTAACGAATCTAATTATCACATGTGTTTTTTTTTTTTTTTTCCTTTTCTGTTTATTTCTTTGGAGAGTATGATGTCATCCTTGACACTATATATTCTTCATGTATTACCCATCTACATTACTATTTGTAGGAAAATTCTATTTGATAGCCAATCTAATTATCACATGTGTTTTTTATTTTTTATTTTTTTATAATCCTTCTAAGTACTTTGGGGACTATGATGTCATCATTAACACTGTATTTTCTTCTTGTATTATCCACCTATATTACTAAATAACAAAGTATATTATTTCTTAACCAATCTAATTATCACATATGCCTTTTTTTTAATACTTGGAAATTTGATGACAGCCTCGACATAATTTAGTCTTTTCGTATTACCCTCTTATATTTCTAAATAAAATAATATTTTGTTTCTTGGCCAATCAAATTATTACATATATACCGAGTTTTTCTACACATTTGGGATTATGATGTCATCCTTGACATATATATCCTCGTCCAAATGTTTCCTGCCATGTCATCTCTCTATTTTAAGGATATTTTGGTATATTGATATAATACAATCTTTTTATAAGGGGTATTTAAGTAATTATGGACAAAACGCTCAATTATGGACTACTTTGCATCATCAGTAGACGTCCAATTCATGTGTTATCCCTCAAATTTAAAGACAAAGATGTCAAATATTTATGAAAAAATGCATTCCGTTTACAAGGGATAAAATCATTTGAGTGAATTTATTATAATGTTGAATAGAGGACATCCCAGTCCCACTGTCATGGCCGAATCTCTCGGCGAGTGGCTGACTGAGAACCCTAAACCCTAGAAACCCTAAACCCTAGAAACCCTAAACCCTAGAAACCCTATCCTTAGAAATCTATCTGTTCTAATAAAAGGAAATACTTGCTCTGCAAAATGTGGATCTGTGAAGTGAAGCGGGTGAAGGGAAGATCGTCGGCGTCCCGCTGAGTGGACACGACTGCCAGGCATCTCACATTGGGGTGTCCGTCTGTGAGGACTCCGGAGTCGTCGTTTAGAATGAACAGTATTCACGGTCACAACGAATGGAAGTCCTTTGTAGTCGGCTGGCCGCCGACTAGGAGAGCCAACCTCTTCCTCACTCAACCGACCTCTGGAATCTGAAATACATATAAAGATGATGAGGAAATAAGTCCTAGTCCTAGTGATAAAAATGATGAGTAAGCTAGTCCTAGTCGGCTATCAGCCGAGTAGGAGAGTAGGGGCTACTAGTCCTAATGATGAGTAAATAAGTCCTAGTCCTAATGATGCAAATGATGAGTAAGCTAGTCCTAGTCGGCTACCAGCCGAGTAGGAGAGTAGGGGCTACTAGTCCTAATGATGAGTAAATAAGTCCTAGTCCTAATAATGCAAATGATGAGTAGGCTAGTCCTAGTCGGCTACCAGCCGAGTAGGGGAGTAGGGGCTACTAGACTAGGTTGACGTTGGCAATTAGTCGTCGAGAAAACCCTAGAGAAGTGGATTACTAGAACGTTTACCAGTTTACTAGACGAACTCGTCGGCTGTCCACTGTAGAAGAAGGTCGCATACTGTAGAAGCAGGTCGCATACTGTAGAAGTTTGTCGCATATTGTCCAATATTTTGTCGTTATGGTGAGGCGTGGTAGCAATGTGAGACCACTGGGTTATCAGGAGTCACCGGCTGACCTCGAGGAGCTCCGGCCATGGTATAGGGCGGTGGTCGCCCGTTCTCGCAACACCGCCATTCCAGGTTTCAAGTACATCACACGCCTTCTGCAGCCAGGTGCGCAGTGGTTTTGGAGTATTGCTCACAGCATTGAGTTGTTGGAGATCGCTGACGCTTCCGGCATCGCCTTCCCACTGACATTCGAGGAGCCCGAGGAGTCTGAGGAGTCCGAGAGTGTTGGCAGCGTTCACTTCAGCCACACAGGGGAGGTGTCAACGCAGACCATGTCAACGGCAGGGTGGCTCCGCATTGTTGGCAAAGCATACGACAACTTGGAGGGTGCTGGAAGTCGGTGCTCTGGCCAAGATCAGTGGTGCGGAGGGAACGCAAGCCCGCAGTCCACGTATTCGTCGTTTGGATCCGTGCATCCATCCGTCGATACTGGGTGTAGTGCTGTCCGAGCCAAGTCTACTGCGAAGGACTGATCGCTTCATGGCGTTGGCGACCATATGCAGCTTTTTTGGTTTTTTGGCTTTAGGGTGAATTACTGTGTGTTAGAACTGTCCAGCTCGTTTTCAATAGAGCTGCTTCACACACTCGGATAGTTGTAGAATTCATGGTTAGTATTTGTTACTGAGGCTTTAGGAGTAGTGGCATCTCTGATGTATACACAATACAAAGTAACATGTAAAGGGCGGAACACTACCGTTGTACTCCGATAAGAATATAATGAAATGGATAAATATTTTTTCCCAGTTTCTCAAAGCGCATAGTGGTTCTACCAATGTTGTGGAAAGCGTCGGCGGGCAGCCGACTAGAGTAACAGTGTCCACCGTAAAAATCAAAGGCCATACAATATAGACCAGCCTCACAAAGTCACCGTTCATGATGCTTATCTAACATGGTTAGAGGCATCGGCGGACAGCCGACGACCACCGAAGAAGGAAAAGTAAGGCATCAGAACAACAAATAGAAGACAAAGCGTAATACATGACTAGTATTGGGTCTACGGTAGAATACAATTCTTATTCGAAGGAATCACAGTGTTTACAATATTCAACTATAACGTTTACAGAGGAAACCATCACTAGCTACATCTTCTACAGCTAAGATCACAATCGTCGGCGGGCAGCCGACTAGTCTTCCTCCTCGTCATTCCAGTTCATCGAGATTCCATGCGATTCGAAGTTTGCCATGGCAGCAATCACAACATCTTCGGGTATTAGATGGGACTTTGGGGGCCCCTCATGCGTAGTTTTCTTGGTCCTATGAGTGTATACAACGGATTTACACTCCACCCACTCCGCAAGAGTCAACTCCCTTTCCCACCGTCTTGTCCAGCACTCTCTCGCAACCTTCTTCTTACCTTCCTTCTTGCCCTTCATCGGAGTCCACCATTCAACCTTGAACTTACCGTAATTAGGACCAGGCTCTGTTATAACAGGCTCTATCGCCCTACCCATCCAAATGGGTAGGTGGTCTTCCTTACACGGACGACAGAAAACCCAATCGCCACGTAAAACGTCACGATATGGGTTAAACACAGACTTCGGCCTAGAGTTTTTCGGACCACAGAAAGGATAGGGCTCCACCTCATCCTCGTCACCGGGACGAATATCCGGATCCGGTATATATTCGTCCTGTGCATCGAATGTGGTGACGTGGTCCCGCTTCCAGTCTGAGATAGGCCAGAATCCTTCCTGTAAGGTGGCGGAATTGGGGGGCAGTGGCTCGTTGACCTCCTTTAAAATTCGCTCCCAATACAGTACATATGGTAACATGTCTTGTGCGTATTTCTTATCCCGAGCCATGCCAGTTCTCCAGTACTCAATGTACTTAGATAATCCACTTTTAATGACATTTCTCTTCTCTGAACACTCCGCTGCCCTTGCCACCTCTTTATCCGCGTTCTCCTTGCCCTCATCGACTTCAACACTACCCCATAAGTGCTTATGAGGAACCGGTTTGGGATCACCGACGGGCAAACGTGGTTTACCCTCTTTGTCTGCCCTCCACATTTTCACGGGTTTGCCAGGTGGAAGCCATGACGGATCAGTTGCACGCTTCTTGTACCTCATTACGGGCCACCCCGCATCCTCCCCATCCTCCACCACATAGAACTTAAAAAGATGCATTTCACTGTGACCTTCTATCGCATTACCTCCGTCGTGATGAAAATCAGCAACATAACTTTTGAAGTCTGCCACTTCCTGAACAAACTCTGGAATAAAGGCAACTGTCTTCTGAGAATCCATGAATGCCTTCATAAGGTCTGCAAGGCAGTATGTGTTCTTTCGCTTAATGAGTTTCGATAGGTGACTGAAGTGGGCGTCGATGTCCTCATGTGTGTGTCCCACAATCAGGAAACCAACTGTAACTTCCTTGAATATTGGCCTCGCCGTCAGCAACGAGCAGAATGCTAGAAGAAACCGGTTCTTGTTGTCCTTCGCAGAATTGTCAAGCTGGAGATACAACTTCTTCGGCAAAGGAACAGCAGGCCTACCAGGCAGAGGTGGAGTGAGTGGCTCATCTCTAGAAGGTGGAATTGAGGGGATGCAACGTGACGATCCATGCATTAGCGCTGCAAAGAATTCATTCTGTGGCGGTGCCTCGAAGAGTGCTTTTGACTCCCGGACAGGTAGTCTCTCCAAGGCACGGAATACCCTGCACAACGAGGAGATTGTGAAATTTGGGTCTCCTGGCCACAGGGCAGTTGCATAGTGTGCGTAGGCGCCATCTCCGTGACCGTGAGTCAGCATTCCAGTACAGGAAATCGGAATTTGACCAAGCCTTGCCGTAGCCTTCGTGATACGTTGCATGCGGGGGATCGCTGTTTTCGATGTGTCCATCTTATCATGTATGATGCATAGGAACTCAGTAGGACTCTGTATAGATTGGGTTGTCCATCCGTAATAAATGTTGCGACAAGCTCGCTGATAGTTCAAATGCCTCGTCCTATCCTCTGTCAAGCTCTGCCACTCGTCCGACCCTCTTGGATACTTGGCAATGAGTTCAACGAGGAAGTCACACTCAGTGCACTTGGAGAAATTACTTCCTACGGCCTTGACCTCAACGTTGCGGAAGTACTCCTTCCTCATGCGACTAACGGAGGACTGCGAAATCAGCTTCGCGTTGCACTGCTCATTGACCTGAATAGCACAGAGTGAGGTCGATCAGTTGGGAAGTTCGTCATCCAGTCGGCGGGCAGCCGACGATAGTAATCACTACAATTCAATAAACTATCCAAAGTGAAAGAAGATGAGGAGGAACTTACGGCGTTGGCCATTTCGCGCAGGTGGTTCCAGTTCATCGCAGACGGGAGTACTTTGAGCGCGGCCACTCTCTTCTTGCCAATCATCCGAAACTCATTGGGCATTTGGTCGGCATTCTCATTAACGATAGTGGTCAACGTCGCGCGGGCCTGGATTGTGTGAATCTGGGGACGATGTACTCCGGAATTTCCGTGACTCCCACTGACACGACTACTTCGGGCCGCAGCCTTGTAGCTGTAGTACGCGGATTTCGATACTCCGTGAATGATATACCACGCCACTTCACATACGTCAACGTTCGCAAGAGTAACATAGAGCTTCCGCTTGCCGGGTACAGTATGTAAGTGCCCTTGCACAGCGAAGGACATCTCTCGCCTCGCCTGGAATGTTGTTGCGTAAAATTTACGCCGAATACTCACAGTATCTTCCCATCTAAAAGTCTGGCAACATCGGTCCTTGCAACAGCGCTTTGAGCTCACTAAGCGGCATTCAGCAGGGACAACCATTCGACGAAGCTTAGTGGAAGAGACGTCATCTTTTTCACGGACTTTCCTCCGCACCGATCGATAGGCATTCTTCGGGACACCATCCAGACCATCGTCCATGTCGGCGTCTACTAAATTCTTGGAGCAGTAAGTAATTATATCAGAGAGAAGGTGACCCCCTTCTAACCGAGTGTGAGTCAGACGCCATCTGAGAGTTGTCATCTGCAGATGATCGTCTTCAGAGACGAAGAGAACCCCAACCTCTGTATCCCCTAGGACTTCATCATCACATGCCTCGTCCGGTAAACATACTTGAATCATTGCTCTACCACGGATTGATAGATCATCATTAAGAAGTTCGACATACCGATTTCTCCAGAGGTGGCGATCAGGATAAGAAGCATCTGGAGTGGAAGAAGTACCCGAGGTCCCGGAATCCGGACCCCAACAATGATCATCTGTTTCTACGTCGGATTCCCCTTGTTTAGACACATCGTCGTCACTGCTGATATTCATTGGAGACCTAGTCCCCAGATCCTGCTCAGACGGAGCGGAGTTGCTTTCATCAATTTCCTCATCTTCGTTCCCCAAGTGAGGCTCCGTCGGCGGGCAGCCGACGGGACATGTGCCAGCCAACGCGCCGTTCACAAGTGGACAGACCTTGTATCCACTCCAAAGTACCAATCGCCCCACAGCACACCCGATCGTTAACACATCCGGTAACTCGCAGAAAGCAGGTGCTTCAGAGAATTCTGGATTGACGGACGACACTCTCACTATTAGAAAGAAGCTGTGAGGAATCAAGAACCCCTCCCACGTTCCTTTAGGAGAGCACTCCATAATGACTCCAGCGGCTACACAGCGCTTTGAGCCTCCGGATTCCTCGAGGAGCGCAACTTCCATATGCTCTGCGAGGTCCAGGAATTCTTGAACGGGCTTGACATCTTCTTCAACATCCGTCGGCGGGCAGCCGACGGCGTTGATGTCATCGTCTTCCACCTCTCCGAAAGGCCTGAGGTCGGCCGCCTCCCACAATATCATTTGTCCTAAGCAGTTGCTCAAGGACTTCGCACCCTCATCCGGAAATGGTATATTCATTTCCATGCTGTCTGAAACCTCAATCAGTTTTACCACCACCACTATAGGATCAAATTCTACAACACGTTGGATCACTGCCCTGCCTGCATAATAGAGCCCAGAATGAGTAAGGGCCACGACAACGCCCTTTTTAACCTTCCACCGCCCTGATCGGCCATTCCTTAGAAACGTCTGGATCGGCTCTACTTCCATTGGATAAAAGATGAAGACCTCGTCGGCGGACAGCCGACAGGGTCGACAGGAAGTGTCCCCGCCGACGGAGTGAAATGTATCCGCCGACAACGAAGACGACTCGGCGGGCAGCCGACGCGGATCCTACGACTCGGAGTGTGCACAGAAATAGCATCCGCCGACGATGACGGACACGTCCGCCGACAGAAATTGCAGGGGACCTGAGTTGAGAAGCAGTATGATGTCCCTAACCTGTCCAATCAGAGACTCCTCTCAACCGTCCAATCAGAAACGATAGACGAAGACAACAGAAACGGCAACAGAAGGTGCGGGACAGTTAAGCACATGCGGGAATAATAACGGTCCTCTCAGGAAACGTGTGCGTCAGGAGCACTCTCAGAGGGAATCGAAAGTGCAATGACAGAAATAGAATGAAGTATGCGCATTTGACGGGGGGTTAGTTATGAATTCCCAGGAGTACAAATTGGCGCCAGAATCGAATTCAATTTTGCGCGCCATGGACAGATCAAGATCCCATCATGGCGGCGAGATGCCCCCGCCGTCACAGAACAATGTTGGTTCATTATTACGAATTTGAACGTGGCGATTGGAGCAGCTGTCATATCACATGCCCAGGCCATCATGACTGGGTGACGGATTGAAAAAAAGTCAAAAGACGTCCCATCATCATCCTACGTGGCGTGATGGGACGGATGTTAGGGATGACCATCCATGCATGGATGGTATGTACATAGCCATACGTCATGACCCATCGGGCGTGACGATTCAGTCTCGGGAGGTGGGGGTCTGCAGGGTATACACCCGCCACTCCCGACATTTCCTCCTCATTTCCAGCCTTCTCTTTTTCAGCTCTCTTTTGTCCTCTTCTCAGCGCTCCGCAGAGGTCGCGTCGGCTGCTAGGTTTTTCTGCGTCGGCTGCTAGGGTTGAGGGCGTCGGCTCCTTCACCTGCGCGCGTCGGCTGCTGTTTGAAGGTCATCCACCGACGGTGAAAGGCCATCCGCCGAGGACATGGCAGCCTCCGAGAGTGGGTAAGTTGTCCAGTCGGCTGTCCGCCGACGCTCCCCTTCTTGAGTCCTTCAAGTTTCCAATTTCTCGCCTGGGTTTGTCCCTCCCGTCGGCTGTCCGCAGACGCCACCCCTGCTTTTGTCCTTCGTGTTTCTGTTTTCTCGCATGAGTTTGTCCCTCCCGTCGGCTGTCCGCCGAGGCCGTGACCCCTTCTTTTGCCCTTCATGTTTTGTGTTCTGGCGCATGGGGTTGTTCCTCCCGTCGGCTGTCCGCCGACGCCGTGATCCCTTCTTTTGCCCTTCATGTTTTGTGATCTGGCGCATGGGGTTGTTCCTCCCGTCGGCTGTCCGCCGACGCCGTGACCCCTTCTTTTGCCCTTCATGTTTTGTGTTCTGGCGCATGGGGTTGTTCCTCCCGTCGGCTGACCGCCGACGCCACCCCTTTCTGAGTCCTTCATTATTCTATTTTCTCATATGGGTTATTCCCCCCGTCGGCTGTCCGCCGATGGAGTGAGAATCTGATGGTCTAATCTTGTGATTCTAATTTTGCAGGGCGAAGGTCGACTCCACCGCAAAACCAAATGGGTTACGGTGGCTCTGTGACAAGGTTGTTGATCCTGAAGTAGAAATACTCGCACGGGGCTTGAAACCGAGGGTGACATTCCTCGCTGATTCGAAGATAACGGAGTGGGGCATCACCTGGCGTGACACTCCCATGTCGCTGGGCTTCGTGACCAAAATAGGTCAGAAGCAAATGGCAGGTGGACCAAGATTTGAGATTATTGGTGCCAGGGAATGCGAGGATAACGACAACGTGTTCTTGGTGTTTGCATCGGTTCCTGTCGCGGAGGGCACACCAGTGGACTGCTTCGCGGTTGTAATTCCGGTTGAGAAGTGCATGGACGGCTTGTGCTCTAAAGAAGTACAGGATGCGGCTACTTGGGGCAGGGGCGAGAACATAGCTGTTGAACAGATACTCGACGTGATTGATACGCTCGGGGACAAAGTGATGGAAGAGAAGACGAAGAACTTGGTTAAGCCTGCAGCAAAGAAAAGAGGCGGCCGCAAGTCTGCTGTAGAAGCGGGCACTGGTACAGTCACCCCCGAGACCGGAGAGACACAGACGACAGGGGAGTCATCGAGAAGGAAGAAGGGAAAGGCAGCGGCTGCTGAGGGCGAGGGTGGGAAGAAGAAAGGTGGGAAGAAGGAAGAGAAGAAGCGGACCGTGGCGGAAGCTCTCATGCTCGCAAACAATCTCACTTCCAAAACAAAGGACACCGACGTCCTTGCCATGTACCAGACGTTGGAGGAGGGACTTGGGCACTGCTTCCCCAACGGGCAACGTGCCCTTCCTTGTCAGATTCCATATAACAGGATACACATAGCTCCCGACGAATTCAAGTATAGAGCGATATTCAGGAAGAGGCAGGATCAGATAAGTCTTTTCTACAAAGGACTTGGAGCAATCCGGAAGAAGCCCGAGCTGTACTGCCTTCCTATGAGTGGTGACCCCAGAGTAAAGGATCCAGTGACGGGCGAGATTAAGCTTAAAGGCTTGGAAGGACTTCTTCGACCTTGGATGGCCCTTAATTTCAAGTATTCACTTACACTGGATGACGGCCAAACTAAGCTGGTACCTTGGTATGAAGATGAGGGCATCCACTGGTACATAATTGGGGGCCAGCACACGTTTGAGGCTTGTCGAGAACTGGGAGAGAAGGAACCACTGGACTCTCCTATGCGGCAGTATTACCTTAACCACGACATCATTCCTGTATATGCTGATAACAAGGATACCCTCATTAAGGTCTCTAACGCATTAAACATCGAGGTGAAGGATAAAGTCGCCGAAGTAAGTTTCAGGTCCCAGCTGGCGAAGATGCGCGCCAAATGGATTGAGCGGGGGAGGATCGACAAGAAAGATGACTACAGCGCATGGAAGGTAATTCACATCTTCCTCTTTTCCTGTTGTTTCCATGTAGTTGAAAGTCGTCGGCGGACCGCCGACGCTCAAGTGGTTCTCCGTATTGCAGAAGTGGGATTTATTTATCAATGTCATTTTCTTCTTCCTTGCAGGAGTTCTGCAAGGAGTACCTCAGTCCGATTCTCGGAAAGTCCCCTACGTCCCAAACCTTCAAGGTGCCCTTAGTCTTCGTGTCTGACGAAACATACAACGAGTGGCAACTGGTGTTCGACGCCTGGGAGGAGGGGAGGATCATCGGGGAGGACGGTCTGAAACCAGGATTTCCCCCAAAGCCAGCCCGCCGGGACATAACATTCAACGACATGCAGTACGTGATCGGTCTTCGGGACCACGAATGCAAGAGGCTGGCCAAGGAAATTCTGGACCTTAAAGTGTACGTCAAGGTCACTGGGAAAGAGGTGGTTCAACGGGATGGAACATCAGTGGAGAATTGGTGTAAGCGTGTGAAATTCGAGTATATTGTCCGGAACGAGCTCATGTGTATTTACAGGGGCTTTGCACTGAAGAAACCAGGGACTGGGAAGCATATTGAGTGGAGCATGGATGACTGGAATTCCCTTGAAGTCGAGAAGGGGTTCAATGATACAATGATTAGTAATATTCGGGCTGACTTGGAAGATAGTCCTGAGGGGAAGGAGTGGCTTAAGGGACGGAATCATCCGCTCACGCCGTCGCAAGGGCCAACACCAGAATTCTTCAAAGACATTGTGCAAAAGTATTGGAAGTCGGATGTGGACCAGTCTTCGCAGTCGTCTGTACAGTTCGATGTTCGGATTGCAGAGGACCTGGGTGAAGTGTGCACAGCTCTTGACGTTCGCGGAGCATTCTCCTTCAACAAGGCGCAGTATGAGATGTTCGTGGTCTTTGGCTACGATCTAGCGGGAAAGGAGATGCCTAACATGCGACAACAACACATTATAACTGTCGCTGAGAGGATTCACCGTGAGGTGGAGGAGGAGGTCATTCAGGTGGATGGGGAGGTAGATACAATTAAGGTGAATAAGCTTGTCACCCCATCCTTGTGGCTACTCGATGCTGAGTGTAATCACACTCTTCAAGGCGTGTCAAGGCTGACGAGTAATTCGTGGACGGTTCATACTATGCAGTACTTCCCTGATAGTTCCGCCGGGTTTCAAAGGAGTTCTCTCATTGACTCTAGACCCAAGGTTCATGTGTCCGTTATGTATCCAAGAACAACGCCCGGGGATGCATGGAATACCTTCTCGGACTTCACTGGTTTGAAACGTCCGCTTCCTCCCTATGTGGACAAAGGAGAAGATCATCTTGGGGAGGATTGGTCAAATGGACACTGCCACGCTAGTTTCTCTTTCCTCCAATCTCTTCTGGAGAAAGCGATGCAGATTGAGGACGTTCGGGTGATCAATTGCTGGGGAGGGGGGAACGTCACGGCCCTCGCTCTGGTAAGTTACTGCAGTCTCTTCTGGTGCCTTCGCTTTTTGCTCACCGATCGTCGGCGGGCAGCCGAAGCTCATCGCATACTTCGTGTTTCTCGGGTACAATATTTCCTGAACCGTTTTGTCTTGTTCTTCTGCAGAAAAACCATTTGACTGTAATTGAGATCGTGCGTACCGAGGAAGAGAGATACGAAGCGCACTGTCGGGTTCGGAATATGACGTTCATTCCGGGCGTTTATAACGTGCCCGTCGAAGATCCAGTTCGGACCACGCAGTCTGGGGCCGGGCCGTCTGTCCCCGCCTCTGCTAGAGGCAGGACTGGCTCTCTCACGGCTGCCGACTTGGGTGTGAATGCGGAGGAGGCCCATTTGGTCGGGAAGGGTGGATGTATGGGTTCGGGGAAGACTGCGGGGGTTCCCTCACAGATTTTTCAGGACTCCGACGACGATGTCGACGAGGACCCACCAGATGTACCCGACCCAGACGTTGAAGATGAAGCTGGAGATGCTGAGGAACAGCCAAGAAACGAGGACGACCAAGCTGAGGCTCGCATTCCAACTGGAGATGCAGAGGTAGAGGAGCGAGACACGGAGGACTTAGACTATGAACCAGAACCCGACGTATTTCCACTCGAAGAATCGAATCCTCGTTACGTGAACCCACCGATGTCGCAAGTTCTAGGGGAGCAAGGAACTGACTCCCTCAGCTTCGGTATTATTTCTCCTACATTTCAAGAGCAGGAGACTCCTCTTGCCGAGCCAGAACGTGATTTAGACCAGGCGGGGCATCCAAAGAAGATGCAGGTTCCTCTAGCATCGAGGCCTGACGATGAAGTGGTTCTCCGTGTCCAGAAGACAACCCAGGAGCCTGTAGTGAGCATTGAAGGGCATGTTCCTCCTGCTGCCGTCGGCGGGCAGCCGACGGCAGACGAGCAAACCTCATCTAACCCCTCTGCCAAGACCAAGTTGACAGGGAAGTCAATCGCATTCGTCACTCAAGGTGTGAAGGGCGCAACTCGGATGATTGGCCCGGATGAGAACCCTCTGGTGAAGACACGATCAATGAAGAGAAGTAAGACCGATGGTACTGCGCAGGATTCCTCTCTTGTGGGTAACTTATCCCGTGATTCCTTAGGGGTTCAGGAAGGGGAGGAGTCCTCTGGGAAGGGCAAACGGAAGGCTGCTTCGAAGAAGACTTCCTCCAAGAAGGGCACATCTGGGGATCTGCTCATGAGTCCCAGGAATGTGGACGCTCCAGAGGACGTTCTGTCACCTCCGCGGGCATCCAAACGGGAGCCTAGGCCGAAGAAGCACAAAGGTGGAGGTCAGTGAATCAGGCGGTGGCCCAGTCCATCTTTTAAATGCGTGCATTGATAATTTAGTGTAGTGATCGGGCGCTAGGATTGTGTTAGATGTTTGTACTGCCAAATATGAATAAATTTTCGGTAAATGCCAAGTTGTACGCTTTCCCTTTTTTCAAATAATGTTGCTTGCAAGTCGGCTGTCCGCCGACCGTCATCCTAACCGTCACGTTTGTCCTCTGCTTCGTTTTCTGTCACTCCAGAGTCCGCGGACAAGGAAGTCCATGGAAAACTTCACGAAGATAGACCCAGTGCAGTTCTGGAGCAGGGACCTCCACCTCTGAATCCACTTCACATAGCCCCGGAACAGGCTGGTACTCAGGTACACGATCCAGTGCTGAAGTACTTTCTTGTTCTGGATATTAACGGCCTGCTATTAGTCCAGACGAAGCAGGGCACTAGGTGGAATACTAAACTTAGACCGGGTTTAGAGAAGTTCCTAGAGTTCTGCCTGGACAATTTCGAGGTGGTCTTCTGGAGCTGCGTTCAGGAAAAGAGGTTCGAGATTCTGTCGACAATGTTGCAGCAGCGCTGTCCTCGTCTAGATGCCGAAGTGCGCTACAAGTTCGACCAGAGTTTCTGCGAGACTTGCGTACATAAGGCTAGTAGGGAGTTTTATTTGAAGAGACTCCAGACCCTCTTTGACCTCGATGACGGGCTGAAGGGGACGGGGGCGTCTTCAATTAACACTCTCTTGGTTGATGATTCCCCTTATAAGAATGTCGCAAACACTCCTTGGAACGCTGTGCACCCTACACCATATACCTTCGAGTCGAAGGAGTCGGAAAATAAGAGGAATTATCTCGTTGGAGAATTGATTTCTTGGCTTACCAGTTTGAAAGAATCTAAACTCCCCGTGCCCGAGTACTGCCAGAAACACTCCGAATTCGGTCAGCGTCATCTGTTTCCGTGGGATGAAGCTTATAGTCTCTTCTCTCCACACATTGATTGCCCTAAACGAAAGAGAACATAGTAGATGTAGAAACTGTTTTAGAGAGCATGCACATGATTCAGTCGGCTGCCCGCCGATGGGATCTTCATGTATTTAGACTTTTTCAGTAAATAAAGTTTTCCTCCTTTTAAATATATGAGAACGGAACTCAGTGTCGAGACTGTGTATTCTGTCGTGGGTGTCTTATTGTGTCTCCATTTGTACACTACAGCAAGTATGAATTGTGAGCATGCGATTGATCACCGGAATTTTCTTGGAATTTGTCCTTCATTTTTCAGGAGTCACTGGAGGATGACGCTGAAATTAAAGTGCACTAGGGACCTTCCCTTCTTAGTATGCTCTTGGAGGAGTACCCAACATCTCCTGATGGTGATGCTCTCAGAGAAGAGTCTCCGGGAGCGGAAGCCGAGAATGTCAGTGATGGGGAGGACGAGTACGACTATCCAGTCGGCGGGCCGCCGACGCTGTCTGCTGCACATAGCTCTGGCCAGTGTGCGATGGCTTCCACCTCGTTCGTCGAGACCAACGTCGCGATCCCGCGCACCGGTTCCCCGCGCGATGATTCCGTCAGTGTCAGCACTGATATTATTGCGCGTAATATTGAGGTACCTCTCCAACGATACTACCTTGTCCTTGACATTAAGGGATTGCTCATCGCGGAGCACCACGGCTATATCGGTGATGACCAGAAGACAAAAATTCATATCCGGGCTAGACCAGGACTTCTTTCATTTCTAGAGTTCTGCACGGCGAATTTCGAGGTAGTCTTTTGGTCCACGGTTTCTGAGAAGAATCTCGATCGTCACTTCCAGAAGCTGTTAGCCATTCATCCTTTGCTCAGGAGCAATTACAGACGCCTTCCAGGATTCTGGTGTGATATCTCAACAAGGACTAATCCGAATGGGAAACGGGAGTACTTGTTGAAGCGTCTGGATAGACTTTTCTGCGACACTAGGCTACTGGCTCGATCAGGTGCCACTGTCCAGAATACCCTACTGGTAGACGACCGCCCTTATAGGAATGTACTTAATCATCCATTTAGCGCTGTCCATCCTAATTCTTTTTTCTGGGACTCTGCAGAGTGCAAAGAACCTCGATCCACCCCCAATCCCTATTTAACTAGGGTAGTTACACCATTCCTTGCAGGACTTAAGCAGTCTGGATTGGATGTCCAGGAGTATTGTAGGAGGAATTCTAGCGTGGGGAAGCCACGTCTTTTTCCAGAATCTCGCGAATACCAGAAGTATAGGGAGGTTATTCCTTCTCATGCATGCGGGTTTGACGTCCCGGGTAATCCTGGATCTTGGTTTGTGAATTTACCTTGTCCTCCGGAGGCCCCTGGTAGTTCCATCATCGGCGGGCAGCCGACTGATTAGAGCCTACATCAGCGGCGCCACTAGTTTTAAAAATCACATATGATACTCTGCACTCTTTAGTTTAATACGCTAAGACTGTTCCCTTTCTGAACTTCCCTGCACCACACATTTGTTTCCAGTGCTGCAATTCGGTACTTCTTTTTGTAGATGCATGCATGACATTTCACTTGCTGCACATTTACCTTTGAGGTTTCTTCAATGCATCGTTTTGTCGGCGGGTCGCCGACGACTTTGAATGTAGTCCATTTCTTTCATATACTTCGTCCTGTTCCTTGATTTCCTTCACTGATTGCATTTCATATTCTTCAGGGTTCCTCGTTTTATTTCAAATGCCTTCACGGTCCACCTCATCA
Organism: Ceratodon purpureus; assembly: GCA_014871385.1. NCBI lineage: Eukaryota > Viridiplantae > Streptophyta > Bryopsida > Pseudoditrichales > Ditrichaceae > Ceratodon > Ceratodon purpureus. The sequence continues at coordinate 28,573,156 of CM026426.1, forward strand.
TGTCAAGAAATGTATTGTCCTATGCGTCAATGGCCTTCTCTGCTATGTGGATCCCAGGATAGAGGCTTTGCCATGGGATACGCATCGGAATGTAGTGAAGCGCCCAGGTTTGAAGAAGCTTTTCGACATGCTTTTCTTGCATTTCCATGTTGGTCTGTGGTCGAAGATGCCCTTGGGAGAACTGAAGCCTTTACTCACACATATTCAACCGGCCGGTGTAATGGAGAGGCTGTCCTTCGTGTATAGCAGAAGTGACCTTATCGACCGGGAGAATTTCCCCTGGAGTTATAAGACGTTAGGTCAAGTTTGCTCCAAGGTACAGTCTAGAAACGTCTGCAAACTAGATCAGGTGCTATTTGTGGATGTTGACCCGAGGTCATTGAGGAGGACACCAAACTGTATGTGCTACATTCCTTGGCCTTTTCAGGGTCATCTAAACTTTCCGAACGATGACGGCGTTATACCTAACATTGCTACAGATATCCTTCCTCTGGTTTATCCCTTGCACAAGTTCGGATCTGTACCGGAGTATATGGCGCAGGCGTGTAGGCCGGGGCAAGTGCACTGGGCAATTGAAGCTGCGAGAAAGTTTGGACGTGCACGAGTGGACTGGACTGAAGTTTGCTGGGACTGAGTTAGGCGGACTTTTTCGCCTCCAATTTGCACTTCTTCCCTCCTCCTGACCAACAGAACACCTTCCATCGGCTGCCCGCCGACTTGGTCGACCCGTTTGTGCGGCCTTCAAATATATGATTTACTCATTCACCTTACGGCTATGCTTTCAGGGAAATAGTTTTCAGAGTAGGTTATAATGTGATAGGATTTACGTGAACTTGGTACATAGTGCTGGGTGTAGACTTAATGTTGTAGGACTTCAGGACTCAAAGTGCTACGGGACTAGTTAGTTTAGCGTGTTCTATTATCGGCGGGTCGCCGACTCTGTATTGTACATTTCATTACTTGAATCAACATGATATTCTTTAAAGTATTCATTGTAACTCTTATTCTGCATTATATGTCGCAATCTTCGGGTTCATATATCCATCACTGGCAAATTCCGCCCATGACATCTCGATGTCTAGTTTTGCATTCCATATTCTGTGGTATTCATGTACAATGACACTGTTCATCTGTGGTCTCCATCCATCGGCGGTCCGCTGAGTTTGCATTGGTCATTTTTGAATTCTGGACTTTTTTTTGTCCAGAATTACCTAAATATCCCTTTTATAAAACACCGTGAGAAAATAATATTGATAAGTTCCTCTGCGTGCGTCGCGCTAGAAAAACATATAAAAATGAATGTTTATACTTGAAGAGGGACGTTTAAGTGTAATGGAGAAGAGCTGGTTCTCGGTCTACCTAAAAACAAATAGATGTGGCATCTTCCAAATACTCAATGTCTGCCTCAAAGATAAAATGAATTCCATTTGTAGTACGTGGGCCTTGTACTGGAGATATGAATCTACTAGATTTTTTAAGTACATATTAGAAGTATGTGTGTTTAAAAGAATAAAAAGACTTAAAGATATTTATGTTATTAAGTATATATTAACCTACATATAACATATGTATGTATAAACATACACATAACATATCCATGTATAAACATACATATTTAATGTAAATAGTAATAAATAGTAATAAATATAACAAACTATTTAGACTTATGTTGGGTCTGAATTTCTTGATGAAAGTAATTTCATATACGTGTTGTAGAACTTCAATGCTTGCTACCAAAGATAAAATCCATAGAGAATGTTTAAAAACAAAATAAAATGAATTTCCTTTAAGGTTTTTTTGCTAAATTAGTAAGAATATGCTAAATTGCCGAATAATAACATTTAACAACAAAACTATTGCATAAACGTAGTTAACACTCTTTAAAATCCAGATTGTCATTAGTTCTTTATACTATATAAGTGCATAATTTATAACTTCATATAGAGCCAAAATGTAACGCAACAATACTATGGAGTATTGTATTATACATTATATAGGGTATTGCTTTAACCGACTATATTGCTCTAAATCAAATATAAGTATAGGAATAATTAGTAGACTTAATTGTTCTTTCACACTTGAAATGGTTGAATTAATGTTTTATATAAATTCGGGAACTATAATTTATATTTTAAAGAGAAGGACGTTTCATCAACGTCCTTTATTATTTCAAGTACCGTAATAAAAACCAAAAAATGTTTTCCATTTTTGAAATGAAAATGAATTTGCACTAAAAATCCTCACTCTTATGTTGTACTTGTGCGCTACATCAGCGTCTAAATTAACACGTCGCACCTTTTCCTTATGATGCATCTAAATTCCGCGGTTTCATCTTCGCATTCTAAATGGAGTTATCATTTATTATATAGGACGGAGTTCTGGGATACCACAATAGAGCCACTAATATAATGATTTCTGTTGATACACTTACCCCTAAATGTTGAAGCAACCAAGAAGTGGGTAACGTCTGTCTTTCGAGTTCCATATTTATCACCCAAATGACAGATTTTTTTTTTCCCTTTCAAGGCGTATCGACCTGAAAGGACTCTCTCATTCCATTAATGAACTCTTTAATTAACGATATCATTAAAAGTGATGCCTCTTTGTAAACCAAAACATCAATATCATGTACTAGATTTTTTTTCTCTTAATTAGAGACAGTTGGAACACAGTAGTGACTATTTGGATGATCATAATTGTAGTTGATCATATTCAAATATGTGTGTATATACTAAAGTTATTTCTGAACTGCTTAATAAAATTATTTCTCATATCCCGACAAAATAGCCCGGAGGATGACCAACACTTGTAATGTGGTTGGAAACATCATAAAATGAACTAAAATAGTGGTACGAGGGCCTTGTATTGCATAAACACACTTTGCAATTTTTTCCAATGGAAGAATGAATTAATCAAGGGTGCAATTCATCAGTGAAAAAAATTACATGTGGAATATAATGCACAGACGACATCTTCATGGTTTATTACACTCTACAAGGTTTTGGGGCATCCCCATTTATTCAAGGAATCTGTAGGGTCTCATGACATCTTCAGGGTTTGGAAATTGGGAGCAGCATGCAAAATCCTTAGGGTTGAAGAGCATCTTCAGGGTTTAGGGGAACAGCTTTGTCGCTAACAGTGATACTCCTTTGGTCCATCTTCTATAGGGAGGGCTAAGTACGGCAATTGCCACGTACTTGGAGTCCCTAGTCTGCCGCTATGTAAAGAGAGCCCAGCAAGGAAGTTTCACGCAACTTTTGACTTTGTCGACATGATCCCTGTAGCCGCCTACAAGTCTTCAACTCTGTCAGCTTAGACCTTTGCATTTGCTTCTCGCTCCCTTACCTACAGCACGCGCGCAAAGTACATGCATGTGGAGTTTACATCTAGAGAGTTTAACGGACATGCTTGAGAGGTGCGTTTGCGAGGCTCCTTGTCCCTGCATTTGACTGTGCGTCCCCTCGCATGTTACCTTTTGTAGTTGTTGCGTGTTGATGCTCCATTTGGTGCACATGTGAATGTTGTAGCCCTAAACATTAGAGTTACCGTATCATTCTCTCGTTGTTGACATTGTTTAGACGGCGTTTGTGGAGCTTCCCAATATAGCGTGCTTATTGTTTGTCATAGTCATTTACCAGCATGATGCATCGTGAGGGCACTGCAAATGCACTTTTTGGTCCATCGGGTGTGCCCTGCAACGTGACTACAAATTAACTACTGTTGGATGGCATTTGCAGTCTAAATAAGTCTTGGTTCTGCTCTATAGGGGACAACGCAGTCAAGCAACCTTGAGTCGGAAGGAGAGAGGGAAGCGGCGAGCGCCGAGCTCATCTTCATCCGACAGCAAGAACGACTCGTTCCAAGCCGTCGCGCCGAGGCAAGAGACGCAGATGCTTGCAGATGATATTTTCTCGAACCATCTCAATGGAGGGGATCACTATTTATAAAAATTAAAGGGATAGGTGCGAACATGGGGTATTTTATGGGGGGCTACTACTTAGTCTCCACTATATTTTTAAGGGGCTATTATTATATAATTCTCTATAATATGTGTTTAAAGTGGGGGCTATGGGTAAGTATAAGTTTCTAGTTAGTTGATTTATGGCACCCTATATTACTTACAATAAGTATGTGGATTTTTTTTTCAAGCATTTCTAACACTGTGCTCTTACTACAAGAACTTCTAACACTATACTTTAACTACAAAAACGAAGTCATAGACAAAAATAATATCACATGGTTACTGGAATCACTACAACAGTGGAGCAAAGTTTGGGTCTAATGATTCATACAAGAATTGCAACTGAAAAGCAACAAACAGAATTGAGGAACATGAGAAAAAACAAGTTGAAAGCACACTCAAGAGGCGGGTTTAGTATCGACAAAGACAAGAACAGGCAGTGATTTATCAATTTCTCCAACAAGCGACAGAATTTACAAGACTCCACACAAATAAAGCCTTTCATTGATTGATCCCGAGCCTTAAGGTTTAAAAACAAAATTAACCCCCGCTACAGATTCAAAACTACAATGTGCTGAAGTTTGATAAGCAGAATAATACGGTTTATGAAAAAACAAGTCTTCATAAACACACAAGAAACTACGTTCTAATTATAGTCCTAGCGTATTTCCTCCTAGCAGCTGCGTCGTAGATGAATCTGCAACATGAACAACAGTCCCGTGTTAGGAATTTGGCACTTACAGGTTTATTTAAAAACATAAAGGAAAAAAAATACTGCTACAATCACCTCTAGGAAGCAGCAAGACGGATTAAGCAGCAACGGAGTACGAGTAATGACTTAGAGTGATAACAAATAAATGAAAACGAAGAGGAATGGAAGAGGGGTACCTTCACACGCTCTTAGCACGCTGTGCCAAAGTGACCCAAATGCTGTCAACGAGCCCTTGTCCACTGCCCAAGATCTCCTTCACTACGACCATCCACCCGCTCCTCAGGAACGTGAGCAAGGAACACAACTCGAAGTTTGACAAATCATCCAATGCCGCCGTCCTCAACCTGATTGGCAGGGATTTCGTGATACTCCAAGACTTAGAGAAGATGTTGACGAGCGCCTGTCAACGTGCAACCTGTCTATGCTCGCCTACGGATCTGCTGCTGCACAAGAAAACTCCAACATATGGTCAATTAGTACGTGCAACGCCACCATCTTGAAGCGGCCCTTCTTTGATTTACAGAACTCCGCTGCCCACTGCAGGTCCAATATGGTGAAGGAGAATGGACAGCAAGGTACGGAGAGAAGAGGAGGTTGAAGGCGCGGACATAGTTGAGGGGTTGCGAGCATTAATGCAAAACAAGAGAAGATGCAGAAAACAAAAGTGGAGGATGAGCCCCTTACCTTGAATTTATAAAGGTTTTGTAGGTGGAACGGCTGGAGAAGACGACTGCGACTAGTCAGTCAGCCGTCGGGAATCTGACAGGCTTCTCACCTTCCTTGAGTACTAATGATGCTGATTAGAGCCCTCCATTTCACGTCACACCTGTAGGGGTAAGATGCTGATTAGAGTGAATTAGCCTCTAATCATACCATGGAGACCGGGCATGGTCATTATTAAAGAACCACAAAAGAAAGTGACCCCATAGATCTGGAAATGATATCTAGAGAGTTGACGTCCAACTATCACACTTTGAGCTCACATTTGAACTCATTTAATCACAGAATCCTAAAACGGTGGGATTTGATAAGTTTATGACAAACCAAGAACTAGGAACGAAACATGCCTCCACTTAAATACGAAACCTGAATTTGAACACAACAAGGTGTGATACGATAAGAAATGCACTTGTCCACAAAATTACGCCTTAAGCTAAATAGAACAATTTGAGATTGACTTGACTGAGAAACGAGAGCTTAAATTAAACAACAAATTGCAAGTACAATTGCAACATACGATGGTTCTCACGGTTCACGTACCTGCTGAGCTGAGAGTAATCCAGTGTAAACAAAGATGTTGTATTCAAACGAGACCCGTGCTGAGCTTCACACACATCACTCATGCTATGAATTCATCTAAAACGATCCTATAGTTTTCTTCTAAACTTTAAATGTTAGTTCTATTATTGAATGACAAGGCAACAGTAGAAATAACGCTGTCTAGGTCTATCCACTGTGTGTTAGTTGCATCATATTTGAATTTATTCCTCCTGGTGTTCTTAAACCAATTTAGCAAGATTTCAATGGTAGGGCCTGATCTTACCTTCTTACCGGCTAATGTTTGATTCAGAAGATGAATATGATACCGACAGAGGCCCCACTTAGTCTTGACCTTCCTACGGATTTTTTGGACATGACCTAGCCACCAATTCCCCAATTCCTTTTTCTCTTCTGAGTAGCCTTAACGGCTAATCCCACATCCAAGTCACTAGACTGGACAAATAGAACCCCACAGTCACTCCCAAGCCCTAGGAGACACGTATGCTAGAGTTAGCATCAGATTATTAATCTTTGGCATTGTTGAAGTACAGGGAATTTCTAATTCTAGTGAGACGGTCTTTTGAGAGGAAGGGGTTTCCGTTCAATATAGACACCAATGTGGACTTAAAAATGGTTCATTCCATGTACTCCACATCAGGCAAAATGGGAGCATTGATACGCTGAGATTTGGGCCTGTTCTCAGGGAAATGTTCCAGGGGATCGAGCATGTCTGATATGGCGTCTCTCCATTCGTTTTCAGCAATGACAGTAAAATCTAAGCCATCCTCAAACATCTGGTCCTCCACAATGATCCCCTCCTCGAGCTGATCATGAACTGATCCACTATCGACCTATTCTACTTCCATCATTGTCTAACGTAAGACCTCAACATCACCATCTTCGCCTGGGGTAGGCTTTTTAGGTACGACATATGACCAGTGCCTCCGACCTTCAAACTCCAGCAGCCAAGGTTGCTGGAACCAGCTCTTGTTTTGTGCATAACTAGAGGGGGCCATGTTCAGACCATGCAACATGCTCTGTGCCGCCTTTAGACCTTCTTTCAAGGCGACCACAAAAACAACGTCTGAACAAAGGGCACTATAGTTGGAGAGATCAGCACGTACTTCCTCGGGTTAGAGCAGATGAAGTTCACTCCAAACATTGCGCTGTTTGTTGTGTGCTCTATCAAACTGCAAGCCATTCTGTTTCTACTCAATGGCTGCCAACTTGTTGACAGTATTAGCGCACCCAACTTGTTCGTGAAAATCATATGCTCGTTCCATCCCCTGCATCCCCCCTACCTTACTAAAAAAATTTGCATGAGTTAGAACCAGTGAGGTGGAACGGAATGGGCAGATGAGAACAGGCATCTTTAAAAAATTTAACCAAAAGCACTACAAAATGACATGAGATTTGCACATCTAAAAAGCACTGATTCGAGACAAAGCACTCTTGGACTGTGAGCAACTTGGGGTTACCCCCTACAGAATGGTCCTTGTATTTAAACCAAAGCTTCCATATGCGGACGAAATACGAAACCTTACCGGCCAAGACAACCTGCTCTTGCAGTGTCAAAGACATAGACAAGAAAATGTCCATGTAATCTGCACAAATTTGCAGGTACATCTCCGTTCATAGAGTCTTCTCCTGATCGGCATCTCGACAAGTCCTCAAATCTCGTAGACAATTGCTAGCCTTGGCGGCACATATACGCTGAGCACTACTCCAGTTCTAACGATCTCTGCGCTGGACATCCTCTTTCCTAAGTCCGTTCTGATCTGGGGTGAACCTCTGGTAGACTTGACCCAAGTGGTCTAGAAAACAGACATTAGCCCCCAATTGCAGAGTTTTCACGGCATTGACCAAGGGGTTAATTAATTTTTTTCCATTATAAATAAAATCTTGGTCATGCAAGCCCCTTACTTTGTTTGCCGCTAACCACTCTGCAATTTGGCCCCAACGGAATCTCGTACCTCATACCTACCCTACTGGAGTAGTCTTGCAGCATTACTTGCCGTCTTCTAGAATCTCCATCAGATGCATGTCCCACGATGGGTCCAAATGCCTCTGCACATGACTCTTTCCACAATCTATCTATACAATCCCATTGTTTTCAAACCCATCCCGAGTCAAAACATTTACACGTACATGACACAACTAAGATCAGTCTAGGTAATGACGAGTGTAAGGGATTCACCATTATAACATGAGCGAAACTTCCCTTTCTATTGAGACAAAATGAATCAACAACTAACTCGTAGCCTCTTGTATCCTCCCCTACCATTGTTCTAAATGCAGACACACAACAATGACCATCATCTGGCCAACAGAATCCTACCACACGGTCTGTCCTTGTCTACGAAATCCGCGTCTTCACCTTGGTTTTGTCTTTAGCTAAAATGACCGGAACAAGTCCTGAGATTCCGTGAGCCTCTTTTGCCTCCCTGGAAATGTTAGCAACTTCAGCAAAAATTGAAAGGTGTTCCCCTGCAGTGAAGTGAACCCCCTGCTTATTTTCGCATTTTGTACTAGAGTAGGATGGTCCCACAAAATTCAGTGCAAAAAGATCACACATACGTCTGCCACCATAGATCTTCATAGCTTGGGCAAAACATTTCAAGTTCTGCAAGAATCTGTGACCTTGTTTCACCCGATTTAGGTTGGTAGCAACGTCTCTAAGGAAGTCCCAGAGCGCTTGTTTTCCACCAAAGGCATTAGTTCTGTGGGCAGCCAAGATGTTGTTACAAAACAACAGTACATCTTTCCGATTAAAATTTTCCACAACACTAAGTTCCAAACCACATTGAGACATTTTGAGGTGAGCCACCTTGGACTTCATCTGCCAATGCAGCAACCATTCTTCTCTAAAACGCCTTGCTAGTACTCGACTGTGACTCCCTTATTCATGCGGTGACAAGTAGTCTATCCGACAGTCCCCCCTAGTATCCCTTGATCTCCGCTTCACCAATGCCCGCCCTTCTCTAATAACCCTCAACATGAAATCAGTTTCATTTACAATGCTAGCACAACTAGAGCAAGTGAAATTAACAAACGGCTCACGAGAATTAGATAGCCGGATACACAACACATGTTTGAAGCATCCATGGACAATGAAACTCAAACTTCTATAGCTAAACTAACATAACGTAGTTGCTTCAGCCGCCCAACAAGACCCCGGCTTCGGATCATTTAACATAGACTTCACCATATACACCTTACTCCCATACGACACAACATTCTTTTAATACCCCAACAAAGCAACGATAGTATATCGCACTTCTTACATGGCAGATCAGTGCTGATTGACCGCGAGGACTGAGAAGAGGGCGCCCTAAACCAACCGTGTAGATCAGGTTGATTCCCAATTATGGCCCTGACTCTCGAGGAGGGTCTGCCTCATTTGCCACTTTGAATGCGAGAGTTGGATACGCTTTTTGAAGAATCTGTCTTAGCCTCCAAGCATCTTGTATGTGTGAATCCGTCGAGATGGTTCTCCAAATTCACCCTCAGGTTCTTCTTGGGAGGGCATAGGAGCAACAGCTCCCCATCGATCTTACAACACAACTTGTACCAGAAGCTCTTCTATTCGGTAAGCCCAACGTCCTCGACCACTACAAACGGCGGATCGACCTCTGATACTTCATCATTAACTGACTTCAGGATGCTGAGGCCTTCTTCGACCAGTTTCTTGTGATCTGCAGCAGTATAGATTACCGGCTTCCCTTTCTTTCCTTCCTTCGGATGACTGTTGTATTGAGCCTTCTTTCTCAAACACCATTGTTTGATGTGTAGGGTGGAGTGAAGATGAGATTTTTTAAAGTTGGCAAATAAATTTGCAACAACAGATTTAGAATGGTCTCCTGTAGCTCTACCGAATTGCTTATTGCATTCACAGCAACGGATCTTGACAACTTCGACACCATTGAGGTCATATGTTTTTAGGTACCACTCGTGGTCAGCCATGTCCATATTCTCAAGGTCTGTTTTTCATCTTCAGCACTGCCCCATTGTATTTCTCCATAACCTCATCGGATAACATGGTCGAAGCTAGATGATTCGGTACATCAGCCCCTGCCTCAAGCTCCACTGCAATGGCATCTTCAGGCCCAAAACCATCATCGCACTCTAATTCTTTAGTCTATTGATTAGGAAATTCTCGACTTGGCTGCTGTTCAATTTTTTTGCTCGCATTCTCCTCCACGACAACCAGTCAATGTCGCTTAAACGCACCCCCATTCTGCCCGCCCTCCATCGGAATCATGTAGATGCGCTCTGTAACAGGGTTCATCATCTTGAATTATTACCGAATTCGACATTGATCTTCTAAATCCCAAAACTCAAATGACCAGTCCAAACACTCCAGAGTCTCCAACTTCTGCCAAAGGTCGTGATAAGTATCACCAACCTGGCAAACAATTGGACTGACCAATTCCGGCCTGGAGTTCTTGTCAGCCACAAAGTAGAGCTTCACTTTATAGTTAGAACCCATAACTCATAACATAAACAACACAAACGCTATCTAAAGAATGATCAATAAGAAATGTAAACCCTTGACCGATCTTGAAGCTCAGGCCCGCCAGGTTTTCAATGAATTCCAAACCCTGCAACCTGGAAACCATCGACCTTAAACCGAGGTTAGCAAGGGAAAGCAATCCCGAAATAACCTTCACACGCAGCCGGTACAAAGATCTCACGACATAGCAGCAAAAAGAAAACCTAATCTAAACCCATGAATCTCAAAACAACTTCAAAAGCAAGTCATCGATTTCATCTGAATCACATGTACACAGCTTACACGCAAGCCCCATATCTACCTCTATCGAAGCACCAACATCGCACCCAAAACCCACATTAAGCATCCACATTCATAATGGCTTCGCAAAAAGGGTACACAGCAAGAAACTCCATGATCAAAACAACATCGCCGACGAGAGTGGAACCCCAGGGAACAAGAAACTCTAACGTCGCTAAAAGGGACACCTAAACCCGACCTATTCAAAGCCCAGCCATTGATTTCTAGTCTGATCTACGGTCCATGTTATTGTATCTTGCACTTACGGGTTAGGTAGAAGTGGCGGGTGATAATTTGTTTCAAGAAGTTGATTGAATTGGATCCTATCCTTTCATGCTGAAGTCGGAATGTTCCAACCTCATGATACCAAGACTTGGGCATATTTTTTTATAAAAGTAGGGGGTATATTATAATTAACTAAACTAAAATATGACCTCATTACTTGCACCCTATTTTACTTATAATGCCCCATAACACTTTCTATGCTCTCTAAGGTATAAGTAAAAAAATCTTATTTTCATTTGGAACGAATTTAAGGCACACTATATTTGTTCTCACCTATATATCTTCTTTTTACGCCCAGTGACCCCCCCCACGAGCCATCTCACCATCTGGCGAGAGGAATTTGACCTCAGCCAGCTGCTGTAGACCATCACCCTAGACTTGATGAAGCGTGAACCGTTTCTTCTTGGCGCGGACACGGCTAAATACAGGGTTGAGTTCTTTTAGTTGGCGGGCGGATTGTGCGGGGGTGGGATACCATTTGAGAGCTTGCTAAAAGATGACCATGACGTGCCAGTGGATGACCTGCTCGCGACGTACCCATTCAAAAAGGCTGGGAATAGGCATTCAATGAGACTCATAACCGACCGTAATGCCGCACCGGACGCCCTACATATGTACCAGAGGGTCTACGGTGGCATACAAATTGACAATGCAGAGTTTGCAACTGCATTCATTCGCGGCCTCATTTTCTTTAACCAACGCGAGACTAAGGTCAAATCGGCGCAGCATGCAGTCGAACTGGCGAAGCGGCGAATGCGCAATCCTGAGCAGAATCCGCAAAAGCTTACCCCATCGTGCTTGCGGGAGCAAATACAAGAGATGATAAACCGATTCGAGCACTACCTGCGGCAAGTGTATGCTGCGCATGATACCGCAGTAAGGCAAAGATTCCCTTGAAATCGGCTGTGGCACCCATGTGCAGGGGGGCTCAACCTGAGGCGACGCCATTGCCGGCCTCCGCGAAAAGGGAGGCCCAAAATAGGGCGCCATCAGACCAGACAAACATTTCGTCTCCCAACGCCTAATCTGTGCCTCAGCAACGGAGTGGCCGACCAACTCCCCCTCCACGACTTGAGAATGCTTCAGCAGCAACGCCGTGCCCGGATCTTAAACCACTGCAAGCCTTGAAGGATAAGAGGAAGAAGATCGAGAAGAAGCTATTCAATGGAATAGGTTATCTCCAGGATGCAGAGGGCGAGCTAGCAAGGAAGACCGACCTGGAAGAGTACAAGGACTTAAACTGGGACGCCATGGTTGCCCTCTCCAATGCGAAGAAGGGAATCTCGCCACAGTGATAGAAGAAGACTTACGCTCGAAGACATCACATACGAATGAAATTGCGCAGACTTTCCGCGAGATCGATCAACAAGTGGTCAACCTGCAGGAGCGAATCCCTCTCCTACAGAGATTCAACCACTAGTAGAAATACGGTCCTTAAGGACTCGTCCGTAATGACATAAATGGTCCAAAATGACTCAAATTAAGTGAAAATGAGTCATTTTGGACCATTCAAGTCATTACGGACAAGTCCTTAAGGACCATATTTCTACTAGTTAACAGAGAGCTGATGACGAGGTTGGCAAAGTTAGTGCTTGTGATTGATAGTAGCTCTATCTGACCACGGCAACTCTTCATCCATCTATTTGCAGTGCTACAACAAAAAGTGAAACTTGAACCTGATGTACCATGCGTGCTGTGTGGACGATTTTGGGTTGAGAAGACGCTTGTTAGTCTACCTTGCGGTTGCTTGCTGCACTATGTCTACATGTTCAAGGTGGCACTAGGCAAGGATCCCAGGTGCCCCTTCTACAATCATGTGCTTGGTGGTCTATGGTATGGCCAATGGAGGTTCCCCACCGACACAAACGACATGCGTAAGCAGATTGCCGTCTCCATGTCGGGGGTAGAGGCAACAGGATGGATGAAGCCCTTGAACGCTGCTGCAGCAAAGGCCATAGTGAAGGAGGTGCTGGAGACCCTTGTTCTTGAAGAGGCAAAGTTATTTGTCACGGTGCAGCACTCATCGGATGATTTAGAGTTGGACTGTGTTGGTGTCGACTCCTCGAAGGGTGCCCTGACCGACGCATCTGTTGCTGCAGTCCACTCTAACGCAGAAGTAAATGACTCAGAAATCTCTACTATAGTAGCGGAGGCTTCTCTGGAGGTTTCAATCTTGCCGTAGGACCTTCTACATGGTCCATGGATATGTGTCAACCTGAATGTGCGCTGGTATTCCTACTTCAGTTCTTTTGAACATTTTCTTTTCTACGTTTTTCACGGACCTGAGTCATCGTTTTGCTGCGGGCCCAATGTGATGACCATGGTGGACTTTAATGGAGTAAAGTCGTTGGACTTAAATTTTATGGTTTTTCATGCTTTTTATGGTCCGCTTCAGTCGATTTTACACCCTCGTAGTGACACCGTCATTACTTTTGTTAATAAATACCAGCATGGAATATGAATTAAGAACTAGCTAGTAACATATTGTATGGGCCCAGTCATCCCTATTCACAAAAACGCAAGTTTCTTGCTTATTTAACAAGCACATACATCTTTGTGAATCAAGTCTTCTTGAATTTAGCCAGTAATGTAAAAATAGTACATTCTCCATATGCCGCTGGAATGTAATTAAAATCCTGAATTCTACCTATCCAACTACAGTGGAGTTTACTACGCTGGCAACTAAATTCGTGGACGCAACGTATGTAACTAAATTCTTAAAGGCTATAGAACTGGGCTTGCTACTCTAATATGATGTTGTCTCTCCCTCCAGCCCTGCGTCCGCAATGTCCTCCACTCTTGACCTTGCTAGTTGCCGATCTCGACCCTGCTAGTTCCTTCTTAGGTCAATTCGCCCCCTCCGCATGACTCCTTCCTTACCTTATAGAGTGGCCACTTGCTAAACAAATGACCTAGGTTTCCCCGAGCAAAAGCTGCTGCTGCCACTTCATGCTCCGTTGCAAATCCCCATTGTCCCCTCCACCCAACCTCCGAGAGGACACAGCAACCTGGGCAGAAGGGATCCTTTGATAACACGGTTGCAAACATGCATCTGGGATGCAATAAGCAACTGCACGGGAGGTTTGCAAAAGCCATTTCTACACAGTACACACCACCCCCGACACATGAAGAGTTTGTTTCTAGGGGCAACATCCCGGTCGACGCCGTCGGGAACATATCGAAGACTGTCTGCAGCCTCACGTAGCTAGACTCCACTTTCATGGTGTCAATCTCGTCGACAACGTCTTCGACTGGTTTCTTCACAATTGAGATCTCCGTCCTGGCGATAGAAATAAATTCTCTAGTGGAGGCAATTCTGTGCTGCAACGCTGTCAGCACTGTGGAGATCTCCGCTGCAGCAATGGATATTGTACGTGCGCGAGCGTCCAAGCGAGCCTTCTCCTCCGCTGTAACACCCATTGATTTACGGAATTCGCAAATGTTGGCCTACTCATCCTACAGGCTCCTCTCCTCGGCCCCTTTTTCAATCCATTCGGCCTCATACTGAGCCAGATCCTCCTGGGCACCAAGCAAGCTACTCTCCACCTCTTGAAGTCTAACCCGCAGTAGGGTATGGCCATCTTTAGCAGCCTTCATTTTCCTCTCCCACTCTATCGTAGACGGTATTGCTTCACCACTGGGGCATGGGATAGTACGCGTGCACTGTAGGTGCTCAATCGCTAGTAGCAATGCAGAGGGTCGCCTTGTGGCACCAACCGGAGTTGCGTCTCTCCTTCTCCCATGTGACGCCCGTGCTGCATGAAGCGCCTCTCCCAAAATATGGATAAGCTTCTGAATCTGCTCGCGGAAGCAAGGTGGAGTAAGCTTTTGTGGGTTTCTTCTTGGATTTTTGGCGCGCGTTCTTGCCAAGCTTCTGGCGTGTGCGGCACACTTTACATTCTTGGAGCGCTGATAGTACAGCGCTAGTCCGTGAATGAAGCAAGTCGCAAATTTGCCATTATCTGGCTGTGTTCCAGCTGATACATGTGGAGCGCAAGCCGCGCTGCCTACGATCTGTAATTAGCTTAAGCGGGTGATGATTTTCCTTATTGTTGGGTGGAAACATGGCCGCCACATTTGGGATTGGAAACAAGGCATTGTCTTTCAATTGCTTGAACGTGAAGCCATTCTCGCAAAGGGCACCTGTGGTCCTAAAGAATTCCAAGGTGTACCTTGCCGAGCTACCCCCTAAAACAAATGGGCAGCTTTGCACAAGCTCTTCCCTCACTGCCGCCGGGACTCTGTTAGAGTCGAAGGGCGCATGCTGAACCGAGACATGGTTGGACAAAACCTCACCATCTGTCACCGTCTCGCTATTTCCCTTGCCATTTGACTGAGAGGTGTAGTTGCCGTCAAAGAAGTGGACGGCAGCACCTCCGAACCCCTTCATGTTCTAGTATTACCGTCGCCACTCACAGCAAAAAACAACCATTAGAATGTACTCTGGAGCTGCAAAGGAAACACTAAAGCCTGAGAGAAATGGTCCGATACTTGCGGCACTACCTTGTAAAGAATACGTCCCGGCACTGTCACTTTCAAATCCGCTACGCAGGGACTTCAGTAAACACCTCCTTGCACACTCTAAATTTAGGGTTCACATGCGCTCCCACCCCACTCTTACCCCAATCGTGCAACTTTGTAAGGTTGCCGGATGTACTGAACTCAGTGTAGTAGACCGTGGTTGGATTGCGCCACTCTGCTAATAGAGGATACTCTACCCACTCTCTTGACATTTGCAATGGTATTCACTCTGCTCCATCTCCAGTGGAACGCCTTTGTCAAATGATGGCACTATTGATGATACAGGCACTACTACTTGAAGGAACATTCTTTGTGAACACTTTCATACTCTGAAACCTTAATATGATCATTGTACAATACCAACCAGTAAGCCTAAGTTCATTTCAGCTCTTCAAAGAATAGAATCAAATAATTATTTCTTTCCAAAACATCAAAATTAATATGGCAGAATGTAGTAAAGCAATTGAAATCTGAAAAATTAGTTCATTTCACAGCAATTTCACTAAATATTTTAAAAACGTATAATTTATGCTCAAATTGAACATTTCTTAACTATAAACTTCAAACATGCATATTTAGTAATTATGATCGCAATAGTGAAGAATTTTTTGGAGACCGTAAGTAATATAAGTAACAATTTTTTTGGGACTGTAAGTAACATAAGTAACCATAAGTAACCATAAGTAACAAAGTCTATATTTGATGTTGCTTAGTTTTAAGAGTATAAAATGAAGGTGCTTATTCAAATAAGTTTGGACATTATAGAAACATTTATCATCCAAAATTTGATCATGTGTATAGTTACTTTTGTACGGTACCATTTGTCAAAGTTTGGCTAAGAAGTCTTCAATATTTCAATTTGTAGCGGCAGCTCTTTGAAAATTTGAATGATTGTAAACTTGACGGTGGGTGATTTGTAGTCAAAAATGCTAATACCATAGAATGATGGAAGAATAGGTGTTTGAAATTCGAAGCTCATATCTACAAATTAAAGACAATTAGATACTGAATGGTCAAATTCAAGTTGGTTCATTGCTTATAGAGCCTTGATTCTCCCCCACTTGTAATTTTATATTTTATAGCTTTTATTTATTGCCTACTCAAAAGAAAAAATATATAGTTCAAAACGATCCGCGACAAAACTAATACCATGACTTAATTCAATTTTCTCAAAACTAGCTGTACTATTTTTTTTCTCTCCTACTCTGCAGACATGTATTCAAATAATGTATGTGAGGGGGGCATGGGCAACGTACTAATGCATAAAATAGTGAATGACGTAAATAATATGAAGTGCTTGTATTAGCCTTGTTACGGATGCACCTATACAAAATGGTTAACATTTTGTTCTACTTATTACATAAACACATCCTCGCGATAGAAACAATGTATCATACATCGCTTTGCAAGTACATAAATAGAATACGTGTCAATTCCATGTAGAGTTGGCATTTTGAAAATTTTGCACGGATAACTTATGGATTCATATTACCGTCAATGTAACCAGTATAGTTATACATTCTAAATTTTGAGCAAGCCGGATTTTTAAAGTAGAGTGCCTCAGCGTGTAATGAAGAGTGCGGGATTAACTCCATGGATCAAAACTCGAGCCCAAAACCTTTCGATTACAACTGAAGAATTCAACTTCGATACACGTAGTTTATACATAGATTTTTGGGGAGGGTAATCAACACCTTGCGTCGATAGACGTAGCTGATATAGTAAAGCTAACTAATGTCCGTGACATGGTCATCTGGGTACTGACTGCTTTGTGACTCCGATTCCAACCCTGAACTTGCTTCAGCAAAGTGGCCATTGTTAGATATGGTTGTTGAATTTGGCGTATCACTTGTTTCCTCAGCATGCAGCACACTGTTGTGTCCCGAGTGCACAATACTGCATTGGTCAGGACTACTTTTCTCTTCGACCGCACTGCTCTTAATAATCCATCTTCTTCTGTCGCACTAGCCCACTGCGCCAAGACGCCAAGGCTGCTTGAGCATTGTAATCGTGCCATGTCTCGCGGCGCCTCTTCGCCCATCCGATAGCCTATTCATCAATTGCGGGCGCGTTTGCTTCAGCAAGCTCTTGGTTTGCTCTGACTGTATATCGGTACTTGATGCATCGATACCACCATTGGTATTGTTGTACGATAATGCTATGTTGTTTCTCTATACCTGTGTGCTAGCTGTGACTCTGAGTTGCCGCCTTCGCTCGGTGATGCAACTTTTCCATACCTTGATAGCTCCACACTGACAAGCAACCATATTTCTCAACAAACCATGGACCATGCTTGACCAGAACATGCTGCATCACAATGAACCTTGGATATGTCAATCCTATATCAGTATATACGACTACAACTTCCCGATACCCAAAACAGCGACAACTGCACTAAGGTTCACGACCTTGGATAGGGAACACGGTCATATCCACTAACACTCTCCAAAACATGCTTTGAGTATTCTAGTAGCCACGCTAATAATACTGTGGAATGGTTCTCGAGACTTACAATGTAATGTGTTACATGAGTCTCTGCGAAGGCAGAGACAAAAGCCTTACCATATGCGTCCATCTTCGCACGACAACAAGCTCTCTGTTCATCCGTTAGCACTACAACAGTGAGGTAGGGTTGGAGATCCTCCATGGTCTTCCAAACACGCCAGCCCTTAGCTTGCTCCCCCCTGCTTCTTGGTTGTTTCCCTCAGCATTGCAGACCTCTTTCCACACCCTGTTGTAAGTAGACCACCGACTCGGTCGGAATAGTTTTGCAGCAACAGACCCACCAATGCTTGGCTTCATCACCACGTTTCCACTTTTCCAAGTTTTTTTTATCCTGCTTGAGCTGGAAATTACACCCATCAACCCCAACGGCAGAGAAAGATCTCTCAATGGCAGCAGTTGCTTCTATTTTTCTCCATCCGTCCTTCATATTCCAGATGAACATGAAGTGAAGATGCAGTATCTTCTCTACTATTCGGTTCAGGGCATGGAGTTTGCAAATATGCGTCTTCTCCAACGGAATTGGAAGGATGGGCTTCCACCTAGGATGCATGCTGATGTTGTAGGGCTCAAAGTGAATCTGCGGGGCGAACAAACCACCTTTCTATCTCTCCTTGCCTCTCACTGCAAAAACTTGATCTGCTTCGGCACTGCTATAAGCCTTCAAAGTTTTCCATACTTGCTCGCACTAGATACAGTTCATCGTGCAAGTCGGGTGGTGTTGTGTTGTAGGCCATTCATGCATTTAATTGTCTTCATGTCCGCGCTCATGTGCCACTCCACCGCAAAGCTCCTGACACCAGGCACTTCCAACTCACTCCTGGTACTCTGTTTGTCTATGACCTCTGGGAACTTCGTCTTGCTGAAAGCCCAGCTGTGCACGTTGTATGTCTATTTCTCTACCTAAAAGCAACCGATCGGCTAGATTTCTTGCTCCGATTGAACCAAAAAGTACTTGGCATCATTCTTCTGAGTTTTGGGATCAAGCGCCCGCTTCATGAGGGTGAGACTTATTCATTTGAGCTTCTTGCCTTCCACCACCTCAGCCTTGTCTAGCTTAAGCACGAACAACAACGGGCCCCCGCAGCACTCTGGAAATCATATAGGCAAGCACATTGCATTTGAATAGGTACTGTTGCTTCTAGATGAAGACCATGAAGAACATTGGCTAAAGCATTGTAATAACAAAACGTATTGAAGCACACCTTTCACTGTCATCTTGTAAAACAACACTATTGAGCGCTGGACAGCTTCCAGATCAACAAACAGATTATTTTTGCAATCCAGAATCGCCTCCCTTGCAGCTTTGACTATTTTATTCCCTACGCACGCCTCTGGTATTGTGCGGGAACCTTCAATCCAGTAGTACTCCCCAAGAATTGCGGCAACTTTGCATTCATCTCTTTCCGCAAGGTGGACAACCGGTTAGGAGCTGGGAGGATGCTTGTTTCTACACTCGGATATAGGAGGCCTACCGGATTCTTAACTATTTTGTAAACTACATTATACCCCCTCATGGTCACTCCAGACCCATCGAGTGCCCACAACATGCTATCCGCTCCTATGCTTGCACTAATCTTTTTGATGATAGATTTCTATTCTGTAGACTTTGCGACACCCATTCTAGGTTGCTCCAGCAATGGGCTAGCCCGTGCAGATCTGAGGATGCTAGCAAGGCCTACAGTTGTTTGCACCTGACTCTCAGAATCCCCAGCAAGTCTCTTCTTTCCCCCTCGTGCCTTGTTTCGACGTTGGACTGCAACAATTAGCGATGGCTGCAACATCCTTCTCAGAAGGTTGACCTTCTACTTCATGTGTCCAATTCCTCCGACAAGGTCATGGGAACTTTTCATTTTCCACCATGAATACGTCGACGGACGCCCCGGGGTATCAAAACCATTGCGCGCGTTCTTGCATCTATCTTCAGGTATTTTGCTTCACATCGCTGCAGCTCTACTGCTAGAGAGTCGACCTTCTGCTGATGTTCAGTAATCTCAGCCTGCATGCTCTCTTCACATCGTCTTAGCAATGACTGCAACTCAGCACACTTGGCCTCCAGCGCCTCTACGTTGCTCTTCAATTCACGCCGGTCCTTTGCGTGACAACGTGCAGCCCCCGCTAAATCGTCAACTTCACACCCAGTCAATGACAAAGAAGCCGCAAGTGCTGAAGCTCGACCTTGTAAAGTGCCACCCGTGACTGCAACGACAGGACAATGCTTTCCATCACCGTCGGTACATGTGCAGCTCCTAAACGCATCGTGTAACCCAACATGCATCCTTCACCGTCGCCTAGAAATTCAAGGTATTCCTTGGTGCTGGGGAATGCTCGAGGCCGCTCTGTTGCTAGATCAACTGGATACAGCCGCCCATCAACTCTAAGATAGATGTTGGTGTGTCCGGCGGCTCTCATCACGGGAAAACTGCTACAGGATGCTTGCGCCTCTAAAGGTGTCCCTCTACAAATCAAGGGAGCATACTTTCAGTCAAGCTGAACTTGAGGCACATAGTAGTTCATAGTGTTTGTCACGTCTCTCAAGGCCATCGCTAAGCTCCACTCACACACCGCGGCAACACACTATTGCTTACTGAAGCACAGTGTCAACCGAATGCAGGCTGGAAGCACGCGCCATCCCGCGTATTGTGTCCAGCATAACAAGGCCTCCTACCAAAAAGCCATGAGTTGGCAAATTTCCACCTTAGTCTCGCGCCACCATGAGCCTTCGAGAATGAATAAAAAATTCACACCTCCACTTGAACCGTGCTTCAAGATCCATCATGAGTCCAACAACCCCTGCCAGTTTTCACAAGCTCTTCTTGGTAGCATCCGCCACGCTCGCCGGCCACATAAGCCCAGTGTCCCACTTACTGTACCAGGGCCCTTCCGACGACATTGACTACCATAAGCTGCCCGCACTAATAACTGAGTTCCTGGTACCCCGCCCAAAGGAAAAATGCACAGCCGGGTTCCTGCCCGACAGCTTCTTAGAAGGCCTCTTATAGAGCCCAAATGTTCTCTAATGCAACAATACTATTTGAGAGAACCATAGATTACATCTCTTGACCTATTTGCCTCTTATAAACAACTCCAAGCTCTCAAAACAATGACATCTTTGCCTAAAAAAATCAAAGCTTTGACTTTAATTGCAGCCTCACTCTTGGCATGATGCGGTAAGCTTAGTTGTTGTGCAGTGTGCTGCGTTGGGCTCTACTTGGTTGCGCTACCCTGTGCTGCGATGCGTAGTCCTGGGCAGCACTCCGAGGCACTGCACCATATTGCACTACATTCTATTGCACTATGCTGCAGTGCCATATGCACAATTACAATACCAGCCACATTACAACAATTAAGGATCCGAATAAAATACATAAAGTCAAGCTTACCTCATTGCATTGGAGTCGTAGTGCCATTGGATCCAAGGTAGATGGTGTGTATCACATCAAAGCTACCTCAAGCTTGTAATGCAACATTCAATTTTGATCTACGAGGGCAAATCAAACAATCCTTTAAAGGAAGTCTTCTATCTTCTGCAGTACAATATCTTGACGTCAGCCTTAAAATCCCATAAGAGCAACCATGTTTAAGCAGGAAGTATAGGTTGACTCCCTTGTTTTTTCAAAAATTGTCTGCATGAGATATACGCATCAAATACATAGAGGAAATTGTGATGAACTGAAGAATAGTTTATATTCAAAATAAAATTACATATCACAACAAAGACGGTTACTAACATCGTCTATTTATTGTGTGCATTACCGCTATACTGTATGTACTACAAATTATATAAGTACGGAGTCCCCCCTGTAAGCCTCTATTCTTGACTTGCATTACGTGCAAAATAGGGTCACAAAAAGGCCCTCTAAGGCAGCCGGGGTTAGGTAAATTGGCTGCCCAAAGGCCCCTCTGCTGCTGGCAGGAAATGCCAGAATTGTTGCCCGCATAGTTGAGAGGGGTGCTAGGTGGCCCTGATTTGGCTAAGGGGGAATGGTTGAATATTTAAGCTATACTAAAGTGTCGGCCCTTTCATTAATACGACGCCGAATATCCTTAATGACACAAGCACTCCGGCTTGGGAGGTGTGCCCAACGGAGAGGAGTGCTGTCAGCGTGCTACTGTAGCAACACCCAACACACGTTGGAGCCGAAGGTCATTGGTTCAACCCCCCGCTCCGGCGTTGCTATCACTACGGTGGCACCTCCGGTGCCCCGTCAAAAGTGCTCGGGCACCTTGTTTTTTTATCTCACGTGCAATTTTGTAAGGCCTTTTTGTGACCTGAATTTTCACCTAATGACAAATGCTCGTTGACGGTGACGTGTCTAAGACATACTGTCAATTTGCATCACTGGACTATCAAGAAGAGGCTACAACTTTTGCCTAAGTCTGTCACTAAAGCTAGTCTTAGGAAGAAAGTTGCGGCAGCAACTGAATGATGGACATTGGGTGTCCATTGACTTCTTTGACTTCGATCTAGTATTTGTAGATCCTAACCTCAGCACCTGCAAGGCAAATTATGGGGGAAAGGTAATGGTTGGGAGTATGTGGGGTTAGGTTGGATCAAGCTAAAATGAATGAGTGCATAGGTTTGGATTGAATCGAGCTCAAATGAACAAAGGCTACATCAGCAACTTTAGACACAAAAGAAAGAGATGTGATGATCAAACATTCTAGCTTGGCACGAGCTAAACTACGGGGCATCCTGGGAGGTAAGTACGGATGCAAACAACGACCAACAGATAACCCATTAGATAAAGAGAAACAAATCAATAGAGAGCTACATGCCAAGGACATAAAAATTGACCTTCGCCCGAGGAGGTGATGGAATATCCTCCATAGTGTTATAAAGGGAACGCTTTGTAGGAATACAACCATGTTGTTTTGGAGATAAAATTTGAATCATAGTATGTGGCCAAATAGGTGAAGGTGATTTTAGACTCTTGTGACTTGAGGAAAGGGTGACGGGGCTGTCCACAACTCCTTCATCAACAGCCATAGTTGATCAGTCCATCGTGGACTGTGCTCTTGCAACCGATTGCAACAAAAGCCCTCTACTTCACGGCAAAGGACCGTAGTCATAAGCATCACTGAAAGAATCCAAGGAAGCTCAACATGCATACTCTTGCAAAGATAATAAGAGAATTTTAAACAAAAATCCTTAATGATCCAATAATGCACATCCATACAAACAAGACAAACAGAACACAAAAGAATAAAAAGAAAGGCTAGATCATATTACAATATTGGCATACATTTATCAATGTTTAACTATATTTGAAAGACTAGTAATTATTGATTACTTCACATAAGTGTCACTTATGGCCTAGAGCCGACAAGAGGAAGAAGGCTCATCTTATTTATCCCTATTTTTTATAGCCAGGTAAATCTCAATGTAGTGACTATACGTGGAACAGTCGTCATAACACATTTTCCGCCCAAAAGGATGAGCTAACCAATATCTTCTAAGTGACCCAAAGAAGTTGTAAAGGACTAAAAGACATGGCAAAAGTTCTGAGAGTAACACCAGATCACGTCTAGCATTGACCTCTTAATAAGTTCAGATAGGTAGTAATAGGGCATTTTCAATCATATTAAGACAGTGCTTAATCGGACTATTGTCATTAAAACGAGTGTTGGCGATTGTATAGAGGCCATCAAAATTACTAAAGAGACGATCTAAAATAGGTAAGAGAAAGATGTCCTTTTAAATTCCGGGCTCCTTATGAATATCAAACGACGTCGCAAATCTACGTCTGTGGAAACTCTCTGATAGTCTTCTTGTCCTAGGATCATTAGCAGCGTGATAGTGCGTATTGGACCAAACAGGTAATTGTTGATCTTCATTGTCGTTGATGTCCACATCGAACTCCAAAGAATGATTGTGGCAAACGTTGACAACTGACCTAGGAATTATGCGCAATTGTGCCTCTTTCAAACGAGCTTTGGACCCACAAGAGTTGGCTTAGACGCTTAGTACAGAGTAAGGTCATTGTTTACGAAAGCCTCTCCATTCCACGAAGGAGTAGTGGAGCAAAGGATCCCATTGAGGTCGACAATAACGTTCAACCTACCTCTTTGAGAACGCATCAGGACAGGACTTATTTCTTCACTAAATTTCACGTCACATTCAAATGCCTTTTGCATCTGGACAGAAAATATCAATGACGCCAAGACATTACTATGTTTTACCAAGACAAATGCTTATAAATGATAAAAGCAACACATTTATAGTATAAGTCAGGATCCCACAAAACTATACATGCGGATATAATGATGGATAAAATTCCTCGACATCGACGCCACGTTCTCCTACTACATCATGTTTTTCAACAAGGCCCATTGACATTAGTGACTGCTGATGTTTGTTGTTGGGAACAACATCTACGCTTTGTTCTAGGACAAGGCACATTGATTTGTGACAACTAAATCCAAATCCTACATACATGCTCATCGGATAGTGGATTCATGACAACATCATCCATAAGCGGAAGATCGTACCCTTCGTCATGTAACTATTGACCTGGGCAATGCAAGTCAACTATAGAAGCATCAGACATCAAACAAGTTCGACGAGGTAACAAAATTGGAAAAATGATTGAACAATTTAGCTCGAGTCCAGCTAAAAATATCATTTGTATTAATTACAAGTGTTTGGTGCAAAAATGCACATTTATATGAATTACGCCGTTATTAGCACCTCAACTAAAAATGCCAAGTTCTAGAAAAATAAGTCTTAGAGGGACCTGAAGATGTCTTGGGACCATCTCCTTGAGTCTGAGTGCAAACGGGAGAATTGGGTAGGCTCGGACTACAACCAAGCATGTGAACATTGGGAGAATGATGCCTGGGCTTAGGCACCAATGTGGAATCATCTGTACTAACAAGACATCAGCTGCAGTGCTAGAGGAATCAATCAGTTATCGAACATGCGTCATAGGGATCCAATGTGCTCCTAGAAGAATGCTCAGATGAACTGCAGCTGGAGGAATGAATTTTGGAAACATATTAGCCACGATGCTCTCCAAATTGGCGCTCATATTGAATTTTGCAAACATATCATGAGTCTGGGCCTTCACTGTGGCGGCAAAACTTTTGTGTTGAGGTACCAACCTCTCCTCCAATTGCTTCTCTTGAGCGAGAGCCTCCTGAAGTCTGAGGAGAATTTTGAGTTCTTTGTATTGGCGCTGACTCTGCCTAATGGAGAAGTGCGCTCTGATGTTGTATCGACTCTCAATTAACAAACCACTGAGGTGACATTTTAGCTTGACTCAAGCGAAAGTGCTACTTTACAACATAAGTGAAAACTAGTCAAGAAAACATAATGACATCAAAACCTTTGCAATTTAGCTTGAGTTGAGCTAAAAAGTGATTTCTTGGGTGAGAGAACTCACGTTGTAGGTATTTTTGCTCGCTAGTCTACTCGCGGTGGACCTTGACTTTTTCGCGCCCGCAGCGGCATGCCTCGGATGCGGCCTATCATGTTTCTCTTAGACTACTCTTGCGGCAAGAATGTTGGTTGCCGAAGTTGTTTTGAACAAGGAGAGGTGGTTCACTTGATTGTTTAATGCCGAGATCTTCCAAAGCTTGTCCATGTCGTTCGTCCAAACAACAAATGCGTTTCACTTCCTAAAGTCGTTGCATATTTCATCTATTGCATTTTCGTCATCAGTGATTTCAAGGCTGCAACATTGTGTTGCTCGTTGATGATCCAAAATTCTCAATTTTTCATTTCAGACTCATCTTTAGGTTTCTGATCCAGATGTGGCATCATATAGAGAGTTTGCTTATGAGATCTTTCTCATCTCCTCCATGCCTCGTTTTTCAAATGCCCAAATTGTCCACTTAACTGGTGCACTCTTCAACTTCATCACATCAACCTCAATTTTTCTGGATTGCGCATCTTGGCCAAAGATAATACGTCGTGGCAGTCATAAAAGAATCTTTGATATATTGCGTTTGCGTTGTCAAATGCCTATCTGACCTTTTGATCCTTCGAGAGTGCAACAATGGCATATTTGAGGCTGGTTGCAAGATCCATCCTAGACATGAATTTGCTCTTTATGATGACAACCTTGTCAATCTTCTTTGTCATCGCTTTCTTCTTGGCAGGAGAGATGGGTGGAGGAGTTGTAGATGCAGCTCGGCTTGGTGGTGTTGGGCGCATAGCGATTGCTTTGGCTTTACCACGTCCAGAAGCTTGACTTGCAATCTGACTCCCCGTCCGCGTGACTCCATATACATCCCCAAGTGCACGAGTTGGCAATATGTTGGCCTTATTGATATTTGCTTGGACTAAAATGTTGTTCAAGACATTCTATAGCTTAATGGATAAGGTCTTTGCCTTGAGAGATGCCCTTGCTTTGTCACCTATTTATGCTCCAATACCTCTGTAGTAATCGTATTTTTGATGTCGTCAAAATGCAATGGTTCAAGGCTCTTGACTAAGTCTAAAACATTAATGGGGTCTACACTTGTGTCTATAGTTATAGCAAAGTTGTATGGATTCTCCCCAGTCGAAGAGGATAACAATTTGAGGACGATTGCGTTCTTGTGGTCAAATTTTGTTATTCTTGTCTCAAAGTTTATAACTTGAGGTTTATCGTCTATGCCCACCAAAGTTGATGCAAATGTCACAATGGAAGTAGCCGGAACCCAGATCAAGGTCCATGATTTGTGCATCGTTTGATCAACCATGGCCCAACACTCAAATAACTTTGAGAATCCCCATCATCGTCTTCCTCTGTTATGTTTGGAATAAGCTTGAAGAAATGGCTCAAGGCCATTGTGACTTGGCTTTGATCATCATTGCACATAGTCAACCAATGTTGTTAGATAAATATGCTTGATTGGATTGTAAGGAGACTGATGCAATTGTTCAGGTGTATTGCAAAAGTTCTTCTAATTAGCTTTATAGTTTAGGCCGAATCAATCTAAACTAGGGGAAAAACTTCCTCTGTACTGCAAATTTTATCTTAGGTACAGGTTATATGCATGGTATAGAGTAAGTTCTGTCATCAGTTTAGGTCAACTTGAGCTAAACTGCTAGACTAATATGGTTTACGAGTATTAATCCTCCTATAATTTAGCTCGAGTCGAGCTAAACTATAGAGCGTATATGACTGCGAGTAAATAGATTTTATCACATTAAAATATTTTTAACATCTTTTTGCTAAAGAAAGTGCTACAGTTTAGCTCAACTCGAGCTAAATTGTTCCAAGGTAGATGGCTTCCTCAAGGAGTTTAGCTCGACTCGAGGTGTATTGCAAGGTTTGTAGACGGATTAGTTGACCTTATGAATACATTTCCGTATTGCGTCAAATATAGTACTTCTTAGCCATTTGTAGTTTATTTGAAGTTCTTCGTCAACGATATACACTTCACATGTGAATTCCCTGTAAGAAAGAACCAATACATAGAATGAAAGAATAGATTGGGTTTCATAGGTAATGAACAACATCAAAGACTATAGGTGCCCTTCAAATTTGGGCCTAAAACCATTGTCAAATAAGTCTACAATTTCAAAAATAGGTTTCTGGCACTAATTACTACGGAACACGACTATGATCAAAGGAATGACATCAACGGGAAGTTTTGAGTAGAAATCAACATTATTAGAAATTCAAGGAATATTTGAAATATTAATTAAGAAGCATCATAAACTAGCAATCTTTACAAAAATTAGAAAAACATCACACACATTGTGACCTAATTATATAACGGAATGCACAAAAGAAATCTTCTCATTCAACAAAACAGATAAACACGATTGAATTCTACTTCTTCAATATTGTCCCTCTAAAGCTGAAGCAATTCAGTACAATTTGTTGTTCATATGAACAACAAATTGTATATCTATTCACGTCAACGTTCCTCCATTGATAGCAAGTCCGGAATTATCACACACAAATTATCATACTCTTTCAATACTCTGCGAGTTCTGATTTTTCATTCTTTACATTAGTTACTTTAAAAGCATCATTGCAAGCCCTAGCAATGAACAATTTAAAACCGAAACCAGACAATAAAAGAGCCTTACTTACACTATTACTAGTGAAATTCAAAGCTCGATAAAATCTTTGTCGACCTCCAAATCTTTGAAACATTGTTGCAACTACTGTCTCGAATCCCGACCAACAAGAGACTCAATCGCACAAACAAACCCTCCGCAAGACGTTGTTGTGAGAGAATTCGTAAAACTCTAAATCCACACTTTCATTGAGCAGCTACCATAGTCCAGAAATCTTGACCTTGCAACACTCACTATACTTCCGAAGCTACAAGAAAAGCCTCCCTACAAGAGTGGCAGTCCCTCCACAACATGTACAGTTCATACAAAGCAATAACAACGCAAACCCTAATTAGAAGAAAACTCTTAACTTATTCTCTCTCAGACCCCCGGGGCTGAAGTAGAGGAAATTACAATCTCCTTTAAACCCACAAAGATCACTCCTACATACTATCCTCCTACACCTTCAAACTCCCAAAACCATCCATCTAGGCAAGACTTCCCACAAGTTTGGAATATATTGCAAAGGAGAAAAGGAAGAGACACGAGGGTTTGACGTGGTGCAGGTTGTTCGCACGCAAGTCCTCGGTCCTTCGCGAATCCCTAAGTTCGCGTGTCGATGTGCAAGAAGAACCGTCCTTGCATAGATCGGGCTTTTAAGAAATAGAAAATGGGCATGTAACTTCTTCATTTAATTTATGATTTTTAAAAATTTATGATGGTATAAGTATTAAAAATTGCTATTGTTTTAAAAATAACTCAAAATTGCTAATATCTAAATTAAATGTGAAAAGTTTAAAAATATGCAAATATTTAATCTTTGAATAAGAAAAATATTTGATCATATAAAAACAATGGAAATATTTAATTGTATTAAACATACACAAATATTTAAATAGGACACTTTACGAATTAAATAATTGGCATGTGAATTATCCGAAACTCAAAAAGTTTTAGATTCAAGCAACAAACACTTATTTTAGCTACACCATAGATTCGAGATGAAGTCACTAATGTCAACATAAATGTTTTAATTGTTAACAAGCACATTCAAATTCATAAATTTCAAGAGATACAATAATGTTCATCTTAACAAAGTATCTAAGAATCCAAATAAAATTAAGAACATATATCATTGGGATTTCACTTAATTTAGGTAATTTGAATTTTATTTGAAATGTACATTATAGCAAAAAATCATACTTTGCCCTCAAAAGTTATTGTTCCATCCCATCCTATTTGTTTGGTCTATATTTACCTTTCCAATATAGATTATCAAATTTGCAAATACATTTAAAATTATTCAATAACCTTCTACCATAACCAATATTTTTAAAATAATGTAAATATATAAGTTTTTTGTAATCAAATATTCAATCTTATAAAAACAATCCAAATTATTCGTCTTATATTAACAATGCCCATATTTGATTGTATTAAAATAATGCAAATATTTCATATTTAAAACAATAATGCAATTCCTGAACCTACTATTCAAATTCTATAATTAAATATAACTTCTATTGGTGTTCTTCTATAATTTGAAATGTACATTAAAGTAATGAAATCTACTCTTAATTCAAGAATTATTTATCTAACCAATATACTTGATTAGGTCTACATTTAAAATATGCAAATACCTTTCACACAAGATAAAAAGAATTTAATCCTAAAACATATAAAACTATAAAGTAGAAGTAAACCTTCATAAGTGTAAGTAACATTTTGAATATAACATTGCCTAATTAATGTATTTTAATAGGTAATCTCAATAATAAATTAATGTCTATCAACTTCTCCGAGGCTTAAGTGCAAATTTATCTTGTAATATATAATCTTCAAAAAAGTAATTTATTAAAAATGAAAGCACTACCTTTTGTATCATTTCTCTATATAATAAACTTGTATACATGTGCAATTCCTAATGAAATAAATATTATTATGTCATGGGTTGAATATACGCCTAACTCAGCAAATAACCTCTTCTATGTGATGAAATTTAAGTATAAATGGAAAATTATATATTAAAGAATTTCTAATTGATTTTTTTTCATATGTTTAAAAAAATTCTACCACGTAATTTTTAATTTGTATTCAAATGAAGTAGTTTCAAAATTACTATCTAATTAAACATTCATTCTTGTGCATATTAAAACCAAAAAACCTCTATTTCATCCTATTTAGATTTACATTAGCACACACCTTAAGCTAGTGGACCATTCACCCCGTTCACACTAACGATACAATCGAGGAAAGTGGTTCACTGCCCCAGATGTATATTAACATGGGCAATGGTAATTCCCTATAAGTTACACAAGACCAGGTTTATCAAACCTTATGATATTAACTTTGCTAAATATAAATAGTTAACAATCTATATTTAGAAAGATATGGGGAACATAGAACTAACTAAATTATATCAAATGAAGTTGCGACAAAAACACTATACATGATGAACATAAAATGCTAGTACATAATGATTCAACATATTTAAAACAATTTCTTCTATTTGATATTAGAAATAAATATATCACCAAATATATACATGATTGAACCCTAAACCCCAAACCTTGAACCCTATACCCTGATCTCCGAGACATGGACGATAAGTTCCACGTTAAAAGAGAACTTTTAATCTGGCCTGTTGACATGTCCGACCCCACCCAAATAAAAAAAATAAAAAACCGAAGATCATGTTTCAGCATTGGGTAAGAATTGCTGAAGTTTTGGAAAAGGAGATTTTCCCGCGCATTCCTATACCACAGAATGTTGATGGGAGTTTTGTTTGGCTTCATTCCCGCCTAATTTTGAAAATGAAAGCTCTACTTAAACACTCACAGGTTTGAGAATGACTTCTGGAATTGTCGTTGCTCAAAGTCTTTTCTCTTCTCTTTTGCTCCTTGCGCTAGAGGTAGCATCAATAGCTCTTTTGGAGCTCAAGGTTTTCAATGCAGAAGCTATATTGCGCCACCTCTCGAATATGTCTTTCTTGAATTTATTGTGAGATGATCAGTGGTGACTGCATATAGTTCTACTCTCTTGCGATAATAGTGTAATCTCGGTGTATGAATAGACGTCCCAACATGTGCTTGTAAACACTTCAAGCACATCACACAGACAGGCATTGCCGTCTTCCCTCTTCGAGAACATGGTTGCAGCGAGGACGCCCACGAACATCCCTATAATACCGCGCTTTTTTTGCGGAATACAAGTTAGCTCAGGTCAAGCTAAACTACTCTACATTCATAAAGTGCAGTTAAGCTCAAGTCAAGCTAAACTAAACTGATTTCAATGGAATTAGTTTAGCTCGACTTGAGCTAAACTAATCTGCATTCATGAGATGTAATATAGCTTGAGTCAAGCTAAATTGCTTTGCATTCAATGGAATCAGTTTAGCTTGACTCAAGCTAAACTGCGTATAGGATAAGATTGAGGATTCTATTCTGAGAAATTAAAAGACTATAATCACGTCATTGTCTCAACGTAATGTTAGGATATCTACAATTTAGCTCAGTTCAAGCTAAGCTACTATCTAGTGGACATGATTAGTTCATAACTCTCCACTTTAGTCCTATGACCTTCCAGGTCTATTGTATTCAATACTGCAATGTATACTTACATTTGTCTAATTTATATATGTCAACTACTATGGATCACTCCTTATTACAAGGTGCCGGTTGAAGCACCAATCAACCCAGAACTTACCAACTTTCTCGTGGTCCCCTCAAGGTTATAGCAAAACAAGATCAAAATGATTCACAGTGCCAACAATATCCCATTCGTCGAGGGTTTGATCTGTAACCCTAGGTCCAGCATGGTTGTTGACTATGTCGGTCCCCTAGGTGATTCAATCGTCGTGGTCTAGGTTTTGCGTTTCTTAATTGAAGAAAAGTCATCGGATGACTGGAGGTACTCATTCAAGTCGTGGCCAATCAATCGCATATATCTAGACGAAGTTAGTTTGCAACACCATAGAGAACATGATGTGCATAATCGGTGGGTTGCAGTGCGTAACCGATCCATTGGTGGCTGTGCCTGATCGTATGACAATTCTTTCAAGAATATGCCACCTCCAATATCACAAAACGCTCCGTATCTCATGACCTAGTTGTTAATCAACTTTGTAGCATCAAATACTTGCTATGCTCAGCATTATGTCCAAAACTATCTAAGAGATAAAATCTCTTCGCTATGGTCTTGTATATATGACAAGACCACCGTGCAGTTTCAAAATCATATCAAACTAGACGTTCATAGATAGATCGACAAAAATGCCGCAGGGAGGAATGTTGTGACTCTAGAGGGTATAGATTTTTGCCCCTTCATGTCGATGATCATGGGTGTCAGTTCCAGTACATTCTATCGAAATGCAGAGTACGCTGCAGCTGGATTTGAAGCTCAATTCCACGGTAAGATTGGACTTTAAAAGCCCAGAAACCTTACTTGTTGTAGCAACTACGGTCCTAGGCGCCATTCTTGAGAGGCAAGACTGCATGCCCCACAAGACTTGCGAGCTTCCGACAGTGGAGACGGTTGTTGCTAAAGTTCTTCCTCTAGTTTCAAATGGAAGGAAGAGATTTTGCTTCTCAATGAGCATCCAGCAGATTGTGGTTTGCCTCCAGTGTCCGCTCCTAATTTGAGCAAGATTGAGAGGCTTAACTATCCAAAATATTACGCTAAACGAGCAAGAGGAAACTTTGCTCATTGCTCAATATGTGATGAGTTTCAGTCTTAGTAGAGGTTGACATCAATTGGCTCTCAAGAATCTTTGTCATGGTCTAGGAAGATGAAGGTCTACAATGACTCTGCCATGGCGCATAGAGACTTGTACTACCTTAATCAATTCAGGTCAAAGGCCACTCCGCATGAAGTTCTCACTATTATCCATGATAAAATGGACTACTCCAAGATGGCTTCGCCAGCCTTAACATACAAGGTTAAAAACTAAGACGGTCTCATGAAGCTTCCTTTTGCGGTCACGAGAATGCTTGCTCATGGACATGTGGACTAACGTTATGCCCATTATGGCCTAGACATTTACTCCCACGATGCTAATTACACGGTTGGATCCTTTGCAAAGCTCCTCCGTGATCTAGAATCACCCCCTCAGTCAACCTCCAAGGAACTCTTTCCAAAAGACCCTTCCCATTTCCATATGCCATGCTGCTACATGGATCAGAGATGTGCCCCAATCCTCTAGGCCCGCCTCCAGAGGTTGTTGTGTCAGCGACACTATTCCTTCCCATTCTTAATGTGCAAATTGATAATGATGTTAGCGTTAATAATAGAAAATTTGTTTTCTCATTCTGGTCTCTACTAGTAGCGAAGCGTGTGCTTTGCAAAGTGTATGTAAAATTCATGTTGGTTGGTCACACACATGACAATATAGATGCCCACTTTGGCCAATGGAGCATGGCTTTACGGAGGGAGGACTTCTCCATAGTTACTGTCCTAATGAAGTCCTTCATGAAGAGTGAAATAGTTCCAATCATTCCACACCTCATTCACGAGATTCCGAATTTCAAAAAATTCATTACGGATTGGATGCTAAACGGCGACAACACTCTCATGGGTCAGACAAAAGCTCATTGGTTCAAGTTCTTTGTTGATCCTACTAGATGCCTCGTCATGAAGTACAAGATATTGTGCCACAACAACGACTAGATGCCAAAAGGCGATGGATGTGGCATAAAGTTGTGGAAGGAGGATTCAGAAGGTTAATCTTTTTGACTGCGTGGTGATCATGATGATGTGGCGCCTCGCAGGATGCGACACCTTTCTGATGTGGTTAAGGGGTTGTCAAGCTTTGTTGATCACTCGAAGAGGCTATCAACTGACTTAGTCGAGTCCAAAAGAATCTATGAGCTTCTTTCATACTACGGGAATGATGTTAAAAATGTTTTGGCCATTCCTTTTGATGATCCTCCCACTTTGGAGCACGGTTTTTGGCCGTCCACTTGGCTTGCTTATCCCACCAAAGATGAGTTTTAGGAAGACAAAACTTTGCGCAAAGAGTACGCATAAGACGATCATTTTGTTGGTCACAAACCAGATCGGCCAGGGCCTTCATTCTGTGTTGCCCAAAATCTATTTGCAGGGTACTTCTTAGCATTGTAACCCTGCGATGAAGACGACCTTCCTTTCTAGCTTGCACGGGCCATGACCAACCATAATTCAAACTCGACTTATACGTCCCAACCTCCTCGCTCAACACTCTCAAGATCTCCTCAAGTCCAACGTGGCTATCCTTAAAAGACGCTCTGGTCCGCTAGCTGGGGGGTCCTTGAGAAAGGCCTAGTAAAATGGCGACCACGACCATAGGTTGTCCTTGTCAATGGAAGCACACTCTAGGGAATTGAACTCCTTCAAGGCTTTCCTTATAAGCATCTCCAATGCTTCCTGCACATCAATATTTTTGTATATCTTGTACTTCTTAAGCGCATGGATGTTGTGCAAGTACTCCTCAAGCCTCCGTAGTTCAGTTCCCCTTTCCTCCATATTGTACACGTCCTAATAAGAGTTCCAACAACTAGTGGCTTTGTACACCATAGCCTGTACATTCTCTTCTTTTAAAAACGTGGTGGATGGTCTCCACAAAGCACAACAAAAGCAACATAGCCCAAACACCTCTATTAGTCTTCTACAATAGAATTCTAACAATACACAGTTGCTACACTCTACATTGTCATAAGTTACAACGGGTGTAGTCTATGTACGTGCTGAGCTAGATGCCAATGTATCCAAGGTCCTAGTGCCTAGAGTATATTCCTTGTAAGGTTCCCCTCAGCTTCCATGTTGGTGAAGAGCTCCATGCACTTTGCCGGCTAGTCAACAAGGCCTTCTCCACGACATGGACTGGCCCTTTAATTAGTAGATAATACATTTTAGGTGCGGCCTGGGGCTCTAGAGTAGGTCGTTGATTTCTAATGTCCTCTATAGTAACCCATGCCTCATCAACTTGTGCTGCCTGTAGCACCTTATTGCCCCTAGACCTAATATACCTTGGTACTAAAGAACACATGTGAGGTAAATGGAACCCCAAGAGCTTCGGCATCTTGAAGAGGTACCTATCCGTCTATCTCTCTTCTTCCGCACCAAGACTATTAACTAGCATTCTTTGTACTACATAAAAGTTCATGTTTTCATCCCCAATACCTTTTGGCTGTGCAACATCCATCATGCAGTTGCCGGTTGTCCCTCTAGATCCATAATTATTTCCATCCAAAAGCTCTAGCCCTCTATCGTCACCAAATTTCCGTGCAAAACCGGCTTCTATCCATGTCCACTTACTCACCGTTGACTCACGTGCCCTTTTGAGGCCCTTCACTCCCCTTCTTCTCAAGTCAGTTTGTTGCTTGTCTCCTTCATCTCTCGTTGTAACCAAGTCTGTACCTGCAAATCTCCTCCTCTTATCCCTTTGCACTAGGTCGGTGTTAGACAGATCAGCAAGTGTATCCTCCTCCGATTTAGAAAAGCTAGGAGGGGTTAAGTCTCTAGCTAAATTATCCATAGTCTTTGGAATCCTACTTCACTAATCAGCACCCCCTCTATGAGCAACAATTGGCCACTCTAAGAGGTTTCCTTTAGAAACTCATAAAAAAATATAGATATGTCCAAAAATTTTGATTTTTTTGGGCTTCGCCTTGTAATAGCTGTGCACTGCTCATAAAATTTATTAACTTTTTGATTCACACTCTACACTAAGGAAACTTGAGATTTGGGCGAGATTTGGTCTCACTACTTTAAGAGCAGTATGTGCATGCTTTGAATGGCAAGGGTGGGCCACCTTTGTAGGGTCACCCTAAATTTTCTTGAAATGAGAACGCTAGCCTCTCTAGCATGGCATATTTTTCAAAAGCCAATTGTAGGACGCTAACCTGACATGGCAACGACCACAAAAAAATATGGTCATCAATCCCGGTTACACCGCTATTTATTTCCACTAGTGATTTTATTGGGTGGAAAGATATTAATTTTGGAGAAGATAATGGTGTTGATGTTGGTAATTACTATTGATGATACCTTTGCTGTTTTTGTTTGTTTTTTTGATAATTGTCTTATCTTCCTCGTCAAGTAAGAGATGGCATCAATGATCTTGGTTTTCATTTAAACTTCGTGAGCTACAGCAAACAATGGACTTACACTTTTGGTTTCTGTGGAATGCAACTTATGTTCCATAGATCCACAAACATTATGAGAATATGTTTTGACAAACGTACCTTGTTGTGGAGCGCATTTGGTGTTAGTATTTACCAATAATTGAAAGTTCTGTATTTGGTTTTGGTGAACAATGACATGCTAGGTTTTCTTGTCATATTTATTGGCATGGTTTCAAAGGCAAGTGGTCCATTTCTGGCCAATTTGGCCACAATTTGTACTCCTGTGATTTGATAGTATAGACCAACGCTGTTGTTTTGAAGGTACACTATGAACATTACTATGAAATTCCTGAACATGAACATATCATTACAAGGTACTAAGTAAATTCTCGACTCATTACTATAAATGTTTAGCATAATCATCAATTAAAAAAATTTGATAGCCAAAATTGATATCCAAAACTGAATGTATGTTTTTCATTGATTTTCATGAAACAAAACCAATTTTTGAACATTGTGAAGAATTCTAAAATCAAATTTTCTAGGTGGATCCTCCAGCTGTATGAAAAGCATTTGGATTCCTTCTTCATATGGAATCACCAAAAAACTATAACTACACAAAAATATGAGTTTCACCATTAAATAAGATATTGGATATGAATGCTCAGCCATTGATCTGAATGGTTCATCACTGTTTTCCGGAGAGTAGTTTGTTGAGTCCAATGTATAGACGGTCATACAGAAAACGTAACAATGACATGATGTTTGGTTTTCTCAAGGGGTTAGTAGCTTCATTTTGATAAGCAATTGATGGGGTTGCGCTACATGGTGGGTAGCTATTGAAGGAGCTATATCAATGTGCAATGTTGGCATTGACATAAGATCTCGGAAGCAAAGGACAAGGTAGAGCTATTCCTGAGCCAAGGAGCAAAAATTAAAATCTGAAGGTAGACCAGCAAAGCAAGTATGAGGTCAAACCATGGTACAGGGTTTGCCGAGTGGTGACGATAAGTGAGTTTGAGCAATCTACATCACTAGCAAAATACAAATGGTGAGACTGAAAATGGTGTAAATAAGACAAATGCTGATACGTTGAACCAACTATTTATTTGTGATTCAAGAGATGCAATGTGCAAAGAGTAACACCAGATGTTTGCCAAATGGTTATTTCCCTTCTTTGCGAAGAGATAGTGGTACCTAATATAGAGAGATAAGTTAATATTAGTGAATTATGGAAGCAACAACAAACATATTAAGGACTCCCTTTGGTAGTAAGACTAGAATCTATTTAAATATCCAAAGAGAGAAAGTGGCAGAGAAAGTCCAACAAATGTAGAAGCAACAGTAGGAAAGAAGAACAAAAAAGAAATAGAGATTAAGCAAAGCTTTGTAAATCCATAGCTAAAGACATTTCAAGAATTCTTTGGTTCTAAGTGGTATTTCATGCCAAGAAATTTGGATCTATGGCTTTTACTATCAAATTGCTAAAAAATCATTTTAGATCTAGAGTACTTTCTATGTTAATTGTAAAATATCATGGTGCATTAAAAAATGTCTATAATCTTCACAAAACTGCCTATATGCCTTTAAAATAGGTTGTTGCCTTCCTCTATGTGATTTGTTATTGGATACTTCTCTTATGTACAGCTCACAATGCAAATCATCTTGTTGATAGCCCACTTAAAAACCAATGGAGAAACCCTACAAATATATATGATATTGTAGAACTCTCGTGCTGCCTTGATTTTGGATACTTGGAGGGATATATGTTCACTTAAATGTTTTATGTCTTTTGTATGGTCCATTTAGTAGTTGATGTTGCATCTAGATTTCTTTGTGATTTTCCAAGTCTTGTTTGTTTGTTTATTTATCCACGATAGCTATTAACATATGGGTGGCTGCTTATTGGAAGTCAATTATACAACCGAACTAGAATTTTTTATTTGCTGCAATTTTATAATGTGTTCGTGATTGCTTTGTCCTTTTGGAATTGCTTTGTCCTTTATCTCAACTTGAGTTTTTATGTAGAGCATGCGGAGTTTCCAAAATTGATGTATATACTTGTAAGCTTTACTTTGAGCTCAATTCTTGAATTGAATTTGTAGAGAGTCAATGTTGAATTATAGAATTTGTTTCAACAATTTTGTATTTGATACATGCCAAAACACACCTCAAAGATAAAAAAGCCTAGGCAACGACACAATATGTTTCATATCAACCTTTGCTTATACCTTCATTATTCTAATTTGGTTCCCATTCGATAACAACATCGGCGTGGCTTGCATGAACTAGATTTATTTATTTTTAATTTATATTTGAATGCTCTATTATTCTTTGGCGTCTAATAAGTCTTTTCTTTAGCAGTCTATTATAAATTATATATATATACAATATATTGTGTCAATACTTTGATATTACATTACAATTGTATCTATTTATTGTACTTTTTTCTTTTCTATTCTATATTGAGTGCTTGTATTTTACATTATGCGTAAGATAGTTCTCCTTAATGTGCAGAGTTTTCATTATGTATAGAGTCTATTTTTCCTTAATGTAATACTTAGTTGTTAACTAATTGCTTTTCTACTCATGGATGCGTTGGAGTATGCATTTTTTTATGGCATGTATCAATTCAATTATTGTATACCCTCCATGACTACTTGGTATAAAATCACAACTTCAATGAACTCTAGGTTTGCTAACAGCTTTTTGTTTTAACTAATTAATAACTCTGTTTGTTGTGTCTTTTTTGTTTAAGAGCTTGTACATGTGCATGCCTACACGCATTCTAGGTGGTGGACTTCAAAAGCACTACCTTTTGAATTCTCAACTAAATTTTGTTTTAAATTAATTATATCGCCTCCAAACATAATTGTTCTGCTTTTACTTGGGCTTCTACTACACATCTAGTCAAATTTAACTAATCGAATTTTCATCATACCACTTGGCATTGGAGGAAGCACAACACATGTAACTTTTTTTCTACAAATACTTTAGGAATTCAAGCATCTTGGTTTAAACTACTTAAAAATTTCTAAGAATTTTTAACCAACAATCAATTCACAAACTAATTAGTCAGACCTTTAAGAAAATTATTATAATAATCAGATAAATTTAGCAAATACTACCAGTAGTACAAGCCATTAGATGGCATTGTCTTGAATTTCATATGTTTTGTAGGTCTTTTCTCAGATTTTAACAATTATTCAAAGCTATGAAGGTCAAATGTTTTTTAGAAATTGTATCATTTATTTTCTTGTACAATTTTTCTATAAACGATGTCTCATAGCCAATCTTTGGTTCATCTATCACCTCTCAACACTTATTTTGGTCTACGATGGACCTCCTTCCAAATGCTGAAGATCCGGTAATATTATTGTTATTTATATTTATTACTATCTTTTCAAAATTTAATGGCACTTCTTAAGCTTGTTTATAAAAAGAAAAAAGATATATAATAATTAGTGCTACATAATCAATACTAAACCTTTCAATGAAAATTCGGCCCTTCATCAACGATTTTTAAATCCTTTTTAGCCTAAATATGGATCAAATCTTTCTAGAAAAAAATAGTAGGCCATTTTTGCCTCTCACATTTTTCAATGAGAATATCATGCATCAAAAAGAGTATCAATTTATTATATATATATATATATATATATATATATATATATATATATATATATATATATATATATATATATATATATATATATATATATATATATATATATATATATATATATATATATATATATATATATATATATGCAATAGGAAGAAGAAAAATTTATTTGGAATTAATATGAAACCAAAAAAGAAATTAGTGGATACCCTATCAACTTAGATCTAATCATAAGTGACTATCTTTAGTATATCACATCAAAAGTCTTCAAAAATTCTAAGAATAATACATACACGCGTGTTTTACTTTTATTTTGAATTTTAAAAAATAAAATTATGTAACTTCTAGTATAGTTCAAGGAATTTAATTGATTTATTTTTATATCATAAAATTAGATTCAAATGAAAATATTAAAATCATCTAATCTCTCAAATACAAATTATAAAGATGATCAACTAAAATTTTAATTTTCTTTGATTTAAAGTATAAGAAAACATCATTTAAAAAGTGTTTGAAAATTTAAGTCTCTATGTAATTTAAAACATAAAATTAATGTACTAATATGATTCTCGAACTTGATGGATAATGAAGTACACAACAAACATTGTTGTTCATGCAATG
This sequence comes from Ceratodon purpureus, assembly GCA_014871385.1. Taxonomy (NCBI): domain Eukaryota; kingdom Viridiplantae; phylum Streptophyta; class Bryopsida; order Pseudoditrichales; family Ditrichaceae; genus Ceratodon; species Ceratodon purpureus. The sequence continues at coordinate 28,613,534 of CM026426.1, forward strand.
TTTCATACGAACTCCGACATTTATAGATCCTTAAAAAAAACTTTATGTTCTATAGATATGGGCATTTTTTGGCAAGCTTGCGCAATGTCAATTAATTAGAAAATTGGAAACTGTAGGCAAAGAGTTTAGTGGAAGTACAATGGATATAATTCTTATTTAACTCGCTTATAAAAAGTTATGATATTTTAAGCCATTTTTAATAAATTGCAGCTCCAAGATATGTCTAAAATCTTAAACACATGTTGAATTTCTTATATGAGTAACTAATCTATTCTTCTTTTTGATTGTTAAAGAAATCTCTCTACACTAGAAACTTTGTATTTAAATAATCATCATAGGTTTGTCATCTTGTTGGTTAAGATTTCATAAGCAACATGACAAACCTTTGATGAATTTTAGTGTGAAATTTTAAAATTATAGAGATTAAATTTTATCTATTTCAAAAAAAATTGTGCCAATCACCTTTAAGAAAAATCACAAAGGTTATAGAAGGGCATAAGAAAATATTTGGAGTTTATTTGGTGCAAATTATTACCTTAGAAGAGCATGGCTTTCTTTCTACGAATCTATTAGAAATTCACAATATCAATGATAAAATAAAATCAATAATGAATATATTAAGAATAATATAAAATTGTATCATTAGAACTTTCAGAAATCTCTACTACCACAAATAATTCAAAAACTACTGCACAAAATTGACATTTTAGGATCCTGCTTAAAATCCCAATTGTGCGATCTACAAACACTTGTCTTTTAAAAAGTTGATATTCATGGACCAAAAAATTGAGAGAAATTATTAATGGTCCTTATAATTCTATATAGTAGATATCAATCATCTTGATCTGCGGTTGCCATTTCTTTTAAAAAAAGGATTTTAAATTGAAATATAGTTTAATGTTATTATTCAATCAATTATAAAATCCTTCCATTATTAGTATTTTTAAAAATAATGTAACTATTTCTTTAACATTTCTTTTTACTTTCTAAATTTTTTTTTTAAAATATCTGTTCTTTCCATATGTATTAACCATGAATTCTTTTTATAAGTGGCAAGTTTTAATTTTGAGTAATCTATATATAAAAAATTCTAACTTTTCAATTTTTTATATATATCATACATGTAATTTTTACATCACTAAATGTCCCTTTTTGTTTGAATTGAAAATGAATATGTTTCAAAAAGTACTTGAGTTTTTATGTGGAGATTTTATCAATACTATGTCACTACTTTTGGGTGTCAATTATGTTAATAGACAAATATATGTCAATTATGATAATAGCCAATATTATATATATATATATATATATATATATATATATATATATATATATATATATATATATATATATATATATAGTATACAATAGAAATAAAAGCAATTGATTTGTAAATGTATCCACATTAATTATTCAATTATAAGAAAAGCAAGAACACTATAACCAATATGGACAGCAAAAACATAAATTTAATCCTAAGTATGTTATACAATGCTAAATCACTTTTAGTTATGTTTTTTCTCATGAATGACAATGATCATATTCTCCACTATCATGTCAGCTGGATTTTTCTGATTCAATAAATGTTATGCATGCTTTGTGAATAAATCATCACCACTTTATATGTTATATAAGTAAATGATTGTTTTTTTCCATTTTAAAGTAGTTAAAATGGTTTTTAGATTACATAATTTTAAATTGAGTGATTTCTTGCTAGAACTCAATTTTGGCCATGACAATGACTTCAATTTCATTTTTAATTTGCTACTAACAAAGAATTTACCATAAATAATCAATATCCCATTATGAAAATTTGTGAACTCTACAAATTCGAATTATTATTGTACTTCCATGATATATAACTATTGTGATCAAGCATATTTTATTTTTAAAGATTCAAACATGATATGTGCTCATCATTCACCATAATTTTAATCAATGATAACCATACCTATGGCAAAAGATCTAGAACTCTAATTATTTATGTTTAGTGATTTATGAGAATTTGTGATCTGATCACTACAATGAGAATCAACTTTATTTCTATTTTCACCAAATTATTTCAATTTTTGTTGACATAGGGGTCAAATATTAATGTCATCTATCAAATATGGTAGTTTTAAACAAGATCTTACTTTTAGTAATATGATTAAGTATAAAATGTCAATTGTATACACGAATATTTTAATTGTTAAAAGAGATGCAAAAGTTACCTTAGCTTCCTCTGAAGGAGCTGAGAAGTGATAGCTCCCACGCTTTGCAAATGTTGCTAACTCAACATTAAGTCGCAAAAGAAAGCAAAACCGCCTCCCTAGATGGATGGTTGGATAGATAGATTAATGGATGGTTACATGTATTCAAAAGATAAAAATTTCATCTAGCCCCCATTTATTATCATTAAGGTTTCAAAAGTAAAAATACAATGGAATTAAGAACATGTATAATTAATTGCTTTATATAGACAATTTATAAGAATAACAAATAAAAAGGAAATGCCAAAATATTATGGCAATTAAAAAATTAGAAATAAAACATAATATTGAAGAGAAGAAGACTCTTTGAGATTTGTTTCTTTCACGGGGCATGTATTGTGTGATTTTTCCCAAAGAATTGCTAAATCGTCAAAATATTTTGAATCTTTTAATAAATATAGAATGCTGTATGCAAAGCATTTTTATTGAGATCAACAAATTGTATATCTTCAATCTATAAGCTTCAAACAAAGCTTTCAATGTGATTTTTAGTAATTTGATTTCTTAGCTACATATGAATTGTATAATAGATGGAAAGACACTTTATCCCACATGTTTTAACGTCTATTCAATTGCACAATTTCGTAGAAGTTTTGCACGCCTTTGTTGCTTTAAATTTAACTACTCAAGTGTAATATCATTTAACTAATATTGATAAAGATTAAATTGATCTTGTATAATAAAAGATATTTGATGTTTAAAGATGTCAAGATTATGCTAGTCCTGATTAAGTAAGATATGATAAAATTCTTTATCTTCACTTTAAACACTATAATCTCCCAATGTATATAGATTCATTCTACAAAATTTCATTTGCATGATCTTTCACTAGTTCAATTCAAAATTCTATGATTTTATTGAATCTCTTTCTCTATTTTCTTTTCTTCTCATACACTTGAATGAGTGGTTTTAGAATGTTTTTGATGAGAAGTAATCAATTATATTCAAATCTTAATTGCCATTGTCAATGTCAGTGTTATATTTCATATGAATTTAATACATGATATATTAATTCCTTCCGAATTTTGTAAATCATGACAAAGTAAACATTCAAATTTAACAATAAAGAAATTGTACCAACAATTTTAAATTTACAAGAAAATCTTCTGAGTAGGAAATTTTTAATAAACATATAGATTACCTCAAGTATTTTAAATCTAATACTTTCCACATACAATTACCCTCAAACTAACCTGACATTGATATTTAAATTGGTTCTTAATAAAACACTAATATGTACACGCACCTGTGTCTGAGTCATCTTCGTCTTGTACAGAAGCGTCCTCAAGAGGAATGACGCCTATTGGTTCTGTGATAGATATCTGCAACAAAAAATTAGCAGAGGCTATTTAACGTGTTATTATTGATAGTATTTTAGCCTTAGTAACTTCTAACACTTAATTTTAATTTTTTTAAAAGTAGTTTTTTTTTACTAGGTTCAACATCAAGTTTGCCACTTTGAAAATAATTCAGAATTTTCAACAAATTGTTGATTTTATATTTATTTTTATATCTTCTATCTTTAGAACATTTTATTCATTTTGGTATCATTGACAAAAAAACTCATTAGTGATGACATCTTGTTGTATAGAAGAATCATAACTTATGAAGAATCTTTTGACAATCCAATACTTTAAGGTTTTCTAGAACGTAATTTTCAAATATAAAAGATGAAAACTCCAAAGATATCTTTTATTTACACTCAAGAATATAAAAACTTATTCTAAGAATATGTACAAAAATTATTAGTAATTCTAAAGTATTGGCTAATGTCACCAGATTAAACTTATTAAATTTGCTTTATAAATAATGACTACGTCATCAAATATTGAATGGATATTAGTCTTAAAATTTTAAAGAAGGCAAAGTGATTAGAGCATCATAACAGTAATACTTTGCTGGTGCAAAAGTGGAAAATAAATAAATTATGAACAATTGATAAATCCTAGAATCCTGACCTTCTCTTTAATTCTGAATTAAATATATTATATAGCTGTCAAAATAAATATGTAAAATGACGTGTCCATGTGTTACAAAGGATTTGTTACAAGTAAGTTCAGTGCCTAAAAATATTTGGTTGCCTAATAAAGTCTTCCTGTAATACTTCACATGCTTAGTACAGGAAGACTTCAGCTTGGGATGGAATAACAAGGGTTTGATGTGGGAGGCATCCAGAAAGCTGGAATTTTTAAGTATGATGCATCCAGGTAGTGGGGATAAGATTCCTTGTCATGGCGACATCTTGCTTTAAAAAGGTGAGCAACCTCACAAGAAGACTCATTTTGGGCTTTCCGGGCTTTTAAAAGCACAAAAGATTAAGTGACTTTAATTCTAAGATCGTATCTTTCCTTTGCAGGTCTATTTTCCAAATAACTTAGTTATTGGCAAACATTGTGATTGTGAAATGTGTACATCACTGTTTTTGATATAATAGAAAAGATAAGGTCCTTCAAGCACAAAGAAACGGCGATTCCAGGTAGTGGATCTATCTCCGCGCTTCTCCACCCAGCCCACGAGCTCTGGCTCTGACCACAAAATAGCCTTTTGATGTATGATCATTCCAATCAACACAGAATGTCAGTTCAACCCACACATTTATCTTATTTGTGATTCTGCAGTAGAAGAAAATTGAAGATGCTATTGCCACATGTGCTCTTTAAAAGATCACTTACTATGCATGACTGACTCAAAAGTTGTCACCTAAGGCTTTCACATTACAAATAATGAAAATAGCTTTGTAAATATAAACATCTGGAGAGTGAAGACCTTGATACTTACATGCATTAAACCCTACAGGACTAAGATTAATTACTCTAGACGTCCAAATGTGCACCTGATTCTGCAGATCCATTCTTCAGGGCTATCAGCAATGAAGCCTTATCAGATAGCCTCTGCAGAGGCTTGTGAACGCACTTTCCCAAACTTTTCAACTGCAGCGCTTGGTATAGATGACGGAAGAGGGGCCTTGCACCTGTCTCATACAAAATCTCAGAGGTAATCTTTCGGGAGTGCACGTTTGGGAGTGCGCCTAGGCCTGCAACTGAACAGGCTGTAAGACAAGGACAGCTCTGCAAAGTGTTACAGCTGACTGAAACCATAATTCGTCAGCTTTTAATGGGTTCATCCTTCTTGGCGTGTATTGAGAGGAAATACATAGCTGAGTACGGGACATGCTACAATACACTGTCCATTCAACGAAAAGTAGCTATACTCAAACCCTTCATCCAAAAATGACGACGGTATGGAGTACGTACATTATACAATAGGTTTCTTAAATACATATACTGTCATATGGATGTAGGTACAGAAGAACAGAATCGAGTACGCAGAAGACTTAGGTTGAAATAAACAGCATCATGATCTCAGAAGCCAGAAACTCCCCTTACTCCCTTAGAAGACCACAGTTCGTGGCGAACTAAAAGCAAAATACAATATCTTTCATAGCGTTTTAAAAAGTAGTCCACATGGATTCAAGTGGAAAGAGTTCGAACACCATATTCTACAAAATATTCTACAGAGTAACACATCGACGGAGATATATTTGACGAAGTGAGAAAATATAGAATATTACATTGAGAACCGGACCGAATCCATGGCGGTTATAAGCACAGACTGTAGAAGTGGTATGGCGCCGGCGCAATGCCGCAACTCAGTTGACGATTCAGGAACTCATAAAAGAAATTCAGAGACGGCAATTAGAATTTCAGGTGGAAGACGAAATGGCCCGCAATCGTCAATGAAACGAAGCATCGGCAAATAAGAACATTAAAATGTGCGAATCTGCCTGGTTCACTATGTATCATGTCAATATCCTAACATAAACTTCTAACTGGTACAACAGAGCATTCACTGCGCACATAATCAACCCAGTTTCTAGGAAGAGAAATCAATGAACTGATTTATGTTTGGGGTTCAGTGAGAAATGAATCGAAGAATATGCTATACATTTCAGTCAGTGAACAAAGTCTGCCTGCGAAGGTTAATATCGGATCTGATGGCGTGGGCGCCAGTTGCAAATCAGATTCAGAATCACATACGCAATTGAATTTGATACAAAATATCTGATAGACAACCAAACTTATTCCCATGTAAGCGCGTCTTCCAAGTCGGTCAATGAAATATCACGTCATGGACATGGTCAGTACAATGGAGTGGACGGAAGTAATGAGTCGCTAAAACAGACGGTGTTATAAATCAACCGCGCCAGAAGATGATTGCATCAAAATTCAGTATGAGTGGCACCCACCTGACCAAGTAATGCATCTGCCATAGTTCACCCGAAATGCCTTCACAATTTGCGGAGAATCTGCGATTCTCTGTTAATTATCAGATATAGCAAATGCAAGTACTCTAACTTGACGAAAACCACATCCTATTCGTTGATGAAAAGTTGTTCAACCCAATCAGCAGGTCAGATGTAAGGTTGATCAGCCGATTAGACCGGTTGTAGCATAATAGAGGAAGGAAACAGGCCTTGCGCAAATGCAGATTTTCAGAATGCTTTAAATCCAATTAAATCAACGTACTTCAAAGGAGTTACCCTTCTACTAAGTTGGCGCCAGCGCCAAGTGCCGGAGACCGCAAACAAACAAAAAGGGACAATGAAGGGAACATCTTGACCGCATACAATGAGAAGCAACTGATGAAGCAGTCCGCACTTAACGTCGTGGAATAATGCATGTGTCAAAACATTTACAATAACAATGTGCAATATATTACTCCACTTCGGTTACAATCACTGAACATCACTGTGAATCATTCAATGATCCCTAAGTACACTGACTGCGATACTTAAATATTGGTAACCTGAATTTCAAGCTCCTCCTAGATGTTGCCGGGTGATATCAGATAACGTGCAGTTCCATGGTGAATCCATGTCAAGCCATTTGAGTCAAGCTGCCAAAAATGCAATACTTGCATCGCCTTCTTCCCCTTGACTTGAAGGCTAATTACCATCTCCCCTGGATGAAGAGTCTTCCACTTGCGCCAAAGATAGAGTGAAACTCGGTCGGAAACCGGACCAACACCACCGCCCCTTATATACATAAGGTGAGGATAGTAAGGGAATGAATCGACATTAATTCCAGTGGTTGTCGATTCCTACGCAAACCAGTCACTCGGGCATGGATCCAGGTAAGGTATAACCTCAATGAGGAGTTTAAACAATCGGCCAGAGGATAATGAATGAAACCACAACGCGCTTACTGCAGAACTGGATAAAATAGAGTCTAGATTTGGTTCGAAACCGAGTCACTGCTCTCACTTTCCTCCGAGACTACCTGGGCACCCGAGACAAAATCGGCCCAACGCACCGCCTTCCCAGAAAAAAATGCATCAATAGTCCCTGGCAGACCATCACGACTCGTCTTGTTCTTCAAGTCGCTTATAGAACCCTCGTTTGTGCCTGTCTTCCCCATTGAAAAGCCAAAACTGCACACTACAAAATACCACAATCAGATAGATCACAATAAATCAACGCTGTTGAGGCAAAAATAACCAACTCCAACAAATGAAGAAGGCAGGCAAGGAATGGTTACCTCGATCCTCAGCAGCTATCGCAATTAAACTGTATCCAGTGCAAAGAGAAACCCCAATATATGTGGCCAACTTGATCGGCACTTAACAAAACAAAGGCCTCTCAGTACTGAAGCAACGGAAAGAATAACGGATTTCATAATTTTTGAATATACAAATACGGAAAGGGGACAATAAAAGCTGAGTCTCGAAATTGGGTCCAGTAACAACTGGAGGCGGCAGAGGCATGACATGCAAATCTCCTATCGTAATGAGAATGATTTACATTTCCAATCACATGTACGAACGTTTATATCTGATGGCGCTGGCGCCATTCATGTGACGCACTTTGAGATTAAGTGCCCTAGGTAAGTGAGAAATTTCCAAAATTGGCGCTTCTACCTTCCATCCCTGTCATTCCGTTTGCAAAACGATATACAAAGGCATGAGAAGGAGATAGGTCCTCTATCTCATTTAGAGCGCTTGTTTGCCAGGAAGAAGTGTATGAGGAGGGTGAGGAGAGGAATGAGGCTGCCACCGAACCCAAGGCGACGCAATGGAGGTGCGGTGCGTAGTAGCAGTGGTATGCGCGGACGAGGCGGTATACAAGCACGAGGTAGTTCGCGTGGAGGTCGCGCTTTGGGCAGGAACCGTCGTGCACGCCGTCTGCCACAGAGCAACCACTGTAATAGTGAGTTCTTCTCACACTGGGGTGCAGGTTGGAGCTTTTCAATGTTTGTGAATGCACTCAACTGAATTTGTCCTTGAATACGTAACACATGACTTAATCAGTTCCAACATCTTCAAAACATTCATGTCGTTCAAATCATCTTCAGATTCATCATACTCAACAGGGTCACATGTGCAGAATGCAATTGTATAGGGCATACGGAGCAAATCGGCCCAGTCGACTCCAATTTCTGGATGTGCAGCTTAGACTTCGCCGATGGTATATCCGAGCCCTTGGTAGACACGCTGCTGTTACCCACCTCGCAGTTCGACATTGTCGAATATCTAGCCTACGATTCTCCGCGAAACAGAGCTGGATTATCAGAGGTAGCGAACGTACTAGAGGAAATGGAAAAGTTTTGGATTGACATTGTCAGCGATACCGACAGTGAGTAATTGAGTCTATTTGTATTTAAGTTGTATTGAAGTAGTCTAAGGGAGACCAGTACGTCATGTGTTCTGATCGCATCTGCATATGTTCTATTATTTTCTAGATAAACAAAGGATGTAGACATGAAATCTTAATTTATATTGCACATGATCAGGCAATCAAGAGTACTATACATAGAGGTAGCCTAGCAGATGTACGAGTCAAAGTAACGATATTTTTCTCGGACACTATTACTACTATGACAAACTATATGTTTTATAATCAGAAGACTTTAGCTTGCAATACCACGGGAGTTGCCACTTATGGCCGCATGGGACTGTGTGAGGTGGCTGTCGAGCTCGTCTAGGTGTTGCGCTAGATTTCTGACCCGATTAACATCTGAAGCGACATATGCGCTAGGGAGAATTGCAATGTCCTTTATAAACGTCTTGAACGTTGCCGGATCCTCCTCGAGTGCGAGAATGTGTCTCCCACTCACCTCAAGGGCATGAACGGAGGAGCGTTCAGCACATACCATGTTATTAGAAATAGCCAACAAATTTAAGAAAAAACAATGAGCGGCAAAGATTTTTGTTGAACTCACCAACTGCGCCGGTTAAATCAAGAACCGCACTTCCTTTTCCAGTACATATTTCTATCATCGACTCCATAAATGCCGGAGACTTTTGCTTGGAACCACGATACGACACTGTCTCATCGCAACGCAGTAGGTTACCGTCGGTGACGAAATTTTCAAGAACATCTCACGATTCAGGATTCAAGTCCATCACCTTGCTCGCAATCTCGTTGAACTTGAAACCCTGGTTGCACATGCACCTTCTCCTTAGGACCTTGGCCTTGAAGAGCCTTTTCTGCAATTAGGAAGTTTGTCAGAAAATCGTAGTCTCGAGTTTAATGAAGTGCAGTTGATAGATAAGCAAAAGAAGCACGACCGATTCAAATTACAGAGAAAATAAAGTAGACAGTCGCTCACTCCTGGGTCCTCCTTGTTGAGGCTTTGAATTGACGTCGAACAATTACAGAGAAATATAAAGTATAATCGAGTGACATGTCAGAGAGGTGAGCTAGGACTAACCCATTTTGGTGAGAACGGCCAATGATTAACGGCGTAGAATGTGTGCAAACACTCCCAGTCACTTGCCCATGGATGTGACATTAACTGGGCCTGTTCCTCTGCTGGGACAAACAGCAAGAGAACACTAGAATCCGCCAGAACTGCCTTGGCGACGTGGAATATGGCCGGAGAGCTAGCCTTCTTTACCATATTCCAGAAGGGAACTTCGATTCGTCCACCTACCTTTACGTCGGGAACATCGCAATTATCTGGTGTGTCACATATAATGAGATCCACACAGTGGGAGCTGGCAACTTTGTTGTGTTGCCGAAGTCTACCCCCGTTGATCTACAACAAGATTCGAAACGTAATCAGCACAGAAATGTGACCTAACACAAAGAATCACGTGGTACAATATCATAAAATTTCCAAATATACAACTAAAGCCAGGTCCAAGTAGAGGTACAAAAAAGCCCTGAGTTCGAATAAAAACGCCTTCACCATACTCCCAAACCCAACTGTCAATAAAGATTGAAGGAAATAATCTGAACACCTGCTTGATGGCGCCCAAAAACGTTAAGAAAGTTGAATGGTCGATGCCTTCCACAAAGCTCTCCATCGCAATGTTCATGGTGAGTCGCACAGACTTCCCGGCACCATCTATTGGGATGGCCATATACTTCACAGCTTGAACTGAGCCCTCACCATCGACCTTGGTGATTTTTCTAGCGGACTTTGCTGCAACCCTTTTCTGAGTTATTGCTGTCGGGTTGGAAAGTTCCAAACCTTCATCATCATGGGAAGCTTGCGTCTCTCGCTCCGTCCTTTGCCTAAGATCATGTTTCCGAGATGTAGTTGACGGCAGCTGCGAACCAGAGTCAGACCGAGGTACTAAATCGTTCTCCTCTTTTGAAGCAACTTCCATCGCATTCACCTCACCGAGAACAGACCGTACTATCCGGTCAGAGTCCTCTTGTTGCGAACCTTTGGGTTCGGGTTCTTTCCGTGAGTTCGCGATCAATTCCTGCAGCTCAGTAAAAGTGATTGGACCGTATTGAGACTCCGTTCCAGATTCAATAACTGGGATGTACACAAAATCTAACCTGCCCGACAATGCAGAGACTAGAGCAGACGATAAGCAAGGTGAAATTCTCTCTACCGTGGCGTCCGCTTCAGCCGATGTGTTCTCCACGAGCGCCTTTTCTTTAAAATACTCGAAAGTCTCCTCTAAAACCACGGCCTTCTCAGCGAGAGTTGCCTCTTTTACCTTCTTGATCTCCGAAAGCGCTGATATATAGAGATTAGCGTCATTTTGGTCAATGTAACCCTCAACTCCAGGAAGATTTTTGATATACCAGCCAAGGGCTTTAAGATGAGAAGGGGGGCCATAGTCCAACTGGGCAACAGTGAACACGCCTTCCTTAGTCAGGCGTAACCAATCGTTAAAGATGGGAAAGCTCTTTAAGTCTCCAGACTTGTCCTTGATGAGGTTCCGATCCTGACAGAGCCACCGCACAAACCTCATGACGAATCTTCGGACGGCGTTTTCGCCAAGTTCGTAAGTCAACTGGTCCCTCCAGGCCTTGTGCCGCACCGGAGTCTTTTCTCCAACGAATATTTCGGGGAAGAATCTATTGAAACCATAAACCATCACGTCGTCGAAATAGCTACATAGAAGGGTCTTCACATCTCCGGGTTCAAGATTACCGATCCCCTTCTGAGCCTTCGACTTTCCAACGAGAGACCAAAACACTGTGCAAGCTCTTGAATACATCTGCAGAACAAAAAAAAACTAACATTAGAAAAGAAATCTGAAAGCTGTGAAGCAAATAAAGAAGATCGCACTTAGTCAACGAACATTACAAATTTGGTATGTCCAGTATCTAATTACCTGCTCCCACCACGCTCTTTTGTTTAACCAGTTCTGGAAAGCTGCCCTTGTAAAGTCAGCGTCTGGGAAATGGTACTTCGCTTTTTCAGCGCTGGACCCATTCCAGAGCACTAACACCCGCTTGATGTGAACTCCCTGTGCCCAACGAGGATTCCCAAGTTATCGATTGTCATTGCTCCCGTTTTCCTGGGTGGGCCGCAGGTGTGAATATCAAGCTCATTGGCGAGATGAGGATGATACTTTGGATTACAGAGTCGAAAAATCTTTTTCATGTAATCCATTTTCTCCTTCCGTACTCTCTCTGCCCCATCGTGCTTTGCTTTTTCAATGGCAATTGAAGTAGGTTCTTAGATTTGATCATTCAGGGCCTTAACTGCCTCCCTCTCAGCTAGTGTTATGTCACGCTGCAAAAGCACCCAAGACCTCAGAACTCGTGTTAGCCTCGTCTAACATCCGGTTTGGCGCCGGCGCCACTTGGCCGAATAAGGCAATCAGAAGGACGACTAGCAAATGCTCTACAGCAGAGAACTCGAGCAAAACAGACAACCGCGACCTAAGTAGGAATCGGAAACGATAATTTCATGTGAAACTAGGATACAATAGTTTTCTATAAAACTACCTATTCGTAACCGGGAGATAAGGATCTGAGACGGACCACGGAATGAAAGCGGACATAATTTAAAGATAACATCTCACTAATCTGAACTCGGTAACTTGAAGAATGCTAATTTAATTTGAAGAGACCGCAACTTTTTCTCCGCTCAACGATATCCGTTCAACTCTTGTGCTCTATTGTCCAGCTAACTTAACTATTCAAATCCATCACTATAACGTTCGTGCCAATCTCAGTAAAAAATTCGCCGACGAACTGAAACTGCCACGTCCTCTCAAAACAGGACAAAGGCGCCAGTGCCAAGTTCATGACCTAGAGCCAGTTTAACCTTACCCAAGAAGGAAGAGTCATATCACATAGAATTGATTTCTAAAAATGGAATAATTTCATACAAAGATGCGGAACACGTCCTAGCAGCACATGGCGCCAGCGCCAACTGACGATCGCCAAACGACAATATTCACTGGAATTAAAAATAGGCACGATCTCGACACCTAACACAAACCGCCAAGAACTAAATGCATTTCTTAGTCATACACTTCAAAGAACGATGATTAACCTCAAGGCAAACTCCTACTCATAGCCGTGATAATTTGCAAATAATTCAATTAGAGCAAAGATATAGGACCTTGAAGCACACTTCGGTCACTGCGTCGCAAGTCATCGAGTACCATCTGCCCTTGCAAACATCCCTTATCCGAACAATCTCCTGTGGTGTGAAGTATGGCCGAAACTCCGTGGGGTCCCTCAGAGCAATCTGCTGGACTTTGTACAATACATGGGCCAGCTGCTTCTTGACAATCGTGTTTGCGGTTCCACTGCGTAGGGGATATAGTCATCGTAAGTCCCACATATCTTTCACTCTTGAGGTGCAGGCAAAATCAAATCTTCCCATTTGAAAACAAATTCAGTAGATTGAAGCACAGACGAATGAATTTAAGGTACCATCAGTAGTCGGAATAGAGCAACCTAAAAGTGAAGAGTAGAGTAATGTGTGGTGACGTACTCATTAATGTCTCGCATGAAATTCGAGATCCAACCTCGGTCCCCTTCTGTGTCATTCAAGATAAAGCAGTTGACTTTAATGGGGTCCCCGTTGTGGTCTTTAATATGGCGTATCCAAGCAATCGCTCTATGATTTCCATCCCAGACGTTGGCATAGTTCCCAATAATCTTCTCGTATATCTCCTTGTTCTGTGGGTCGCTGACACATAAGCTTTATAATTCACTGTCGAACTCTTCAGATAGCGATTTCCAGTGGCCCAAATCCAAAAAGTTCTTAACCAGGAACGCAATTTGATCACCACAAGATGTGACCCAGAAGTTAGTTCCCGAATTCCCAATGTGGAATCCATCGTAAACGGTTTGAATATCAGCCTCCAAGGCTTGACGCACCCAAGTTATTGGCATAAGTCTACAGAGCGGAATTTCCAGGCGTAATGGCTTGATCTTCCGTGATTCCATACCCTTCTTAATGTGTAGTTGGCTAAAGAGTGACTCTTGAAACTGCTCAAACGAATCGACGGTGGGATTTGGATCGACATTTCGTCCAAAGACCTCGACTAATGCATCGTCATCATTAGCGGGCTCTTCCTCCCCGCAATCGGGAACATGGACGGGTGCAGTATCCACCTATTGTGTGCCATAATAAGTCCTCACGACTTAGCATTTCAAATTTTGCAGTTCAAATCCAATTCCCAAATGTATTAGATTGAAATACAACCTGAAAAGTGAAACTACTTTCAAGAGAGAAACGACAAGCGCCTGCGTGCTATTCCGGTCAAAATAGAGTAAACGCGTGAGTCGATAGAACGATCAGATGATGTAGAACGCCATACAAATGATCGACCCAAACAAATATGCAAGGAACTACTTTTATGTCATTGACGAGCAACCCATCTCCTTTGTAAAGGCATCCTTACAACACAGCCCATCATGTATCACTTCAGGAACAGAAACAACAAAGTCACTGCGTTAAGGCAGCTCGCGCCGGCTCCATTCGAATCATCACGGGCGGGATTTGACTAACATTCTGAGTCAAGTTTAGGCAGCAGTGGAACTTATTAAAATCATACAGACAGACCACAAAAAACGAAGCTGTTTTGAGGCTACTAGGAGAACGACGCCCTTGCGGAGACATACAACGAGCTTGGCAATACTTGGTACAGATCACGGTGCCGGTTCAATGTTCGCTACCGTGGATGACCTAGGCACTCTCCAAAGGGAAAGACTCGCCAAAAAGAAGTTATTGACTACAACACACGTTACCAACGAACTAAACATCCTCCTCAGAAATTAACTCAAATAATACGAACACCTGCTTGCGGTAAATTATTCAATGAAATTGATCACTCACATGGCGCCAGCTCCATATGACGGAATCTAATTGGTCTAATGCCTTTTGAAGTTAAGATATGGACTAAAGCAGGTATACAGGACAAAAAGAGCCACATCGCGCATAACCTAAAGAAGAGGATAAAACTGGAAGACGTGATGGGAAACGCAGATGCTCGAGAACACGTCATACTTATCTCAGCTATAAAGGTTTGAACCCAACAAAATTTCTACTTTCCGAGTCGACATCTAAAACATGGTAGCGCACAACGGCATTCAGGAAAGGGCAACATTGGTAAACCTACTCAATAAACGCACATTGCATTCAGAACCTTGGACTGTAGTTGGCGCCAGCGCCACTACCATCTAATTTGCCGGGAATGAACTCTAATATCAACCATCCACTAAAACAAAGAGAGACCGAAATAGAATAGAAATCAGTTGGATAGAGTTCACAGCTTTCTTGAGACGTTTCTGCTTCGCGACTGTTCCATCAGTATCCGGTCCTCGTTTACGACACGCCTTGACGTGCATTGCGGACGCCGTCTGCAAACTTGTCGCGGACCCGGTGAGGAGGTCGCTGAAGAAAGACCCTCCAGATTGCAAACTTGCCATTGTGCGTTCCAACAAATGAACTCAGTGATCTAGGGCAGGGGCTTATGAGATGGTGACCTGATAAAACCCTACTCTGTAGTAATGGAGAGTGACTCACGGGAGGACGAAATGACAGGTGGTAAGATTGCAGGGTACAATGTGCAGGTGAGGATAAGGTCAGCAGCTTCACCCTTATTTATACGCCCTAGAATTTTGAACCTAGGTCCCAGATATACTGAAAAATGGGCTCCAAATTTCAGATGTCCATTGAAATGAATATGCCAACGGCTTCTATGCCGAATCAGCCCAGAATCTCTATGCCCCTTCAAACTCGCCGGCGATTTCCATTGTGAAGAATTTAACACCTTCGAACTTTGCCGGCTACTATACCTTAAGTTATTACCAGACCGTTAACTTGTCGTCAATTTTGAGCTATCGATTACTTGAAGTTACAGTCGATCCGTTGATAGAAATTTGAAGTGAGACTGATGCAGTGGATCAAAAGTAATATATACTTGGCGCAAAGAACTGCAGAGTATCGAATGTCTCCACGTCAAAATCCAAAGTTTACTGATCCTAGTGTTATTTTTAGTACCCTGTATTGCTCAGCAGTGTGTGAGTATGGCGAACCCTTCTGGACCTAGCCGAGTGCTGGCCCTCAGGCAAGCTGGGGGGAATGGGCTCCTACAGTAGTCCTCCCTTGACTCCATAGTTAAAATTCCTGAATCTGAACTAGCTAGCTCGTTTGGATTATCCGCGGGGAGCATTCATATCAAACTCTTAGATTCTGATGGAAAACTGAGAGGTCATTACTGGCCGGAAGAAAAGGAAAGGAACTTTGTTTTTATTCTACCTACGCTTGAGATTGGGTCCTTTCAAGTTTACGGGGAGTCATGTCTGTTGCCAGTGGATGCACGACCGGATCCAGTTGCAGAGTACAATTGTTGCACCAAACTCGCCCAGCAACCCTGGTACAGAAGACGAGGCAAGGCATTCACCCTTTGTTCCTGAGACCGCAATACCTGATTTTTGTAGTGATTACATGACTGACTCCGATGAGCCCCAGTTACCTCCTAATCCATTTCAAGATGAGGACATGAGGGACGATTTGTCCACTCTGGCCCCACCGGTGAGGCCTCGGACCACAACAGCAGAAGGAAAGGACTCCCCGTTTCTCGGTGTTTGGTCCTTCATGCATGTCATGAGGGAGCTTCCGTCGAAGGGCTGCACATGGGAATTTGCGGCTCTCCCACTCGATGACTTCCTCCAAACGAGTGTAGATATCTCCCTACGGTCTATGATGGGAACAAGGTATTCGAGGTCCCTCCTGTTGAAGATGACGACACTATAGCAACCGACATCTCCTTTGATGGTCATCCGTGGGTGAAATCAAACAGCTACAATTTGCAGCGGCTAGATGACGCTGGTTTGAAAATTCGCAAATCCTTCTGCGCTGGGTCCTTTATTTGCAGGAACAGTGACTGCAGCCACATTGACCTGCACGACACACCAAATACTCTTTATTAGGAGGGACGCTGTCAGTCAAGGCCGAAACCGGGTGCAGTCATCAATGATGGAGACTGGCGTTGCTCGTTTTGTCGTTGTACACCAGTGTGCGTTAATCAATGCAATTCCGTTCTATGGGTTGTAAGCCACGACTCACCTGTCTACAGTCGCGTTGTTGTCCACAGTGGATTTCACAGCCATCCCAGTGCCCCTGGCCGAAGTCGAGGTGCTTATGTGAACATGTCCGAAGCGCTCCATCAATTCCTCGACAGTCATCCGTGGCTCATGGGGGCACCTGGATGGGTCGGGTTTCGCTGCGCACATAAGAATTTTATGGACTTAATTATGCAATCAATGTCCGTGGACCAGCAGGAGTTGCTGAAGGAGAAAGAATTGATGGAGATATTAGAGAATGCGCCACCGTACCATGACAAGGGGCGCGTGAAATATATCGTGAACAAGTTTCGAGCCGATCAAGAACGGTGTATATTTGCCCTCAAGCGACATTCTCGATACAATTTTATCCAGGAGTCTCACTTTCCGGGTCAATCTCGCCGGGGCATCAACTTTGTATTCAATATGTCAACTGTTGGTATTGGCAGCGGGGTAAAATTGGTCGAGAGAATGACCACAGGCGATCTTAGAGATTCCTTTGTCATGTTTGATCACATTAAGCGCGTCCACTAGTGGACCACTATAGCGGCACATGTGTACGATCACAATCTCCAAAGGTTGCTGACCATAGCTGTTTGCGAAATGAAACATGAAAACACAAACAATCAAGTAAAATTTTGGGAGCTATTAAACGACACCGTGATTAATGAAGGGCTCCCGAAGCCAAAGTTCAAGGGCTTCATGGCCGATGCGGCACCGGAAAACTATAACGCTGTCCGACAGGTTTATGGCACATCAGAAGGATTAAAAGAAGGTACCATTGAGATGGAACCTAACCCAGAGTCACCAATTTTGAGAACTTGCTACTTCCATTTGTCCAAAGCATTTGGGATTATATCAACAAATGGGTGAACAAAAAGTACCGTACACATCATGCGGAGATGTGCAAGCGCTGGGCCTTAGCCCCGACAAATGAGGAGTTCCGGGCCATCGCAGAGGAACTTGAGCAGTGGTGGCTAGAATCGGGTGCGGTTGAGAAGAGGGATATTCGGCACATGCTTGGTTGGAAGACGTGGTGGATGGCCACGCGAACGTTGTTTGCATTTCACCACTTGAATGAACTTGACCTCGATCTTGAAAGCGAGGCATTGATTCCAAGGACCAATCTTTGCGAACCAGTCCACAGTTCCATGTGGGCGACATCAGCTTGTGGTTCAAGGTGAAGCTAGACCTCTTCACCGTTTGTGCACAGGACATGACTCGGTCGTTAATGCAGCAGCAGTTCTGTCTCGCCGCATCAAAGGGTCAGCTACGAGGCTCGGGGCCCACCAAGGCGGACTTAATGCTCCGGATTGCTGCAAGGTCGAATGAACCGGACCGAGTGGCAATGGCCGTGAAATCGGCAGTTCAAGGTACCGAGTTTCATTCGAGGGGCTTTGGCTTGGAAGGTGAGAACGATAGGAGTCAGAGCGTTCAAGTCCATTCGGGAGGTGGTAGGCGTACGCCGGCAAGGTCCCACAGGCCAAACAAGGATACAAGAACCATCCGAAAACCACTCTGGCAGCAGCCTCTAGGGTTGGTCAGTGCAACACAACCCCGCCGACCGCAGCGAAGCCAGAGGAATCCGTCGGAGATGGCACCTAATCAAGTGAGGAGAGAAGCACCAGCGGACTATGGTGCCCATCGGCCATTCCAAGTTGCACGAAACGCTGCACCTGATATTGCGATGGCGCCGGCGCCATCTCAGTATCAGAGTCAATCGCACGCACCCAACGCCAACACATGTAGACTGCAACGCAGAGTGAGTTGGGCACCTGATATTGGCACACAAATGAACCCTACTACGAATAGTACGCAAGCTCAAATGGCAAGAGCAACGGCACCAAATATACCCGGCGTAACCAACACCGTTGAAGGACTAAACGTTAACTTCGCCCATCGGCCGCAGCCAACAGCGCCAGCGCCATCAGCACCCACTGAATCACATTGTGCACACACGGCTGCATCAATTGACGAGGGTAGGTTTCAATCTGGAATGGCGACGTCAAGCCACCGCCATGGGCCCAGCCCAGGTCAATTTTCTACACCTATGCCCACTCGCATGTGGAACCACATAGACTATTCAAATGCTCGTGGATCAACAACGCCGGTTACACCAGTCACCGCAAACATCTACCCCTATGTCAACCACGAGCAGTAGGTGCCCGTTCCTGGGTCCATGCATATCTCCCCATCTGCTCCTGCACTGACCCTGGCCAGCCAATATTACAACCCTATGTGGCGAGATGATTTTTTTCCGGGTGTGTTTCCGGGGAGTTTTCAGAGCTGGCCTTCTACAGGGCAAACACCATTTAACCATGGATCAAATGCCCAGCATTTGGCCCCGTCGCAAGTTCCATGTCATGCCAATCCATTTTACCCTGGAGGCTCCAAAGGCGCTTTGCAGTACGGGACCCAAGTTGTAGAGAGAGAAGTGGACCATAAGGATTGGGCCATCCGTCAGTGCCTGCCAGGTGAAGATCCAAGGTGTGCGGCAGTCCTCTATCAAAATGGTCAGTGGGTCACCTGTGGCCGTTCGATCAAGGAAGGAGTGCCCACGAAGAGGCCGGCATGTCGAGGGTGGAAGAGAGTGAATAAACGGACATTAACGGAAGCGGGAGAATCGAGGCGGAAGGATGGGTTGGACATGAAGGCCGAGTTGAGGATGCTGCAACAGCAATCGGACACTTCGACGTACACTTTTAATTTACATACATTTTTGAGAACGTTCAATAAGCCAGTCAATTATGAAATCTGCATCAGCGAGATGCCTTCATGCACTTGTAGGTTCTTTGTGAACAGCGTGGCTGATAGCCGATTAGGTCACTATTATATGACATGTAAGCACATGTATCATGTGTACAACGTTGTCATTGACTTGCCATTAGAGGACAAGCGGCCTCATCAGCCAACTCTGAGCAGAGCAGAGGTCGAAGACATTGTGAACCTCTGGAGACAATCGGCGAGATGATGGCGCGGGCACCAACCAGTGACCTTGTATGGACATTTTGCTTAATCGGTTAATTAGTTCCTAACAACACATCTGACACAACACATCTGCTCCTCACATGAGGACATGCTGCAACTGCGTAGCACATGTTGCGGCGTGCTAAGAAGTTTTCTGTTTTCCCATCCAAGCAATTTTATAAAACAACATTTTCATCTTCCTCAAGTTCTGCTCGTTTTGATCCATCATTAATTTCCAGCTGTGCATCATTTTTACGAAATTGATTTACAGTTAGGAGATTACCCTCGAGTACGACTACAGATTATAGTGTTTATTGTGGTACCAAGCTTAATCTATCTGCTTAATGAGATGACATAAACTTGAGGTTTTCTTTAGCAACATACAGCGCGGATGAGAATTACTCGCACTGAAATGAATTATATTGATTAAAAGGCGAGCAATTAGTCCATTATGGAACTTGAAGTGTTACCTGAAGTCGTATATTGCATGGCGCCGGCGTCATAAACAAGCTTTTAGGTAGTCGGCTTGCAAGACCGTTCATAGCCACGCCGGCGGCAGTCCAAATTGCAAGTTGGCACTGTGATGGCAGGCCCTGGCTGGATTTCGCCAGTGTGTCGTGAGTCATTAAGGTCCTAGCGCCACATTCAGGAGATATAAGTAGCCGCGCATCCTCGTCTTAAATGCATTCGATCCTCTGACAGCATGAGAGATTTCAGACCTTCACCTCAATTTCAAAATTGAGAGACGGAACCGAATGGCGCCGGCGTCACATCAACGATCCCACACGAGAATATCAAACGCTCAAGTCCTCTGAGTGCTATAGTACTGAGAGACGGGATCACATAGCACCTCAGTCCTGCTCGCTTTTCCCTGGATTGATCACGAACTTTGATAGAGTATTTCGGAAGCTGGCCTCGTACTTGTCGGTTCAGATATAGAACAAGCCTGATCATAGTCCTTCTTCTCCACTTCTCCATTCACCATGCCATCTAGTAGTGCTCACCCAGTAAGTCCGCAAATGACGCGAGTTACCTCAATTTTGACGCACAGAAATCGTCTTGCCAATGATGCTGGAAGGAATTTGGGACTAGCCGAAGTTCGTGAGCGGATGTTACGGGAGGAGTATACTCACCAGGATCCGTCGGTCCCTGAAGAAGGCATAGAGTGCTCTGAAATATCTGAGCTGGAGGGGATTCTACGAGACACTCACAATAGTTACTTACTCTGTGTATCTCTGGTACATGATGATTCAGCTCAGGCCGAGAACATTGACGCAGCCACTTGTGATACGGGAGTGCGGCAGGAGACACGAGCAAATCTTATTGAGCTTAAGGAAAAGTTGGCCGAGCTTAAGCGGGAAGTGGCGAGGGCGGAATCGAACCTTCGTAGGCACAGTGCCTTTTCTACTTTTTACTCACTCATTGCTTTGCTACTTGATGCAGAGCGGGATACTGAGTTCCTCTGAGAGGTGTTGGACGAGATGCAGGCGGAAAATGACTTAGTCACTGACACGTTGAATACCTACGCGCTGCACACGACTCTTCAAGTTCCTAAGCGAATCCATGTTCCACGAGTCCCACCCTCCGATGATGGACGCAAGTGCGAAATGTGTGGTGCCGGATTTCCCGCAAGCGAAATCCAGACTGCACCATGTGGTCATTATTACCACCTGTTCTGCCTGGCCATTTGCGTTGCCATTATCCCTGATTGTTGCAGGACAGTTTGCAAGGAGCCCTTCCCCCCTTGTTGGTTGGAGGCATATGGATTCCCCTCATACGTCCAATCTGAATCCGAGTTTGAAAGCAGCGATGGCAGCTCATCAGACGATGAAAGTAGCGGTGAGTCCGACTATCTTGGTTGTTATCTCTTGCCTCTGTAGACTACGAATACTGATCTGATATCCCAGTTCTGTTCCAATATAACTATTTAACACGAAATCTACAAACAAGCGGCGACAGCAGCCTTGGGACTACTGTGATTCATCCTTTACCGACTCAAGAGCCGCCTTCTTTGACAAGTCCCGGCTCGCCGCTGAGACTTGATGTGAAACGACAGAGGAGGGTATAGAAAGTTTTAGCATGCCGTAGTATTTTGCTTGGGAATCTTACTAGTCCCGTTGGTAGATCTGAGATTAGTTTTTTGCTATCGTTTATTGAAATGACACACGAATAGGTGTATACAGTGATACATTTGAAGTCCGGCACTTAAAGTAGAAGGAACTGAGTCCAGCAATCAGTATAGGGAAAACTGCAAAAATCAGAAGTTTTGAGATTTTGGGGGTTAAGGTAGCATGCCGGTTGTATGCATGTCTAGGCACTACGGTAATATTGCACAGCAGCCTCTAAGCAACGTTTCTACGAGTGTGGACTGTAATCTTACTAAAAGAGTATATTGCTTTCCACCGGTTCATGTTTTTTCCAGATGGGCTTTGTCTTGTGAGTATTTCATTGATGTTGGTTTAGGGTGGTTACCCTTGCCTCACTTGCCCATTTGTATCCAATTGAATCGAGCCAGGAAAGGGATCTGCACATTCATTTCTTTTCGAACGGAAAGATTGTGACCTTTTAGTCGGTTGTGTGAGGATGCTGTGTGGAAGTTCAAAACAGTAATTTCAGCATGGACTTCATTGTAGAACTCTGAATATTTTTGCAAAATCAAGGATTTTATCACAAACGGCTAGGTAAAGAACACTAAACTTACATTCCAATTTGTTGATGCCAAAGCTTCTTAACCATTCTATGGGAAAATCCATCTCGCAAGTTCGTTGCGCACACCGACCTTCAAGTTGAACCTGCATAGTTATGCACGAAGGATGGTATGCGCATTCACACGGTGCAGTAACAAAATCCATTGCCAGAAACAAGCCATCACAGAATACACATGGATATTTGGGTACCAAAAATATTGCATTGGATCCGTCAGCGACTTCAGAGAGCTCGCATGGTCGAAGCATGACAGGAATTTTGATTAAGTCTCCCATCTTCTGTAGTTTTCCTTTCAATCTTTTCGAATTCATATTGAGTGCCACCTTCCTACGCTTCAGCTGATTTAGACCTTCCGTTGCTTCCGCTAATTTAGCCTCCGAAACTTGTCTTTCGTTCTCACGTGTCCGGATCCACTTATTCTGCTTGTATTGGAGCTTCGACCTCCAGAATCCAAGCTCTTTCTATTGAGGCCTAGCTAATTCGACACTTGCAACAACCCTGGGGAGGGGCGTAAGGCCTTGAATGTTATTGTAGGCCATGTGCATTAATGCCAACACAGCTACGCGCTCTGCATCACATCGCTCAATTTTTGCTTGAAGTCGCTTGGTGGCCATTCTAGAGAAGCTCTGCTTGGACTCCCTTATCTTGTACCTCACCAACGCATCGTTCCCATTTTTGCTTCACTTTCCTTTCCACCTCTCCGCTGCTTACAAGGCCCAGTTCATGGGGTGACCATGGCAGACTTCGGAGACAACACCTCGAGCAAAGTTCTGTGGAATGTGAAGTGTGTCTGGAATCTGATTTACTTGCCAAATTGCTGGGTAAAGCTCTGCTACTCTGGCGCTCACTCTCTCTGACTTCACAGCTAAGACCGAATAGCCTCTTCTGCTCTTTCTCTCTCCAAACAGGTAATGCAGCTCCTGCCTGCTTACATGGTTACAATCACGCCGCGGGTCTAGCCCCCAATTTGGGAGCCCAACTTCGTATCCAAACCAAGGTTCAAGTCTCCTCTCGTGCTTCCGCTCATTCATCGCTCAATATTGCTAATCTAACCAAGACGAATTTGCTTATTCTAGTCCACACTTGCATTAAGTGTCGTGTTTAGAAGCAACCCTACAACCCTCCCGATAGTCCCGTTATACTGAAGCGTAATCCACTTCGCAGAGCTTGGACAGTGGGGGCCAATCATACTGAAGGTGTTTTCTAAATGTGAACTCCAAAATATCATGAATGTCGATGCATTTTAGAAAGTCACATCAGCGTAATTATATTAGGCAAGCTCCGCCGTCATTGCATTTTAGAATGGCATGTCAAAATGATTATTCTGTGCACATTCATATTCATATGTGATTTGTGGCATCAATTTCCAATCTTTTGCCATGCCATTTTGCATGTGCCTCAAATTCTTACATTGCACCACTGTATTTCCCCCTCTTCTATATGTCATTATCAGTTTATGGGGCCTGAGTTGTGATAAAAATGCCTTACCCCAGCTTATGTGTATAATTTATGAATATTTCAATTTCTCTAAATTTGTGGAAGAGTTTGATAGAATCCAAGGAGGACGCATGGTATGAAAAGATCGAAAACCGATGGATAATCACCAAAGTAGTCATTCATGCTATTTTGAATGGACATTTTGCTATTCACGGGAAAAATGACTCCCTGATTTTTTCTTTTATTTATTTTTGCTTTATATACTAAATAATTTAATTGAATAATTTAATATACATTTATAATGAAAATATTCTTCAATCACTTTTAGAAATTAAACTATTACATTTCTGGTCTTCTATAAATGAAGAATTAATTTAATTGATTGGTCAAGTGATTATTTAATGATAAATGATTTTATGTAAAAGGTTTTTTGCATCCTTATTCTTTGATTTTGATCATTTTGAGTTTTACATATTTTCTAACATTATTTTGGTTGATAAAATAAAAGCTATAAAACCCAAAATTTAAGGAGGTCAACCCTAGCTACTCAAAGGACCACAAACTTAATTTAATTAATAATTTTTAAATTTTATTTTCCTTAATCTTTCCTTAAAAGAATAGTTATAGTAAACAATTGAAAGTGTATACTTCATTCAATCTCAAACAAAAGACTATTTGCATCCCCATCCATTATTTGATTAACAATGTCCTAATGAACTTTGAATATGTCACTTGACATGCCGTCTTATTCACTCACCCTAAGGGACTTAGCGCCGCAAAATGACCGGCACACTATACATTAAGATTGTTTTTAGTTGTTTTTCATCAAGCCTTTGAGATGAAAATAAGAAAAGATCATTACCATTCAAAACAAAAAGTAACAAAACGACCTATAAATCTACTCTTAGCCATATAGATCGGTTCTCAAAAACAATAGTTGTCCGCTATCGGTATTTGTAAGATGCATGCTTTAACATCGCATATGCCATGACCTTTAAATACAACTTTCTAAACTCCACGCACAACACACTGAAGCCTCTTTTGTATATAACTCATGAGAAATAAAATAATAATGATAACAAATTATTAAAAAATTGTAATTATAATTAAACATAGTAGAAAATAAAGATTATTCTCTAGACGAGGTTGCAATGCATATTGCACTGTCTTGTACTAAAACAATTATTAGAACGTCAAATTTATTATTTGTAGCTTGTTAAAAAATTAAAAAATAATAGGATTTTTTTTAAAAAATAAAAAAAACTTAGAATTATAACTATTGATTTTATAATATGGTTTCCAAGAATACTAATAATATAATAATGCAAACGAGTTTTCAATTATATTGTGCATTTGATGTCCCCTCCTTGAATTTGATATTATGTTTGAGAGTAGGCATTTTTTTTAGACTACTTACGGTTAGAAACTTATAAATCCATGGAAATTATAAAGAATAAACTTATTTAATGACACTTGCAACGATAGCAACGGCCTACATTTTACGCTTTAAGAGAATGGAAAATTGGCTTATCTTGCTTATATTTGGCATAATTTTTATTTTCATATAGATGAGTGTGCAACCGAGAAGTGTGTATTTTTTGACCATCCGGACATCTATTTTTTATGGTGCTCTAACCCGAGTCTAATTCAAAGAACCCGAACCTTCTACATTATTGATGCAATGTTTCTCATTAATTATATAAACAAAGCATGGAAAATAAACAATCTAGGGAATTGAAATGATACAAATAGATATGCTTGTCTAATATCCCATCAAACAAAAAAAATTAAACAAGTAACATATATTAACATAGCTATTGGTGAACTAACTATGCATTCTACAAGTCATCGCTACAATTTTGGAATGGAGCAAAGGCATTTGAATCTTTAACTTTTAAAAAAAAAAAAAAAAAACATTATTAACTTATATATATAGAGAGTGAGAGATGTTAATAGATGTCTTTATCATAATAATATATTCTTATTAATAGATGCCATTGTCTTTTTTATATATTTTTAATAGATTTCTTTGTCATATGTTTTTTTTTTGTTATTAAATACAGATGCCCTTTATCCTGTTTTTCATCTTAAAGTAATCTGGATCACCCCAAGTAATTTCGAATTTAATTTCTAAGTTCACATAGTAATAACCAATACTGCAACTTTACATTCGTTTATATACTATTAATAAGCGTAGGAATATCCTTTTTTGGTATTAAATAATTATGCATACCCCTTCTTAGGAATGTACTTTTTTCTCATGTGCATTGCATTGGTTTATGATCAATTAACCATTCATTTGCTCATGAACAACATCGTTGTGTATCGTATATTGACGTTCATCTTCTTATCTATTACGTTTAAAGGTCCGATTTCAAAGCTTATATTTTGAAGTGTTCGAATGATGTCCAAAGAATTTAAGATCACCTTATTTTTCAAAGCAAGATAGTGGATCTTGAAAAATAACTCTGCAAGACATTCGGATGTAGTAATGGTAGTTCGAGAGCGCACAGACTAGGGTGACAAAAAAACAGTAGTTTGAGAGTGCATCGTTTAGTGTAGTTGATCAATATCGATACCGTTCCTGCTATTCAAATCGTTCTCGTGACGCTCCATAGGTTTAAAAAACCCTATATCATTCATACAATGTGAGGGACAATGAGCATTTCCGCTATAAAACTTATTTCAAATATTAAAATATTAAATTTGTTCATTGAATTATTTTTTAGGAGGATAGTGACACTAAACAATTGCAACACTATATTTTGTTCAACCTCATTTGTGAATCTATTTTCATCTGCATCAATGATTTGTTAGATAATAGGCCGTTATACTCTCTAAACTATTTATTGTCAAAAGTTGTCGTTGTTCCTTTTCTCATCTCATCCAGGACTCTATTTCTAGGCAGTAGGCATGTCTATCTTTTTTAATTTCATATTTCTAATGGGACCACAGATCCCAATTTTGTTTAGGGGAACGTACTATCTCTAGAGATCTAAGAGTGTTGTTTTTTTCTGGTTATTTTTTAAAGTTTTAAAGAATACTCTTCATCGTAAAGCAATTTATGGAAGCCATTGTTTCAAGAATGGCGACATTTAAATTGAGGAGCAATTTATTGGTAAAGGCATTTTCTTAATAAAAGATTGTAATTACATTGGATTGAAGTAGTTAAGATTTAATTCTTTCATTCAAGGGCACGACAAAATTTAAAACCTTTCATAAGTCGGCATCAGGTTTGTATATAAATAATTCATCTTCAAACATTAAAAATTTAAAAGTTAAAAATATTTTAAAAAAAGAAAAGCCAAAAAAAAAGGGCATAGAATAAACCGTTGGGATGGCTTTTTATGTGTAAGGCATGTGGGATTTGGGATGGTTTGTTGGTTATAAGCCATTTAAGGTTACTTATACTTAAATTTTCAAAAGCAAAAAATTAAGCGAATCGATTTATTGGATTGCTCGTGGTTATATTTGAAAAAAATGAATCATTCAAATCACTCGATTATTGAAGGTACGAACACCTATACTGCCCTCCCCCCCTTAGCAAATTTTTCTTCAATTGAACATTTGATCACCCCATAATTACCCATAATGTGCCCTACGCGAACATGCAGTAGGGTGTCCGATTATAATTGTTATTTCTAACATTTCTATTTATTGCAGTAAGTGCTTATAAATATTCTAAAAATTAAGAGACTTTGTCTTTTTATTATTGAGCCACTAATAAAAATAGTGAGCCACTAATCCATCTTTAGAAGTATAGTAAATTTCTTAAATGTACGGAAATAGGTGTTCACACGTTATTCGTTTGACAACCTATGTGGACGCAAGTGCAGACCGTCTTAGAGCTGCACATGCGAGATCAAATCTGTTGATATTATCTCTGACCTAGGATTCCTAACAATCCTGCCCAGCCAGGTACAGCAAGCACTGACGTTAGAAGGTTTGTCATGGAAGCGCAATTACTGTAGGCTTACGACTTGCTCAAGCGAGAGGTTAAACGCTCATGTTCTCTCTCCATCAGAAATCAAATCAGTTCATTGTCGCGATCGCAACGATAGTGGATAGCACTGAGATCATGGATCCGAGCTCTGCTGGCTCCAGCCAACGCTGTATTCCTGCTTCAGGCAAAAAGAAGCCATTTAGTAGGCAAGAAGACATGCGATATCACACCGAGTAAGCACTGGCGTCTAGCAAACTTTGAAGCGGACGTTGGTGATTGAGGAAGAAGAGGCCGAACATCGTTCTTTCCTGGAGGATGACTGCGAGACTTTTCATACGCCACCTCAAAGCCCGACGAAACTGATATCTGGAGGCGACTCGATGCTCGCTGATCCAGTGCTTTCAACGAGCAACGCTTCTCGGCGACACTATATCCCGATTCGTGCGGAACGGATGCTTTACCATCACGACACAATAGCGAGGGACTTGATGCATCCTGAAGCTTGTAGAATATCAGCGGCGGGCTTAGATGCGCCAAGGGGAGAGGGCCGTCGAAAGATGGTGATGACCTACTACCCAGCAAAAGATGGCCTGCCCAGTTGCACCGTGAAGTATAATCTCCCAAGGGAGGGATCTGGAGAGGACGCCTTAGTTGTTTACCACTCGGCGAGTGCTAGCTGCAGTACTAGTATGTCCAGTTCCAAAGTAGAATAAATATTCCATTGTATTTTAGGAGAATGTCAATACAAACTCTTTGAGCTCATTGTGCAGTATGTAATCCTTAGGAACAAAAACTGATGCGAACCACACCATCTCGACAAACACACTTCATGTGGTCAAAAATTAATTACGATTGTTACCGAATAACAACACTTCATCGTCGTCACAGCGGATAATACGGAGCAGATTCAAGTGTTGGAGTATCATAAAACACGGCCATCGTTTATTGAAATGCCATTTCCAATAGAAGCACTCAGTTACTTCAAATATGGACTTCTCTTGTCTCACTGCTAACTCCTACTAAACCAAAAGCTATGGACCATTTCCGATATAACTCTGCACAATTGCGTCCAACTGGGGCGATTTGGGTCCTGAGAGCGCGCCGTTGCAAACCCATATCTTACCGGCCCTAATCCAGGTAGACACCGTTCGCAAATGCATCGAGTCCAATGAAGACGTGTCGACGACGGACATGAGGATGAGATTTGCGAAATCATCGTCATAGTAGACATCGTTCCAAAAGTCTACCCTGAGGAACGACAGTCCGTGGGGTGCCATCGGTTGCGTGAACGCAAGAACTAGATTAAGCCCATTAGGCAGAGTGCTACGGCGTGCAAGCTGCTCCACTGAGTTTCGATCAAGCAGCATCGGGTCTGGCGATAAAAGCCCCCCGCCCTGAACCTCCGTGAAGCCCTGCCCAGGTCGCCAAACCAGGAGCATAAGGCACTTCATAGTCCGTGGATAACCGCTTGGAAGAAGTTTGTCTGCAGAACAACGAACAGGGCAAGAAATCACTTTCAGCAGCCATGTTTTGAAATACTTGGACCAGTCCTTGGGAGTTCGATAGAGCGAAAAGTTCACGACAGCATTGGGTACAGTTTTCCACATAACAATGTCCCCAATCTCCGGTTCTGACATTGCACTAGTGTCTAATACGAAGGAGGTTGACGGGTTCATGGAATAATAGACCCGAGACATCGTTCTAGAAAGCCAAAGAAGTAGACATTGGTGGCAAGAGTCCCACATTATATTGTATATTTCTCATACCCCACTGTCATGAAGGTTATCAATTGCGGAACTCATACTACCGTGTTTTTGAGTAAATCGGGTGGTGACGCTTACTGCCGGCGTTGAGATTTAGAAACACGCATATATCCAAACAGATCTCTGTATTACTTAACGAGTAAATGGTGGCCACATCAAGGGTGACGACATAGTGGCCTCAAGAATTTGATTACCCGTTCTCACTAAATTTTCATTTCATGTATCCCATGACTGATTTTGAGGTATTTTCGACGTACTTAGGGATTGCTGCACAATAGGACGATCATACGACGACAGTGAAGGTTAAAGGAAAATTATCCTCTTAATGAGAGTGACGGCAAGTTTTACACCACTGTTCCGGATGTAATGTTAGAATCTTGTAAATCGTGCGGATAAAGTGAAGCACATGTATGAGGCTATAAATACTATTCAAATGCTTTGTTCACCATGATGCCAAGGAGTCGATTAGCATCGACAACATGACGGTTTGCAACTTGAGGGCTGTAGTGAACGTAACTGATACAATGACATTCATTGAGGGGATTCCTGAGGAGGTCGTTCTCAAATCTCTCCTTCCAAAACTTACAGTCCCTCTAAGTTGACGTGACGAGTGTGTCATCGATTACGTTCAAGTGAAGGCTGTGCTCCAAAGACTTCGGACTTGCTGGGCATTATCCACGCTTTGGAAGGCAACCATCAAGAGGACAGTCGAATGGGCTGCCTGGAGACTCGCACGTTGGGAAGCGGAAGCGTACCTGGCGGAATCGACAGCGCCAGGTATGCTCCACGGTCTTAATGTCTATTATCAGTATTGAATGGTGCAGTCTTGAATCCATTCACCCTAATAGATACTTCTGAGGTGCCTGCAGGATATTCGCTGCTGGAGATCGACCCAACTCACCGTCTCTTCAGAAAGGCGGATGCGCTATCGAACTTCATTATCAATTTCAATGCTTTCGCGAGGTCCAAGAGGATTTAGGTCCACTGTAAGCAACTTCCATGGCTGACAAGCAGGGAGTTATACTTGCCAATGAACCTACTGACTATTGCCCAGCTTCTGCGAATCCGAAATGTGCTCACCAAATTGGTCATTGCGATAAACAAGGAATCAACCGGTCAGACTTGGGTTCCCCCTCGATATAGGCTTGACTGAAACCGTGCACATAGCAGCTGTGTTTGTTGCTTCGACTTTTGATTTAAGAAGGCAGTACATATAGTAGGTGTTCCGAATTCGATGTTTGAGATATTTGCATTCACGCAAAGAAACTGAATCATTGTGCCAGTTGATCTCGGCTTGGAAACTTTTTGAAGTCTGAGTGGCAGCCGTTCCTAGCGCGATTTTGTCGTGGCCACCGGATATCTTACCTCAATTTTCTATTAATAAAATTTTATAGTTGCTGCCTGATCACTTTTGATGTGCTACTCTATTCTAGTCACTTGATGTTTGACGCCGGCGCCAATAGAGTGTCTGGTGGAACTTACAATGTCCTGCTCTTTTCTAAGTACAATGGCACCAAATCGTGCCCTTGCTCCATATTCATGGCTTGATGTATACGGTGCTCAGATCTGCAGTGAGTACTGAGACCAATAGTTGGCGATCACTAACACTCTACGAAAGTGACAAGCCATACCAGTATATCCTTCTCTTAGTGAGCTTGCAACGTCAATGAGAAAAAAAGTAACCAATAAATAAATGAATAAAACGCCACATCCTCTAATCAATCCACCACTTTGCATATGAGATCATTATCTTAAATCAGTGTAAATCCTTGACATTTCGACAATCAATGGTAACCCTTGCAGTTATTGAAATTTCTGATTGGTTGTAGAGGAGCAAATATCGAGGGTTCTCCTGTACCCCTGTCTGGACACAAGGTGGTTGTCGTTTTGTGGAATGGCTTTCCATTATTTGTGAGTAATAGTCATCTTCTGTCGGTCAATTCAATTTTGTTTTCCAGGATAATTTGTACTGTATCAGCTCACTTGAATTTAGCTCGTCTGAGTCGCAACAGTATCATGCATGAGATGACCACTCGTTAGGATCCCATTCATATCGGTAAGTTCGTACTTAAATTCAAAAGTCGAATCATCAACAGTTCCACGAACAACATGTTCGTCAAGGGGAATAATCTGAGACCGATTAGGAGATCTTGTGATTTCAAAATCAGAGGCGATCCAGGTATGGCTGCTGGCGCTGGCGCCACCTGATCGTTCCCAATGCTAACTGACGGTACTAGGCCGAGATCAGAAATTGATGCTCACTGATTACAAGTGGCAGACATACAATATAGTCTCCTTTAGTTGAGATGCGGCAGAATGATATGTAACTGGGTCGGACATTATGAGGTACTTGCAAACAGGAGATAATTGACTGTCACTGACTCAATCAAAATCATGAAGATACATGGCGCCGGCGCGATTCGAGTAATGGCTGCTCATTTCATTGGAAGCGTACTGCTAGTTTTAACAAATTACTTTGGATCCATTTATAATCAAATTTAAATTGTAGAAGTTTACCTCTGCTGAAGTGCAATGTGGTGTGTTACTTTACAGTGGGCAAATCATAATTATATTGCAATTCTTCAATGTAAACTTCAAGGTTTTGCCAATCCAAGTCTGAAGGTGTCGTTCCTTGCTTTCACTTTACAGATGGTATTGTACGTATATTTTCATTTCAGTAAATCTGATACTTGGAGATGTGAGTGATTTGGCATAGCCCTAGTATCAGAGTTGAGATGATTCTCTCAATATGGATCGTTTGAGTAATTCTGATACTTGGAGATGTTATAATATAGAATCGCGGCCATAAGTACCAAAATTGAGATTCTGTACATGTGGAATTTTGGAGCCATTGCAGGGCCCGCGACCGTTATTTAAATTTTGAGATTACTGTAAATCTCATTTAGTTCTTTTTCTTGCGTGAACATGGAGATTTCAGCCTCGAGATTTTTGGGAATCACCAGCTCTGCAAATTGCGCCCGCGCCATCTCTTGTGCCATCAGAACTGAAGATTGAGTGTTTCAATATTACCTCATTTTGGACGTCATGAAACAGGTACGTTTTGAATTCTCAGAAGTAACATTTACTTCTGTCCTGAATGCGCCATGAAAAAAAAGCTATGTGGAATCAGAGTTTATCGATCTCGGAAACTGTATTCTCTAGTTTAGATTTGATTTGTGTCATACTGGAGCCAGTCCTCGCAAGACTTGAAGGCGGGTTACGTCGAGTCCGTTGATTTCACCCGTCTCCAAACCTAACAAGAACGAGGCTTCAGCTGACGGGGATTTACTCGCAAATGACGTCTTTTATTACTCGCCTTAGGAAATGTGCAAAGCATATGGGTTAAATACTAAGTAATCGGTTAATATTGACCGTACGATGTGGTTTCTGAATACCATCGTCCTGAGATTGTTTGTAAGAATGTCGATTCATTACATCCGTATTAGGATATGTGTTGGGCCCGGTATTTTGGCTTTGAAAGTTTGAAGTTTGAACTTATGTAATGGAGAACCCTGCGGTAAGTTTCAGCAAGCTCGAGGTAGAGGTCATCCAAATTTTAGCAAACTTGGCAGAGTACATTTCAGTTCTGAAGCCTCATCCCAACCGCGAAGCAAGTGGGTATGGCAGGATAAACGCATCTGTGGCGTTTAATAGTTGCGCCTATCGGAACGTGCGGGCGAATACGGAGATCTTGAAGCGTAGGTCCAGGGCTCCGCTAATTGTGGCGAGGGTACGACTCGACCCTCGGAATTGTGGGCTTAGAAGTGCTGTGACCGTGGATTGTGTCGAGGGGCTCAACCAAAGTGTCTCGGGTTGTCCTTCGCCTACTAAGGCAAATGGTATTACAAGTGTTACTGAAAATGAGACATCAGCGATATGCCTGGCCACCCATGAGGGCTGGAGTTAATCCAATGATTGTAAAAGATTTGATTTCGTAATGTGACCAAAATTGACGTGTGCATACGTAGATATAAATAGTTTCATATATGAGTTCTGTTCATAAAGACGTCCACTCGGAGCATATCGAGATGAAGATTGTGAATGATTTCTCTATACTGTAGGATTTTCTGTAATAATCATGTCAGGTCCATTGCGAATTCGCGTTCAATGAACAGGGTTTGAAATTTCGAACGGGATTTCACTTAAACATGTATTTGCAGATTAAATCTTGAAATTGATGCAGAATTCTTAAGGGATGTATAAGTTTCCATTTGCTGAGCTTGTCACCCTACAATTTCGGTGCTATTCTTCTAAGAGTCGTTTTAGCTGAGAATGAAAGTGGCTTGATGAGTGATCTTGTTCTGAGGTGATCTTCGCGAGTTTTTTTGTCTCTTGGAGGGCGTTTGGGAAAGTTGAGTATGGCGTCACCTAAGGATTCTCGGTCTGCTAACGTTGAGAAGAACTTGACTTCTTCGAAGCCTGTTAAGCGTACAATTGTATACCACGGCTGAAAGCGGTTCATCATGTACAAGAGAAGGGCGGTGATCTTCATATCCAAGAATCGAGGGCCAACCGACGAAGGAGATAGTGCGAGCGTAAGTGCTGATGACAGTTTCAGTTCTCCTCCACCAGCTTCATCAGAGCCAATGGTTAACGCGACATTAACTTCTGAGGATACGGTAGGCATGATCATCTATGTTTCAGTATGTGTTTAGCCTGTATTCGGTAAGGAGAAGGGTTGTATGTTATTCCACCATAGAATGCGCTCAATGTTGAAGCACGGAGATCGTTGTCATTTTTGAAAGTAAATTGGTGGCCCTTTCCGTTACTATTCATAATATTGCATTCATCTACCACTCGGCCGCTACGAGATGTGAGAATTCTACGTTTACCGGCTATGGACTTCTCAGTAATTTGCTCTTTCAAGGTAACAGTTGTTTTGCTAAAATCGTAGAGTGCTTAACGCCGCCGGCGCCATACGTCGTCTTGGTTGCGCAGTGCAGCATGTCTTGATCGGATATTGCGGTGTGAAGCGCTGGTGAAAGTAACGAACAGTTGAATTCATAGTGTCAATTCCGGCTATGATATCCGGCTAGTATGGTGGAAGAGTTACTGGAATCAATGTTGTAACTCTGGATTTCAACGAAAGGGCTATGCCTGCCTTGTGTGTGTAAGTGATGTTTTTGGAATGCCGTGTTACTATCGTTCTCTGAATGCGGTGCAAGCGATGGCTTTGACCATCATTGAGGTGGCGTAGTAATTTGAACATAATCCTGTAAGCCTGAGCAAAGGATCTGTCTGACCGTGTACATTATCATCTTGCAAGCTGGAGTTTCACTTGAGCTGTGCTGTCCCACAAATGTGTAACACACACATTCGCACATTTGAAGTCCAAGCTTGGCCAAAGTGTTGTTACTTTTCACATGCATTATTTCCTTTTCAATTATTACAAGTAACAGCTTTCACATGTTTAAAAAGAGTTAAATGTGGGTAAATCGAACACCCAAATATTCAAGATGCCAACGTCTTTGACAAACAAATTTGAAAGTAAGGTAAACGAATTTGAAAGTGAGGTAAACAAAGACTGGGGCCTGTGTATATATGGAACCAAGGCCAATTTCTTCTCTAAGACAAGACATTGTCAGCATGATGAGTCAGTTTTAAAACACAAGCCTTGCATTTACTTGGTTGCGCAAAGGTGTGTTTGTTTTAGCTCTGCTGTAGCATAAATTCACCATTTTCTCTACAAACCAACAATGACATGACGCTTCAAAATTGAATAAAGTTATTCTCTTTAGAAGGTATTCCTAATTTTCTAGATTTAAAAAGTGAAGTTGCATACTAGTCTTGACTTATTGTTTAACACTTTGGAACCAAGACTACATCAGAATGTAGTTGTTTTACTCGGATTATTGATAATACTTCAAAACTCACATGAAATTGACCTTCATCCTACCTAGTTTAGAGTTTTCACTATGGGAAACCATGTCCTGTTTGACTAGAAATTTTGGTCAAATTGGACAGAGGTGACTAATTTCTATCCAATTTGTGTCCAATTTGACCAAAATTTCCGGTCAAACAAATCCATAGAATGCAAGTTGCAACTATGTGATCTATGATTGAAAATTCTCTAGAGTCTAGAAATAGTCCCTTAATACTACAAAATGAACAAGATTCCGCACGTTTAGGAAAGAGAAAGAATTTGAGATACTTAGGAATGATTGAGTGGATCACATTAAAAATAATATACTCTGTAGAATTTTGCTTACATCCATGCGTTTTGCAAAAACAACACACATGTCCATTTTATGGTTCAATGTCTATTTTATGGTTCAAAAGACATTGTTCAAATAGAAATGCAATGTCACATGTAAAAACTATACATATTTTCATAGCATCAAGTATATATTATATCTTGTTATGATTTTTGAAACTTATTATAAGAAATCATTCTTCTATACCTTCATATTAGTTATGAACTTCCTAATTATAAAAGATATAAGAGTCGTGTACATGCCTTTACGTACATATTGCATCTATTTGCACAAAGTTAGTCTTACTGCACTTTAAAGAGTCTACATAATTCATTGTGATTCGTATCTTCCTTAACAATTACTCCATCCGTCTCACTAAAAGAACATGGTTTGGTAAAATAATTTGTCTCAAAATAAGAGAGTGGTTTCTAAATTTGGCCAACTTGTTTCTAAATTGGCAAGTTGTTTCTAAATTTGGCCAAAATTATTTCTAAATTTGGCAAGTTATTTCTAAATTTGTTCAAACTCTTTTTTAATTTAGAACTGCCCTTGAATATGCTAATATTAGCAAACTATGCTCTTTTAGTGAGACAGAGGGAGTGTATTCTTAGACATTGTATAGTATATTGGATTGCTCAATTGATTTAGTCCAAACTTAAAAAATCATTTGTATAATTTCTTTAATGCCTAAATATACACCTCATCACTTATTAATATTTTTTTGTTAGAAATATCTTTCAAATAGTATTCATGTGTTTCATCCTAAACCATCCAATTTTTCAGATCATTGCCCGTAACCTATACCAATTATACAACCTTCCTTTTTGTATAGTCATATCAGCTTATTAATCCCTAAAATGGACTTCAAAACTAAAATGAGATGCTCATAGAAGGCAAATATAAGTCATTTTATCATTGACATCTAATATTTTAGTCCACATATTTGGATACTTTTGAAATGATTTGAATATCTTCATATAATCATTGTAAAAAGTCTTCTTGGTTGTGGATCCCTACCTTAGGAAGTATATATATCATGGTAATCAACATCCCTAGGAAATTTTCAAATTATAAAATTACCATACGAAGTTAGCGCACGCTTAATATTCCTAGTTCATAAATGAAACCTAATATCGATAATTAAATTAGTGTTGCGATGCAGAATTTATTCCCTCAGTCCCCACATGAGAGGCTTTGTTGATGAAGGGATGGACACTCATGCAATTTGTCATTCATCAAGGTTGTGCAAGTTTCATCAGGCCTGGGGTTACTCTAGAGTCTACAGTAGGTGCTGGCAGAGCGTGCTGGCATGCTCTAGAATGGCAGCTGCAGTAAATCATATCCATTGCAAGGAGATCTTATTCATCAGCTTGTCATATTCATCACTCGCCTACCTCAACAAAATTCCCACTTGAATTATCCTAACTGGAAGATTTCACATAACTACAGCAAGGTAGACGAACATATAACCAATCACTTAAGGATTTTAGCACATGTGTTTGAGGTATATAATTTGAAGAGGATTTTTCATGTTTACAAACTTAAGGTTCTTGTTAAATGCCAAAAATTCCATAATTTTATTTATAATATTGAAATAATCTCAATTATTTGAAGTGGAAAGTTGAAATCACACGTCGTAGACATGTAGGCTAATGTTAAACTGACCACTATAATACCAAAATTTGATCATGGTAGTGCTATCAAAATATTCCCATACAATTCCCTTTTTACCAATCACATTTAGTATTCTTTTCTAGTTCTCCCTAGATTTTGAATGTAAAATGGAGAATTCTACAGATTGATTGTAGGTAGCTGGTTGGATATAGATTCGTCCACCTTAACACTACTTGAATTACCCTCACAAAAAGATTTCACATAACTACACTAGTACCATAGCAGATTTTAGTTATGTAAAAAATTACTGCCATTTCCATCCATAACATCTATATTAGACTACAAAAACAACATGCTGAAAGAAATATACAAAGGTTAATGACATAAATCAAAAGATATAAGCATTTGAAGTGATTTAAAATTCTTTTTCCTATTCTACCTAATATGGTTAAGAAATCTTCAGTTCTCTTCGTTTCAAACTTTTATGCTTCACAATACTTACATTCATTGCCTTTCTAGTAGACATTATATAGTTGTTTTTGAATGCATCTACTTTCATATCTAGTATGCCAATTGTGATTTTGCCTTATTTTCTACTTCATTAATGCTTGATCTAGATTTTAGATATTACGAAGCAATCAGAGGCATTTTAGAAAAAGAATGTATGCATGATTAACTACAATAAAGTGACAAGAGTACATTGAGTGAATTAGAAACTTGGTTAGGAAAAAAATGATCCTCCTAATTGTATACATCTATGGATCTTGCACATAAGAATTTGGTGTTGATAGTAAGTGCATTAGATGACATTCATAGAGATCCATTCATAAATTCCTACATTGGTTACTAAAAGTAGTACTTTTGTATGAAAGAAAGTCTATTGTATAGAATCCCAATTCAAAGAGTTTAATACGTTGTTTAAAAATTAACGTTAATGATTGAAGTACGAAATTCAATTTTGTGATGTATAAAGCGCTCGATTTTAATTAATGTTCAAGGCAATTTTCTAGGACCACTACCCTAATATAGCATGAAATCACTATTTTTAGATGTTATTAAAGAATAAAAAATCAAAAAAATAAATTTTTCCAATATACATATTTTTCTTTTGTATATTCAATTTCTTATAGAATTTGAATTCCAATGAATAAAAAAAAAGATTTTTACCATCTTTGTTCAATTTTATTAAAAATAAAATTATAAACTAAATGAATTAGAAACCTTTTTACACCATACCCTAAGAGGGCTAAGAGGATGAAGAAACTTTGACTCATCTTAGATTGATAAAATGAAATTCTGAGATTAGAAAAACTTTTTTTAATCAAAATTTAAAGAAACAATATTAGCTAGTTGAATGCAATGACTTGGATCTAGTAGAGGGATGCCCAATAAATCAAGTTTCCCTACGCTAATATTTTTTTATTTTTGACTACACTATTTGTTGTATTGCGCGGACCAAGAACCTGTTCCATGCACAACTTGTGTGTCATGGATCAGGAAGGAATAGTTTCAACTGGCAATGAGTTTGCATTGTTGACCCACTGCAACGCAATCCAGGCATTCTTACAGATGGTGTCGCAAATTCGACTCGCTCTTGAGATCACGAGCTTATGGAAAGTTTCTACAATTACTTAACAATGTATTTGGTGGACCAATATGCTATAAAGGTTCTCGTGATTTGTAGAATTCCAAGGGAAATTCTTCATTTCAGCTATACAACTATCCAGATTTCTAGATCAACCATGCTCTTGATCACCTACTTGTCCATGGAATAAAGTATGTACATAAAACAGAATATACGTTTGCTACAAGATTGGGTTCGATGTAATGGAGTCAAGGCTCAAGCAGACAATTGATCAAAAGGGGTTAATGCCGCCGGCGCCAACATGGAGAAATATGTGCATTACCATGCACTGTCTGATTAAGGCATGCTTGGGGTTTCTGACTATCCCTTCTAATTATCGCAAAATCAACACAAAACATTGTTCAATTGCAATACACTTCTACAGAGGCCCTGACAGTAGTCGGTATACTTCTACACATTCCAAGGGCCAACCAACAACTTTGACTTTCTGATATGGCAGTGCCTCTACAACTCCTGTCAATATCAGCCTCGGCTCATTTCGAAAGCAAAGTCAACCGACAAACAATCAAAATTCAGAGGTCCTCATTGTAATAGTCGTGCATAAACTTCTTCCGCGATGGCCATTTTGCTAGGATTGACCTCAAAGTTATCTGCTTTCAAACAAAATGTGTTAACTGAGTCATTTACAAAAGCAAGCGATTGTCTATATTATATTAAACATTGGTAGTAAGGTATCCAATCTCAAGTCGCCAACTGTCCGTCGAAGTGTGCTGATCGCATGTTGGAACCCGGTGCGGTTGTATCTGAGCTCCTAACCTGCAAAAATGACCGAATGTGCTGTAATCAGAAACTATTCACAATTCCTTGCCATAGCGTGACATACACAACTTAGTTAGATTGATGTGAGCAATACTCTTTATTGGCTGTAGTAAACTGAATCAGAGAGGAATACAACAATACTTACACATCACACGCAACCATTGAACTGGCTAACACAGCAACTCATTCTTTCTTCTTGACCCGTTTTCGCGAGCTTGCTGGTGACCTCTCCTTTCTTCTAGTGTAATTCCCTCCCCGGACGTCCGAATTCAAGTGCGATCTTCTTCTCTCAGTGGAACCTGAAGCCACCACCACAAGTGTCCCATCTGGCATATTGTTTGTTGCAAATTATAGCCAAAGCCAGATCACTGAACAACTGATGCAGAAATCGGAGGGTCGTAGTATTGAACCTCAGATGAACATAAGCTTTACTCAACACGAGAGAAAGGGAACACAGGGGGAGGATTTAGCACTGGTGAACAATAACAGCCGAGCAGAATGATAAAACTAAATTAACTGAGTGACAGGTCATAAGCAGGGACACCTAAGCTAAGATGCTAAAGATAGTTCAGGGGCTAGTAATCCCAAGACGGAGTTCGTGTTAATTTCACATACGTGAAAGTACCTTTGCGAAGCCGAAACTCTTTAGCCGGAAGTCGGGGAATTTTGCTTTGCATACCTTTCCAGCACATGTGTCATCTAGTGAAGTGTGCACCGCTGCGCACCATAGATGATAACCACAGAGGCAAGGCGAAATTACAATGTTGAGCTCTGGAAACCCTGAACCGCATAATGCGCAGGCTCTTAACTTCGTTGTGTCAATGTCTGGCTGGGGTACTGGTTCGGGTTCAGTTGGTCCGGCTGCGGGGGAAGGAGATCGGATTACTGGAGTGGGGCATTTGACTGCAAAAGTCCTCAGATAATGCTGCACTTGCTCCATCTCGGACTTCTGGGCTTCTTCAACCACACGTATGCTCTCCTCTTCCTCGATCGCCTTCTGCTTGT
Source organism: Ceratodon purpureus (assembly GCA_014871385.1). Classification (NCBI taxonomy): domain Eukaryota; kingdom Viridiplantae; phylum Streptophyta; class Bryopsida; order Pseudoditrichales; family Ditrichaceae; genus Ceratodon; species Ceratodon purpureus. The sequence goes on from CM026426.1 coordinate 28,654,598, forward strand.
CCTCCTCCGAAACTCCCAATCGGCTCACCTTCCTCCCAATGTTGGTCTTCAGGGCATTGATCCCGTTCAGCTCGCACTTTATCTCGTTCTCCAACCAGACTCTCTACGCTTGGTCATCCGAACTCTCTGACAGACTCTCCATCTCGCGCTTCATCTCCTCCACTAAGTGCTCTGATGACTCTAACACATTCTGCAAGCTTTTCAGCTCCTCTGCTAATTTCTTCACCTCTGCTTCGCCAAGGGGACGCCGGTTCGCTATGAGTGTCTCCAGAGCTCGCCGGTGCGCAATGCATGCGTTCAGGTGCTCGATGCTGGCCTGCTCCAGCTCCCTTGAATATCTCTCCAGGACTAAGTTGTAGTAGCGGTCTCCTGTGTTGTCGTCCTGGTAGTATATCACAGGCTCGTCACAGCTCTCAACGATTTTACCTTTCCAACGATCCGCGGCGTACCTCGCCCAGTTCATGGGATTGTTGTGGCACACCTCGGATACCACGGCACGCGCAAAGCTTTCGCAAATGCGAGAATGCACCGGCATTACCTGAGTCTGCGAAGTTGCGGGAAATAGCTTGTACACGCGGGTCTTCACCTTCTCGAACTTAGCGTCGTCGTATCTGTATCCCTTGTAGCCCATCTTTTCCCCAAATATGTAGAGCAGCTCCTCATCACTCACGTGGTGGCAGTCCTTGGAAGGGTCTAACCCTTTAGCCGGCAACCCGATCTCCCTCGAAAAGTAGAGTTTCTTCCCCACCTGATCTTCCATCTCGGCTGAGTCTAACACGTCTCGCTAACCCAATACTCTGCTAGTGCGGTGCCCTGAGTGTGTGTTCAACCCTCGCGCTAATGTTCAAAAATGCTGTCGCCCTAATGTCGCCAGCGCCATGGCCACACGGTTTAGGAAGAAGATGGCTGCTTGATGGAGGTGACCTGAATTAATTGGTAGCCTTCTCCTAGCTAGCTTTGATGATTCTCAATTCCATTGTGGTGAGCAGGATGTCTTTTCACTTGGGGTGTGCTAGTTAATGATCAACGTCTCTAGTAATGCCTGGTTTGCGAAGTGATGTGCAGGAATGGTTGATATGATGGTTTGTAATTTAATATCGATGAATGAACTTCCTCGCTGAATATAACGGACGGTGTATTGGGTTGAAATTCCCATGCATAAAATTGATACATGATGAGAGATTCATTGCTCCATATTTAAAACTGCTGGGTCCCCGGAACTGAATACATAAGCAGGAGACAGAAAACTTCAGTCGAAAAGCACTGAACATAGCGTCGGCGCCAAGTTCTTGAGCTTTTAGAATTAACCCCTAAAGTTCTGAGGGTATTTTTCATCAAAACTGCCTCAAAACAGCCCCTCTTCAAAGCAAGGTGGATTTTGCAAAATTGATGTCTTAATTAGTACATCTAACCGTAAGATCTTGTAGGTAACTTCTATGTCTACATGTCCACCAAATCTTATACACTCGTTCCTCACCAATTGCAAGATCGTAACGTTCAAAATTGAAAAATAAGTTTTTTTTCCCTGCGCAAAAAGGGAACAACAGAGTTTTGAAGGCCCAAAAAACCATTTTTTTTCATTATGGATTTTGGGGGTTTTGATGCACATCAAAGAATACTAAGTCAGCTAATTGTATTAATAACATTATATTCAAAAAAATTGTGGAAGGTTTCCAAAAAAATCATTTTCCGCTAGGGGGTATACTGAAATTCACAAACAAAGGCCGTTTTTTGACAATAAAAATAGCATATGATTAAATCTTATATTGAAAATCCAAACGGTGGGAACATGCTCTACTGCCTTCTCTATACATAGAAATTTTTATTTTTGAAAAATATCAAAATCTCAATTTTTGGTGGAATTTCAAAGTTTCGTCTTTGGACTGATTTTGGCAGATTTTGGCAGTTTTGGGCAGTTTCGGGCAGAATCTGCTGCATTGACAGTGGCTGTGAGCTTGCCCGAAGTTTGGCTGAATGCAGCTTTTGACACTCAAAACCCCATAACTTTTTTTCAGTATGTTAAAAAAAAGAAAAAAAAATTCTGCACAAATCTCTTCAAAATGCCTACCTACATTATTTTTTTCAAGGATTTACGAATTAAATTGGAATTCTAGGAACCTGCCCAAATTTGAAAAACGCCCATTCCAGGACTATTGTGCTTTAGGGGTTAAGGATGATAATCTCAGATTTACAAAATTAAAACCCATGAGACAGAATCTGAAACCAACTGAGACAAAATGGCTTGTGTTTCCACCTTAACTTCCGCTTTCTCTTCGTAGTTCTGTAATCATTCATATCTGAGTGGAAAGTGAGATTTATAGGAGACCAAAACTGAGTCTGAATCATAACTTTGAAAAATAATAAACGACTAGAATATGGCAATATTACACTCAGAAGCAACGAAGGAGAAATTGAATTCTGAGGTCTCCAAGTCTCTCACTGAACTGCAGTAGAAACTACTACTAGAAGTGCTAACAAACTACTCTGAACGAAAACAAACACAACGGAACCATGAAGATGGCGCCGGCGCCAACAACGACCATACTGCTCGGCATTGAACATACCCTAAGCCGTTTAATCATGCAATAACATTTCAAGCAAAGAAAATAACGTGCCATGACCATATTCGTTATTTTGAGACAATTTCAGAACTTTGAGACTTTTTGCCTACAATTTCAGCAATTGTTTTTAGACAATTTGAACTTTTTTTTGACTTTCTAATTATAGATTATCCTCGACTCGAGGATAATCTTCCCATATATAGTCAAAAAGTTTTTGACAAATATAGAATCAATCAAGAAATCAATGAAAAAGCTATAGTCAAGCATTACATTGAGACTTTGAAAAGTCTCAATATAACGAATATGGTGTTCAGTGCAGGAACGTTGCTGGTTACAGAATTGGGGTTCCAACCGAAAAGCACATTTGATGTTGTACTTACATACGTATTGTTGCCGATATGTATTCATCCATGTTGGATGTGTATTTGTTCTCGTATATGTATGTATAAAGTACAGTTTATGATAATCCGTTATATTTGTTATACATTACTTTTGGGATGATAGAGGGTCCTCTGCCGCATTTTTTCATCTCTGTCACCTTTCTCGTCTTTGACTGTTGTTCATCTTTTGCGGACTAGGTGGTCTATGTTTGTACATTTCCTGCCTATATAAGTACCCGCACATCCTAAAGCATGCACTCCCGAAAGCTGTCCTCAAAATTTCATTCCATAATAATAAGTTCAGCAAGGTGGAGATGGTTGTGAAATGCAATATTACAGACATCACAGGGCTCGAAGAAAGAAAGAGGTAATAGTTTTGGAGTGCACCATTCCGGGTGCACATGGCCTGACCAGGGCGGATTACAGGTGTAGGAATCTACCTTGTCCATCTCCAGCATAAAAGGATTGACTTAACTCACTGAATGAACCGGGATTGAAACTACCAACAGGCCATCTCCAGCATAAAAGGATTGACTTAACTCACTTGGTGAACCGGAATTGAAACTACCATGGAGCCAAAACCTAGGAACTCACTCTTTTATTTTATTTTATATTTTATACACTTGATAATTAAAAAAAATTATTAATAAATTTTATAATGAGCATATTCACAAATTAAAATTTCTGGAATTTTTACTAGTGTATTGATGATTTTCTAAAATAAAATTAAATTCAGATAATTGGATCAAGTAAATTATTATTGATTATGTATTTGTATATGGTCTTTAGCATCCTCTTTCCTTGATTTTGATTAGTTTATGTTTTATTTATTTTAAACACTCTTTGGAAGGATAAAGGGACCCTAAAGCCCAAAATCCAATGAGATCGACTCTAACTTCTCTTCAATCGTTGCTTTGAATGAAACCTCGTACTTAACAAGCAACGAGTCTTATGCGGCCTGCTGCCTTTAGTTAAACCGTTTTGGATCCGCTCAATGGGTTTGAAAAGTACTGTATTGCTCAGAAAGTTTCTAGAAAGATATATAATTCATCTATGAAATTTCTTTGATTTAATTTTTTATTGAAATCATTTTTCTCTTTTTTTCCATGAAAGAAGACAATAAATACATTGGGTCTTGATAAATTGTCACATAGATATGGTCAGCTATCAAGAGTGCGTCGATAGAAATATAAGCAAAATCTGCAGAAGTATTGACTACCTTGCCTAGGAATGTCAGTGATGAGAAACACGTCAAAGATGAAATACGTTGACTACAACCATGTCATCCATGTACTAAACAAACCTACAAATCCAAGTGACATACAATACAATCATAGATCGTATACATATCTCATTACCACATACAGCTGATAAATACAAGCGAAGGAAATCCTATATACAGATCAATACGAGACTTCAACGTTGTATACAAGCCAAAATACATACAACATACATCCATTACCAACGAACAAGCTAGGACCAAAGCCAAGTGTCTCGACCAACATCAATTGGACAAATTGGTTGCAAGTGAATGGCACCGGCAACAAGTGTTTTCAATTGAAACAAATCTTGACTATCCAGTTGGAAGTACATCAATAGCAGTGTTTGTGATTGGGGGAGAGCACAATAAAGTGGACCACAAAGTGCAAACTGAGATCACTAAAAATTGAATATGAAGTGTGCTGTTTTTTAAAGCTCAAAGCTGATTTCGAGCATTTTGGTGTAGTTTTTGAGCACTTTCTAGGGTTTCATAAGGTATCTTACACGCATCTTCATAAAAAGAACATCCTCAATTGAAACTAAATTTGACCATTAATTCTAAATCATGAAAATGAACTTTTCCAAAGTCTTAATTTCTTCATTTGGTGCACTCTATTGTCTTTAGAAATTGTTTTTTTTCAATTTAAAAAACAATGTTCAATGAAAAAAAAAACACACAAAACGTACTGTGGAAAAGACCCTCTTAAAATACATCCTTGCGGTACTTTTGGAACCCTAAACTAATTAATAAGTATATGAATTGACTATTTTAAATACCTCTTAAACATATGGAGGGCACCACTTAATTAAAAGTGATTTTTTCATAATTTTTGATTCTTTTATAGTCACTTTTTCAATCGACAACAATTGCTTTGCTTGGGTTTAAAGCCTTCATACAATAACTTTAAAGTGTCTACTTTGCACATAACTTTTCCAAGTTGTAGAAAAATTAGTTCAGAATCTATATCAGCAAAAAGAAATTGACTTCAATTACATCTTTCTATCACTTTTGTGCAAATTTACAAAAGGGCTGAAAACTGGCAAATAGCTAAATACTTTTTTGGTCCACTTTATTGTGCTTCTCCCAGATTCCTAGTGGATATCAATATTCCTTGTGAGTTTCCAATTAGTGCAAAAGATTTAAGATTGGTCTGCACTACATAAGGTAAATATCGTATAACGTCGGTCCAGTCAGCCTGCAGCCCAACGTCAAAATTCACCAGAAATTTCAGAAGTGAGGACTATGTCAATTCTATATATAAGCTAAGAATTGAATCGACCAAAAGTACATGTGAGCTCAGAGATAAGATCCAGACAGGCCGTAACTTTTGAACGAGCAATTGAAGGAGGTCAGATCATGAGATTGCCAAACCTTTATCTCAAACTAAGAATGCCATCCAAATGGCGCCGACGCCATTATCTTGAGCAAATTAACAAGCAAACACAGTTGACATGATTTCATTAAATGGTGCTAGCGGTGTTGCATTCGTCAAACAAGATATTAATCCAATCTTGAATTTTAAGTCGCTAATCTAGACTCAAAACTTGAGCTAACGTGAACGTCTGTGATAGCACAATCATCCATTCATTTATTGCATTCTTTAGAAATGACACTTAAACTACTCAACCCGAGGTCACATTATGTCTAGCTAAATGTCAAATTCTCTATATTAGCAAAAAAGCTGCGCATTAGTGGCTAGCAAAAGTAAAATGTCAAATCATTATCACTCTCAAGAAATATGTTTAGAAGAATATTGGATATACTGAGCTTGGAATGACATCTAATAGGATGTGTAATTAATTCATTTGAAGCATATCGGTGATTTGGCAATCACCGTTGACGTTGAAATTATCCTACGTTCTCGAGAGCTTTGTGAGGGCGGTGATCTCCAAGGTCAGCCACTACACTCACGTGAACTGGGCCGAATATGCTACTAGTCAATACTACGTTGTACCTGTGCAAGGTTGAAAGTATTTCTACTCTAGCATCTGTTAGAAGACATTCTGCCAGTTTTCGGTAAAGAGACTTCAGGACAAGATCAATTATCGCGAGGAGGAATGTCAATTTGCAAAGACCGCATATGAGGTGAACCCAAAGCTGTTGCATTTATTAAAGGCGAAGTAGCTCCACCAGCAGCACACTATAGAAGAACTTAAGGTGAACTTAAGGTGAATTAAAGAAATTGAACAAGAAGTTAAAGGAGAGTTGATTTTTCACAAAGTTTTAACCCGTCCATGTTCAAAAACCTTGAATTGAAAGGCAAAAAAAAAAATGGAACCCGCCTCAAAATCGGTAATCACAAAACCAACCCATCTATGAAAAGGTTAAAAAAAACTTGTCCCAAAACCGGTTCAAAAAAGAAATACTTGTCTTGCAATGTTTATTAAAAAAAAAAGTTAAAAAAAAAAAAAAAAAAAAAAAAATTAAAAAAATAAAAGAAAAACACAAATGCACTGAGCAGGGGCTGATTTTTCACGGAGCCCGGCCACTGCACAGTGTAGAGCACAGCCTCACGACTTGACCTCACGGCTTGAACCGATCTACTGTAATTCAACTCGACTATGCCTTGGGCTGCGGGCGAGCAAAGTCAATTCCTTGTCAAAATTGCGACATTCTGTTTTTTGACCATTTATTTTTTCGCAGCTGTGTTTTGAGCTTGGTGTAACTTCTCGACTTGGAGTAAAGCAAGCTGCAACCTAGAGGACCTAGGTATCCTTGTTGACCTTTTATTTTTTATTTTTTTCCAAGTGTTGGACAAGTAATGTTTAGAAGGAATGAATATAGATTCTAGGTTTAAGGTGCGTCACACATTTTAGGGCTTTTGTGTTTCATGTTCAAAATATTAGTTGAAAATATCAATTGGAATGCAGTGGTGCTTGTTTGGAGAAACATGAAGGATAGGAGAACTCGTCCACTTCTTTGAATAATAAATTTGACTTTTTAAAAAAAATAAATTGAACATGTTTATATAAACTAAATTTTTATACAATTGCTTAGTTTACCCTCAATTTAAATCTCTAACATTGAGTTAAAAAGGTTTTAAATATTGTGGTTGATGAATCAAGATTGATATTTTGATGAGGTATTAGTAAATTGATTTCATTATGTTTACATTTACACATCATATATGACATATTGTAATTGATATTTGCATCATTCATTCTTTTTGGAAAATTTTGTCAATTTTTATTTATTTTTATAACCCGTCTAAACTGAATTTAACACTTTAATCAAGAAATGCCTTCTTGAGGAATAGAACCTCATTGTCACAAGGAAGCGACCCACTTTGGATATCAAAAAACCCATATAGATTATGCAAAATTTGGAGGAAAAATCAAAGATTCCATTGAGCCAAACTCCAAGCCCCTACAGCAAAAAAATAGTACCTTGCAATGTCCACGTGATTACAGTTCAAGCCTATTCATTGTGTTAATTTGACTTTCCACTCCTTGATATCACCGTTGCTCCTTATTTGTGCTTGTATTAGTAGTTGTGCATTTTGATGCAAACTTGGGTTGACAACAACTGCGCAAATCAATTTTACAAGGAGAAATTTCCAATTTCTTGGCTAAAGAACTACATGCTTTACAGAATTGAAGGTACGTTACCCTATCATATGACTAACTTCATTTTTTAAGGTTCTAAAATTAGTATAACTAACTGGAAAAGCTCATATCTAAGAATACACATTCTAGCAAGATTTAGTGATAATCTAGTTCATGCCAAATGTATTTTATGTCATTAATATTACATCTATTAAGTTACAAGTGTGCTTTTCTTGAATTTTTGTTGATGGAGCAACTCTAATGTCTTCAATATCCTTTACATAGAAGATCCGTTGAAAATACATCCCACAATCAATAAACAAAAGAAGTGTTCACACTTGAATTCACACATTCAAGGACAGAACTACACCCTCAAGTAAATGTCCATTCGCAAGAAAGAAGAAATGTTGACACCAATCAGTGTCTTCACATTAAGATTTATGCTGACTTGAAATTTTCAGTTGCTTATTTTTAGGTTTTTTATAACGAAGTAGTTCATGTTGACATCATAGTGATTCTGTTGAATTGACGGTGCATCTTGAAAATCTAAAATTTTGCATCTTTCTTGTTTTGTTTAGTAGCCTGTGGTTTAAAAGCAAACGTACGTGCTTGAAGATGTAAAATTGGAGAAGCTTGCAAGCACGTCTTGTTCCAGATTTGATCACCTTGAATTGAAGACCACATTTTTGGAGTCATTCATGTAGGCAACAATGCCCATCATTGGATTAAGGTGTTCACGTGTGACTGTTGACTTTCTTGCAATCCATCGAAGCAATGACATCTATTCATTAAAATGGAACTCGAATTTGTTTCAAGCATCAACAACGAACTAACAATCTTCTTGTATGTAAATAGTCTACCCTTAGATAGGGCACTTTAGGATTGAGAACATGCCAAGTTGATAATTTGATTTTTAGATGCTTACATAATCCAAAAAGAAGGCTTAGTCTTACTAACAGAAGAATCAGCTAGAATTTTGCAATTTCATCGTATTCTTTTTTTGATAAACGGCATCAATTTTGTTAAAATGCGTATGACTAATTAATTACTCATACGCATTAATTAGTCATAGTCAAAGAAAAATGCTTAGAAAAATGATAATTTATTTTTTCTAAGCATTTTTCATTGAAATTTAACCCCTAAAGTTTTTTGCATCAAATTCTTCAATTTTCCGTCGAAACTGCCTTATTTCATTGTAAGGTAAAACATTTCAATTTGTAATGTATTCTAAAAAGTGTAACCTTGGAATTTAGTACCTAACTAGTACATGTACATATACACCATATCTTAAATACAAACTCCACACCGTATGTCTCACCCTCTATGGAAAAACCAACTTGGTTAAAAATAGAAATTTGGGACCCTATCATCAAAATTGTAGTCTACTCGTAAAACTAAATTTCTGAATGATTTAGCAAAAAAAATTAAAATTCTATTTTTAACCAATTTGGTTTTTCCATGGAGGGTGAGATGTGAGACCATAATGTTTGAAGTTGGAAAGAATTTCCTTCCAATGTAGAAATAGGGGACAACAGTGTTTTGGAGGCCAAAAAACCCTTTTTTTCAAGTAGATATGAATGAAGGCCTTTCCGAAACTTGTTCCCAGGTAAATAACATGTATGCCTTCAAAATTTCACCTTCATTGTGTATATAAAACTTTGAGAAAAATATTATTTTTCACATGGGGGTATGTTTAAATTCATGTACAATGGCCATTTTTGACAATGAAAAAGGCAAGTATAAAATTGTTGTATTAAATATCCAAACAATGTGAACATACCTTGGTACCTATTTTATATGTAGAAAAAATAAAGTTGAAAAAAAGTAATATTTCTAATTCCGGTGAATTTTTCCAGTTTCTGTATTCTAATTAATTTAGACAGTTTTTGAGTAGAAATGAGCATATACCACAGTTTTGGGCATATTTCAGCATGCCTTTATAGTGTTTCTTTAAATTTTGAGCATCTACAAAGAGAGAAATAAATTAATACACAAACTTAGTGTTTATCAAACTTTGTATGCTCCATACATTACCTTCGACATATGGATATTTACAATATACACAGTTGTTAGCATTAGGAATTAACTAATGAATGATTTCAACTAGAATCACATATCCGCCTTCTATTATTATCATCAAATAATGACAATGAGCTATTATTCTAGGCAAGAATTGTGCAATCATAATAGAACAGTTATTGATTTTTTTGCAAGTATTTCGATAGTGGCTATAGAATGAACAGTATTTTTTATTCAATAGACTACAATGAATCATTTAGGCCCAAAAGCATAGCAAGAACTTTCTACAAATCCCATTTATACTCTAGAGCATATATGTCCAATTTTAGTAACAAGTAGATTTCGAAGATAACTACAATTACAAAGAGGAGAGCAAGATATATGATTTAGAAAAAAATTGTAACTATAAAAAAGTTGATGAAATTTTCTCTCTAATCACTACAAATATTCAACGATGTGAAATTGGTATTTAATAAATCATAAGTTAATTCATTATGACTATATCTGTCTTATATTGAAGTATACTTGGTGCTAGCCTTGTCACGGCCGCAAGCCTTGTCTATCATTGATATCTAACTTCGTACTCCCGACTCACCTTTGATTCTCAAATGTAGCACTAGTGCACAAGTGTTTTCTAACATTGACTTTTGGCGAAGCATGGCCAGCTCATGTGCTGGCCAAGGACTGCCCTAACTAGGCTTATTGCCAAAGAATTGGATGGACTTATTTCAGCGCTCTTCAAATTTGACTGAACGACTTCGTGGCTTCAGTACCATCCTTGTAAGACACAACGCTCATGTGGAGTCTATATCATTGTGCTATCATGGTGAATCAATGACGACTACACGCGACTCCAATGACTTTTGCATAGTGCCAATGTTGTTCCACGGATGCCTTGGAATCTTTGGTGCACAGATTTTTTTGAATGAGCACATGCTACTCGACCATGGTACTTTGCATGCATGGTGCTACAATTGGCCACCCAATACATGACTGCCACTACCGTGGAGCTCGTACTAACAGAAGCAATGCCTTCTCTAGACACCATTACTTGTTTCGTGTTGATCTCTTTAAGGCATGTGGTCACTCATTCAAGATGCTGTCTTTTGCATCCTTTGGAAAAGCTTGAATGAATGAGTCTTCAATCATCGACAGTAAACATGCGCCTACCTCGATCAGTTTCTCGGCAATGCCATCTTCGACAAGGGCCGCACAACCCATGCACCAGCCACCCAAGCGGAGACGTTCTAGTTCCGCAGTCAATTGCAAGCTCACATGCGTTTTTAGTCCTTTAGAGATCCCACCTAAGTCCTCTGCAATGTCAAGGATGAATATGTTCATCAAAATTTTCATAGTCCCATTTGTAGGACTACTTGATAGTTTGGTCTAGTGCAGCTTCGTTTTGTGGCGCGTTTCTCACATCCTTACTACAAATAGACCCGCTTCGGTTCTCTTCAGCTTTGTGGCGGCGCTTCTTATTCCTATTTTTGCTGTGAAATAAAAGTTCTATTTTCTTTAAACAAAGATTAAACCAATATTAAAGATTGAAATAAAATTTAAATTGGACATATATTGTAAATCTTTGTTGTGATAAAGTCCAAAGAAAATGAAATCGTTGATTTGAGACCAATTATAAGATTCTATTATACATCAAAATTAGGATGGTCTATTTCTTTCAATTTATATGTATATATAGTATTGGTTAGCCACGTTTATATTCAATTTGTTTTGTTTCATGAATGGCTGAATACATGATTCGTATTCAAATGGATGGTTGTCTTCAAAGATAAAAATGTAAAATTCACAAATTTAGGGTGATGCATTAGAAATTATATGCGGTTCACTTATAAAGTATCCTTCCATTCACTTTTTGGTTTTTAAATTCCAAATAAAAATAAATGGATATCGTAAATATTTATCCAAATGATTCATAAGACAAGGTCATTTGGAAGGGCAAATTCTAACAAGGGTTTCATTTTCTTTATGTAGAAATAACATGCACAAAGAATCTTCTAAGTATATAATGAATTAAAATATTTTATGCCTACATTTAAACCAATTAAAATACCTAACATTGGACATTGTATGGGTATATCAACAAAAATAAAATGTTGGTTTCGAAATTACTTCTGATTCTTCATCACGGCAGTCATTTACACGCAACTATACCAATTTTGCAATTCCTTTCTTTTTTGACATGTGCTTAGGTTCATTTGCATGTTTTTTATACTAAAGCTGCAGCATACTTTCTACCTTTTTACACAACCTTTGTATATAAAAATTATTTTAGATTGAATAATAAATTTGAGATTGTATTCAATATATATTTGCATGTCTTCATTTCATAGTTAGAAAAATACGAGGCACAATCTTACGTACACTTGCAAATGGAACAAATCAGTCATTCTCTGATTTATATAGTTTGTTTATCAAATTGTAGGGATTATTCTTATCCTTGAATTGAGCATTAAAAACTACAAATTAAAGCGTGTATTTGAAAATGACATTAACTCCATAAATTTATGTTTTTTTGTATATATAATTGACGTTTGTGAAGCAATTATAGAAACTACAATATGGTAATTTGTAATTACCTCCTCTTCCTCCTCCTCCTCCTCCTCCTAAAAACATGATTTTAGATTCATACGTGTATATGTATATATAAGGTGACATGTATATTGATGTTAATTTTAATATATAGAGGTGTATAGCAAGTGATGGTCATATATGATTTTAATCATGCAAGTGTAGAAATTTATTTGACTAGATTTAAAATCAATATTTAACTACTCCTAGATAAACATAAGTATATAGGTCATATATACATATTCATCCATGATTCCTTGTATATAATTAGATATAGATGACGATAGTATTGACTTTGCTCACTCATGATAAGTCAATTAATACTACATCAAATGTAGTTGTAAGTAGAATGCAGAGCTGCAAAAAGAGTGGTCAGTATTGTCAGTGTAAATATTGAATATAAAAATATATTCCATCATTTTTAAAAAGATTGTATAATTTTGGGTTCTATTTATTCAATATCCAATATTCAATAGAATTGAAGGACTATTGTTCACATTTGATTTGATGTGAACAAACATTATGTAGAGCAGTGCAAGTAATGAATTCACAAAAGAACTAGCTTGCTTAAGACCAATGGTAAAAACAATTAGTAATAAGCTTGGTGTAAGTTTAAGTTTCTTTTAAAGAATTATATATCAACTCTTGGAGTTCATAAGTGAGCAAAGTGAACACAACTATTTCCAACTTTATTGTGAAACCAACAAGTATGCGTATTGCTTTGTTGCATATACTATACACCTACTATATATGATAACTGGTAAATCATGTATAGGACGTCCATGAATTTGTAGTTTTTATATCCCATTTTTTTTTCTTCCCACAATGGTAGCATTGATTGCGTGGAGAGGCTTTGATGGCAACAAGTACATAGTATATTGGAAATAGGCTCTTTTGCCGGTCCTTTAAACTCAAGATGCGGTGGCCATTGCATACTATATCAAAAGGTTTCATTTTATTCTAATTTTTCACCTTAATTTTATTATCAACTACCTATTACATTGCAAAACCGTTTTGACAATTCCAATGTATTCAAAACACTTTTTTAAACATTTGAAAAATCTCCAGCACCATATAATGAGCTGCCAAGATACGCTAGTTACAAACCAAATTTGAAATAGGACTGTCTACCATAATCAATTGCCGAATTGATTTTCTAGTGTATCCAAATATGGGCTTTTTGAATACAATAGTTATTTAGGACGTTGCAATTGTAGTAATTACGAGGTTGTGTTGGTAAGGATTACGGATTGTTAGTTGAGATGCTAGATTCCAGAGATTTCTAAGGTAGAGAAATTAAAACCCGATCATGCCCTCAAGTAAAACAAGGAGGTGGTTTTACTAAAAACAAAGAATTTTCACATGACCGATTAGGTTTTGGTCCACCAAACAAGTTTTGCCACACAATATAAAGTGGAGGTTTTTTTGAGTAGTATTAACTCTAGTCTTTGGTGATATTAGTTAATAGTTTTTGGACACCAGAACGTTTGATTTAAGAAGATTCTAGTATATAAGAAGAGGGTTTAATAAACTTCCCACATTCAAAAATTCTAGAAAATTAATTTACAAAGAATAAAATATAAAATAAGCTGCATTCTTCATCATTTTTTCTTCTTCATCTTAATAGTATTTCAAAGAATTTCTATCTCCATCCTTTCACATTGAATCACCTTATTTACACTATTTTTGGTTTCTCTACCTTAGTTGTCCAAGCTGATACTAGGTTCAATCCTGCCTTATGCATACTACTGAGGCTCCTAAGTTAAACTAGAAGGTTAGGATGAACAATTTGGTGCGGTAATAAATACGGGATTTCCCCCAACGTTCCTATCACTTGGCAAGAGTGTCCTAGTTCCAAAACCAGTGACAAAAGAAATCAAATGGACTAGACATAGATTGCCCCGGACTAGTCGAGGACTGGGTTCAAACTGACACAAATAAATCAAAACTGGAGTGGTATTTCTTGTCCAATGGTGGAACTACATTTTTGCAATTTTTTAACTATATTAGGAATTTAAGAAAGGACTTCTAACTAATTAAGGAGTAGACAAGTCTTTGTGAACAATTACCTAGGATTTTGCTTAGATGTTAATTTATTTTAGCTACATCTTGTAATATGAAAACATCTTGTTTAGAAGAGGACTTCTCATTCTAAACCAGAATGTTGCTCGAAGATTATGTCAATGCAGGTTGATTTGGTAACAACGAAACCTCCGCTAAAGGAGAGGTTATTTGACTATTTGACGAGATGAGACGTCATTGTAACCATCTTCCAAAAATGATGCTAATAAGGTTCTACGTAGTAGCTACAACTGTTCATGAGAAACCCAATGTGAAAAAATTTGAGGAAAGAAATAAAGAAATAAGTAGGAAAAATAATGAGTAATCCCATCGTTGTGGAACTAATCAAAATTTCGAAAATGATTGGCGTTACATATGTAAGGAATACAAGTTTTTATTTGAATCAACAGATAGTCAATCATCTAAGTAGATTTTGAGACATGAATAAAGAATCATGGATTTCTACGAGGTGTGTACCATGTAATGTTGTCAAATATAAGTCACTCTAAATGTAAGATTAATCATGATACTAAGTGATTGCCAATAACGTTGGAATAATTTGCTTAGAACAAAACGAAGGACTCATACGTAATCAACTAAGATTTCTTACAATTTATGATGATGACAAGCAACATATACAAGGAAGAGTATCATCTTTCGTGGACGCTTTCTTTTTTTACTCATATGATTACAATTAGTTCATAGTTAATTTTCCAGATTCAAAATCGTTTACGAAAGCCTTCGGCAATGCATTGTTTAAAATCTTAGTGAGAAATGTTAAAAATGCTTTGGAACTTACAGAAATCTGAAGAAAGGTTGCTCAACATATGGTTAATATTCAACCAAACAATCCGTAGGCGAATGCAATTAGCTACTTAATGGTCCTTCTACTAGATATGAACAATAAGCATTATAGTATATTGATATTGTTGAGTACACTTTCGGTCAACAGAAAGGCTTCTTGTAATAGAAAGACATTTAAAAAATATCACATGTGGCCACATGTACCTCATGTCTAGCATTTACCAACATCACATAGGTCCATCGTCAATAATATTTCTCCGTCAAGGGTTATAAACACTATCATAGATAGTCTATTTTATAGTGAACGTATTGTCTTTGTTTACGTACTATACGTCATAGCGAAATTGGTGAGTCAAAAGGATGTAGAACGCTCTGTAACCATACAACGCTACAAGTTTTAGAAGAAGGTTCCACATATGTATTCAGCTGGAGTCTTCAAGGCAACTGTGCATATGCATGAGGTGGATGCTTTGCGCACTCTTGTTGGATTGGCATCTTCCTTACCTGTAATGCCATTCCCTGCTAGAATTCTTGCGAATCAACGATGCCTCGTATACATAATCAAAGCCTTCCAATGTTTGTAAACTCTTGTCTCCTTTTCTAATATACCAAATCATATGGCGTTTCCACGCCCCTTTGCAATTGAATCCATCAATAAATTCATTCATACAAAGTCTTGATCCGGCAAACGGGAAACAATACTTACTTTTACCTTCTTGTATAGCTGATCTCTTTAGCGCTGATTTGTAATGTTTCCTACAATGGTTAGTGCTAACACAACACTGATATACAAAACAAGATCTATAGCATATCCTAAAGGACCACGCTAAATATGTCAATGTGCCACTCAAAAGAATTTTTGTTGGAAGGGCTTCTTGTAAAGAATTGATTCGATGCGCAACGAACCGTTGGCGCTCCATTGAAATTCACCCAAACATGCACCACTCTTATTGCTGCTAAGATGCATTAATTGTATAAAGAAGAAATGTTTAGCATTGTTGCAGAGCTTCAATTAATATTGCACTCCAATTTTTGAGCCACATGGCTATGTCCCACCATATAGAGGTTTGAATCTCACATTGAACAATCCAATCGGTGAAATGTAGCGGTTATAATATCAGCAGGATGATTTATTCTTGTCCATCATTCGAGCCCAATTGTCGTGGCTATCCAAACAAATGGCAATGAGCACAATTTTGTTGCAAGCAACCTCCATTAATATAATTTATTGTATTGTTCCCTTCAAAGCTTTACCTGACCTAGACTTTGAAAAGTGATAGTCACAAACCATAGAGTCAAAAATCTCTAGGACTCTTCTATTGTATTTTCCTGGGTCTAATCTTACCCTCGGGTTCACTAATGGGGGCTTCTAGGAACACGTCTTTGATGCTTTGCGGAGGTCCCTATAGGCACAACTCGTAACACTAGCGGAAGCAAATATCTTCTTATATGGTGATGGGAAAGTTTTGATATCATTGGCCGTAACAATATCCCGAAGATTTGCAAAAATATGAACTACCCAAGCCTCAGGTTGTTCTAGCCATTCTCCTTGATCTCCAACATTTCTGCTATGCTTATTGGCATTTGCCATCATCGCGACATCCATCCAATTTGTGACAAACACAAGTTGACTATGACAAAGCAATAGTACATATATACTCGTCTAGAGTGTTGTTAACCGTTTGTTTATTTATTTATTATGATATTCAACAGCGTTTTGCTACACTAAGTTTCATTTTCAAAACATGCGGCTCAAATTCAAAATTTCAAACTTATACGGAATTAAAGGACCAAGATTTTGAACTATCATTATATCGAGAGTGAAAATCACGCTCTCATTTATAGCATTTGTGCCTCTCTCTCAATGTAGCAAGCGCCATTTTCAGAGACTGATATAAATGAATTCATATTAAGGTTGAACATATGGTTGTTGTAGAAGACGGGCAATACAATGTCCATTGACAAGACTGTTCAAATAGCATTGTATGGAATTTAGTGTCCAATCCAATCTAGGTGTGATGACGCCGGTGCCACTTGCCAACTCTACGTTAGGTAACATTTGAATTTGCTAAAGGCCTAGGTTGATTGGCAAAATTGACATCCTATGCATCAAAATGTCAAAAACTCATGTAGATCAATTTTACTACATATTGTTCATGACCATGGAAATCAGTCAAGTCAATCTAATTGTAATTGCTGAGGTTGTAATTGCACCAATGCTTGATGAATCTACTCCAAAGCAGATTATCACACCAAGACCCAATGGTTCAACTCTATGTAGATCTGCTTACTAGCATGCTTGGTGCTATGCTGACTATTTGACAGTTTCCTCCATTATTGAGTTCCACATTGTTAACGAGGCCTATATTTGCCAAAGTCTATAAAGAAAACAAATGATAGGCCTTGTCAACAAAATATCTATTTGCCAAAGTCTATATTTTGAAGCCTATCATTTGACTTGATTTTGATTCCATGGGAATCTTCAAGGTGGACAAAACTTGGATTTCATGCGCCGGTAGATGGATTTTGTTTTCAATGAACCTAGTTCTAGCCTTGTATCGTTGCAGTCGTCACATCTCTACCGTTAATGGCCACTTGGCAATTTCAAGCTTCAAAATGGCGGTTAAGTATCAATGTGTTCCAATCCTTCTTGATTTCACAATTTTCAAATACCTGCTAATCAATTCAAATTTGTGGGTTTATTAAAATTTACATACATACATTTTGCAAGATGTCACTAGTCATGGATATTTTCCTAGGCCTTGTTGTTCTGGTGTAAAAATCCCTTCATATTATTGGATTCTACTGTACTTTCTTAGGAGCTTATAATATCTCCAATCTATCTTCTTAGTGGTTCAATCTATTATTTGTTAGATACTTAATCACTCATTCAACCTCAAGTCAGAGACACTATTCTTTGTAAAATGAAACATAACTCATTAGTGGACTACTTATTCTATGAGCATCGCAAGGACTATTTGAGGAATTCCAAGACCTAGCTGCTCAAAGTCCTATCACGCCCTGTTTGGTTTCTTGAATCTCTAGCCAAACCGAAATGCTTTAAATTTCATAAATAAAATGACTATCTACAACTATCAGTTGGCAATAATAGAGTGATAAATATATATCATTCATGGTGCATTGGTGACTAGATACAAAGTGCATTCTATACTAGTGGAAAAACATTATTATATGAATATATTCAGATATGATGCAATTGATATGAATGACAAGAACCTTTTTATTGAAAAATAAAATACAAAACTTGTATTGCTGAATTAGTACAAGGAATAATTCAAACATCAATGACAAGGAAAACTTAGTGGCCACCGTTCACAGTCAAGAGTATAGGCTGTACATAGTTTGCCTCCTACTAAGCAAAAGGGTGATGTAGATTTGGCTTTCTATGACTAGCTTGACCTTGTTGAAGCTAAAGATACACTAGAAGAAACCCGCATTTTTTGTGATGTCCTCAATGATGTCCTAAGAATCATGTAGACATCCAAAATTTCATCACTCTGACATACCAACAAAAGTAACGTGAGGGAACGCCTAGAGACATCACCAAAAACTTGTGGACATCCCTACAACATGGACAATTTTTGGTGATTTTGAGAGGCTGAAAACAGTGCGAACTAGGCGCCATGTCGATGACACTTAAGTGGTAGAATGATGAGTGTTAGCCCGGGTATGACATGGAGATGCTGGAAGGGGAGGTAGTCATCTGAGGAGCTGTAAGGGCTGAGAGGGGGCCAATGGTCATAGGTATGGGTCAGTGAGGCCACGGTTGTGGGTGGTATAATGTCAAGGTGAGCGGACTTAGACCGTTGGGAGAGGGAGTGTAACCGAGGTGTTCCGAGGAAGGTGGAGACAATCGGACAGTAGCGACTGTAAGGTGTGAGGTAGGCTAAGACCTCCAATGGGGTGTTGGAGTATTCCTAGCTAGCCAAGCACTATCGTGAGGGGTCGTGGGTGTGCAACCGTAACTAGTAAGGGAAGAGACAACGTGAGTAAAAACACACAAGGAATTTAGGGTTAGAGGCAATCAGATTTAACATACATAGAGAGAGATGGAGAGGGAGGCCAAGGCAAGAGTACAGCAAGCAAGCACAGCAAGTCTATCAGTCTCTGATTAAATAAGGGCCAAGGTCCCCCAAGAGCACCGAGTACCTAGGTATACAAAAGTGGCGGCCAAACAACCTAGCCTGCAACTCGACTTGATTGTAAAATGAGGAGTGTAAGTTCCTTTCTAACTACCCTATTTATACTTGCTACTTCCTATTTCCTTGCTACAACTAGAAGTTCGCACCGTCCTTTGCGTCCCTAGCTGCCGTGGTTGGGCCAAGTAACATTTTTCCCTCTCTCGGAGAGTGCAATTTGTCCCGGATTGTAGGTCAGCCACGCATGCGTCGGTGGGCGGGTCTTTGATCAGGGCGTGTTTCTTCTTGGGGCAGTTGGGGCCGACATCGGGGAGGGGCTTGGTTGCCATAAATGGCAGCTCTGGATGCTTGAACACCTCTGTGGATTAGGTTGTGATTGGATCTAGAGGTAATTGCATATTGACAGACATTATAAACTATTTTCCCTAGAATCCTAGTGCAAGTAGGGCATTGCACATGGTTAGCCTCGGGATTGCTATAGAGTGCAATGAGATGTGGATGAGCTGTAAAGTAGCATTTCACTTCTTCAGTCGCGGTTTCCAATTCCTCCTTTACTTCCTCATCATCGCTGGCCTGCACCTCAAGACCAAATTCTTCTTCTATCTTCCTTAACGCATCCGTATGAGTTTTAATAGATTTAGGTCATGTGCGTACCGTGGGATTGACTTGGCTTGGTGAGGCTTGGATTGGTGGTTGCAAGGAGAAAGTTAGCATGCAAGCGGAGAGCAGAAAATGGAGAGCAGAGAATTGACCTTTAACCAAATTTTCAATAGTAAAGTGTACCCTATAACCGCTGGAAAATACTAAAATAAGGCCATTTTTTGGTAAGTTTGTTTTAGTAAAAGGAGTGTATTTCCGTGGATTTCAGGATTAAAACCGCTTCACTTTATTACATTTTTTTAAGGTAGATTAGGGCTGATGTCATGATGACGTCATGCATACATTCGGTTAGATTTGGTCCGACATTGGATCTAGATACGATGTTCTAGTGTCACAATTTTAGATCAAATAAGTAATTCTTGCATAGGATTATGTAATTAATTATAGGAAAAACAAATTTCACAAAATGTAAAGGAAGCAAGGTCTGAAAACTTCCTGGAACATTTCAAAGTTTGTGTACAATAATGGAATTGCTGAAACCAAGATATACCATGTTAGAGTCCTTGTCTTCATTGAAGATTTCTCCGTCTTCTACGCAGCGAATTCACTTTATTTGAGTGATACAAGTACAAGATTCTCATCACGTTGCAGCAAGTGAGATCCATATGTGGAGGCAATTCCTTGTTTTTTAGCTCGCTTATGGATGGCGTCTTAGCATAGTGACATAGGCACCGCCATTTTGTGTTGTATGCAAGGGTGCAATATGACGTCAAGGAAGGAAATCTGCAGCCTAGCTTGAAACGGTCAGCAACAACAACCGATTCTGAGGCGGAATGCCAAAGGTGCGTAATGCGACGTCGAGGAAGACAAGATCGGCTATCGGTTGAGCCTGCGAGGCATCAGCGAGTCTGGAAGAGCTGCGGTCATGGCTAGTAGAGGTGGAGTGCGCCAGGATTTGAGACATGGACCTTCCGCCGTTTAGACACATCGCACGTCTCGTGGATTCGGATGGGGAATGGCGGTGGACAGTGGCCTGTACTATTGAGCTCATCAACATCATGGCCGAGTCCCTTATTGCATATCTCGTCGCCTCCACTGCCGTCATGAATCCAGTTGTTCAGTCAAGCTGTGTGGCAAGTTCGAATGTACAGAGCCAAGGTGATCTAAACAAGAGTTGGATGGAGAAATAGGATACTCATGGACTGTTTTAGCACCGCAGAGGATTGTATCTCTGTGTCTGGACTTAGCTTCCTTTACCGATATGATATGTAGGCCCGGTCTGTGGACATGCGTAACAGTTAGATGTTTAAGGTTGACACACCTATAGTCGACACATGACCAATAGCCGATATCTTCTAATTCCTAGATTATGAAAGAACAGATGTACCTCATTTGTATATATCGGCTATTGGTTCGGAAGTACTTTTCACTTTGAAAAATTGTACAAATTTCAATATTGGGAGATAATTCATGAAAAAATGCTCATTCTTCATGAACATTATTTTCCTATGAACCAAAAATATCTCCTTGTCGATAACCCAAGCTTTGATATGCTAAACTGCTTTAAGTTGTCGGTTATAGGTGTGTCAACCTTATACATGTCTTGTCTATAAGTGTACTCCTCGGTATGACATGCGGGAAGCGGAGTACCTCCATGTTTATGGAAATATGTTATGTTTTTTCTTCTGGCTAATATATCCTATGTTCTTATGTTTTGTTCTTGATTTCATATATTTCTCAAAATGTTTAGGTTTTGACTTTAATTTTTTTTCCTTTGAAATTCCCTTTGTTTTTGGATTGGTTTTAAATTAATATTTTTATTATGGAATTCATTTGAAATCCATTCATTTTATACAATCATTTGTTTTTCCTAAATAATTCCTAGTAGTTGGATATTGTTTCATTTATCTTTTCCAATATTTTTAAAACAAAAAGCAGTCCTACCACTGGATAATTCGGCTCTTGCCTTCTATTTTTCTTTTGTTCCAATTTGGTGTTATTTGTGTCAATTGGGCCTTGTCCCTGCCTGGGACAAGGCGAGTTACGTCTTGGTCCGTGCGATTTCACTCGTCACCGGCCGGTAGCTGGAACAAGGGGGCCAATTGAGGAGGGTTCGAGCCCTCATCTAGTATATTAAACCAAGTATAATCATGGTTACAAGCATTATGGTGTAAATTTCCTTTGGAAAATCCAGGCGCACTTTTCCACAACGCACTTTTATTCAGGCGGAAAAGTACGCAATTTGATAAAGCATAAGTGGTTAAAATAATATATATACTAATCTCAGGTTTAGGGTACAAGCAGGTTGCAATATCAAAGTATCCTAGAAGCATACATGGCTCTTCGATTGATATTCTCTCCCCTAGACAGATACTAACAAATATGACAAATATAATACAGTTGCAGAATTGGAATTTCATTACAGCTTCGATAACCACAACCTAACAAATGAATTCATAAGAAAGGTCTTCAGCCTATGTTGCATTAAATTAACACATATAATTGCACTATTCTTGAATGCATTTGCGTTAGTGAGTAACTGTGAACTTAGTCCCTTCAAGATTGAAATGACGCAACTCATGTCTTGACACATTTTTGGTTGTAAGTTCAAAATACATACTAAGTGAAGTAAAATATCATACCAAGGTACGGTGATTGGAAATGGTGATTGGATACTGCATTGGGATAATCACAGAGTCGGATACGTAATAAAAATATATGAAATAATCTAAGGAAAATTACAATGCAATAAGTCTTTTACAAAACAGGTCTGACCTTGGGAAAGAAAAGGATGACACAACTATGAGCTACTATAGTCATTGTCCTCTACGACACTATTATCAATTAAAAATTTCACCCTTGGGTCATATTTCAAAGACCTTCCTAGAAATTCTAATGAACTATCCAAACTCTGATTGACCATGAACCTTGCAATCTTTTCTGCATAAATGGAGAGGCAAAATGACAAAATTGTTGTCAAAGATGGCGTACTCCACATCGCCATATTGATAGAGCTTAATGCTAGACTGCCATAAGAAAATAAAAATATTTAATGTGCAATTCCCAAAACAACTTATGAAATGAAAGAATCAAGATTTTTTATAACTTACTTACATAAGTTTACTTGCTCCCGGTTAGATAACTCTTCTTCATCATCCTCTGACAGAAGAGTGGATGACGACAGTTTGTCTGCTGATTTGGTGGGGTGCAAGATTTGCAAAGGCCGGAGTATTTCCTCGTAAAGGTCCAATTTGAGGATCAAGAGCAACAATGTGCCGATTGCAGAGTCTGACTGCATGGATGGAGGCACCAGTGAGACAGCATGGACACATTTAAACCTGCATCACTGGAAGGCAATATAGGATGTTTATCAAAAACCGTGGATTCGGTGCTATGTCACAGAAACAAATGAAAAAGAAGACAAAAGTTTTGAGAAACCATACCAATACCAGCTATAAGATCTACAACTATACGTCCGGGTGGGGAAAGGCCAGATATGAACAAATAAAGTAATGCTTCTGCCTTTTCCTTTGGGCCTCTCCAAGGCTTCCCATCCGACATCCGTTTGGTGGCTGTTTCTGCACTAACCACTTTGTATAAAACGTCGTCCTTTGCCAGGTTTACCTTCTTGTAGAAAGGATCAGATTGTATGACAACCTCGATTGGCTGACGCTTGATGGAAAGGTCCTGTGATCGAACGAGGACAGCGTTTCGGAGTGCGTCACTCCGAGTGCACATAGCCCTGTCCACTGACAGAATCAAAATCTGAGAAGTCACTGGTCATGTGGGAGAAGGGGATGAAAACGAAAATTCATGCCGGCTTCAATGAAATATACAGTTCGAAATTGTGACTGTAACCGTTCCTTTGAGGAAAAATTCAGGAAAATAAATAAATAAATTAATTTAATTAAATTTTATAAATAAAAAATATATTTCACATAAGAAATATCTAAGCAATACTAGGCTTTTCAAACCCATGGAGCGGAGCGAGAAGGCTTTGAATAAGAGCAACGGGTCCGGTAGGACCCGTTCCCCGTTAAGTAATTTTAGGGTTCACATAAAACAACAATAGGGGGATAGCAAGGGTTGATTTCATTGAATTTTGGGTTTTATAGCCCTTATTTTATCATGCAAATAATGTTAAAAATAAATAAATCTCAAACTTATCAAAATCAAAAAATTATGATGCAAAAATATAAAGCCTTTCAAACCCATCGAGCGGAGCGAGAAGGGTTTGAATAAGGGCAACTGGTCCGGTAGGACCCCTTGCCCGTTAAGTAATTTTAGGGTTCACTCAAAACAACGATAGCAGGGATAGCTAGGGTTGATCTCATTGAATTTTGGGTTTTATAGCTCCTATTTTATCATCCAAATAATATTAAAAATATGTAAAACTCAAAATGATCAAAATCAAAGAATAAGGATGCAAAAAGCCATTTACAAAAAATCATTTATCATTAAGTAATCACTTGACCCAATCAATCAAATTAATTTTTCATTTTTAGAAAATCACGAATGAAATAGTTAAATTTCTAAACGTAAATTTCTAAATATTTTCATTATAAAATTGATCATTAAATTATTTTATTAAATTATTCAGTATATAAAAATAAAAAATAAAAAATAAAAAAGCAGTGAGTTCTATGGTTCTAGCTTTACTGTGGCAGTTGGGATCAAATTTTCATCTCTGACGCAGTTTCCGTCACTGCAAATCTGTTAAATGCAGTAACCAGGTGGCCTAAATACTGGCTGATAAGGCCTACACATGGACCCACGCACCCTAAGCGACGCACTCCGAAAAGACAGCCTCTGATCGAACTAATGCAATCGCCCTGAATTGTAGGGGAGAGCGTTTGGGAGTGCGTCACTCAGAGTGCCCATAGCCCTGTCCACTGACAGATTCACAATCTGAAAAGTCACTGCTCATGTGGGGGAAGGGGATGAAAACGAAAATTCATGCTGGCTTCAATGAAATATACAGTTCGAAATTGTGACTGTAACCGTTTCTTTGAGGAAAAATTTAGGAAAATAGATTAATAAATAAATTTCATTAAATTTTATAAATAAAATATATATTTCACATAAAAATATCTAAGCAATACTAGGTTTTTCAAACCCATCGAGCGGAGCGAGAAGGATTTGAATACGAGCAACGGGTCCCGTAGGACCCGTTGCCCGTTAAGTAATTTTAGGGTTCACTCAAAACAGCGATAGCGGGATAGCTAGGGTTGATCTCATTGACTTTTGGGTTTTATAGCCCTTGTTTTATCATGCAAATATTGTTAAAAATAAATAAAACTCAAACTTATCAAAATCAAAGAATTAAGATGCAAAAAGATAAGACCCTTCAAACCCATCGAGCGGAGCGAGAAGGGTTTGAATAAGGGCAGCGGTCCCGGTAGGACCCGTTGCCCGTTAAGTAATTTTAGGGTTCACTCACAACAATGATAGCGGGATAGCTAGGGTTGATCTCATTGACTTTTGGGTTTTATAGCCCCTATTTTATCATCCATGTAATGATAAAAATATATAAAACTCAAAATTATAAAAATCAAAGAATTAGGATGCAAAAAACCATTTATACAAAATCATTTATCATAAAATAATCACTTGACCCAATCAATCTAATTAATTTTTCATTTTTAGAAAATCCCAAATGTTATAGTTAAATTTCAAAACGTTAATTTATAAATATTTTCGTTATAAAATTTATCGTTGAATTATTTAATTAAAATATTCAGTGTACAAAGCAAAAAATAAATAAAACAAAAATCAGTGAGTACTAAGGTTTTGGCTTCACTGTGGCATTGGGATCAAATTTTCATCACTGACTCAGTTTCCGTCAGTTTTTGGTACCTTACAGCTCCACCCATGTGGTCTAAAGTGAAGCAGAATCAGCCTATAAAAGCCCTCCCCCACCCTGAATGACCCACTCCCAAACTACTACCTCTGAATTGTAGAGTCTGAAAACACTAAATCCATAGTTAATTTCAGAATGAAATGTTAGACCTCAATAACAAGAGTATGATTGAAAGCTAACACAATAAATCATCTCCACTTACCAGCTTGGATTCCTTTTGTGGGATGTGTAAGATGTAGGTCGTTGATAATCTTCCACTCCTCCTTCACCTTCAAGTTATTGTTATTGAAGAAACGAGTTAGCAGCTTCAGTACTTGAGAACTGTCAGGGTAGAATATCAACAGAACTTCATCGTCGTGGAGATATCCTCCACAGAAGCCAATGGTTGTCCGGAAAAAATCATCTACAAGAGTATATCAAGGAGGAATGGCACTGCCAGTGTAGTCAACCCGTGGTACAAGCAAACCGACAGGAAACTCCGCAATCACCAGATCAGCTGTCGGTTTCTTCGTAAGTATGCTACTTAGGTAGAATTTTCTGGCACCCCCATGCTGTTTGGAAAAAGAAAAATAATAAATTAAATCCTCGGCTCAAATGAAATAATGAACAACATGAAATACTTTTAAAACGAACTTATTGTCTGGTAGATGCTAAACAAGTATAAGCATAAGCTTAGATGCAAAAAAGTAAAGGCATGTACAAAAGAGATAAACAATTATATATTTTAAATTTGGGTACCAAGCACTAGTTCCAAGCAGGTTTTGGAGCCCGCACATGTCAAGGAAGAGTAAGCCCAGAGAAGTTCAAACCACTACAATAGTAAATCAGTCATTGCTAGCAACCGCCGGTGCCGGCATACCTCCAGCAAGGTGTATTAAAAAGAAAAAAGGAACCAAGAATGAAAAGCATAAAAGCGATAGACATAAAAATTAAAAAAGAAACCAATGAAAATTTTAAGCAATCGCTGCAAGCAAGTGCTTGCGCCCGCAGAACTTGGGGAAAACAAGCCAAATATTATGTGACTCTAAACCAGTCAATGCAAACAACTGCCGGTGCCGGCATACCTCGAACAAGGTGTTTAAAAAAAAAAAAATCAATGCTTCGAAGAAAGCACGTGGTGGTTCCGGAAGTCTTCAAGAATGAAAAAGCATAGAATGAATAAAGAGAAAATGTAAAGCAGTCACTTCTAGCAACTGCAGGTGCCGGCAGACTACCAGCAAGGTGTTTTGAAAAAAATTAAGGGAGTCAATGGGAATGCGAAGCAATCGTTGCTAGCACCAACTGGTTTGAGCAGACCACTGTTGGCGAGGCACACCCCAAGCATCCTAAAAAATGTGAAGCAATCAAATGAAACAGCTAGAGGAGAGGCATTCCGCAAGCATAATAAAAGAAACAAACAATTGTGACCGTAACGCAGTCCTTGCAGTCCTGATAACCCTTAGCAAGGTGATGAGAGAACATCAGTGATGAAGCAGGACATAAAAAAAACTTTACAATGTTTACATGAATGAAAGCATGCATACCTTACTCATGAACGCGGTCATCGATTCAAAGGAGGGTGGAAATGTGCCGTTCTTTTTGTTCATGTGAAGCATATTCGGGAATGAGTCATTCAAGACCAATGCCTCTGATCGGGATGTGGCCGACTGAAGATCTTGAGTTTAGGACATAACCTTTTTCAATGTTGGAGTGAATTGCTCTTCTTTGCGTTCTGGATCTTTGAGCAGATGAGGGCGTTTTGGAGCTGGTAATGCAGCATCCACAACAATAGTCGCCTGCGTTTGGTTTAGAGTCGTGTTGGCTGGTATATCGTCATCTTCCAGTTCAATGGTGTCTTCGACTTTGCGTTTGTTACCTTTGCCCTTGCTCTTCTTCTGTGCTGCTTTGTGCTTAGCGGAGCCACGCTTAGGTGCAGTACCAGGACTCTGATAAGCCGGAGGTGAGGCAGCTATCTTCGAAAGGGCAGGCTGCAGAGAGTTGCGAAGAGCAACATTGAACAAGGGAGCATTTTTGACAGGACAGTCTAAATACCATCTGCATCTTTTGTAATGACACGGATCCCAAGCTTTCAATATGGCAGCCGTATACAGACACTCCGTGCTCAACACATCAAGAAAGTTGGGGAAAAATGGAGGCACTTTAGAAATTTCTTTCCGAGGTAATTGGATATACTTGATATACCTGTACAAAACTCTCCGAATAGCAGGCATAATATTTGGTTGACTCTCAACCGGTTTGTTCTTATGGACTTGTTATGTCGGCTTAAGCTCTCTGAAGAAGGCGACGTCCAATAGTGAGCACCGCATAGCCTCGATGTAGTCATGGATGGATTGAATCAACTCCTCTCTGTCAGGATTGTAGTCTATAGTAACCTCGAGGTCCAAGATAGCCTCATCAAATGACTCCTTAGCGGCCATAGCAATCTAAAACACCCACAACAAACACAAAAAGTCAGGCACAACCAAAATCTTACTACAAAAACTAATTACTAAAATGCACGGAGGATATCATGGTGTTTAGTTTAAAAATGTGTGCCCACCAAGTGGCTTTATGAAGCCAGGCGGGGAAAATGGAATCTCTAAATGATGGCTTAGGGAATTTCAAGGCCTCCCGAATGGATGGACTCGAGTTCCATCTTTGCAGCCATTTTACCTTCATTGCAGGAGACATAGCGGTGGTTGCAAACATCGACATCTTCTCTGCCAGCATTTATGGACTTTCGAATTTCTTGTAATGGAGCTTGATTTGCTCCAAGAAGGCAGGTGTGTGCTTTGGGTCGGCTATGGGAAGGTGCTTGCGTAATTCGCCTTGTAGCTTGTCTTCAACTCTTTTGACCGCGGTACTAACCCAATCATCCACAGATTTTGATGTCCACTGATCGGGATACATTTTGTAATATCTTCGCTCCGCAGCTGCAGTAGCTTCTCCAAGTTCTTGCTGTGAGATATAACAACCTATTAGTTAATTTTGAAAAGTTCATACCCTAGGGTAGACTTTCTAGAAGGCAGCATGCAAACGATGCAAATTCATCAAATGCACTCCAAGAGACATTGGACCCCTAATTCAGATTTCACGTGACGACTGACTGGTCCAGAACCATTCACCTGGTGAAGAACTGTGTTAAGCGCCTCTATAGTCAGTGTGTACCACGGTCTCTTCTGGCCGGCCTGTTTGGCTTTCGAAGCATCGATAGCAGATTTTGAAACTAGTCCCTCAAAATAAGTTATGGGTTGAGGACCAATATTTTAGATCCGATACAGCATGTGCACTAAATTTGTAGTAACATGGGATTTTTGGTTGCGCTTGCCACTGTAGAGTGTTAGTAAATGTTGACCTAGAACTTTAGAACATTTACATAGAACATAAGAGAATGAGTATGTACCAATTGACTTCGTGAAGTGCTTTCAGGATTGAAGGACGTCGCCTTTAGGATCCAAGATTACGCTTTCAACCGCAAAGTGCCATTTGATATCACCTGCATGATCCTGATCAATAATTGGCATCCAAGCTTGCAATTGGTGGTTTCCATCCCACACCATAAACATCTTGTTTGAGAATATCTGTAGGTCTTCATCAGGGTTGTCATAACGGACGGACATGGGAAAAATTTCCGGACACGGACGAACGGACGGACGGACTAGTCAGTCTTTGGTGAAAATTGGACATTGAGGGGAGAAGGAATATTACTAGGCTTTTCTATTTTAACAACTTACCAATAGGGGAAACGTGTTGATGACATGAACAACCAACGCTGACGAGGAATTCCACATACGCAAAAGGGGTCGCCAGCAAGTTTAGGCAGGGCGCGAGCGGGTGAGGGGGGGGGGGGGGGGGGGGGGGGGGGGCGCGAGCGGGTGAGGGGGGCGCAAGTGGGTTTAGGAGTGTGGCCCACTTTGTAGATATAGTAAATTTTCGACAATGCAAAAAAAAAAACTAATATTTCCATTAGAATAATATATTGGAACTAAGCGCAATGACAACTGTGTAAATTTTGCATATGAAAAATGAGATACTTGTCATACATGGACTTTGCATTGTTGTCTATAATTGTGAAAGTAAAAGTATTTCATTACCATTTCAAACCAAAAAATTACAAAAATTGCAGTATACGAAAGCTAGTCGGTTAGTACTAAGTTGTAATTATTACTAGTCATGTGCATCTACTCTGCGGTGCCACTTGGTCCCGCTCGATCGTCCATCGTCAAGGTGCGCCTCGCTCTCGTCCGGGTCCGCCGGAATGGGCCATTGGTGTCACTGAGAGCACGCAAAATTTGCAAGTTTCTCAATTCTGCCAATGTCCGCAATGTCTGTGGAGAGTGTTCCTCTAGAAGAAAGTCAACAACTTCATTTCTGAAAAGATACTTCCACTCCGTAAGAGACATTTGGACTGCCTCTTGGCCACTCATAGTGGCGTGACCTTCATTGTCTGTAATCAAGTTCTCATCCTTGATCCATATGAGGCCTTTCGGGTGCGTACCAAATTGGAATCGGTTATTCTTCACATCCCAATATCCATCCAAAGTCAGATAGAATTTTTTTTGCTTCCCTTGGTCCTCCTTCGCAGATCCATTTATCTTCTTGCACACCCTTACAATCTCTTTGTGGTCATTCTCCCACCCCAACTGTTCATTGACATTGCTCTTGAAGACCAAGTGAGTATTGGCCCGCCAACTCCAAATCTAATCTTCACACCATTGATTGCTGTAACATTCACCCTCGGTGTTTACGGGATTTCTCTCATGGCTTGGTGGCATGTATGGAGTGAGTCCAAAAACCTCATACAAGCATTCATGGAACGGGGATTTGCACATTGGAAAAATCTCCAAACCAAAAAAATGTTAATTAAACACATTGGATGGAACATGTGTTTACATGATCCAAGTGCCCATCCCCCCTCCGGACCAAATGGATTTAGACACACCATACATGTGACAGAACCATTCAACACCCATGGTTGAGGATTTGGCCAAAGCTTTCTGCTTTTAACTCCTGGCTTCATTTGAAGATCATGGCACAAAGTTGCGTTTGCCACATCAAAATCCAACTTTGCCCAATCTATGAGTTTAGAATTCGATTCTTGCATTGGCAGAGTGGATGGAAACATATTATCTGCATTAGCCCGTGAGGTAAGGCCAAAATCTCTTCGTCTTTTGTGTTGCAAGTACTCTTTCTCGATCTTCTTGAACACTATTGCCATCTGGCGACCGCAATCAACGCAGAGAATGGTTGCCACTTTCCACTCGTAGTATGATTTAGCGAACTTTGATACATAGAGCCGCAATTCATCATTGGCTCTCCTCAATGTTTCTACTTCTTTCATTTGAGCATTGGTTGGAAATGACAAGGAATCTTGACTTCATGGTCCATCAATGTCCACGTACGGTCGCGCGTATGGGCCCAGTGGAGGCAATACCACTCCAACCCGTCGTCGATTTGCTGGTGTGGAATTATTCTCTAACACACCCGCCGTTGTAACATCAGCCGTGTTGTTGATGTAAGATTCATCCACCAACATTGGATCTTGAACTACAGGTAGATCATTGGCTTGAGAAGACTAAAGTCTTTCTCGTTCTTGCAATTGATTTGCGCAAATCCGTTATCACTGCATCTTTTCCTGCAGATTCCAATCGTAGATTTCGGATGGTCTCTTGTAACTCTGCAATCAAACCATCCTTTTCTATAACCTTTAATTGCAACTCCATGTCCTCATTGTTCTGGTTATCTCCAAACAGAACCAACATGCCAAGAACCATCATAGGTTCATTTCCGACCACCTCCAATTCAGCTGCCGGATTCAGAACGTTTTCCACGAAGTTGATGTTTGCATCAATGTGAGGTTCTGTAACATTTGCTGGATGATGGATTGGAGGCACTACAGCCATATTTGTCGATGTTGCAACTCTTATACGTGGCGCCCTTTCTCTACGAGGACCACCGGAATCAAAATCTGGTTCTGATTCTTCTGTCTCGGGCTCCATGTCATGTGGCTTTAGCTTCATTTCTTTCCCCAAGCCACCATCTCGGAATAACCTTTGCTTGGGAATGTCACGCTCTCTCGGCGTCGTAACACTCTTCATGGTTTTGATGGTGGACCAATCCACCACTTTCTGAAGCACAACCTTAGCATACACCATTCTGCAAATGAACAATGGTGCTTCATTGCGTTCTACACATTGTTGCTTGTATAGATGCTGATAAACTTGTATACAATGTTCAACAAACTCCGCATGGAAGCAGAAGGTGAGGTTTGCCTTGTCTGATGTCCTCTGATTTCTGTGGCGCTTGTGCGGAAATAGTTTTGTGATGTGGCACCACTCAATGAATTCCTCACATGTGGAATATTTCCATGGTTGTGGCTCGTCTTCCCAGCCTCTAAATGCCATCTTCGTAGGATTGTTCAACACATGAAGCCGCTTCTTCATCTTCTTACCACCCCGCTTCCGATACCAATCTCTGATTTGCTTCTTTTCCGCCTTGGTGAGTGGCACTGCCGGAGGTGGATTTTCCTCCATGGTGGTGTGTTGGGAAAGTTTAGTGTGTTAAAAAAACACACCAAACAGTCAGAACTTCGCCCAAATGGTTTTACAAATCTCCTATGTGGT